>CP113326.1:0-1200000 GCA_039634435.1 Ascochyta pisi | reverse complement strand
AGAGCGAGTCTTCGGTGACAATGTTGGCGGACTGTGTCTCGAGCGAGACGTCGTACGACTTGACGCCTGCGTTGACGTTAGTTGCCGCTCTAAGCAGCCATATGCGGCGCTCAGCACTCACCCTCGAGCTTCTTGAGCACGCGCTCCACGGCGCCGGAGCAGCCACCGCAGCTCATGGCGATGTTGAACTTGTAGTTGTGTTCAGACATGGTGTTGGATGTGTGTGGTGTGTGAGGGCGTAGGTGCAGGTGTCGAGGTGTATGTGGGTAGAGCGGGAGATGTGGGATGTTCGTGAAGTGGAGCTATGAGAAGGGTGCACCGAGGTGGATTATATACGTGGACTAGCAGACTGCTCACACAGGGCGGGATTGCGCGAGTTTCGCGACTGTGTTGCCATCCGCTACTCAGCGTAGATTACGATAGATTGCGGCGACTGTGCTGACATTTCCATCTCGAGGATGCACAGCTCGGTTCCCGATGAGACCAGATGTGCTTCAGCGCCGCCTACTGTTTCAGCACTGACTGCACTGTGGCGCTAAACTTGCTCATTGCAATATCTTGGGTCAGGACAAACAGCGTCGACGGCGATGATACAATGAAGACACCGTGTTGTCCGTACTCTGTACCAACTTGCATGCACCAACTGTGGAGGGAAGCATGAGTGCAACGGCAACGTGCTCAGTTCTGTCTCCGTTGCTCATAAAAGCTTTGCAACAAGTCGAGTACCTAATCGACATGTGACATGCATGTACAAAATACCATGCGCCTTGCTTGTCAAGGTTGTTGCTGTTGCTGTTGCTGTTGCTGTTGCTGTTGCTGTTGCTGTTGCTGTTGCTGTTGCTGTTGCTGTTGCTGTTGCTGTTGCTGTCGCTGTCACAGGCTCGTGCCTGGATCGACTGCCGGGTGCTGGACCCTTGACACAGCAAACTGCCCCGCGACAAGCTCGTGGCTCGGCTGCACTTTGGCTGCCGGTGACGTCTTTTCACCGCCGAGCTGTCTAACTAAACAGACAAACAGCATTTTACAGCATGGCTTCGTAGGTACAACCAACAAGAACACGCGCCTGCTTCCAGCTCACACATGGACAGCAACATTCTCTTTCTTCCCTTTCGGAAGTCCCACTCGGTCAATCTCACCGAAGCCATCAAGCAGTACATATCCTCCAAGTATGATCAGCATCCAGACATGTTCAAGGCCGATTTGGAGGCCATCGAGAAGCTGCGATCGACCGCCGTACACGCACAAGAGCCGCATCCAAGCAACATACCCAAGCTACAACAGTACGCAGCACAGCTCGTATGGCTGAGTGGGAAGTTCCCCGTCGACATTGGTGTCGAGTTCCCCTGGTACCCAGCCCTGGGATACAACACGAGTCGGCCGGTGTCGCGCAACAATCTCCGCTACGAGCTCGCAAACATCATGTTCAACCTCGCTGCCATGTACTCGCAGCTGGCCATGTCATCAAACCGAAGTACACCTGATGGCTTGAAGGTTGCCGCCAACAACTTCTGCTTGGCTGCTGGTGTCATCTCACATCTGAGAAACACGGTGCTGCCTGAGCTCCGAACAGAGCCTCCTGAAGACATGGACCTCATGACACTGGACTGTCTGGAAAAGCTCATGCTGGCTCAGGGTCAGGAGTGCTTCTGGCAAAAGGCTGTCAAGGACGGATTGAAGGACGCGACTATCGCCAAGCTCGCCGCTCGAGTCTCGGACCTATACAACGAAGCGTGCGAGGCAGGCATACAGTCTGATTCTGTCAGCAGCGAATGGATACACCACATGACGGCCAAGCATCACCACTTCGCTGCCGCTGCTCAGTACCGGGCTGGTTGTGATTGCTTAGAGAAGCGCAAGTACGGCGAGGAAGTCGCGAGATTGAGGGACAGCCTTACGTGTGTGAATGAGGCCCTCAAGGAACAACGATACATCAACAAACTCGTGCTGGCTGACCTCAACGGCCTCAAGAACAGGGTCAGCGAGGATCTGAAGCGAGCAGAGAAAGACAATGACATGATCTACTTACTACCCGTCACACCAAAGGCCGAACTCAAGATACTCGACAGAGCAAACATGGTGGTCTCCAGAGTACCAAAGGAGATTGCTGAATCAAATGCGCTGCTGGGAGAGAAGGGCGAGCTTGGTCCAGCTCTCTTTTCGAAGCTGGTACCCTATTCTGTGCACCTGGCAGCGAGCATATACGTCGATCGTCGTGACAGGTTGGTCAACACTACCATCGTTGAGGAGCTCGAGAGCCTCACCGCTCAAATACACGAGGTGCTTCGCAGTCTCAACCTCCCAGGGTCTCTCCAGGCTCTCGAAAAGCCTCTCGGATTACCACCAGGTCTGATGGCTCATGCAGAAGAGATTCGACAGCAAGATGGAATCCATCGTCTCGATCGATCAATGGAGGATACCAAAAAACTCATGTACAGCGACCAAACTGTGTACACCGAGGGCGTAGACATTTTGAAATCAGAAGCTGTGGAGGACGAGAATGCGCGGCGAAGATACGGAACTGCTCTGTGGACCCGTTTGCCTGCAGAACAAGCCGCACCAAAGCTCTATGCGCAAATCAAGGAGATCGATGGCTATTTCAAAGCAGCTGCAAACAGCGACAACATCGTCAAGACGAAGTTGAGAGAGAACGAGCATTTTATTAGACTACTCAGTGGGCCCGATCATGATCTCGAGAATTATGTACCGAATGGTCGCAGGCCAGCTATCACAGGCGATGTCGAACGAGAAGCTGGCAAGCTGCGCGGCTGCTTCAATGAAGTCAGCCGGTTAGAAAGCAGAAGGCGGCGGAAGATTGAGGCTCTGCGAACGAAAGCAAAGCAGGACGACATCAGTAAGATACTGAAACACTCATTCCGAATTTTGCTGACAGTACCAGACCCAGAATTGCTGCGCGAGGCTGCTCGCTTAGAGCGAGAGTATCCCATGCAGACCATCGAGGCTGTACAGTTCGAAGGGCTCTTCGACAGGCGGCTTCAGATGTATGACGTTGACCAGGACATGGTCCAACAAGAAGAGAAAGAGCAGATTGAAGCCATCAAGCGGCTGCAAGATGCCAATGCGTCCTTTTTGATTGCTCGCCGGGGCGACCAGTCGACAAAACAGCGTGAACAAGCCCTGCAAAATTTGGAGAATGCATACTTCAAGTACAAGGAAATCATCTCGAACTCTGATGTCGGCCGGAAGTTCTACAACGATCTCGCCAAGATTGTCAACCGGTTCCGCGACGACGCACGCAGCTTTGCTTACCAACGGAAATCGGAGGCATCGCAGATCGAGAGGTGAGCTACCACTCAAGTACTGTATCTGCCTGGTGTGCACTAATACATTCGTAGTGACTTGGCTACTCGCATGAGCTCCTTGAATCTCCAGCAAGCTACCTCCAACTCGCTACAACAGCAAAAGAAGGCTGATGCGCAAGATCCGCAATACGGCGCGGATGCACATGCGGAAACACCTCTGACGGCTCCAAAGCCCACAAGGGCAAGTATACCGCCAGGCGGCATGTGGACTCCAGATGTTGGGATCAAATTTGGCAGCGGTGGTGTTCCCACGTCCTCAGGCAATGCACGGCCGACAAACGGTCCTGCGCAAGATGGACGTTGGGACCCTACCAAGGGCCTGAAATTTGCTTGAACGTTGTATAGACCAGCATTTCAGATTGTCAAGATGGAACACCACTTGCGGCCGTTGATATCAACCAGGGTGAGCAGGGACAACGGACGCTGCGACAGTTCAGCAAGCGAGAGTGGTCTGTGACGCCACAAGATGATGTAATGCATCATACTCGCGAACGCTGTTTGCGCCTTGGATGGGAACTGTGGTCGCGGGAATAGTGGTCAGCGGGAGGGGAATCTGCCTCAGTGGAGAGTTCTGCCTTGGACCCTGTGGCTGTGCCCGCCGTAGAGCAGCACCACCGTCTTAGGTGGAGCATTGAAATGACTTCATCTTGGCGTAGACGTCGCTCGACGGCCTGCACGCGATAGGAGCCGCTGTTGAATGGAAGCGCAATCAGGTTCGGTGTATTGAAAGGGTGCTGGCGTGGCTAGTGCAATGTCACTTGCGGCGACGAATGTTCTGTGACGACTCGGCCCTATTCGGTGATATATGAGGCTTACTCCAACCTGATCCAGCCTGAAACACATGGATTAGATGATTCCTCCATTCCATCACCACTCGACTACACACTCAGCGAGAGCCTATCAGGTCGCGCGTACAGTTTCTCACGTTCGGTAGGGCTGCGGCTGAGCAGTGCGTCGTCACGGCACGTCCTTCCAAGACGATCAAGACGCAATCAAGTGGACAAGCAATTCCACTGCAACGGGTCAGCTTGCGCTTGCAGTTGACGAGAAACCCACAGCACTACAGGACTGTACTCTCTGGAGCGCTCCCTTGTCCACACCAGCTCGATTCCTGCCATCTTGGGCCTGTGTTGTTGCCGGTATCCGTGATCCATGTCACGGCGAACACCCCACACCGAAGTCGCGTGTCACGCCCCGTGCCGCGCCCTCGTATCCAGGAGCGTTTCACTCTGTCGAGATCCTGAAACCAGGAACACAGAAGAGAGTCCTGGTCAAGAGCTCTGCAGCGCGCAAGTGCAGCTAGGCGCCGGGGAGCTCACTGCGGGGCTCAGCCCTGGAAATAGGCATGCCCTAGGCTGGTTCGGGGATCAACCTCACCCTGCCTGCACAGCCCACCTCAGTCTCACTGTGTTCGTCAAGCAGGACTCACACAGCCTCCTTCACCCTCCAGCCTCAGCCAGGACCCGCCAGGACCAGCCAGGACCAGTCAGGAACCGTCAGGAACGCGTTGTTCGCGGCCCTCTGACCACTCAGCGAGCTCCCAGCCGAGCTTGACGTCTGCCCGCGCCCCCGCTCGTCGCTAGACAAGGCGATCTCACTGTAGGGGCCCAAGCGCGCTGGTGTACCTCTCTCCTCCTGCCCTCCAGAATAGCAACACGCGCAACCGCACGCTTCCCTACACCATGGATGCCATGCAGCAGCGCGGGCGCTCGCCGTCTGCGGGGCACCGCGCCCATATAAGGCAAACGCCCTCGCCCTCACCCCATGCGCCCTTCCACAACAACGTCTCTGGCCTAGGCTTCAATCAATCACAGCTGCTCCACGACCCCTCCAACTTCGCCCCCAGCAACGCACAGCTCGACCCTGCCCAGTACCTGTCCACCCTCCAGCCGCAGCCCTTCCCCCAGCAGCAGGCGCTCGCCGACCAGACGTTCCTTCGCTCCAACCCAGCCCTGTCGCAGCACAACACGCCGCACTTTGGCCCGCAGGGCAACAGCCTTACCCCCGACCACCTCGACATCGCCAACCCTGGCCCCGCCGACTTCAACAGCTTCTTCGCGGGAAACGACCTCAACCAGCCCCAGGGCATCAACCCTGCCTCGTTCGGCAACACGCTCGACCCCCACCTGCTGGACGCTTCTCAGTCACAGCAACAGCAACAGCAACAGCAGCAGAACCTCTCGGTCAACCCAAACGACTTGATGGCCCAGATGGCTACCACACAGTCCCACGCGCCCACACCGCCACACCTGCTCCCAAACATGAACAACCAGCGCAGCCCCAGCCCCCACGCGTCACCGCATCAGAACCAGGGCGCTTTCTCTCCTCCCAACCACTCGCGCCATGCGTCCCTGGGCCAGTCATCCCTCGATCCCAGCGCAGCATATGGGCAAGGCACGGAATGGGCGAACATGGCGAACTTCAGGGGGCACAGGAGGACGCCCAGTGAGAGCGCTTATTCGGAAATCTCTTCGGCGAATGCATCACCGTTCCTAGTCACACACGATAGCTTCGAGGAAACACAACCATCGCCGAACCTCAGTGCGCAGGCCGATCCTCAGCTTTTCCAGAACCCCATCTCGCAATTCGATCAGTTCAACTTGAATGATGGCACGCACATCAGTCCCGGCCACAGCCCGGCCATCTCACCGCGCCTGATCCCGCAGCAGCAGTCGCTCCCACAATTCATGCCTGGTAGCTTTGGTCTCGAGTCCAACATGAACAACCACTTCGTGCAACAGCAGAACATGGGTGTCTACCAGAACCAGGGCGCAGAGCCGTTCCCCTCGCTGAATGAATTCGGTCAGGCTGACACGATGTCTCCACCAGAGATCAACATCGATTTTGCACCACCCTCGCGACAAGCTAGCTTTGAGCCCCCCAAGCCCGGAACTACTGCCGATGCTCTGACCGACACGCTGAGCCCGCCAGATCGATGTAAGTATAAAGATCGATGATCTCTTGACAAATGCTAACACCCATATAGCAAGGAGCCGCAATAGGACACGCGCCAAATCCGATCCTTTCAGCAGTGCAAGCTCGCGTGCTTCGACTCCTGGCTCAGAAGTGCATCGATCGTTGTCTCCCAGTGCTGCCAAATCGCGCTCACCCTCACCTTCTGGCAAGTCCTCTCGCCGCTCGTCCACATCGAGTGTTCCCAACCGTGACTATATTCTGGATCTCGCCGACCCCTCAAGACCTGCCAACCCTACCGATGGCTCTAATCTCAAGCGCACGCAAAAGCACCCCGCAACCTTCCAGTGCACACTGTGTCCGAAGCGTTTCACACGAGCCTATAACTTGCGATCTCATTTGCGCACTCACACGGACGAGCGGCCGTTTGTGTGTAGCGTTTGCGGCAAAGCGTTCGCTCGCCAACACGACCGGAAACGACACGAGGGCCTTCACTCTGGCGAGAAGAAGTTTGTTTGCCGTGGTAACCTCAAGGACAACGGTCATTGGGGCTGCGGTAGGCGGTTCGCTCGTGCAGATGCTCTTGGCCGCCATTTCAGATCTGAGGCCGGCCGTGTCTGCATACGCCCCTTGCTCGAGGAAGAGGCGCAGGAGAAGGGTGGCTGGGACGGTCAGCAGCAACAAGTGAGCAACGGCAACGGCATGTTCAACCCGGTACCTCAGAACTTTGGCGGCATGATGCAGACACAGCCTGGCTACGAGGCTTTCCCTCAGATGACGCAGGCACCACAATCCTTCCTACCCGCTGCCCTTCTTGTTCAGTACCCTGCACTTGCGACTATGGACTGGAACTCGATGCCAATTGGTGGACCAGACGAAGCGGACGACATCAGCGGTCGCAGCAGCTTCGACGCTAGTAGCGGAGGAGAGTACTTTGACGACGAGAGCGACTACCAACAAGGTCAGCAGCCGGTCTATTCAGGAAACAATAGCGGCTGGGTGAGCGATAGCTACGATGGACGAAACTAGGCCGTGCCATCTTAGTGAAGCACCGGCTTCAGCCTTTGTGCACTTTTTTCTACGGCCTTGCGCGTTTGCTTTTATGATTGCGGATCATTGCCCTTGATACCTTCTTCTTTCTGGATACCACTGTCACTGCAGATATGCATGTCGTGTTTCGCGAATCGTTACCTAGGGTCCATTATACCCCCGGATTTGGCGAGTTGTTGGCGCTTTCAGGACTTGCATTTGCGGTCCATGTGCCGGTGTTTAGGTTATAGATGATACCATAGCAGACAGAATCAAAATGGACGACTCGATACAAAGAAAACTGCAGTCTTGACTGTGAATTGTTGGACTGATTGATGCAGCACACAATGTCCTTTGTCATGTTCGTCCCAAACCCACGTCTTTATCTCAACATGTCTTTCATCCACCAAGTACATATACACAACCTTCCAACCCACAGACACACACAGACATAGACACAGACACAGACACAAATTCAATCCACCACTATACACAACACAACAAAACTAACACACACCAGCACACCAAAATGCTACCCTTATTCCCCAACTCAACCCCCCCAACCGCCCTCACAATCTTCGCTACAGCTCTCATAACGCACCACCTCACCATCCACCCCCTCTCCCCCTGGCTCTCCCTCACCGCCGCTCTATCCCACCTCGCGACCGTCACTGTAACTGTTTTCAATAGCGCGCTCGCGAGCTTGCTTTTCTCGGCCAGCGTGCTGGCGGTGCTGGCGCGTTGCTGTGTTTTCTTGGCTGTGGTGGGAGTGCAGTGGGGGGTTTTGGTTGTTTGGGTACTTTTGGGGGTTATTGGGGCGTGGGTTGCGGTGGCTTTGATGGGTGGGATGGTGTGTGGGTGGGGGGCGGTGGTGTGGGATTTTGGGGGGAGGGTGAGGAGGGTGTTTAGGAGGATATGGGGAGTGTAGATAGAGGATATCTAGGCATCTACCGGCTTGATATCTATATACAGTGAAATTCTCCAACGCATACTGCTCATGATGTTTTGTTTCAACATCGCCCGAAAATACCACATTTACACTCTTCCTCACTGGGACACCACACACTCGGCCGTCCGAAGATAATATGCCACAGACTCTCCACCAATGCTCCCGCACTATCATCATCCATCTCCGTCTTGGCCAACCACTCCCAATACCGCGTATACTCTTCTACTCCCCGCTTCAACACCTGTTCCTTTGAAACCACAAACTCACTACCCCCGGGACTCGCCAATTCCCCAGGAACCAGCGAATTATCAAACAACCCCTTCCACGCCTCCCCCAACCCCACATCAAGCGAGCGAAACTCATCCGACGGCTCCCTAAACGAGACAGTCCCCTCCGCACACCCCCCCGCCCTGGCACAACTCAACGGCGCAAACCCCTCGCTCCTGACCACCTCACCACGCAACCCCGAAATCGCAGATCCAACCTCCTTGTTCCACGCACCTGCATCCCCATCCTGCTGCGTCTGCGCCGGCCCAACAAACACCATCGTCTCGCTCAGGTTGAAGTAGTTGCTCACTATCCACGATAAATACGCAGCTGCGATACGGCCGCTATCCACGCGTTTCGCGCCGTCGTGTAAACGCGCGAACGCCCCGTCAATGGTGATGATTTGGTTGCGCCACCGCGGAAGCAGGTCGAGCAGCCAAGAGAGGTCTTCGTCGGGGAGTTTAACTTTGATGATGAGGGATGCGGGGACTGGGGTTGCGGACGGCGGGTTGGGGGTTGGGGGGTAGATTTGGGGGGTTGCGGGTTTGACGTAGGGGTAGCCTCCGGGGATGTGGGTTGGGTATGCGGATTTTGGAGTGTATGTGTAGATGAGGGTTAGGAGGAGGAGGGTTCCTAGTGCTGTTGTTGCTATGCGCCCGCGCATCCTGGGGGTTGTGGCGGTCCTGGAATCTGGTGGAATACTCCGTGATATGTACTCTATCTCCCAAGCTCTTTCATATGTACAATTTGGTGGTGATGGGGGGTTCTGCACTCCCTGGGATGAAGATGTGCGCACGTTCGAGTAGGACCGGATGAAGGTCCGTAGTCTGTGCGCTTCCCCTGAATACGATGGCGCGTGCCGTCATGCTGCTTTTGCGGAGATGTGATGCTGCGGAGTTTTAACGCATGACTGCAACACTTTCTAAATGGGTGTTTGCTAGATCACAGAAAAAGA
Organism: Ascochyta pisi; assembly: GCA_039634435.1. NCBI lineage: Eukaryota > Fungi > Ascomycota > Dothideomycetes > Pleosporales > Didymellaceae > Ascochyta > Ascochyta pisi. The sequence goes on along the minus strand of CP113326.1, from coordinate 1,190,567 downwards.
GAAGATGGTTGGAAAGGGCACCGGAGCTGCATACAGTGTCATTGGATCATGAAGAAAAATTTACTTTCCAAACCATCATGATAGTTGATGAGATAGATGCATTGCCAGATGCAGACCAGTCCAGAACGAGAATGTTATTACTCCAACTCATCTGAACGTTTACTTCTCACCAATACCTAGCCCGCTCCCGTTTTTCGGTGGTGGACTCACAGTGCTCCCTCTCCGACTCGCATCTTTCCCATCCTTACCCTCGGCAGCCTCTCTCTCTAGGAAGTCCTGCCACAACTCTGCCAACGACTCCTTGTTACTAGAACTGCTGGCCATCAACATGGGATCTGACATGGAGTTGAGCGAAGGCGTGCTGGGCGTGCGGCGGAACGGAGACATCGGTATTCGCAGACCGGATGAGGCTGAAGATGTTCCTGGACGAGCGAGACCGGCTTGCTCTTTTTGCTCTAATTGCGTGTCAGCGGTTGTGTGCATGGGGCGAGTGAGGTTGACGTACCATCTGTCCAACCCAGCAACATGGAAATGAGCTGAAGGGCCTCGAACTTCTTCGGATCCGAGCGATCGATGGCCAAAAAATGCAAAAAGTAGTTTGTGATGATCTGTCGGTCGACATTGTCTTCCGGCCGTCCTTTCTTCAGTATGCGTAGCGCTTTTGTGAGATGCTCGTTCAGCGTCACCGCTTCGTGTCGTAATTTGCCAATGAGTAGGTTCTTCTCTTTGACCTCTTTCTCAAACGGAAGCGCTCTCTGCAACTCTTTCTGGGTAGACTCCACTGAAGCTTTGGCTGCGTTCGATGCCTCTTCTGCAGCCTGGACTTGTCTTCGGAGTTCGTTGATTTGTGACTCGTACGTCTCGACAGACTTCTTGAGCTCAGATCTTCGCACTGCTGATAGTTAGTACAAGTTGAAAAAGTGCTTCACGCTTACTCACGGTTCTGCACTTCTTGCAGTGCTTTTTGTAACCCTTCGACGGCCTGATTGTTCTGGTCTCTGTCTCGTGCGGCGCGCTCGAACTCGTCTTTGAGGTTCTCGAGCTGTTCTTTCAGCTCTCCTTCTTTCTCGGACAAGCTCTCGCGTAACGACCGCTCGTTCATGGCGAGCACTTCCCAATCCTGCATAGCCTGTTTCGCGTTCTCAAACTCTTCCCGTGCGTATGCTTCACGCGAAATAAGCTCATCGCGCTCTTTGATCCAGTTTTGCTGTGCGAGGTTTGATCTACTGCGCAGATTGTTGACCTCAGTCGCCTGTGCTTCGTTCTCTTGCCGTAGTTTGGCTAGCTCTTCACTAAGACTACTGTTTTTCTCGTGCAATTCGGTGTTCTGGTCTTGTAGCTCCGCAACTTGAGCTTCGTACTCCTCCATCTTGGCCTATCACCTGTCAGCGTTCTTGTTGCCTCGAGCACATGTGCGTCGGCACCCACCGCATCAGCCTTCATGCGATTGCCCAGACTGGTCTTGATTGTGTTGACCCTCCCTAAGAGATTGTTGTACTGCGTCTCAAAGTGCTCTTTCCCTTCATTCGCCTCCTCCAGCTCCTCTCTTAGGGTCTGGATCTCCTCTTCATGTTTCGACTGCGCACCCTCCGTGCTCTGGCCCTCGTGTTGAATTTGAATGCTCTCCAGACTCTTCCTCAGCTCGGTGACTTCTTGTCGTAGCGCGTCCCGTTCCTTCGCTATCGCGTCGAGTCGTGCCGTGGTTTCTGAATCTGATGGCGGGGATGGCGACATGTGCGGTGAGCGGGAGCGCGAGAAGCCGAGGGCGACCGCAGAGGCTATGCTGTGTTGGTGTGTGCCATTCAACTGGGCTATTGTTGGCGATAGCGGTTGCTCTTCGTCCTCGACATCGTCTGCCTCTCGATCGATTACTTGGGCCGCGGCCGGCTTCTGCAGTTACAGTGTTAGCTCTTCCTGCTCCTCGATTGTGCGACTCGGTCTCCGTACAGTGTGGTCGTCTTCCTCGTCTGCATCGTCGTCGTGGTCTGCCTCGGCCTCGTCGTGCTTGCCGTTCACTTGCGCGCTCTCCTCAACCTTATTCGCTCCTTGACTGCCGCCCTTCTTCTTGTTCTTCTTCTTTTTCGACTTGGATGTAGCTCCTACAACACACCGTCAGCATGCGTGTCGTAGCCATAGAGATCACCCCCCGCAGAACTGCGTATCGCAGTGCGAGTCCGGTAGCTTTGAGCTCACCCACCACTCTGATTTACAGGGTCTGCTATCGCTGGCGCAGACATGTTTGTGGATTACAATGCGACTGAACGAACAAACACCCAAGCAAGGTTACAAAGCCGTCAGAGCATCGAATGCGGGCAAGGGAGCATCTATCGATATGTTGACTTGGCGCGTCGTGTCCCCATTGAACGTTTGTTTCGGCCACTTCGCAAGCACGTCACTAGCCACGGCACGAGCCACTTGTTCTGTCTGCAATCCCGAGACTGCCGTTGATCATCTTGGTTGTCTGCTCCGATGAATCTTGGACACCATGCCGCTCCATGTCGGCGTCTGTGCCCATCTGAAGACGATGCACTATCGAGCCCGCTGCTGTGGTAGTCTGAGCCACTTGTGAATGCATGATGCACTTTGACTTGCGGGGTATGAGGCATTACCATAACCACAATTACTCCCTACTTGGCTCTACTTCTTGGTCCTCATACATTTCAAGTGTTAGCATGAGATACTACAAGCCCATGTTGTATTCGGCAGTCGCCATCATCTACGCGTCTCTTGGCTTCCGCGTCTTCAGACTGTCTTTTGTCTCGAGCAAGATCGGCCAGCAACGAAAGTCAGTAGCAACGAACATGTAGTGCCGGACATCAGTATGTTGTTGCTCTAGTGTGTTTGGTGACCGTAGCTGACTCTGAGCATGTGCGACAACATGACCCAATTCCATTTCAAAAGTGGCCTACCGTCGATGTACAGCAGCTCAGATTTTAAACTTGCAATATTAATTGTCTTGGAAGGGACCCCTCCATCGATCACATCTCTTCCCAACACAATGTTGGATATCTTCGATAGTATAGTGGTCAGTATTTCTGCTTGTCATCCACAGGACAGCTCGCAGGAGGCCGGGGTTCGATTCCCCGTCGGAGAGATACGATCTTTTTGCTTTTTGGCATGCAGTGATGACTTCAATTGAGATACAATCTTTTTGAAATTCGATCTTTTTGCTTTTTAGCACGCCGTGATGACTTCAGTTCCCCATTAGAGAGATTCGATTTGCTTTTTAGCATGCAGTGATGACTTCAATTCCCCATTAGAGAGATTCGATCTTTTTGCTTCTCAGCACGCGGTGATGACACGCAATGACGCCTGTGCCGTTAGTGCACTTTTTGCCTGGTCACTGTACTTCGTATGTGTGTATATCTCCAGTCTAAGTCTGCGGGAACCATTTTTTTGCTGCTTTGTTCAAAGCCCATATACTTGGTCAAGATTGAAATGTGCTTCATCTTAGTCTACACTTGACTCCCAAGCTCTCTGGAATGAAGTGGTGTCGGTGTGATATGTTTGATTGTGAAAGCACCAAAGCGCCGGTGGTATGCTCGCCAACTATAATACAATATCGTCCATGCCCGTCCTTGTGTAGCGCCTGTATTGTACATCTCCTGCCGTCCACGCTCATCCCTGGCCGTCGCTCACCTAGTGAGTGTTGCTTACTGACCTCATCTTGCTACCGTCCATCTTGCTAACTTCATCTTGTGCTCTCGGAGCTCTCGTGGCCCCTCTTTCGCTCAGACTTCTTAAAGGTCCAGCCAGTGTGCTTGAGGATCTGCGCCGCCTTCTCTTCCCTGGGATCCGCCTCCATTGTGCGGTTCTTCTGCGCGTACTGGCGCTTCTCGCGTGCCAATTGCTTGCTCTGCTTCTCGGTGGGCCGCCTGATCGACCAGTTGAGCTGGCGGAAGATGTTGGTCTTGATGGCTGTGGTCTACGTCAGAATCAAACGCGCGCTGTGGTTCAATCACGCAACCTACCGTCCACGCAGTATGGGCACAAGACGTGTGCACGCTTTGTCCGCCCGCATGCAGAGCACTTGTTCAGTGATGTGATATCCTGGATGCCCTTGCCCGCCATGAAGCGTGTGCGCTTCTTCATGTACGACGTCTTCTTCTTGGGCACGGCCTTGAGGATGCCGTCCCAGATCTCGCCCAGCGAAGGAAACGACGGCAGCGACAATGAGGGTATAGCGAGCGCGGCGAAGGGCGTGGACTGGGCGAGGCGCTGCAGGAACGGCAGGTTCAGGACGGGGCGCAGAGGGCCATTGATGCCGCTGAGGCCGGGCATCAGCGTCTGCCACAGCGGGGGCAGCGGTCGAGCAAGCGCCATGATGCGGGCGTGTATGGCGAGATTGGCGGTGCAGGCGCGGGGACACGCTCGAGGGCCTGGTGGTGGTGATGCTGATGGAGAATAAAATGCACCCCAGCCCGAGCTCCGGACCGCTCTTGCCATCCCGGTCGCTAGCGCGCTTTCGCTTGCCCCTTTCCCTGCGGCAGCGACGCCGCGAGAAAGTCGCCAGCGCAACGTCCCTGACTGACTATTTACTCCTGCAACACCACCACCTCGTCGTGCCAGCACCCTCGCCCACGCCCACACCCACGCTCACGCCCACTCCACACGTCCGCCGCCCCTCCCAACGCCAGACCCGCCCACGAGGCCCACATCACCTGCAATGGCTGCCGCACTCCCGCAGTCCATCTTCCCGGACAGCTATGTCGGTTTCGACAGCATCACCAAGCAGATCGAGAAGAAGTCGGTGAAGCGGGGGTTCCAGTTCAACGTCATCTGCGTCGGTGAGCTCCCTCCTGCTCCCTGTGCACGTGCAGCCAGCTAACGTCTTCCCCAGGCCAGACAGGTCTCGGAAAGTCGACGCTCATCAACACCATCTTCGCGTCCCACCTCATCGACAGCAAGGGCCGCTTCCACCCCGACGAGGAGCCCCGCACAACCACCACCATCCACCCCGTCTCGCACACCATTGAGGAGAACGGCGTGCGTCTGCGCCTGAACATTGTCGACACGCCCGGCTACGGCGACCTGATCAACAACGAGCGCTGCTGGGACCCCATTGTCAAGTACATCAAGGACCAGCACAGTGCCTACCTCCGCAAGGAGCTCACAGCCCAGCGTGAGAGGTACCTGCAGGACACGCGCATCCACTGCTGCTTGTTCTTCATCCAGCCCTCCGGCCACGCCCTGAAGCCCATTGACATTGTTGTCTTGAAGAAGCTTAGCGAGTTCGTCAACGTCGTGCCCGTCATTGCCAAGGCCGACAGCTTGACCCTCGAGGAGCGTGCTGCGTTCAAGGAGAGGATAAAGGCCGAGTTCCAGTTCCACAACCTGCGCATGTACCCCTACGACAACGAGGAGGACGACCAGGACGAGATTGCCCACAAGAACCAGATCAAGGTGAGACTTAGTTGCTGAAGAGTACAACAAAACGCATACTGACACATGACAGGACCTCATTCCTTTTGCCGTCATCGGCTCTGAGAAGACAGTCGTCGTCAACGGACAGAACGTTCGCGGACGTCAGACCAAGTGGGGTGTCATCAACGGTATGTGCAAGCGTCAAACATCGCAATCTCCCACTAATACATCACAGTTGAGGACGAGAACCACTGCGAGTTCGTCTACCTGCGTAACTTCCTTACCCGCACCCACCTCCAGGACCTCATCGAGACCACCGCCCAGATCCACTACGAATCCTTCCGTGCCAAGCAACTGCTTGCCCTCAAGGAGAGCTCTGCTGTTGGCGGCCACTCTTCTCGTCCCATCTCGCCCTCCGCCGACCGCGAGCTCAGCAGGAACAGCCAGCGCATGACCATGAACGGCTACTAGGAGTTGCCGAATCACAACCGCGTTGACAGCCTTCCTGGGATGAAGGGAGGCCCGCCTCCTCGCATGGAACGGCCTGCGCCGATCATCGATGTCTAGGCAGGAGTGTGAGACGCAGCGCAGATGTGCATGTCCGGGAGTTTTCGACATGTTTTGATACCAGTGCATCGCTTAGCACCAAGACCCGGGGGAGCAATGAGGGGCATATGTTCACCAGACTTCACTTTACACTTTTTTCTCAATATCCTTTTTAGTTTCGATGAGCTCTTGGCTTCTTTGATCTCTTATGTCATAGCACGGTGTAGCGGTTGGCTTGGGCCTGGGTTTAACTGGTTAATACCCTGGCTCCCTCGGGATACTGTAGTGAAGAAAGTAATACACCAAGATGGCTTTCAATCATGTGTAACTGTTCATCGGTGGCGATGGGTAGTGCTTCTCGCCGCTGAAGATTCGCTCCTTCGTCAACTCTTCGAAGATGAGACGACACATCCTGTGCATCATATAATTTCCATACTCATACCACCCCCAGACTGCTCTCCCACAACATGCTCACCCAATCAGCCTCGACCCCCCAAAATCCTCCATATTGTCATCTCCCTTCTTCCCTCCCCTCTTCCCATCTCCCTCCAACCTGACATTCCTTCCTTTCGCCGCACCTGTACTCCGCTCTGGCGACTTTGCGTCCGTGGTAGTAGAGCCAGAAGTCAACGTCTCCCCCACAATCCGCTCGACTACTTTTGCCTTTGCACCTGCACGCTTAAATCGGTCGTCGAAGTCGGCTACGCTGGTTTCGGTGTTGGCAGTGGAGAAGGTGGGGGGGTCAGTTAGGTGGTAGAGGAGTGTGATGTTGGAGAGGAGTCTTGTTGAGGTTGTGGTGAGTGAGAGAAGGGGAGTGGAGGGTGTTGAGGTCGAGTCTGCAGTTGTCTCGTCTTCTGGGTTCGGTGTTGTGGATGCTGTGGTTGGTATGCGCGATCCCCATACTGCACCTCGACCGTGCAGTTCTCCTAGTGCTGCGAACTTCTCGAATCCTCGCTCCAGCCCGAAAATGCGGCCTTCGATTCGGCCGGCTCGCGCGCCGTCTGCTACACCTTGGTCGTGGGCTGTCGTGTAGAGTGTGTCTTCCAGTGTGAGAAGGTCGTCGAAAGGGTCGTTGTTGTGGGGCGCCATGGTGTGTTGAAGACCGTAGTCTCAGGAACGATATGTTGACTTTGACTTTCTTGGAATGTTGCACTTTGTATGGTGTCCTTCTCTTTCAAGTGCAGATCCGTATTCAGTCTGCTGTCTCCCAGGCTGGATAAACGACTACCACAGGAGCGTTGTCTGAAATCGTTTCGGCTGTTGTCTGAATTGAATTGAACTTTCACACATATGTCAATCAGAAGGAGACTTTTTGGTGTTCTCGAGGTCCAGATTTGCCAGCTCGAGTTTTCTTTCGGTGCAAGTTCGAGTCACTCCAAGCTGACGAATCAAGTCTCCTACGAGCAAATGTCTCGGTCACGTTCCAGTGCTCACAATACGCTTTTCCATTCACTATAGATCAGAACCACGGTTAAGTGCTGACTCGAGAGGGTTTGGACGAATGATAGTTGACGTGATGTGGCGCAGGTGGCTGATGCGCCGCCAATCGGCGGGGTCTGGAGGGGCAAGTGCGGTCTCGTGCGAATGTTTGGAGCTTTCTTGAGTCACTTCACAACCACACAACAGGACAACCGAATATAAACCCATTGAGCTGCAGATCTGGACTGTAGCTTTGACGTTTTCTAAATACTTATTTCACAGCATCTGACAGGTAAGGACAGCCGATTCGTCCCAAAATCAGCATCTACCACGTACAAGAATTTAGCTGATACAGACCTCAGAAGCTATCATATGAGCGAAACAAAGAAGATCGTCCTCCCCGTCGAGGGCGAGCGCAACGTGCTTATTACGAGTGCGCTGCCCTACGTCAACAACGTCCCCCATTTGGGCAACATCATTGGCAGTGTCCTGTCCGCCGATGTCTTTGCCCGTTTCTCTCGCGCGCGAGGCTACAACACGCTGTACGTCTGCGGAACCGACGAGTATGGCACAGCGACCGAGACAAAAGCGATCGAAGAGAAGTGCACACCACAAGAGCTTTGCGACAAGTACTACGCGCTCCACTCGGACGTGTACAAGTGGTTCAACATCAGCTTTGACCATTTCGGTCGCACACCAACCCAGCAGCAGACCGACATTGCGCAAGACATCTTCACAAAACTGCACAAAAACGGGTTTCTTGAGGAGCAGACCACAACGCAACCGTACTGCGAAACACACAAGAGCTTTCTTGCGGACCGATTCGTCGAGGGCACATGCCCGCTGTGCAACTATGACGATGCTCGAGGTGACCAGTGCGACAAGTGTGGTCACCTGCTCGACCCTCTCGAGTTGAAGAACCCTCGCTGCAAGCTTGACGGAGCAACACCAGTCCCGCGCGAAACGAAGCACGTATATCTCTGTCTGGATAAGCTGCAGCCGCTGGAAGAAGAGTGGTTCAAGAAGTCGAGCACAGAAGGCAACTGGAGCTCCAACGGTGTTCAGATCACAGCATCATGGCTCAAGGAGGGTCTGCGCGCGCGAGGCATCACCCGCGACCTGAAGTGGGGAACTGCTGTGCCTCTCGAGGTAGGAGATTTGGAACTACGAGGTCTTCAGTATGCTAATCAATACACAGGGTTACGAGGACAAGGTCATGTACGTGTGGTTCGACGCCTGCATCGGTTACGTCTCGATCACAGCAACATACACAGACGAGTGGGAGAAGTGGTGGAAGAACCCCGAGAACGTAAAGTTGTATCAGTTCATGGGCAAAGATAACGTACCCTTCCACACCGTCGTTTTCCCCTGCTCGCAGATCGGCACCAAGGACAAGTGGACCATGCTCAACACCATCTCCACGACCGAATACCTGAATTACGAGAAGGGCAAGTTCTCTAAGTCGAGAAACATTGGTGTCTTCGGCAATAATGCAAAGGAGACCGGCATTCCATCCGACGTCTGGCGCTACTACCTTCTCTCGCATCGACCGGAGACCGGAGATTCGGAGTTCGAGTGGGACAGCTTCATCGCAGGAAACAACAACGAGCTTTTGAAGAACCTGGGTAACTTCGTTAACCGTGTCATCAAGTTCGTCAACTCCAAGGTCTACGATTCGGTCGTACCCGATTACACAAAGTTCGAGGACGATTACTTTGTCGAGCACAAGAAAAAGGTCAATGAGCTACTTAAGAAGTACATTGAGGAGCTTGAGGACGTCAAGATCCGTGCAGCGTTGAGCACAGCGTTGCACCTGTCCAGCTTGGGTAACCAGCTGCTGCAAGATAACAGACTCGATAACAACCTTGCCACAACCGAGCCCGAGCGATGTGCTGCGGTTGTTGGATTGGCTCTGAGCCACATTCATCTCCTGGCTAGCTTGATTGAGCCGTACATGTAAGTTCTGATCTCACGTCGATTGCGTACAAACCCGATACTCATGTGGAATACAGGCCCGACACAACGAAGAACATCCTCAACCAGCTCAACGCCGAGTTCCTCATAATCCCCGACAACTGGGAAGCCAAGTCACTCCCCGTCAGCCACAAGATCGGCAAGGCCGCGTACTTGTTCTCTCAGATCAAGCCCGAGAAGGAGCAGGAGTGGCGCGAGCAGTTTGGTGGTGAGGAGGCACGAAAAGCGAAGGAGGAGAAGGCAAAGAAGGCTGCCGCAAAGAAGGCCGAGAAGGAGAGGAAGAAGGCAAAGAAGGCTGCTGGAAAGGCTGAAGGTGTCGAGGCTGCTGAGAAAGGTAAGGATGGGCCAGCAGATCAAAAGGCTGAGGACGCCATCTCGAGCGGCGTTGAGCAGGTCACTCTTCAGACATCGTAGTGGGATGTCTGGTACGACTATTACCTGGATGAAGAAACGGTGTGGTGAGTTTTGGAGTCAGTAGGTGTTGAAGGTTTGCATGGCGAGAGGCCTGGGGTTTGCAAAAGTGATAGCAGTCCAACACGTCTGGCGCGCAGCAACGACCAGGTTGTATTTGTTTTGTTAGTAGAAATTCAACATAAGTTTCTCAAGCCCGCGGCGCCCACTTCACATTCAATGTACTGCGTTCTCGGCCTCCGGACGAAGCCAGTCCGGATCCTTTATGCCAAGTCATCTTGACTCGGATCCTAGACAGTCTTGGTATACCCCCCACCCTTCCCAAGACGATGGATCCGAAAGTTTTATCAGATCATCTCATGGCAATAAGTCAGACCGGCGCGATAGAAGGAAACGGCATCTGGTTGTTCGGCTCGGTGTTACCGATTGGATGGTATTCACTGATGGTATGCCTTACCTCGTGATATCCAGCAACTGAGTCAAGTACTCGAATTCAGGGCTCAGGGTGGAACACCAAGCACATGTACTGTGTGATTAACGTCGATATTAAGTATTGTATAGGTCGTGCGGATTAAACGCTGATACAGTTGCTCTCTCGTCGAGGATCCGTTCTGCGCATTCACCCCCAGTATGGCACAACGGCAACTCGTACCACCCCAACCCTAACCGTGTCAGATGCCAAGTCAGTCGTACAGTACTATCACTCCATCGGTACCTTCCATGCGAGGCTAGATAGCTTGGCTGTGAAGGGGTTCTCGGGGCACATCACGTCTCGTCTTTTAAGACATAACGAGAACCCAAAGTCTGTCTGATTCAATCATACTTGCACAAAGAACCACAATCAATATGCAACGCGACTTTGGGGTCGATTGATTCTGATATGGCCACCTCAAATGTGACCGGATTGGAGCGGGCTGCTAGCCTTGCGTTGTCTTCGAGAAGCGTTGAAAGCTGCCATATCGCTGGTGATGTGAAAACAGCAGCTGTTACTGAGAGAACCGACTCACACCCCCAAAAGCCGGAGGATGTTGAAAGTATTGGTTCAGAACAGCCTGTAGGCGTCAAGCAGATGGAGGCCATTACCTTGACATGGTCAAAGAAGTGGCTTGTAACCGCGTACTGCTTGTAAGTGCATACAATTCTACAACCAATACATACGCACCATCTGTTAGAACGGATCTGACAGAATATCCAGAATCTGGCTCATCTCCTTTACGAATTCCCTACAACAGCAAAGCAACTACTCTTGGACCCCTTACGTTACGAGCGAGTTCCTTCTCCACGGTCTGACTGGTATCGTCGGCATAGTCGCCAATCTCATCGGGGGCGTCTCGAAGCTGCCGCTCGCCAAATTCATCGACCTTGTCGGCCGTCCCCACGGATTCTTCATCTGCCTTGTTTGCGTTCTCCTATCCCTCATCATGATGGGCGTGTGTAGGAACGTCCAAACCTACGCCGCTGCGCAAGTCTTCTACTGGACTGGAATGAACGGCATGGATTACCTTCTTGACATCTTCATTGCAGACACTTCTAAGCTCAGGAACCGCGCTATCTGGTTGGCTTTCACGTCAACACCGTACATTGTCAATACCTTTGCTGGACCTGAGCTCGGTCAGCGATTCCTCGATGACTCGACTTGGCGCTGGGGCTATGGCGCGTTCACTATCATCACGCCGTTTATGTGCATTCCGTTCTGGCTCATCTTCTTTCTTATGAGTAGATGTGCTAAGCAGCAGGGTGTTGTTGTGAAGGAGAAGAGTGGAAGGGCTTTTTTGCAGTCTGTGAAGTACTACTGTATTGAATTTGACGGTTAGAAATACTGACAAAGATAAAACACCCTGATGCTAACTCTTCCTAGTCATCGGAATACTCCTGATCTGCGGCGGCTTCTCCATCTTCCTGCTACCCTTCAGTCTTGCAGCCTACCAAGGAGAGGGCTGGCAAGCACCTATGATCATCTGCATGATCGTCTTCGGTCTACTTCTACTAGCCCTCTTTGCAGCATGGGAGCGTTTCTGGGCGCCCAAGACATTCTTTCCGTTCCATCTCCTCACCGACCGCTCAGTCGTCGCAGCCTGCTTCCTCGGCGCAAACTCATGGATCGCATTCTAGTAAGTCATGTGACTCTCTCCAACCAGTAAACACAACACTAACACCCTCCCAGCTCTTACAAAATGTACTACTCGTCCTACCTGCAAGTAGTCTTCTCCCTCTCCGTCGCAAGAGCCGGCTACATAACCAACATCTTCAACATCGTCTCATGCGCATGGGGCGTCCTCTTCGCCTTCGCCATCCGCCACACAGACCGGTACAAATGGGCCGCCATCGTCGCCCTCCCCATCCAGATCCTCATGACAGGCCTGATGATCCACTTCCGGCAACCCAGCACACAAATTGGGTTGCTCGTCATGGTCGAGGTGTTCGGCGCCATGTGCGGCGCTATGATGGTCGCTGTCGAGCAGTTGGCTGTCATGAGCGCTGTGCCGCATGAGCACGTGGCTGTGGGATTGGCGCTGTTGGCTATGATTACCAGTATTGGTGGTAGTGTGGGTCAGACGATCAGTACGGCGATTTGGACACAGACTGTGCCGAAGAAGATTGCGGAGTATTTGCCGCAGGACTTGAAAGCTCAGGGACCGGCTATCTATGCCAGTCTTGTGACACAGCTTAGCTATCCGTGGGATAGCCCTGAGCGACAGGCTGTTGTTAGGGCGTACGGGGATGCGCAGAGATTGATGGTTATTGTTGGTACTTGTGCGCTCGTACCTTGCATTCTATGGGTGGCTATGTTGAGGGACTACAAGTTGAGCGAAAGGGGAGCGAGGAAAGGGCTGCTCCTGTAAGACCATGTAAGGCCTGTGGCTGTCCTCAATATTCAGAAGATTCCACACTTTCAACTGTTCCTCAACCCTCCAACACACTCTCTCATCACCACCCCTCCAACTCCTGAACCACAGTCCTCAAGCTCGGCGGCATGACAGGCATACCCTTCTTCAGCGCACCCACCATCGGATCCCTCTCGAGCAAACTCTGCACATCTGCGTCCGTCTCGACATTACTCCTGACCCGCTCATACGCCATAAGACTCGGCTTATCCACGACATCGAAGAACTTCTGTCTCCTTGCCTCGGACCAGGACGCCAGTAATTGCTCGGGATCCTCTGCTTTGCTAGAGAGAATATGTTCCAGGACAGGCGCGAGGGCATCCGCGTCTGCAATGCCAGATGCGAGACCGAGGCCGGCGTAAGGGTTTGTTACTGTATTGATACGTTAGAATAGGGACACGTAAGCAAGCCCGTCATTTAAAATCAAGATCAGGAGAAAGACGACTTACAATGCGCAGCGTCTCCAACCAACAAAACCCTCCCCTGCGCCAACGTCGCCGCACAGCGCTGCTGCGCCCGATACGGCGCGATTCGCACAATCTCAAAGACATCCTGTCCCTGCTCATTCTTCCCTTCATTGGGAAGTATGACACGTAGCTTATCGTGCACGCTGGCGTGAATGTCGTCTTCACTCTGGCTACCAGCCACGCCGTGGGAGACGCGCCACAAGCCGTCGTTGTCAATGCGCCCAATGAGTCCATAGCTACTGGGATCGATGATGAAGTTCGCGTCGAAGAAGCCGTGTGCTTTGAAGGGGAATCGCAGATCTGTGGCTACGAGTTGTGCATCTAGCGTCTCGCCTTCCAGAGCGACGCCTAGGTGCTTTCGTACCAGCGAGTGTGCGCCGTCGGCGCCGATGAGATATGCAGCGTCTATGTCCTCGGTTTGGCCGTTGGAAGATGAGAGCTGAACTGATATGGATGATGAGGGGGAGGAGGGTTGTGTGAAAGAAGATACGCTCCAACCCAGTCTTACTTCGTTCTTGGAACCCATCTTTGCTAGTCGCCCCAGGAGTACTTTCTGGAACTTTCCCTGCGGGAGGAGTAGCTGGCCTTTTCCTTTCATGCCTTCGCCTGAGTTGTCAAACGTCTTGCTGGCGATCACACGGCTCCCGTTTTTCACACTGGTGCGGAAGCACAGTCCCGAGCTGAGACTACCTGCTTGGATTAGCTCAGGCAAGAGCCCTGGAACTTGGGATAAGATGGGGTATGTGGGCGGCTGGTGGGCCATTGCGCGGGTTGATGTAGGATCGGGGTGTTGCGGTTCGATTACGAGGATGTGGTTTGGTATGGATGCATGCGCGAGGAGGAGCGCGAGGAACAAGCCTACGCAGCCACCGCCGGATATCACTATAGGGAGAGGCTCATCGTTTGGTGCGTCTTTCGCGATCGCCATGGTGTTGTGTTGCTGATGTCGCTGGGGTTGGGCTTTTGATGAATTCGAATTGGATATTGAAATACGGCGCGATTTGCTGTAATATTTAGCGCGCTGCTCGATCTTATAGTTCTTTGACTCTGCGATCGATACCGAGTGGTTGGTACCCTACGGCGGTTATCGTGCTGTCATACTGCAGGAGCCGGAGCCGGATGTGGGGAACCGAGTTAGCCTTGTCGTGGTAGTTCAGCCTCAATCACGGAATCACCGTAGCATCAAAGAGGTCAGAGAGAAAATGTGAATACTCTTGTGAGCGAGAGGAAAGGTTTTCATTGCTTGTAGGGCTCTCCATGATATCAAACTCCTTTCCGTGTGTTAGTGAAGCACGATTACAGAAAACATGGTTTGCTCTACCAATGTCTATGCAAACCAAACGGCCCTACAAACTGGTTTCCGGCTTTTCGAGGGCGAGTGCGAGGGCGGTGGGAGAGGAGTCTCAGCATGGCCGGGAAGGCCGCCAGTCGTCTACTCGCGAACGGGCTCGGGGGCGAAGACGGGCTGCATGTTCGTAGGGACAGGGCTATATAAAGTCAGTACGAAACATACACATCCCTGAAAGAATGGTACGTTTGTGAGTGTTTGATGCGGCGCGGAGGACTTCAGAGTGATGCACCAGGTTACAAGCTCGTACAATGCGCATCAGGAAAGCCTCAGATCTCGCAGAGGCGACATTTGACTCTTCAGAAAACACTGGGAAAGAGACGACTTACTGGCCAGCGGCACTGCGCCTCACAAGCAGTACGCCAGGCACACGCTCCGTCTGCGGCCTCGGCAAGAGAGCAGCGACGGCAGGAACAGGACGAGGGCCGGTGCGAGGACGCGGCGGCATGGGCGGAGGAGCGGGCGAGGATGCGGACGGAAAGCCGCAGGAGAAGAAGGTGCGCAAGAGAGAGAGCATTGTGGTTGTGGTGGTTGTGGTGGTCGTGGGTGGTGTAAGGTGTTGAATTTTGAGAGCCAGGTGAGTGCGAGTTGGCAACAAAACAACAACACGCCCTTCCACCACTAAGACCAAGCAACAGGCAGAGGCACATATGCAACCAAGCAGTAACTACCCTCGTTCGTTGCACGCATGGACTGCATGCAAGGACCGAGAGGACTGCATCTTCCCACTGCCTAGTAGCCCGGTCTCAATTCGTGCAGGCACAGCGGTACTGCAACAGCCAAAAAGTGCAAAAAGAAGACTCTTGATAGGCGATGGTGCTTGGACTGGTGAGGGATTGGGAGGTAGTACGTACTGTAACAGGTTGCCGGGCAGAGGGTACCTAGAGCACAGTTAGCAAGCTACCTAGAACCTAGTTAGTATAGGCACTGAGTTAGTATTCAACTGTGTCATTGTCGGCACTGCTACTGCTGGGTCCCTGTTGTTGCTGTCAGCTGGATTCGAACCGACGAGCTATGGGGTTCAATGTCACTTGGAACACCACCGCGCTATCTGGGAGTCTTTTGCTTGATGAAGATCACCTCTTCACAACGGCTTATAAGTCTAGAGCTGAAGTTTCCTCTCCTCCACAAAGCGTTTGTACACACGAGAGTGCAAGTACGTCGAGAGCGTGAGGGAAAGACGCGTCGCAGGTCTATTGAGGTGAAGAGAAGGTTTCCAGTGTGACGAAGTTGATCATGAAGGTGGACCTAGGCTCGTAACATGTTATCGCATAACTCCAACATAGAGGGTACAAGAACTTCAGTGACTATGTGAGCAGGTGCGATAGAGACATGCTTGAAAAGTACTTACTGTCGTGCCCCTGTTGAGGTCTCGCGGAGGGTGAACTCGAATTTGTGCTATGCCAACATCCAGCAGGATCGCGATATGTGTATGAGCTTCTCAGACACATATCTTTCAAGCAGAATGAAACTGAAAAGATGGGAATGTTGATCAGAGGAGAAATGCGGGGGACGGATGGAAAATGAACGCAATATTGATGAATGAAGGAGTTGTTTGAAGCCGACAAAAAACCATCCTACTCTTTGGTAACTGAATACAAAAGGCTGTCGGCCTTGTGGATGTGTGCTGTCTCGTGGTAAGATCGAAGGTGGACTGAAGAGGCTTTCATCGTCATTAAACCCACGAACGAGGCCGTTTAGAAGTCGGAATCAGGACTTTGATGTTTGAGGAGAGGTTTCTGGAGACAAACACCATCGTAGATGGCTGTTACTTGGTCCTTTTTGTGCATCGGTTGGGAATGACGAACGAACGAAGGCTGAGACCACGCTTGACACGTACTAGTCTTTGCGTAGATTTTGAGACGGTAGGAACCTACCGTTATTCTGCTTTACGGGTTCGCAGACGCGTCGAAGGGCTCTCGTACGAAGGGTGTCGTAGTGAGGCGTGAGTTTTGACGTTGATGCGTGGGGCCGTCTGCCGCGGGACACCGCCCGGCAATTTGGCCCCGTCGGAAGCTCACAGCGTCTGGAGCTTCCAAACTTCAACACCCACCCTGCCGACGATCGCAATGGCACCATCGAGAGGCCTGCAGCTGTTGCGTGACTCCAAGAGCTTTGATAGATTTCGGAGTGTTTCACACCGCGCTCTCCAGACCACAACAACCGTGCGATGGCCTGTCAATGCGCGCCGAACGTATTCGTCGTTCACAGAGAACCTTTCGAACCCCACGAACAAGCTACAGAGCTACATCTCTCGTAGTAGCGACCCGTACCTGAACCTCAGTATCGAAGACCATATTTTGCGCAAGTCTCCGCCAGACAGCACGATCCTCTTTCTTTACGTGAACCGACCATGTGTGGTGATTGGGCGTAACCAAAATCCATGGACTGAGGTCAATTTGAACATACTCAATGCCGCGACAAGCACGAAAGATCTGAAGGAGACGGAGCCACCTGGAATAGGCGCTGTGGATATCGTGCGTCGCCGCTCTGGCGGCGGTACTGTCTTTCATGACGAAGGCAACCTCAATTGGAGCATAACCTGTCCGCGCAACGAGTTCACCAGGGACAAACATGCTGAGATGGTTGTGCGCGCATTGCGAAAGCAGGGCATTGAGCGGGCCAGGGTCAACGAGCGACACGACATTGTACTCGACCAAGGACACGAAAAGCGTCCTTCTGACCCTGACGACACGCATCGAACCCCGTACACGATCGAGGAAGGCATCCCAAAGCCACTGAAAGTATCTGGGTCGGCATACAAGCTCACGCGGCAGAGAGCGCTGCATCATGCGACCACTCTGCTGGAATCGCCGAATTTGCACATCATCTCGCAGTATCTGCGCTCCCCAGCAAAACACAACATCGAGGCCAAAGGCGTTGAGAGCGTCAGCTCGCCGGTCTCGAATATTGGCCTGGACTTGAAAGCCTATCAGCAGCGCCTTCAAGAGGTCTTCGCGGCCATGTATGCGAACGTTGGCAAGATCAATGTTGTGGAGACTGTCGGCGACGAATACTTGAACATACCCGATATTAAAAAGGGATACGACGAACTTCGAGTGCGTGCTCCCCCATTTGTTGCATAGGCCGGTGCTGACAGCCCCAGACGCAAGACTGGATGTGGGCGCAGACACCGCAATTCGATGCAAAGCTTGACTTTGTCGACGGGCCCAACGTTACCATGAACGTGCATCATGGCATCATCAAAACCTTCGATGTTGAATCTGGGGCTGTGGACGAGACACACGAGGACATACGTTCGGTACTTGTGGGCAAGAAGCTGCAAGACGTAACTGACTGGACTATGCTGCTGCAATCAAATGTCGAACCCTTCAACGACCGATGCGCCGCCGTCGCAAAGCGGCTGGAGGAGCTACTACCAGTACCCGAGTTTCCAAGGCCTTGAACTCGATGACTTCGAAAAAATGGGGGGTTGCCCGTGTGCAGCAAAGTGTAGGACATCTTGTGAGGTCCTAGAGCTCCGCTTCTGATCATGAACAACCGGGGGCGAGATGACCGCCGCTTTGCAAATTACATGCATATTATCGAATGGAAGAGCGGGCACAGACTTGCTGAAGAACAGCCTTAGCTTGCGGTTCTCGTCCCAGAGCCCAAGTTTGCCGCTGCTGACTGTGCCGGCGTTGTATGTCAGACATGCCTCGAGGTGAGATCAGGCTATCGCTAGCCTCGCCACCACAGCTCTGTGGGTTCAACATCCAACCATTCGCAACCAACAAAGACAATGGACGGAACATGCACGGGCCATCGACTTAGTGCCTTCGTTGGTCCTGGGGTGGTTGTCGCCCTTGTTGGTTGTTCTTGAGCCTTTGAGTCCGTCAGCCATGACTAGAGCTCAGGTTCTCGGTCGTTGTTCTTTGTTCCCATCTTTCGAAAGTCGTCTTTGTCTTTATCTTGCAGTAATCTTCCTCTTTCCCCCAAAAGTCCTATGTTGTGTTTTGCCATCCTGGCACAGTCCTGCTGTGCTTTCGCATCTTCTTTCTTTGCCGTTTCACCACTGCCATACTGCTGAAGTGCTGCTGGTTCTTGTGTCGCCACCGACACGTCTGAAGCTCGTGGCGATGTTCTCTTCAGACGGTCGCATATCGTTGGTGCGCTGCAAGTCACATTGAACATTGTGAACAGTCAGCACGCCTACACCACCCCAGCTCACGTGCATGGGCAACACATAACGGACAGCTTTGACCTGAATAGTCGAAGTATATGTTGCTTGGGTTTTTTGTATCGGTGCCTCCTCCCTCGTTGTTTTTGTCCGCACCGGGGTGCCCAGGTTGCAGATCGTTCGAATCGCACGACTGAGTCTGGGTAAGACTCGAGGGTCTCGAAGGGTATTGAGCATTTGGTCATGCCATTGGCTTCAGTATGTGTGTTGCTGCTCCTCGTACGCAGCTGCCTCGCCTTGAAGTCTTTGCTCTGGCTTCATGGGTCTGTGAACGAATGAGACGCGCTGCGGCGCAGACGAGTCGAGACAATGTTTCGCGGCGATACATGCTCGTCAAGAGTCTTACGTATAACAGAGAGGTAAGATACTGCTCCCGTCGTCTGTTTCGGACTGTTGCTGTCGCCGCTCCAGCTTGCGCATGGAGACCGATTGGTGTGCGCAGCTGGCTCTTAAACGGTGGCTACTTTCGTTCAAGAGGGGTGTGCTCTTAGAAAGCTAGCAATTGTATGGCGTGTTTCGTTTACCGTGCAGCATCTCGACTGGAGGCAGGGCAGAGGTGAGGCGGCGGCGGTAGAACGAGGCGATGGAAGGTAGGATGTCGAGGTGCGCTCTGAAGGACGGTACACTGTTCGTATCAGCGTTCTGGATCTGCATTGTGCCTCTTAGTAAGGTAAGTCGATGGCCTTGCCATGATCAGTCACCTTGTTAGCTCTATGGGCTGTGAGGGTTTGCGCCGCCACACAATGCGTTCGAGGCAGGCTTACTACTTGAGCTTGAACAGCGCCTGACGGTTCGCTTGAAGCACCATCACCTCCCCCCTTTCTCATTTAGGTAGTTGTCTTGCTCTGGAGTCTGAATTGGTTGCGGGGCGAGAGAGAGCTCTTGAGGAGGAGGAACGAGGTTACCGGAGAGAAGAGGGCGCTCTGTTGGAAGGCAGTCAGGATGTTGGTAAGGGAAGTAATGGAGGGGTCTTCAGCGCTCATGATGCTTGGAAGAACGGAGAGTATCCCGCCAAAAGTGAGTTTGGGGTTGTGGCAGTCTCTTGGTGGGGTGAAGGATTGGATCGTGGTGTACACAAGGGGAAAGAGCTGTGAAACAGCACAACATCGGCACCGTGGTCAACCAACATCGAGATGACGAAGAGTCTCAATTTCCCTGTCCCTCCACGGAAGACCACGAGCAAGAAACGTATCTCGACTATCTGCCCCTAGCCCCATCCACTGCTTACGCTCACTGGCTTTGGTTCTTCAGTCACTCGCAGCACTTCACGTGAGCTTGGACCCACTTCAAGGCTACAAAGGCTTGCTAAGCTGGCTACGACGACCTTCCTGACAACATCACTGCTGCAGGAAAACCATACTCGAAAGTTCCTTTCTCAGCCCACATACGAAGTCAAGAACTCAGTAAGTCCTTGACTACCTCTAACGCTACTTGCACGCGCGATTGGATCCACTGCTGACGCTCTAAAGCTCTCCACACTACGCTTTAAGACCTTCTCGACTACTCATCCGCAGAATGTCTACTTCAAGCACCACCTCCTACAAGGTCATCTGCCCCGCGGCCAACCCTGCGGTACTTCGTGGTCACATCGGTGATCTCCCTCCCCAAGTTCTCCACCGCATCCTGCACTGGAAGCTGCTGGCAAACGGTGAATTGCCCGCTGTCGCGGCTTTCGTCGTTGCGACTCCTTTCCTCGCGGAGCAGGCCGGCGGTAGTGCGCTGCTCACTGCTTGCGGTCTCGACTGGACCACCGTCATGTGGCAGCAAGACGTGGACTTCTGGATGAGGTTCCGCCAGCTCAGGCAGGAGCAAGACAGGGAGAAGAGTGCTAGGGAGGTGTGGCCAACTCGCTGAGCTAAAATCTTCGGAGGGGGGGACGAGGGGGGGATCACATCACAGTCAACCGATGGATAGATGGAGTTGGAGACTAAGGTTGCAACTGGACTTGTAGTCTCCTTATTGCGCCGGCGTCTCCGTGAGATACCATGGTTCAGGAATTGGAGCCAGCTGTGAGCTGGATAATTGGATCACAGGATTTGCCTGTGCAGCTTGCGACCTCCAAAGGAGTGTATCAATCAATGAAAGTGTGTGGCGAGCCAGTTTCTGGCAAGCCATCAACTCGATCCGTATCAGTGTCACATCTTGAACTCGCCCATAAAAGCCATTGCCACCTTGCATACTTGTTAGCCGCAGTGAGTGGCGTGGGGAGGTCGTTCACGTGCTGACTTGGTCATTACTAATAATCCGGTGTGAACATATTGAGTGTCTCCGCTCTGTGGTGTAGAACCAATAATTCAAAACCAGCATATGGGCCAATGGGAAGCGCATTGCGTACTTCATTTAGCGTGTAGTCACCGGATTATACTGTGCATGAGAACACAATCTCCCCGCTGCTCGTAGACTTCACGATCACCCAGGTATACGGTCAAGGCCCCCCATCTGCTAACCGCGAATATCTATCATCATGTTGAGGAAATGGATTGAAAGGAATGAATGGGCATTGATTTATCCCCGCATCGGGGCGCTCCGCACTTCGAGGCCCTGGTGAACAAAGATTGCAGAAACGAAGCCGAAGACAAAGCCATGATTCGATTTCCATTTGAAAGGCACTTCGATAGTCCTGTGTTCCCTCGCTCCTGCGTTCAGCAATACTGCCATGTGGTTGCATTCCTGCGTTCTTGCAATAGCCCTTCAGCATACATGATGACGCAATCTCGCTTGGCAACGGTGCGGGCGCGGTTGCCTACCCGCGAACTCGTTTCAGCCTCTCGACCCTCCTCAACTCCTCGCCCCTTTTGCACACAGCAGGCAAATGAACGCATGCGCAGTGTGTACAGCCGCACCAAAATCGATGCGCATCTGTGCGGGTGTGCTGGCCAACCAGCGTTATCTCAGAGCCTCTGTGAGTTGACGTTTGAAACGAAACACGCCAGCTGCCACTGCGGCCTGCGTTTCAGGTGAATACTTGTTGACTATTCCCCTTTGGGACAGGACTTGTAGTCTCAGGAGCTTGGCTACGGTTTATTAAGATCGGTCACCATGAGGCAAGGAGTGAAGGGCTCGTCTAATCGCAGCGGTACTCGCGTGCTTTTACCATCTGATCGATTCTTGACCCCGCTCCTTACAATACTAAATGTATTAATACCACGATCATTTATTTCCACACATTTGGCGCAGGCTCGCTTCCCGTTATTGCTATTACAACGAACATGAATATGAACATTGACATGAATGAGAGCATGTTCTCCACTGACGAATACACCGATGTACGACAACATACTTTTACACAGCAACACGACGCTTGGATGTACAATCAAATATGCTCAGGTACCAATTTTCCCCCTGGATTCACCGGCAACACAATGCTCACTGGCAGGTACAGACTACCCGACCCAACAACGAGGCCTTTGGCCAGCCAATCTGCCAGAACATCAGCAGTCGTCGCAGTATCCACGCTTTTCAACATCGACGCAGTCTTCGTCTGCTTCCTATCCTAGGAGGTCGAACACCAGCACTTTCTCACCCTGGCAGTCCCGTTCTTCAGTGGCATCGACAAACTCGAACTGGTCAAACTTCTCCGATCAGCCCTACACCCAACGTACATCCAGCCTTAATACCGCAAAACATTTTGCTCCTCCAGTCTCAAATTCCCATGCTTCTGAGTCTGTCGTAGACCCTGCATCACCAGCACGATCCTCAACATCCAAGAGAAGAAACACTCAGCGCCATGTCACTCCAGAAAAAGACCCATTCGCTACGTGCGTCTCACGGACGCGTCGAAGTCGACGATCCCAAAGAGAGCCAAGGTATTGGTGTACCTCTTGTGAGGAGCCTTTCATCGAGAAATATGACTGGAAACGACACGAGGAAACATATCAAGAACGTCGACACGTATTTCGATGCAATCTTTGCAGCGCAATCTACTTCCTCGAAAAAGACTTTCTCTACCATCACGAGACACGTCACAACTGTGAAACTTGCCAGAGAGAAGGACATCCTGGAACAGCTAAACAGACCCGTCAAGCTCGTTCGGGCTGGGGGTGTGGCTTCTGCAATCATTTCAGCCTCGATTGGAGAGATCGATGCGACCACATCGCGCACCATTTCGAGAAAGAACGAAAATCCATGACAGACTGGCTTCAAAGCAATGTGATCTATAGTCTCCTTCAGCGACCAGCGATTTACAAGGAATGGTTGAAAGTCCTGCATTCTCAGCCTCAGCTCAAAGGGGGTTTCGGTTGGAATCAACACGATACTGGACGCGTTGAAGGATATCCAGAGAACAACGCTAAACCTAGGCTACAGGAC
Source organism: Ascochyta pisi (assembly GCA_039634435.1). Taxonomy (NCBI): domain Eukaryota; kingdom Fungi; phylum Ascomycota; class Dothideomycetes; order Pleosporales; family Didymellaceae; genus Ascochyta; species Ascochyta pisi. Next base: position 1,167,665 of record CP113326.1, on the reverse strand, counting down.
CTCCTGGAATACTACAAGTCTAGCGATAACGCCGCTGCGCTGGCGCAGTTTGCATTCGAAAAGATCGCTTTTCCATCACATCCACCTCAGGCCCCACCAAAAGATTACAAGGACCATCACACCGCGACCTTACAAGGCCTGATGGATGACACAGAATCACGGGACAATTTCATGAGTACGATTCCGGAGGATGAATTATGCCCCACAGACATCCGCGACATCGACTTCAGCATGATAAACGACAGCTTTAGTCGAGAAATGAAGGTCTTCTACTGAGGTACGGAAGATACATCTGTTCTGAAGTTATTGATGAGCTGCTGGTAAGCTCATCCCGTCGAAATGGCTCACGCAACCCATAATGTATAATGGTAATGTCTGGTACATACTTCAAGATTTTTAACTGGTTAAGGGCTGGTTCTTAGACGCGAGGAAGCACTCTTAGAGCTTAGGGTGTTGAAAGAGGACTACTATAATGCGATGCTTAGGCAAGCAACTCTTCACTAAAACAGGATAAAAACAAACCAAAAAACATATACAAGCACGTTTATGCCTAATCAGTATACGGCTCGAACTTCCATCCTGCGTTGACCTATGCTATGATTGCTCACCGGTGCGTCGCGGACCCATGTGACGCCCGTGTATAAACAATCTTCACCTGAAACGTAGTACGGCTGGAGAATGAAACAGGCTCAACGATGAGTTTGAAGATCATCGGAAATTGCTATTACCATTGAAGTTTCAATCTGGTGAACCCGTTGCAGAGATCACCATCTAGTCGTTGTGTATGGTTAAACACCAGTTCAACAACATCAGGTGAACTGGCGATCATTGGAAGGTTCAGTATGCGAGGGAACGCTCTGATGCGCTAATCTGATCAAGTCAGATATAAGTAGCAGTGGTTGCTCGCTCGGGGCAAACCACCTATGCTGCGATAAATTACTGAATAGTCGAAGTAAAAGCACAGTAAGTCCTTCTCTGATATCCTTCCACACTCCATCGATTAACAAACAATAGATCATCTAGCCCCAGCACCGCACATAAGATGGCCACTGCCGCAGTGAGCCTTCGAAGCAACTACACATGCATCCTTCATCAGGCTGATCAGCTGCAGCTCAGCAAAATGTCACAAGTTATCACCATCAAACTCGATACGCAATCTCACGCAACGATCGCAAACCAATCGCGATCTACAAAAACTGACTCGTCGGGCTCATCGGGCCAGGAGGAGCGAGAGGTCAGGCTAGGGTCATGGCTGGAAGAGAGCCGCAAGCAGGGCCTGTGGAACGCTTTGGCCGGCGCCCGTTGACTTTTCCTTCACTTGCAATCTTTTCCCAGCGTGACGATCCTGAGCCCCAATCTGTATATAAACTACACTTTACTCGACAGCTTCTTTCTCCGCACGCTACCTTCCAAACCTCATCATGCTGCGACTCAGTCTTCCACTCATGTGGGCTCTCCTCCTTCTGATCAGCTTCTCCACACTTATCGTCTCCTGCGTACCACCACTCAACAACTTCTCCTACGCCGAAAACGTCACCTTGCTCGAAGAAGCCGTCGCTCAATTCAAGTCTGATCCCGCAACTGGTTGGAATCACATCCTTGGAGGCGCCAGCCCTGTGAAGCCTTGGCCGGCCGACAATAACGGTATTGTCAACATCAAATACTGCTTTGTCAACGCCTACACAAAAAGTAAAATACAGCCAGCTATTCTGGGTGGTTGGCAGCTTTGGTACAGTCGGCTTGGTAACGCTGGTCCGGGCAATGGCCACAGCCTCGGCGGGTTCTCAGAGACGACCTTGGGTGGCCGGAGTCTGTACTGTTACCTTCACCAGTCGATGACTTGTAAGTGCGAGTCCACTGCAGACCCTAATGTAATTCAGCACTGATTGTTCACTTCAATGCAGGGAACCCACAAGTACCACCTGGTACGGTTCGAATCATGGTCAAAGACAACGCAGACGATGGACAAGCCACCATGGGATATCGACCTTCTGGCTGGGACAATCTCTACGATCGCCATGGATTGCGTCTAGGCTATGAGCCGCGTAATCCCGTTGCATATAATGCCTACGTTGCAGCTCATGAGATGGGTCATATCTTCGGGTTCACCCATGAGCACCAGCGTCCTGATCGTAAGTTATCCTGACGCCGGTCTTGACCTACCCATGTACTTATCCACCTACCTACAGGTGATCACCACGTGCGCTTCGAGTGTAAAAACCTGAAAAATTACGATGTTGTCGCACAGCAAGTGCAACAGCATGACACGTTGACAATTGAGGAGCTCTGCACCTCGCCCATCCACAGCCGCTTCTCCCCATGGAGCGACATCGGTTTCGCAGCCTTTGACTACTCAACACAGCCATTCTGGGAGCTCTTTCATTGGAAAGACGGGAAATCCGACGGCGCAGAACACAAGTATACCATGACTTACGACAGAACATACGATCACAAGTCGATCATGCACTACCCAAGCATCCTCAATACTCAGAAAGCCAAGAGGAAACTGGATGCACCGCTGCTGAAGTGGAAAAATGGTGGTGAGGGATATACACCGCCGAACGAGGCCACGGACGAGAACACAGAGGAGATCCGGTTCGGACGGGCGCCGACCGAGAGCGACATCAAGGCTCTCAAGATGATGTACCCTTGGAACAGTTGAGGAGGGGTTGGCATGGATGCTGAGATCCGGTGTGGTCGCACCACTACAAGGCGAATGATGCACGGAAAATAGATCAAAAGACAAACATGGATTTTGGAAACATAAAAGTGCAAGTTCGATTGATGAGGATGATGAGCCGCGAACAAGAAGGTGGAGAAAACGCGCTAGACACACGCTAGAAGACGCGCCAAAAGAGTGGGTTCCCCTGCATCTCTTTTATTTCTCTCCTCTCATCATTCTTTCACTAACACCAAGGGACCCCGCTCATCTCATCAAGTTTTTCATCTCGCACGAAACTTTAGTTCAACACGCAGTCGGCCTGCCTCTTCGGTGACATCGTAATTTGGTTGCCTGGAGAAACACGATCACCCGTCGCATTGCTTGCCTCACGGATCTGCATACCCCACGGTAGGTACTAAAACTCACACCTAAATCACCACACGGGCGTCACACATTCGAAGTCCCCGGACCTCATTTGTGGGTTCAGCGGTTGGGAATCTCCCAGCATCTGTTGATGTATGGCTGCTGAACAAAGGCAACGCCCAAGATGAACAACCCCCTGTCGCCATGGACGTGCGCTGCTTCGGTGGTAGCTGTCGGTGGTGTAACTCGGATTGGTGAGTCAATCTGGCATCTTTCTCTGCTGCACTATCCTCATTGTTCCTACTCTTCGGAGTGGTTGAGCTTTGGTGGGTGGTTGGCAAACCATGGGATTGGCGTTTCGTTTCAGCTCATACATACTCTGTCTCTACACTACGCTTCTCCTCCCCTGTTGCCTTGAATACTAGGGTGTGATTCCTGTGTTCCATTCTGTGTCACGAGCGTTCTCATTCGCTGCTACTATCCTGCACATGCGTCGTGGAGTGCATCAAATACGGAGCTCGGCTTGTCGAAATGGCGGCCAAGCTCTAGGCAGCCGCGCATAACAACAATATCATAAATCACAACTTTTCTACAGATATCTAGGCAACAACATCAACATGGCTACCAACGAGGCCACTCCTACAGGCACGATGCCAGCGCAGGAGCGATGCTACGCGCGCAAAGATTTCGCCAAATCATGGAGCTTTCCTCTGCAACCATCGCATGACTTTGAACTCAATGGGGAACCAGCGCAGTACGCTCCTGGTTATCCGAAGATGTGGGGAGATGAGAAAACGACGATTGACTTCAGAGACGCAATCGGGAATAGACAACCAGAATGCTCACGCGAAAGCTACTACGCTGCTATCAGTCAAGACAAGAAATTGCTCGCTGTAACATCGAGTCAAGACCGTATCCTCGTCTACGACATTGAGTCTCAAGAGTTGCGTCAGGTCCTCGATGGCGCAGGCGACATCATTTTCTGTCCCTGTGTACAATCGAACAACGAAATAGCACTCGAGGGAGGATCAGATGAATCTTCGAAGAAGCCCGCCTACACTCTTGGCTGCAGTGTATCAGATGAGGCCAGTAAAATTGGTCTACACAACCAGCTTGTCTTCTGGGAGCTTGATCATCATGGGCGTTTGCTGGACCATGAAGAGCCAATCGACGCATCCGCATATGCAGCACAAGCCATCGATGCGATCCTTCCAGATCTTGTAAAGAAATACGAGTTGTCCAGAGAGTTTGTCGACGCAACCTCACTGCGCGAAGACTTCGCAAAGGCACTGAGCATTGTAGACACGGCTCATCGCCGCCGACACAGCACGATCTTCAACGACGCCCAGTTTGGCAAACTATGCTCTACATCGTTCAGCAGTGACGGAAGACTGTTCCTGTACCACACGCAGAGCAGCTTCCAGACGGGCGAAAGAAAGCATGAGAACCTTCCTTGTGTCGTCGTAGTGGACATCGCGGCCGGTAAGGAGCTCCACCGTCTTTCAGGTCATACGGACGTAATAATGTGGTCCGCGATCAGCCCTGATAACGAGCACGTTGCCTCAGTCTCCTGGGACGGGACTCTCCGCATGTACTCTGCCGCAACCGGCGACCTTGAGTGGTTCAAGGACGCAGGTGGTCAAAGCTGGACAGGCGCATTCTCTGCTGATTCGAAGCACATCGTTTGGAGTTCAGGCAACGGCCAAACTGTCCTCGTTCATGATGTGCATGAAGGCCGAGGTATTTCCACCTTCCCAGAAATACCCCAGGGCTGGTGTCGTAGCCTTGCCTGGCACCCAGATGGACGACAGGTTGCACTCTGCACTGGCAAGCACGCCTATGTCTGGGACCCCTTCAATGGCATTAACGGTACCATTACCCAGCATTACCGGATTGAAGATGAAGACAATCGGCAGTCTATGGCGAAAGTTGTACAAGTGGCCTGGTTGGACAATGGACGAATCCTACATCTGTATTTCTCTGATTGCACGAGTCTTGTCTACGACACCCAGTGCAACCTGAAAGAGCTGTTTGCGCATCCACAAGGTGTTGATACTGCTCGGGTGAACAACGGCTTCCATAACGGTGTTAAGATCAGCGGCGATCAATATGGATATGTCAGCGTTGATGGTGACGGTAAGGTCAGGTGCTGGTCATCTGGTGTTGTGACTCGAAATTCTTGGTGGGAACAATCTTCGAAGAAAGACGAGCGGGTGAGGGAGACTGCGGGCACAACGAAGGCGCCCTTTCCTGAGACTGGGAAGTATGTTATGGTCACCAGACCGTCAGCAAAAGGTAAGAAGGAGCAACATGTTGGTACTCCTAGAGTCGCCTCGGCTGACAATGGGGTTGGTGAGGGGTCTACAGAGTGAGAAAGTTTTCGACTGTTACACTTCTGGCCTTAGTATACCTCGCTTTCAATATCCACAATACCCACCTCCATCAAGCTGAGACCATCAATGTATTTTTGGGAGGTCACGCCAGCAGTCTTACGTTTTACAGGTCGTACGCCAAGATGCCCACCCCCACGAGCGCGCATCGCGCTTGGCTAAAGGCGTCACGGACCGTTTAACCGCCTCAGGATTGCCACTTTAGGCTATACCCCACACTACTACACCGGTGTTTCGCTTACTCCTCCCTGTACTCCTCCTTGTGCGGCTTATTGTTTGCCGACCCTTATACCGATCCCAGTCCCGTTACCGAAACCTCAGAGATGCTTCTCAGCGGACGTTCACTCCCTTCAATTACACCACCTTTGCTCAGACTCAAGTTTCCGCATGAACGAGCCCTAGTCAGCTAGAAAACTCCTCCACTACTGCTACTCTGCTACCCTCCTGCATACATATGATCGAAAGACCACCGACCATGATTCGCTCAACCCACAACGGCGATCGCTATGAACTCACGAATCCCACCGCAATGCCGAAAGCCGGCGGCTTCCTCTGGAACCAGAAGATGATGATCCAGGTTACATGTCGTGGATACGCAACCGCGCAGTTCATGCAGCCCGAGCCAGCAAAGTATGTCCACGCACCAAATCTCGAAGCAAAGACCTTCATGCAGCCGGAACAAAACTACTACGCGCATCACCCCGGACGATTTGTTTACATCAAAGACGAAGAGACGGGAAACGTCTGGTCAGCGCCACATGAGCCCGTTCGAGCGAAGTCAGATCGCTTTGTGTTCTCGGTGGGGAAGAGCGACATCCAGTGGACTATCGAGAACGATGGTGTCAGAGTAGAGATGAACTTGTTATTGCCTACGCAGGATGTTGCTGAGCTGTGGAGCGTGAAAGTTACCAACACCGCGGACCGGAAGCGGAAGATCAGCGTATACCCATACTTTCCATTCGGTTATATGTCTTGGATGAATCAGGAGGCCGAGTGGAATGCGACAGCAGGTGGCATTGTAGCGAGCAGTAAGACGCCGTATCAGAAAGCGGAAGATTATCCGAAGACGAAGTATCTGAAAGACAGGTCGTACTTTCTTTGTGAGAAGATGCCTGTAGCTTGGGAAGCTAGACAGGAGGCGTTTGAGGGCGAAGGAGGTTTGCATGCTCCGGAGGCATTGGTAGCAAAGTACTTGAGCAAAACTGATGCGAGATACGAGACACCTACAGCTGCAGTGCAGTATCGAGTTGAACTTGAGCCGAACAAATCGGAAGAGTATCGGTTTTTGTTGGGCCCAGCGTTCGACGAGGAGGAGATCCTTGCCATGCGAGGGAAGTACCTTAGCCAAGACGGTTTTGCACAGGCCCGAGAAGAGTATGAGGCGTACACCGCAGATGGCAGTGGGTGTCTAAAGATCGAATCACCGGACAAGGACCTTGACAACTTTGTTAACAACTGGCTACCACGACAAGTTTACTACCACGGCGATGTCAATCGACTCACCACTGACCCTCAAACTCGGAATTATCTACAAGACAACATGGGCATGAGCTTCATCAAGCCTGAAGTCTGCCGTGACGCTATCTTGACCGCGATCGGCCAACAAGAGGACAGTGGCGCGATGCCCGATGGAATTTTGCTCACGGAAGACGCAGAGCTAAAATACATCAACCAGGTCCCGCATACCGATCACTGTGTTTGGTTACCTATTGCATTGGAGATATACCTCAGCGAGACAGGGGACTATGCACTCCTTGATAAGCAAATCAAGGGCATGCATGGAGACACCTACACAGTTTTTGAACGCTTCAGTCGCGCAATGGACTGGCTTCTTTCTTCCAGTGCGAGAGATGCACGGGGTCTGAGCTACATTGCACAGGGTGACTGGTGCGATCCCATGAACATGGTCGGGCCAAAAGGTGTTGGTGTGTCAGGCTGGCTGACAGTAGCCACCGCTTACGCAGTGAACCTATGGGCTGACGTCTGCGAGCAAGTTGATAAACCGGACATCGCAGCCAAATACCGCTCAGGGGCGACAGCGGTCAACGAGTCGGCAACCAAGCACTTTTGGGATGGCGACTGGTTCTCTCGAGGCATCACGGACGATGGAGTAACATTTGGCATCAAAGATGACAAAGAAGGCCGCATCTGGCTCAACCCACAGGCGTGGAGCATTCTTGGGGGCGCAGCCTCATCAGACAAGATTTCAACGATCCTACCACAGATTGACAGCCAGCTCACAACGCCATACGGTGTTCTTATGTTCGCGCCTCCGTTCACGGCGATGCGCGAAGACGTCGGTCGCGTAACGCAAAAGTACCCTGGCCAAGGCGAGAATGGGAGTGTGTATAACCACGCCGCAGCTTTCTACGCGTGGGCATTGTACACCATCGACGAAGCGGACCGTGCTTACTCTTGCCTTCGTGCAATGATTGCGGGGCCCACAGAGGACGATCTGCTCGCGCGAGGTCAGTTGCCCGTGTTCATACCGAACTACTACCGCGGCGGCTGGGGGATTGAGAAACTCGAGCGTACTGCTGGACGCAGCTCGCAGCTTTTCAACACAGGGACGGTAAGCTGGGCGTATCGTTGCATTGTTGAGGGTTTGTGTGGGTTGAGAGGTGTCAAAGAGGGCTTGATGATCGCTCCGAAGTTGCCAAAGGAATGGGATGGCATCAAGGCAACGAGATTATTTCGGGGTGCGACGTTCGAAGTTCAGATCAAACGCGCCAAAACCGAACATGTGAAGGTGTTTCTGGACAACAAGGAGCTAGATGGAGTAGTCGTGAGAAACGTGGAAGCTGGTAAGACATACAGACTTGACGTGCAAATTCCGTAATAAAGTTGCGGTTGCTTAGCTATGGCTTCAACTCTTGAATAGAAACAATATACAAAATCCAGCACATATGTGTCCACTTAACGTCTTCCCTATACACTTGTTAGTACCTGTTCTCAAATCGAGCAACACTGACCTACCGTGATGCCAAAATTACTATACACAATTCTCCACCCATCCTTCGTCTTCTCCCACACGTCTTGATGCGTCACATACGCCGTAAAGATACCAGCCGTCGTGTTCGGAAAATGCGTAGCCTGGAAATACGTCTGGCTCACTGCTGTTTTGGATGCACAAACGTCAATGATATGGTTGCCGATCAAATGCTGCGTCTTTGGGTACGCCGCAAGAGAGCCCTGCAGAAACGTCTGGATGGCTGGGAGGCCTTCAAATATACCAGCGAGTCCGGAGTAATTTGCGACTGCGGAGGGTGCGAAAACATGGTCGAGTAAAGGGAAGGCTTTGCTGTCGAGAACGAGGGCGTAGAAATAGAGTGTTTGCCGGATTGTTTCGATGTCGTCGAGTTGGGAGTCCTTGATGGATTTAGGTAGGAAGTAGTTGGGAAGAGATGCTGAGGCGGGAGCAGGGAGGATCTGTGGACATGATGCGGGGAGTTCGGGGAGTGAGTTGACAGCACTTGTGAGGCCAAAAAGGAAGACTAGGACAATGGAGTGTATGGTAGTGAAAAGCATCTTAGCTGCCTTTCTGATTCAGTATTTGAGATTTTACTAATGGCTGTTTTAGTGTGAGCTTTTGCAAGTATTTATATTGCAGGGTGCAACCCCAGAAAGCCTCCTTTCTTCCTTGGCTAGCAGAGCAACCTGGAGCGCCTGTATCATCTGCTTACTATCAGAACGCCATCAATTTTTTGTGAAGCCGAGAGCAGCATATCTAGACCTTAATCAGCCACAGCTTTTGGGTTTAAAGGGCCGTAGTGGTGTGCTAAACGGGGAGCAAAGACATGTTAGGTTTGGCGCCATGCAGGACTGTGCAAGGCTTGTCGTAGTGCTGACTGGGGCTGAGGTACAGCCTCTCTTGAGTCACCGACAGGTTGTTTTGCGCAATTCCAATAATTGTTCGAAGAGGCTGAAAACAGAGAGGTGAATACAACCGCACGGCACCGACGTGTTGTTGCTGCACTCTCCTCGGTGATGCATTTCCAGTTGGAGGCGGGGGTGACGTCATCAAATCGCGCTTCTCGTTTAACCATCTTCTCAGTCCTGAGTTTGTTCTACAACAACTATCATGAAGTTCTAACTGCCGTCCCAGCATAGATGTCTTGGCAGTACTTGACATAGTACGTGCTCGATTCGTGAGCCTTCGAAAAATTTTGGTGTTCACAATCGCAGGAAGACCTTCATGGTACAAGGAAGAAGCGAGCCGGAACCTCAAGGGAAGAATCGGCTACACGGATGTCTCCCTCCATCATCCTGACGGTGTTCTCGTACATTACGGCTTGGAGGATACGAATGGACAACCGGTGAACTGAGTGTCTACTACTAGCCACAGCTCATCTGCCTCCAGCCACCCGTATCGTTGTTCCGTTGCGACTTTACGAGTAGTCTCGGCACGTTCGGCGTTCCGATTTCTCATCGACATGAGCAACACCAACGGCGCTGTTCTTAACTGTTCGCTCGTTCAACAACTCTGTCCCACTATTTACTACTCGGCCCCGTTTCTCTGATACGACAAGTCGACCCGATTGCACATGATTTGCATCATTACCGCGCCCTCACTCCACACTTCATTCTGATCGACCAGATTCTGGGGTGACAGACTTTAGTGTTTTCATTGAAAGCTTAATTTCTCATCACTTATGCGTACATCGGAGCGTTCGGGCCTGAAAATCTAAATTGAGAACAACCCGTCTCACCCACTTTTGCCACGCGTGCTGGACCAAACCTGTTCCTCTCCGTCGATCACTCAGTCTGCGCACCATACTGCAGAAGGCGAAGGTAAACGTGCCATTGCAAACTGTACCGACTAGATGGTCCGCATTGTAAGTCAAAAATTGAGTGCCGATTCTTCCGATGGTAGCGTTAGCTTTTGCCAAACACACAGACGAAGGCGACCGGCATAGAATGATGCGCGCCTCTCCACGAATTTGTAAAACTCGATCGACCGGCTACCGCGAACCAAAGTTGCGCTTGCGGAAATGTTCCTGTCTATCCAGCTACGTCAAATCCCAAGCCGGCCGATGATCGACTAGCTAACGGCTTTGGCGTCAAAAAAACTCTGGGGAACATGCGCTTGGATGGCCAATGCCGGCGGATGCTGTTACGTGACTGCGACATTTTCCCTCTTTTAGCAAGGTCCACATACCAACACGGGGCACGGCGGAGCTTGCTCCCACGTCTAAGCTTCGGCCTTTGACAGCTTCTGAGCTTGCGCTGCCTGATATCATCGTTGACGATAAGCTGGTTAGGACACCTGCAGCGGTCTCAACACCAAGCGTGGTCATCGTACTGTGGTCCGTTACGGTGGGTCATAGAGCTGGTTTCGATGTCATTGATCCGAGGAATTATGGTTTCTGGCCATCTATAAGAGCATGCCCATTGCTCGAGATTGAAAGGCATCCTCAACCTCATCTTTTCTCATCACAGTCTTTCAATCACCTTCGAATCATTTCGAGATGAAGTACGCTTTCGCTCAAGTCGCGTTTGGCCTTGGTGCCAACGCTCTCGTTGCCCGTGAGGCTTCCCAATGCATTCAGTTGCAGGCCTCCGGCGGCCAGTCGGGAGTTTTGGGCCAGCTTGGTGACGGTCAGAACCGTGTTGGTGGTGGTCACCCCACAGGCTGCTACTGCCTGAGCAGCGGTGGCTTCACGGACTCCAACGGCCGCGGCTGCATCCTCACTCCTCCCACAACACAGTTCCAGTGTGATGTCGGTGCCAGCCCTACTACTGGCTTCGCCATTGGTTCCAGTGGCTCAGTCACATACAACGGCAGCTCCAAGTTCTACGCTTGCCCTGCCACCGACAATGAGTACAACGTCTACACCACGCCCGTCGGTGGTCAGGACAAGTGCGTTGAGATTTCCTTGAGCTCTGCCGGATCTTGCGGATCAGGCTCCGCACAGTCCAGTGCACCGGCTGCTTCGCAGCCCCCTAAGAGCTCTGCTGCTCCCCAGCCTTCGCAGCCTGCTCAGAGTTACCCTGCTCAGAGCCAGCCCGCACCTAAGCCATCTCAACCTGCTCAGAGCTACCCTGCTCAAAGCCAGCATGCTCAGAGTGCCCCTGCTCCCAAGCCTTCCGCTCCCGCTCCTAAGCCCTCGCAGCCCGCCCAGAGCCAGCCCACACCTAAGCCATCCCAACCTGCTCAGAGCTATCCTGCTCAAAGCCAGCCTGCTCAGAGTGCTCCTGCTCCTAAGCCCTCGCAGCCCGCTCAGAGCCAGCCTGCACCCAAGCCATCTCAGCCTGCCCAGAGTGCTCCCGCGCCTAAGCCCTCAGCCCCCGCCCAAAGTGCACCAGTACCCGTTCCTTCTGCTCCCGCTCAGTCCGGCAACAAGTGTCCCACTGACCTGAACGGCGAATACCAGTACCCCCACCTGATCATCCCCGTCGACTCCCAGCAGTCTTCCAAGGCTTTCGGAACCTCCTACAACGGCAAGGTTGACAGTCACACCTGCTCGATCTTCAACTTCGACATTCCCACTTCCTACTCCGGCAAGACTTGCTCTGTCGTCTTCCTATTCCCCGAGCAGAAGGACCTTGAGACCTCTTCCTTCACTGTCTCTGGCAGCGGTAAGGTCAACTTCACCAAGCTTAAGGGCCCCGCCAGCCAGCAGACCACCTACGCCAACCAGCCAGGCAAGGAGTCTGACCTCGCTTCCATGTCCGTCGCGCCCGGCAACTCGTACGCCATCACTTCTGGTGACTGCGCTGCTGGCCAGACTGTCAGTTACGAGATCTGCGGCAACGGAGACTTCTCTCTCGACTACTTCCAGGACTACAACCCCAGCCCCATTGGCTTGTACGTTCGCCAGTGCTAAACGCGCGAGTGATCGTGCACCAAACTCAGGCCTTGCCATCATCGACTTCAATTGAAGCACCATGTACAAGTGAGCCTCGGTGGATCTCATTGAGGTATGGATCAGACTTGGAATACAGTTTGAGGGGATATTTTGGACTTCTTTGTATCATTTTATGCCACCACTGTTAGTGGCATGACCTTCCTTACGATTTAGATAGATCTTCTATAATGGATAATGCACTCCTTTGTATCGTTTATTGTTTCCTATTACTGATGTTCACTGGCAGGGTCTTCATGTTGTACGTTAGGTGGTCTTGTAATGTGTCCTCCTTTGACCGAGGTCCAGAGAAAGCTGTGACATCGCGCGACTCTAGAGCCAGCCTGAACCGCGGTTGTCTCTTGTTGAATTCTACCGGAACAATTCTTACAAGGTTGTCTTGTTGTCAACATCACAGCCCTCAGACCGCCAACATGACTAGGCTCAAATCGAAGTATGAAGGCCTCTCCTCAACAATCCAAGGGCTTCCCGTTCTCTTTGTTAACATTGTATACTTCCTGAGCCTACACCATCACTTCATTAAACTGATCCAGATCGGTGATAATAATGTGGGTGTCAAGGGGATGCTTGAATGGAAGGAGACGCACCCGTGTAGCATGAAGGACAGAGCGCCCCAATCTCTATATCCTGCATGCCGACATTAGAGACGACCAATTTAGAAATTCATGAAAGGTAGTGAGTCTATAATGTCTTTCTGTTAAGATTTGTGCAGGAGCCTAGGATGGATAGACGATATTTGTGGTGCACAGTTCTTTGATCCTAGAATATAGTTTTTGAAAAAGCTGATGCCTTCATCAATCAATCCGTTATGGTCTAGGTAAGCTCAACCATCACCCTCATCACCAACATCAACTAACATCCTTGAGTGGCTAGGATACATCGCTCTCACTCGCAAGTGCCGATGTGGCCGGGGTTCGATTCCCCGTGACGGAATCATCTTTTTGTCCCATCTATTGACTCTATTTTCGCTCAAAGATAATTCAACGCAGACCTTGACAGAGTTTTTATAGCCTCAGCAAGGCCTGTGATTTTGCATATTATGGACATATCAACCGTAGCTTCTCCCCGCCATTCCAAAAACTGTGCGCTTGTATTCGACCTTAACTCGCCACAAGAGCCTGTCCGTTTCGTTGGTCCCTTGTCAACATTGAACAGCCTCGGGACGCTTTTCCGATCCTGCACCTCCCCTCAACCACCTCACGCCTCACGCCTAAACTGGACAGCAGCTAGCTATTCTAACCTCCAACCCCCCTTTCCAATAGCGAAACACCACGTTCGTAGTAAACCAAAAACTGAACATCCTGCTGCAGAATGCAAGTCAGGACGTATACGTTGCTGCTTTGCCACACGCATTCTTCTACCGCTGCTTCAACGCTTCGTTAGACATGACACAATGATACGTATCCACCTCAATGCCCAAGCCCAGGCTCGAGGACTAACTCACAGGCATTCCAATCCATCGGTCATGACAGCGAAACTATAATCGCCAAGCTAGCAGCAAGGCGCCGCTCTCTCGATCGGGCCGTCCCACCGAATCGGTGCGCTGCGTTCGATGGCAGGCGAGGTAGTTGCTCGTTTGAGTATATCCATGAATCGCGAGTCTGGGTAGTGGAATACCTACCGTTGACGATTGAAGTTGTCGGTGGGGTGGTTGTGGTATCGGTTGTTGGATTCCTGTACGCGCGCGTGTGCGTGTTGGAGTCTCTGTACCTGGCGCTGTACTCACTTCATCTCACCTACCTAAACCTGTACCTCACTTTCACTCCACGACTCACGACTCACGACTCACGACTCACGACTCACGACTCGCATACCCGCACTACGGTACCAAGGGTCGAGCACCCCGGTACCAGCCCGCGCTTGCTGGTGAAAATTTCTCATTCGGGAAGGAAGGAAAGAGAGTCGATCGCTGCCGGGAAATCGGCCGACTAATGAGCGTTGGCTTCGGCCGATTGGGCCGATGGGGGTGCTTGGCGGGTGGGTGGGAATAAGGAGGATATAGTGGCGAGAGAGAGAGGATGAGTAAGGCAGGGAGGGATTTTGGGGAGGGGTGGTTGGTTGGATGGTGGGTTATGGGTTGAGGTGAGGGGGTGGGTTGGTTGGTGTGATGGCCAGAGCGGGAGAAAAGGTATGTATGGAAAACGCGTCTTGATCGTTGTTCTGCAGTTTGTGAATTTTCTACTGGATGCAAGATCGAAATTCCTTGTGTATGCGATGATACGCTGTGATGCACAGAGCTGTAAAGGACGAAACCAACATTATATACACAGCCATTATGTTCTTACTCGTTCAGACCAAAACATTCCAATGTCTCTCACAGCGGCAAATACACGCTCATTCGATACTTACAGCCTCTCCACTTCGCCCTCTTCAGCCTCCACCATCGTGGCGTTCGATACCGGACTAGACGACATGCCAGTGGCAGTAGGGCGGTTGTCCGCAACCCACGCATCAATCTCAGCAAGCGCCTTGATCGGATCGCCACGGCATCCTTGCAGGAAGTTCTGGACCTGCGCCGGTGTGAAAGTGTGCGCGGGCACCTTCTCTGCGAACTCGGTCGCGCACTGCTCGATGTATGCCATGGAGAAGACTGCATCGTGAGCGAGCGCTGAGCGGCCGATCAGACGCATGAAGATGCTCTTTCCTGCCGATTTGCTCATGTTGCCAAAGTACACCCTCTTATCGACGCGCCCTGGTCGCGTGAGCGCTGCATCGAGGGCATCGGGGTTGTTCGAGGTCAGGATGAGCAGTCGGCCTTCTTGCGATGCGTTCCCGTCGATAGCGTTAAGTAGGCCGCTGAGAGTGATGAGGCTATGTCCTTTCTGCCCTTGCTGTGCGTGATGTGAAGTTCTTGCTCGCCATTGCGCGCCCATCAATTGTCCAGCAAGGTCTGAATCTGCTGCTGCCTCCTTAAGCTCCGACGTAACCTCTCGATTAATTCCAGCCGAGTCAATATCCTCGATGACAACTACACACTTCTGCGGCAGACCCAGGAAAAGATTGTGCAGCTTGCCATCGGTGATATCGCTAGCCGCTAGATTGATGTGATAGATGTCGCAGCCAAGATGTCCTGCGAGAGCTGCGCTGAAGGATGTTTTCCCGGTGCCAGGCGGACCGTAGAAGAGATAACCGCGTCGATAAGGAATACCACAGTCCGCGAAGAATTGTTTCCTGAAAGGTCAGCTTGTATTGAAAGTGTGGCGAGGCTGCTTACGATTGCTCGCTGTAGTAATACTCAGCGTCTCGGACCAGGTCTAACTTGACACTGTCTTCCATATCGATTGTGTCGAGTTTTCTGACAGGCTTGGATATCGACTGCCATTGCCCACCGCCATAGTCGTATTGGCTACCTCCAGCAAAGTACACTGTCGTTGTACCGGTCATGTGGGCCTTTTTCCACGCGTGACATTTGACCACAAAATCTCGTAAAGGCTCTAGATTCCAGCCAAGCGTAGTAATGGTGAGTGCATTCTGAAGTCTACCGCTTGTGTCAAGGGAGTTGCTTCCGTTTGAAGCAGCAAAGTTCGGCGCCTTTGTGCCTCCTACACGATCGAAGAGATATGGACGAAAGCCAACCCTGTTGAGTTAGTCGACCAACTCCAATTACATTCATAAGTACTGTGGTTCCAGAAGAGAGAATTCCAAAAGAGAAGCGGCGAAATAAACAACTTACCAGAAGATTCGCGAACCGATGGGAGGCAAACAGGACACCTCATTGTCGACGACCCCCTGCATGTTGCGACTTCCTACCCGACCGGATGGTCCTATCATAAGTCGACGGCCATGATTTATCTCATCCTGTTGCGATCCTTCAGTCACGATCATGGCGCTCCTACTCCGGCGATTCTGGATCACCTCGGAGCTCATCCAGGCCAGCACATCCTTGGCAGCACTGTTGGGGTCAGCGGCTTCTCCAAGATACGAACTCCCACTTACGGATCCTGCTCGGATATAGTGATCTGGACAGTAAAAGCCCATATAGCAAAGTCTCTCAGGTACTTATACACAGGTACAGCGGCGCTATAGAGCGCTATCACCGCCAAGACTTTATCGAGATCGCTGTGAGTGTTCGGTCGCAGGCGGTAAAGCAAGCGGTGCAGTATCTCGAGCAAAGGAACCCGTGAAGACGCATCTCTGATTAGATGACGCGGAAGGATGCCCGGTGTGTCGACAGGTTCGGGCCATGTCTGGAGATTATTGCTGACTGGTGCTGCAACCACCAAGCCGGTAGATGGCGGCATAGAGGTCTCCATGGTGAAAAGAGAGAACGGAAGTTGGTGATACAGCAATATTTATACAGCAAGAGGATGCCACAAGGTGTTTTCGCAACTTTCAGCAGGCTGTGAAATGAATATTCACGAGCACGTGCTGTGAGCTCAATAAAACTTCAGAAGCTCAAAACCTGCGACCAGTGAAAACTGTGTCAGGGGGGTCTGCAAGACAAAGGCAGGGGTAAAACGAGAGTGAAGAAAAAAGTCAAACACAAGTAATATACAACGCCTGAGAAGGCGACCCCATTCAACGTCCAACAGCCACACGAGAAGATGTCGAGGTCGTGGAGACGCGTTGCGGCTGAGATTGAAGTGGAGCCATGGGGCTAGGTCGGACTGGGTGTTTGGCTCTAGCCGCTTTACGAAAAGCGCGAACGCATCTCACCAGTACGTCATCCTCCAAACATTCCCCTCTGTGCCACCACGATAATCTAGGCGTATAAAACCTCACCTTGTGTAAGTGGCTCTGCCCCTCCACATTGAAACAAACTTCGACTGTCACAACTCAACCCACTCATAACAAGTTACAATGGCAAGCACACACAACCTTGAAGCTTCGAAGCTCTTCTCTGTCAAGGACTATGTCTGCGTGGTCACTGGTGGTGGCAGCGGCATTGGACTGATGTCTGTGCAAGCTCTGGCAGCTAATGGTAGCGTCCCCGCATTTTCTCTGACTGGGATGAAACTGATTGAGGATTACAGGTGCAAAGGTGTACATCACAGGCCGACGTAGGTTTTGAGTCTTGATTTCAGAAAAGCAGATGCTGACTCTTTGCAGGGCAGGAAGTCCTCGACAGAGCCGTCAAGTCTCACGATCCCCAGGGACATGGCCAGATCATCGCATTGAGCCCATGTGATGTGACGAAGAAGGCTGATCTCGAGAAGATGTACGAGGAGCTGTGCAAGAAGGAAAAGTACATCAACCTTCTCGTCGCCGCGGCTGGTATCAGCGGTGAGAAGGCAGAGCCTGATGCAGACAAGGCAACAGATATGAAGGCGAAGCTCTGGGAAAATGAGACCTTTGAAGGCTGGGCCGAGACGTACAACACAGACGTCAGCTCCGTGTACTTCACTACCGTCGTGCTGCTTCCTCTTCTCCAAGCAGGCACCGAGACTCACGGCCACCTCTCAGCCTCTGTCATTGTCATCAGCTCCATGTCCGGAATCATGCGTCACGCTCAAGGCCATTTCAGCTACAACGCCGCAAAGGGCGGCACGGTGCACCTGACGAAGCTCATGTCGGCGGAGTTCCAGCAGCTGAAGGTCCGAGTCAACTCGATCGCGCCAGGCTACTTTCCCTCGGAGATGACTGCCAAGGAGAGTGACGATAATCAGAAGAGTCAGTTGCCGGATGAGAAGATCCAGGAGAAGGGCCATGTTCCCCAGGGACGTGCAGGTCAAGACGAGGAGATGGCGCAGGCTGTGCTCTTCCTCACGAAAAACTCGTACGTGAACGGCGAGATTATTGCTGTCGATGGCGGTGTTCTGAACGTGGTTGCCGGACGATGAGTGATTGGGCAGAGGCGAGGTGGGAGATGAAGATGGATAGGTGACGAAAACAGTTTGATAAGAAAGTAATGAAATGACGACAACCGGTTAAGGTCAAGGGGTTTGTTGCATCCGGACCTCGGTCACTCGCCTCGTTATCTTTACATGAGATGCATTCATTCAATGGAAGCTCAACCAAGCGTCGAGGGGGTATCCGTGTTTGCATCAGGTGGGTCAGATGTTTGTTGTTGTGAAGATGCAGCGTCTGACCTGTTGGGCATGTGGTGTGTGGGGTTTCTTGGTCTTGGCCTTGGCTTGTGGTTTCTTCATACAGTACCTACTGTGCGCTGAGCCAGATGTAGCTAATCACAGCTATCTTCGGGATCTGCGGGTAAGGGACAGGGGGAACAAAGAGTAGTGGGTGCACGTGAGTTTGTGGAGGGTCGGACCGTCTGCTTATGCAGGTACATTGTTGAGGCTGGTTCAGGGCGGGCAGCTTCCACAGTGGTGCAGCGGTACGGAGCGCATGGTGCCAAGATGGGTGTCGACGTTCTGCAGCCGGGTGCGGCGAGGGCGTGGTGATGGGCTGGCCCACTGCGTCCTGGTCCTGGTCGAGTCGCTCGCTACCACTCCCATGACGGCTGAGTGGGCCAGGGCGCCAGCAATGCGGAACTCACAGCTGTCTCACCTCGAGCTGACTCTCTCCCACACCCACCTCGCCGCCCTACCCCGCATGCTCGAGTGCACGCCGCAGGCTCAGGCGTCGCCCGCAGCACTCCCCCCGCCGTCTTTGCTGTTCTTGAGCGCCTCGTTGCAGTAGCAGGCTACAGGTCCAATTGCTAGCAGGCTACAGGCCCAATTGCTAGCAGGCTACAGGCCCAATTGCTAGCAGGCTACAGGCCCAATTGCACCACCGGCGCCCGTCCCCCTTCGCCGCTGGGATCCCCAACACACGCGCAGCCCAGAACCGCCATATAACGGCCAGGGCGCCTGCCACAGACCCCGCCGACGAGCCAGCGCGACTCGCGCAGGCGCAAACAACAACAGCGCAGCCTTCGACTGCATCTTCCTCCCTAGTAATCTGTACGAGAGGATATGCGCGCCCAACGCCGCGACCCACCCCCGCAACCACCACAACCGCCGCACTCGCCGCCCTCACCGCCCTCGCCGCCCTCGAGCAGACGCACACACACACGCACACGCACACGCAGACAGCCGCGCGAGTAGGGCACCACGAGGCAGCCCGCCTTGGGCCACACGACACGCGACAAGCCACAAGCCACACGCCCAGCGAGTGCCCGCCATGGTGTCGCACGCCCACAATCCCTCGAAGCCCGCGCACGGCGCCTCCAACTCGCGCTCCTCGCAGCCCGCCATCGCCCACCCAGGCACGCCCGGTCACGCCAAAAAAGCCTCGTCCTCGTCCAACCACGGCGCCCAGACCCGCGACCGCGACCGCGACCGTGACCGCGAGCAGCGCGAACACCGCCCGAGCAGAGAGGGTGCCGCACAGCGCGCCGCCCAGGATGTCGCCGGCCTCAAGGACTACCAGCTGGGCGACTGCCTGGGAAAGGGCGCCTTTGGCAGCGTCTACCGCGCCCTCAACTGGGGCACCGGCGAGACCGTCGCCATCAAGCAGGTGCGCCTCGAGAACCTGGGCGCCGCAGACCTGAAGAACATGGAGATGGAGATCGACCTGCTGAAGAACCTGAACCACCCCAACATTGTCAAGTACCACGGCTTCGTGCGCAGCTCCGAGAGCTTGTACATCATCCTGGAGTACTGCGAGAACGGCTCGTTGCACAGCATCTGCAAGAACTTCGGCAAGTTCCCAGAAAACCTCGTCGCCCTGTACATGTCTCAGGTCCTGCATGGACTTCTCTACCTCCACGAGCAGGGTGTCATACACAGAGACATCAAGGGCGCCAACATCCTGACCACCAAAGAAGGCCTCGTCAAGCTGGCCGACTTCGGCGTGGCCACCAAGCAGTCAGGCCTGGACCAGTCCAGCGTTGTGGGTACGCCGTACTGGATGGCACCAGAAGTCATCGAGCTGTCCGGCGCCACCACGGCCTCAGATATCTGGAGTGTGGGTTGCACAGTCATCGAGCTGATTGAAGGAAAGCCGCCGTACCACAAGCTGCAGCCCATGCAGGCGCTCTTCAGGATCGTCAATGACGAGCATCCACCAATACCTGGTAGTGCTTCACCCGTACGTATTACAGCTCTCAGCAAGTGAATGCACAACTGACACAGCCAGCTGCTCCGCGAATTCTTGATGGAATGCTTCCAAAAGAACCCAACCCTGCGTATCTCTGCGAAACGATTGCTCAAGCATCCGTGGATCCTGAGCGCCAAACGAACCGTACCCGCCGTGCCCACGAAACCCACCGAGTACCAAGAAGCAGTCAAGTCGGTGCAGGAATGGAACGAGGCGCTCAAATCGCCCAATTCGCTACGTAGGAGCTCGCGACTTGCATCGGGCGTACAGAAGCCCTCGCAGCAATTCCCATCCCCTGCACACGCAAACGGTGCTGCAGTAGCGGCTCGCAAGCCACCGGTCAACGTCGATCATCTCAACATCTCCAAATCCAGACCTACAGCAGAATCCTTCCGCTCACCGGAGCTCGATCATGACGACAACTGGGACAACGATTTCGCCGAAAGCATCTCGCCGCGAGCCCTAAAGATGCCGTCGCACAGGAAGCCGCAAGACAACTTTGGTGGACTGTTCTCAGGTGACAAGCTGAAGGCGTTTGCAAGCTTCGAGGCCATCGTTGATGGTCCTGACGGTGGCGATGGCGAGGCCACGATGAGGAGTCCACTGAACTTGCAGCATTTGCAAGGCGTCTCGAGCAGTTTTGGCTCACGACAGTCCGCCAAAGCTAGACCGGGCACCCCAAAAACCAAGTCTTCTACATCAGCATCGACATCCACATCTAACTCCAGATCGTCATCAAACGCGTCGCAACACGAGGAACGCCGTAGCTACGACCCTCAGCCTAAGACAGCTTTCCTTCGCCGTGTGCCACAGGTATCTCAGGCCTCAAAATCCAGACCAGTGGCTCCCAACAGGAACAGTCAGTTGTTTCGCGAGAGCTCAGAGGAGGAAGACTATTCAGATCTTATGCCTGCAGATGAAGATGCTTTTGAGAAGCGGGTTCAAGCGCTGCAGCATTCACAACCATTCGTGGTTGTTCCTCAGCAGCCGCAGTTTGCCAATGCCACATCCAGCTCACCTGCAGATACCTTCTCGCCACGACTGTTCCATCCAAGCGATCTGAAGTCGGCACCAAAATCGGCAAGAGATCTCAAAGGCAACGGAACCATACGGCAGCGGTCCGGAAGCATAGCATCAATCCGCAAGCTACAGCGAACGCAGTCGGAAATCGAGATACAGAAGTACGCTGAGGATGAAGGTGATGACTTCTCTGAGATCGTTGGCGACATCAAAGGCGGCCCTCAATCCACTCTTCCTACGACAACGGAAAGTGACAGCGGCAGCGAGCACAGTGGTCTTGCTATGATCACGTCCAAGTTGTCTGGCTCGTTCATGATCGCAGACGAGGATGACATGGATCCCTTTGCGAACCTCGAAGACGGTCTGGACACCATCAATCTCGAGAATAACGTCGCTCGAGATCGCGACGACCGCTTAACAAAGATGACAGAACATCTGGTCAGTTGCTTGAAGCTTAGTCAGCCCGACGACGTTCTCCTCGACATTGCAGATCAACTTCTTCAGGTCTTGTACGAGGCACCAGACAAACGCTCAATCATTCTGCGGAGTCATGGTATGCTTCCAGTGCTGGAGATCTTGGGCAACATTCCCCCCCATGACCTCGTGCTTCCACTACTGAAGATTATCAACCTCATCATTCTGGAGGATGCAGAGGCCCAAGAAAGCCTGTCCTTCTTGGGAGGCATTCCCACCATTTGCCAGTTCGCATACAAGAGGTATCCCAGTGACATCCGTAAGGAAGCTGCGGCCTTTGTGCGACAAATGTATCAGACCAGCACGCTCACTATGCAGATGTTCATCGGTTGTGGTGGCATCAATGTGCTGGTGGAGTTCCTCGAGGAAGACATTGACGCGGAGCGCGACCTAGTGCTGATAGGCGTAAATGGAGTGTATGGGGTTTTCGAGCTTCAGGGCCCGACACCTAAAAACGACTTCTGTAGAATATTCAGCAGGAGCAGTGTTCTATACCCGCTGTCGTTGGTGCTGAACAGGATGGTCGAAGAGGACGGCGAGGTCGCCAGACTCATTGTCGGCCGGATTGTTCACATCTTCCTGATCTTCAGTCAGGCCGAGAGTCACGTTAAGGATCTTGTGGCAGACCGCATGATCTTGAAGCGTAAGTCTAAACCTCTCACTAATCACATACGATAGCTAACAGTCACAGGTGTACTCAAAGATTTGCGCAAGATGGCCCCGCCTCACCAGATCACTATGCTCAAATTCATCAAGAACCTCAGCTCGCTTTCCTCGACACATGAAGCACTACAAAACTCGAACGCGATCGACATTCTCATCGAGCTGCTGAAGGCTACGCGCCAATCAGGCTCTAAGACGAGCAGCAACAGATCTGGCAACGACTCAAACCGCATGCCGCCTTTCCAACGTGAGATCTCCAACCAGATCCTGAACACAATGTACAACCTCTGTCGCCACAACAAGAGTCGACAGGAAGAGGCAGCATTGTCTGACATTATCCCTCTTCTCAAGGATGTTGTGAATGATGGTGGACCATTGAAGGAGTTCGCACTGCCTGTGCTGCTCGAGATGGTCAACTCTGGCAAGGTCTCGCGCAAGATGCTGTGGGACGCAAAGGGACTCGCATTCTACGTATCGCTGCTCGGTGATGTCAATTGGGCGGTTACGGCTCTGGATGCCATCTTTGTTTGGTATGTATGACTGTGTTTCGTCCCGGTTCAATCTGGCTAACAACATTTTCAGGCTCCAGGAAGAGACTGCTAGAGTCGAGCAATATCTGCTGTCTGCACAGTCGAACTTCACGTCGGCCATCATCACCGCCTACACCTCGTCAGGCCCGTCGCGCTCAACCTTTGAGAACATGCTCGAGCCGCTTCAAAAACTTGTCCGCCTTTCGCCGCCCATCGCTGCCTCGTTGGCGGTTCCTGAGATCTTTTCACGCACAGAGCAAAAGCTCAACCACAAGGATGCTGTCACACGTCTGAACCTGCTGCGAATCCTTCGAACTATATGCGACGCGAGGGAAGAGGGGTGTTGGTTGATCCGTTCTTTTGGCTGCTACGAGCGCATCACCTGGCTCATGGAACAAGACCCCGCTGTCCTTGTTCGACAGATGGCGGAGGAGCTTGTTCAGGCCTGTGATGAGGTTGAGATGAACGGAGTCAGCGCTACGTCTAATGGCAAGCGAAGCCTGAGTCGTGCATCGAACATAGGTATGAACCTTCGCCGTCCTGCCTCCTCTTCTGGCCGACGCGATGGCTCTGGTTCAAGCAGCGGCTCCACGCTAGCCAGCGCAGGGCTTGGTCTCACACCACCCACTCCAACAAGCTTGAAGGGCAACTTCCTCGTCCCACCAATGACCTCCACACCTGGCAGTGGTCGCGATCGTATTACTCGTACACAATCGTCCAGCTCGATGTGGGATCTCATCGAAGACCCCAACTCTACACCGCAATCAGCAGGCCGTTCCTCCAAACCGCCAGTCCTTGCACGCTCAACCACTTCCTTTGCGGCCCTCGCATCGCCGACGGCTCAGCCACGCCCTGCGACCGCTCGACCCGCATCTCGCGATGCGACATCCTCCCTCTTGCATCTGCAAGCAAACTCCAGAACGGGCGCACCAGAGCGCTCACGCCTGCCCAAAGCACGCGCCCAAGGCGCCGCTGGCAGGCTAGGCGAGGCCATCACAAAGCGCAGACAGAGCAACTACAACCTCGAAAACGACACACCCGGAAACGGGAACAGCCTTCCTGCCGGCACACCGCCACTGCCACGCCTGCAGATTGTGCGACGAAGAAGGGACACAAGCGGTGGGGAACTCAGCTCCGCAAATGGAGTGAGACGAGGCTCAACAGCGGACTAGCAAGACGCTGCTCAACACATGACTCCAAACCCAGACAAGGACAACAAGTACGGCAGTCTTGTGCGGCGAAGGAGAGGCCTCACGTCGCCAGCTCTGCGCACCATGATGTTACCCTTTGAGGCTCCAAAGCCTCCAAACGAGCGAGAAAATTGTCACGAATGAGTTTTTCAAACAAGGGGTTTAGCATAGCACGGCGTTTCACTTCCTTTCTTTCTTTTGTTGGCTTGCTTCGACGCGACTTGTCTCTCCCTTGAAAGAAATTCGAGCGACATGATCATATTTAGACCGGGCGGGACAATGGGATAACGGGGTACATGCATAGCTTTGGCGTTTGGACTTTGCTCGCTTTCTGCCTTGCGCAGTTTTTTTTTAGTTTTTTTTGTTCGTTGCGTTTGTCTGCACTTTCGCTTTGGCTTGGTTCAGTGGTAGTGGTTGTCGGTATAGCAAGAGGGGTTAAGGCACGCTTTGGTTGTGCTGTGCTATACTTATACTATGCTGTGCTGTGCTGTGCTGTGCTGTGCTGTGTTTTGCTGGTGTCCTAGTTTGGTGTCTCAGTGCAATGGGATAGGATACTGAGGTGTTGGCTCTACTTATTTACGGTTTTGATTTTGGGTTTGGGTTTGACATTGACATTGACATTGACTTCGACTTCGACTTCGACTTCGACTTCGACTTTGACTCCATCCCCACCCACCCTCAACCGCAACCTCGATAACACCCTCCTCCTTCTTCCCACCTACCTACCTACCTACTTCCCCCTTTTTCACCCCAATATCAGCATCCACACCGTCATAACTTCTTCACCCCCTGCCCTGCCCTGCCCTATCCTACCCACTACCCTCTCATCTCAACCCATCGATCCATCCGTCCGTCTACTTTCTCCACCCGATTCGACTCAAATATAGTGAGTGAGTGAGTATCATGTGTTGCGAATCACGCTCCTCGCCCTTCTTTTCCTTCATGGGGACTTTTCCATGATGCTAACTCTTTTTAGCGTGTGAGGGGTGGCGAGGCTAGGGATGGTGATGTTGTGGGGATGTTGAAGGGGGAAAGTGGAAAAAAAATAAATGTTATTTGATATTGGTAGAAAATAATTCAAGATCAAGAATTTGAATAACGCCTCGCTGTCGTGGATATCGTCCTCGTTCTCGTCCTCGTTCTCGTCCTCGTTCTCGTTCGCAACGTCGTAGTCGTAGTCGTAGTCGTAGCGCTCCCATATCATACACTCTCTACCCACCCAATCCATCCATCCATTCACACACCCCTCACTGACGACACGAGCTCACCCGCATCACAACCTACACAGCATGATCATGACCTGTACCAATCAAATTAGCCCACAAACACACGCGGCAGGAAACGAAAAACTCACGACCAAGCGCCCGTCCCTTCTTCCCCAACGCCTTCGCCTCACTCTGCTTAATCTTGGCTAATCGCGCCTCCTCCGCAGCCTCGCGTTCCAAGCGCCTAACGTGCTCTCTCGCCTCGCGCACCGCGTTCTTAGCGCGGAACAGCGCTGCGTCGGCTTCGCGCTCTGCCGCCTCGGCTTGCCGGAGCGATTGCGTCGCCGCGTGGATCGAGGGGTCGCCTGAGCCGCGGTGCAGGACCGAGGAGTGGCGTTTCGTTGAGGTCGAGGTGCTGGTGTGGTGGGTCGAGGACCGGTGCAGGTCTGGGGACGAGGAGCGGCGGCGGGAAAAGAGACCGGATCTGCGGGTTGGAGAGGCGACGGGGGGAGGGGGTGGTGAGGGCTCGCGGCGGGATCCGAAGAGAGGCATTTTTGTTCTTTTTTGTGAAGGAAGTGTTTGGTCTGGTGTGGATGGGTTTAGATTAGAATTACTGGATCGGGAAGCAAGGCTGTTGCTGGGAAGTAGTCGTAGATAAAAAAGTGGACTGAGTTGATTTCGAAATCGGAAAACACGGCACTGATGTTCTTATACACAATTTTTCTTCGTATACTTACACAAACATACGTCGTGTTGGTTATGCGCGTGGCATGCCTCATATCACAAAGCAGGATCGTGCTTGCGAGTGACGTCAGAAGACGGCGATCTGCACCCCTTTCCAATACGACGCCGTGACAGTGAGGTCACCATGTCCCAGCCTCTTTCTGTCGTGTGTTTGTATACGGATTTGGAGGAGAATGCAAGTATTTAGCTCGCGATGGGAAGTCGTTGGGCTACGGCGGGCTAGAGAGCGTTTTGGTGGGTCCTCGACTGCACTGGACCCTGGCGTTCCGGTCTTTGGAGGAGAGCTAGTGAGCTTGTCCTAGCTAGATGTGTCGCCATGCTATCCGAACTTTGAGGAGGCTTGTAATTCTGTCCTTGCGGACTGATTGAATACATCGATATTCTTGCTCTACATATGTTACAGCTATAATGCGGCCTTCTAACCAACAAGACCTATAAACACCGAACACCATCCATGCGACTCCCTTTGTACAATGCATCGCCTTTTCAACTACACTTTACCGGTTCGCCTGTTCCCATAGCCAGTTTTGTCGTTGTCTTGATCATCGAGATAACAAGGACTGTGCATCCAAACGCCACGACTCCCATTGCCATGTACGTCTGCTTGTCCCTCTTCTTCGTCAGCTTAATATAGCATAATGGCGGCAAAATAAACGCCAGCGCACACGCGCTCGTAGCGCCGAAAAGCTCGAATACAACGCCGAGATCGCACGTCATGAGAGACAAAGTAAGCGCGGCGACGACGAGCGAGGTGGTGAAGATGATGTGTCGGTTTGGGTGATACGGTTCGTCTGCAAACCAGTACTCGTTCATGACTTCTCTGCAGACGAACGCTTCGAGGGGGAGCGTGGTGAGCATGTTGAGGCCAAAGAACAAGCGTGCAATGTTGACCATGAGGTTGTCTTGCGGAAAGTTGTTCAAGACATTGCCGAGTGTTTTGTCTCCAAAGGTCAGGTAGCCTGAGAGGGCCATGACAAGACATGCAACGAGGGATATGCCGGTGCTGTAGTGCGTTACACGGGAGAAACGGTCGATCGTCGGTTTACGCAGCGAGCCATAGATCAGGAGGGAGTTGTGGTGGCAGACAAAGGCGAAAGATATCACACCGATAGCTTCGAAGATGCCGTCGTTGATGATCAAGGAGCCACGGAGCTGCCCTTTAGACTCGGCAGGAACGCGGAAGGATTGTGTGACGACAGTTATGATGATGATGATCATGCTGACGAGCGCGAAACCACTGGCTTTGGCAAGCTGTTGGATGTTAGCTGATTTGTTGCATTGGGCTGGGGAGGGGCTATTGCCTTTGCGATGTCGCGGTAGAGGGACAGCGGGTAGGAGATACCCAAAATCAACATTATCATCACGGCTCGCCTGTTGGTGAGTAACCAGAGAAAAGACATGTCCTCGAGGGAAGGGAACAGGTGATCCATAACCTGGGGTATGGTGTCTCCCACAATCACACAAAATGCCATCATGCCGCCAAAAGCACTGCAAAGCGTCAGTCCTGCGATTTGCAAGTTTTGTGTGTCCATCATACAAGAGCCATTGCGCTATGGAAATAGCCACAAGCCCAGACTTTCCAAAGCAGTGTTGTACAGTCGCCTGGAACGAGTCGGTCCCGCTCAGCTTCGAGTTGATGACAATGAGACAGATGGTCCAGTCGACGACAATGGTAAGGCCAATCAGGAGAACAGTGCCTGTAACGAGGCCGGCGTTCTTGAAGGCGTAGGGTTGACCGATGATGCCGGCGCCACTGCTCTTGTCAGTCTCCGTCTCGCGCAGCCTATTTTGTGCTCCCTCACATGATGCTGTTTGCCATGTTCATAAACGAGCTGCGCATGTTGCTCCTCGGCTTCGCACTCTCCAGATGCTCCTCCGGGTCGAAGTCGGCCGCGACCGTAACGCTCGGGGCCTCGATACCCGTGAGCAGAGGCAGTCTCTGCGTCCTCTCTCGCCCATCATCTCCCTGTTCGTCCATGTAGTCCTCGCCCTCAAGCTCTATCCATTCGCCGCCCTGCGCGCCCCCGTTCATGCTCCGCCGCACCGGATCATCGTCGAACCGTACCCGGTTAGGTGTTCTTGGGGTACCGCCTGGTCGAGGGTGGGCAAAGGACGATTGGCGCTTGAAGCTGCCGCCATTCGGTCGTGTGCCGGGGAATGCAGGGGATGTGGAGGTCGCCCGTGAGGATGTGGGAGAAGGTGACAGGTGTCGTGGACTTGCTTTCGGACTGACGGCGAGGTCGTCTTCGCTGTCTGAATTATGCTCATGCAAGAGCTGTCGGGATTCGCTCATTTTAGCATGGTCGAGGCTTGCCGTGTCCGAATGTCGAATGTTGAAAGGTGTCAGCGCGGCCGCCGTTGCGACTCGTGAATGCCACCCCTGCCGGCGCGCCAGCCCTAGCCCATTTAGAGTTAGACCCTCAGGTCGCTTCCGGTTCCGAGTTGTGGGGAACCTCGTCTCCGGTCCCACGACATCATGTGCTCGACCGTAGCCAGTACCTCACCGCAGAACGGCCACACCGCAGATGCAGGATGTCCTCGTGAAATAGTTTCAAGTGTTTTTCGTAGCGGTGGGGCTGTATACGAGAATGGCAGTGGAAGGGCCAGCATAGTGGAATAATCAAGGTTTGACTTCTTCGTACGACGGAAAGATCACTTCCTAGAGTACTGAAAGTAGTATACAAAGTGCTACGGCGTCGAAGTTGATACAGCTGAGATGGTACTTGCTGGCTGGGCGAGGTTGCATTCCGGGGCACGGATGTTTGAGAGTAATCACATGAGCCTTGGAGGACTCCAAACGCGACCTGAAACCCAAAGGCATATTCAATGCGTTCGTTGCTGGTTTGGAGACTCAATGGAACTAGTAGTAAGTCACCATAACAATTGATGGTAACGCGTTCGGTATCCCCTTCGATGGCGTAGAATAGGGTGCGACGATCTACAGCTGGCACATCAACAACTGGACGAGAAAGTTGCGGTTCATTTTTGGATGTTATCTTCAGACTGGAAAATTTTGCTGCTACTTTACACTTCTCCTTTCAAGGTTTACATTGTGCGTGTATAGAAGTTGACATGTAATCACCCAGTCAAACCCATACAACGGCCACCACTCTTCTCCCAGTTGTCCCTTACGTGATCATGTTCAAAATCACAAGAACGCTCACAACACAAACCACCACCATCAATGCAGCAAAAATCAGGACCTGTACGCCATCCCAACGACAATAGCTCTGCTCGAATACACGTCCATCCTCCCCATCGTAGCCTTGCACACTGGACGCTGTTGCTATAGACTGATGCTCTGCTCGTAGACCAAACCAACGAGACTCGAGTCTACGCAGAAAATGGTAGGAGCGGCCATCACGTATGGTGTTATCGTCACTGCTACCATTGTAGGACTCGAGATCTTCCCAGCGCGTTTGCTCGCGAGGACCAGCTTGAGGGTTATGCTGCGGCAGGGGAGAGTCTGGCTCGACAGTGTAGTGGAGCGACATTTTGTACGGGGTTGATGATCAGAAGAGAAGTTTTGTATTGCTTCTAAGATAGTCGCCAGCCTGAAGATCGCGTGACCAATCTTTTCACCATGTTTGCTGGCTACATGCGCTCAGCGGGTATCCCATCGTCATTCACGCATAGTTCTGGAGGCTTTTCACTCCCTCCGTCTCTTCATTGTTGTTGTCTCGTCGCGCGCTGGAGATTCTCGTCCTATCCAGAGTACCAGATCATCAAGCCCACGAGGACGATGATGATGATGGCCAGACCGGCTACCCACGTTAGCACATGATCATTTATAGATGGAGAACCCAATAGCACAACTTACTCCAGAAGGCAAAGTCGCTGCCAATGCTCATCGCATCACAGACCTCGTTCATCAGCTGGATGCTGAGAGGAACTTGCTCCCAGCGCTCTGCTGGTCCTTGACCTTGACCTTGACCGCCCTTGATGCCCGTTGGTGGAGCTTGAGGAGCAGAGACTTGTGGAAGAGGGCGCACACCCAGCAGGCGGTGCCAGAGTGGGGAGTGCTGCTGTTGTTGCGGTTGCTCCTGCTGCTGAGCGGCGGCGGCAACCTCTTCCTCCTCGACTGACGGGAGGCGGAAGCGACGCAGCCTCGCATTGGGGCGGGGAGACATTGTGGTGGTTCGTGCTGAAGAGGAGCATGTCAGCGGTCTTGTCTGAGAAAGGAGCTGTGTGAAAGGTATGCTTGGAAGTACTCGGTGTAGGCAGGCCGAGGGGAGGCGAGGATACTTACTTATGGAGATGTTTGCAACAGTGAGTGAGGAGATATGTTGTGCGGGAGCAAGTGATATTGGTTTTGTTGTGACTGAAGAGAGAATTGGCGGGCTGTAAATCAGCTCTGTGGGGGATAGCTTCGCCAGTGTGAGTGTGAAGGTCAAGGACGCTAGTGAAGTGGCCGCAGATACGGGCGGGTGCAGAACATGCGCACAGACTGAATGCCTCATTGCAGCACTAAAACCATGCTTGGGGCATTCAAATATAAGACCTCGAGGGCACAGGCAGACCGTTGTAGCAAAATATGATATTTGGAAGCTCCAGAGTAGAGATCCCCCTCTGGCATGTAGCGTCAAAGGCCTCCAAACAATAGCTCGTGAGAAGATCCATCCACAATCCCAGCATCATGGAGAGCTCTAACGCCGCCCCCGTTGCTTGTCCTGGTCCAGACGACGTCTTTGGAGGTTCTTGGTGTTACTGTGATATCCAAACCCAGTCATGCTCGCCGATAGGCTCTCGTTCAGTGAAGAGCTGCCCAGATCGGCCACAGTGCAAAAACACCGCAGAGTATCGTGCCGACTAGCATTGTCAGCTATTTCCACCCAGTCCTTGTCTGAAGTACTCACCGAGCATGGGCGTCAGCTCAATGCCGTGCCACTGCTGATGCTCTTCGGCGGCGCTCTGCCTGCCGTGCGCCTGGTAGTCGAGGTTGTGGTAACGTTCTGCGTCCTCGTTGTCGCCCTTGAAGTAGACTTGCCTCATCCTGGAGGCTGCAGGTTGGGCATCGTAGGTAGGAAGTAGCTCTGCGGAGCGATCTTTGGAGGTGTTCGGCATGGCTTGCGATTGTGTAGGAGTAGGTCTGAGTGGCCGAATGGTATTGACGGTGGGTAGAGTGTCGGTGGCAATAGCAAAAAACGTACGGGAAGGTTATCAGGTAGGTTTTTGAGTGCGAGGGCCTACTGACTGGTGTGAAAGAGACCTCTGGCAGAGCGCCCGTGCGGGACCGTGGGGAACAGGCCTCTAACAATACACTGTGCGGAGTTGAGCTGTATACACAAGCGGGGAAACGCGCCTTGGACGTTCATGTATGTTCTCTTGTCTACCTGCACAGTGCGGTAATCATGTTGTTGCTGTTGACCCCGCAAGTTCTGCGCTGTGCGGCGAGGCTCGAATGAACAAGTCTATCCCCACAATGCTCCAGTTCGACAGGGAAAAGTCGGAAAAAGACCAGAGTTGTTCGAGGGGGTACACAGGGGCTCTGACAGCTTCCTTCGCCGCTGAGGGGATGAACAGTACGAGCATTCCCCATACTAGGCTGCGTCGTAGGGGCTTCTTTTTCCACAGCTTCCCTCGCCCCTTCACCACGCACTCGTGGTGTTGTGGCACGGCCCCTTTCAACACCCTTGTGTTTTCGCGTTGGCTACCCTCGCAGTGCTGCCATTCCATGACTGCAGGTCCAATTTGCTCAAGAGAGGTGTCGAAAGATGCGCGAAGGCCATACAATCCACCTCCGGCCATGTGCATCATAAGAGCCCCTGGTGGTGTTGTTGCATCCCCACTGATGCGTCAACCCCGTGAGAGCCACGACGTCACCCACGCCGCCCCTCCATGCTGCTCTCTCACAATGCTCTGGTCCGTGCCCCTGGCGTTGCGAGAAGCTCTTTGCAACGCCCAGGCTCCTCCAGCAGTACCTCAACATCCATCCCACCGATTCTGACGAGACCAGGATGGCGAGGATGGCAATGCTCGTGGTATCCTCAGCTAATTTTCCAGGTCTCGATAGCTCAGACCTGTGGTGTTGCACCGCGGCTCGAGCATGGCGAAGGTGAAGATGAAGCCGCAGTCACAGCCCGCTCTTATGGCGGAGAGAGGACAGCACGTGTGGGGGCAGGGTATAAATTTTGCCCTTCGCCCTCTGGCTCCATCTCCCAAACACCACACTCCACCACATCGACTTCGAAAAAGCTTTCTGGTTTCTTTCACGTTCTCCTTCTGCTTTCCGGGAAGAGCCTCCGCCTGTTGAGCCTTTGGCTCCAGCTCTTCACCACCTTGGCAATCCGCCGCACATGGGTGTCGCCATTGCCTCTTCTGAAAGTCCTCGTGTCCAGTCGCGAAGTACCAGAGTGACGTTGTTATCTCTTTGGAGACTTCTTTAGGTACACGCTCCATCGTTGGATGCCTCGTGCAACATGCTAATCTTGAAAAGCCTTCCGGATGTTTTAAAGGAACTTTCTCCTCATGGGGGCGTGCGTGCCCTGTCGCGGTGAAGGTGCTGCGGCGTCCAACAGAAGACAAGGACAACATGACTCAATGGTAAGTCTTTTATGATCCCACTTCTCAAGCACTGCCATGATGAGGATTTGGCGCGGTACTCGGCTTCAACGTCGACTCTGTCTCCGATCCTTTTGACTTGATCAATCGCAGGAAACCTTACACCACTCGATTTTTTCATCGGTTCTTTGCCTGTTGTGTAATGGTTTCCTATGCCGATTCAAGAGAGCACTGATGGCGTTCTCCAGTTATCCCTTCCTTTGTCCCCATAGCAAAAGACCACTAATACTGAGGAATAGTATCAGATATGCATTGCAATCCCAATGGGTTTGCTCCTTGGAGGAGCACCTTGGAGAAGCGCCTCGTTCAACAGACGCGGTTGCGACGACGACAGCAAGCCAGTTCGCTGTGAGTATTCGTCCTTTTACACAACCTTGAAGAGTTCGACTGACCTGGTCACAAGGAGAGGCAACGTTGAAGACAACCCAGAGGGCAGAAGGCACGTCTCTGCCCCTCGTGGGGCTGAGGTATATAAAGACCGAGATCATGGAAGCCGTCGAGAAGAATGGTGCCTGTCCTTCCAAGTACTTTGACGTTCAGGGTTTTGGTATGTTGCTGGTGGCCACAACAATGCTGCATCCTCGTGTAAGGGGTGCGGAAAGGTGAGCATGTTCC
Organism: Ascochyta pisi; assembly: GCA_039634435.1. Taxonomy (NCBI): domain Eukaryota; kingdom Fungi; phylum Ascomycota; class Dothideomycetes; order Pleosporales; family Didymellaceae; genus Ascochyta; species Ascochyta pisi. Next base: position 1,134,402 of record CP113326.1, on the reverse strand, counting down.
TGTCCTAGTTCCACTGCTCTTACTGACATCTTGTCTAGATCCTTGAGCAAGAAATAGCCTTTGGCCACTCAGCATCGTCCAATGTCTCCTGTCGACTGTCGCAGTTCGATGCGCGAGAGACGGTCAGTCTCTCAATACATCCGGGTTCGCCCGTTCCTCCTTTCTTCCTGCCTGGCACTGCCACCGAAGACGCCGAAGCCTGGAAATCGCGTTCCGTCGCCCAGAGTTTTGAGACTGCGGTTTGCTGGGCGGCCTCCCAACCCACCCATGGGTGGGGGGCTCGACCATTTCGCATCGCTGAACTCCCGTCGTTACCGCCATCATCGAAGCTGGCGCCCGGCTCGCCAGTCGATGACTTGGACGACGACTTCTACGACACTACGCTGTGGTAAGCTTCCCTGCCATAGCTTTTTCGACGTCATCCCTGGAGCAGCATTCTCAGCACGCTACTTTTTCCGGGTTCGCCCGTTTTGTGAATTGTGGATCCTGGTCTTGGGGATGGAGAACAAGTAGTTCTCCCTGAGACCAGGTCCGCAATGCAGACTTGCGGTCGCTGGTGCTGAGGATGTGGGACACGTAGTCCATTCCTGGCACCAGGTCCGCAATGCTGGTTCCTTCCGTGATGCCACCAGCTGGTTTAGCTTTCAAGCGCAGAACATCCTCGCAATTCGCCACCTTGTCTCTCGAGATACTGAGGGTAATACATTCTGCCCCCAACCTACGGGTCCGCCCGTTGAAACTCACAAGCGCAGTGAGGTTGTCACTGACAGACACACACAAAGCACTGCAGAAGTTCTGGCCGCCCGAGCCGTGCTGTTCTAGACGACAAATTCAACAAGTCACATTCGGTCAAAGTTAGCCATCCATATCAGAGGAGCTGGCTTGCTTCACCCTAGCAACACACCCACTCGCACCCAGAAGGCACACACCGACATCCCTTTGACGGCCCAAGAAGCTTTGGGTGTCAAAAACTCAACGATGTGATCATCGGCCGCATCTCTGAGGTATGTGCAGTCTGAACCCCTTGCCAGAGGTCTTACTAACGCTCGCTAGAACTCGATATACGTTGGCAGAAATCCCGCAAAGTTAACGGGTTCATCACCACCATCGCAGCGCCGTTCAAGCTGTGCGTCGACTTCCTGTTCAACATGTCATAGTAGATTGTGGCAGGTTGTATTGCAGATTTTGCCCATAACCAGATCGAGGGTGCAGACCGATGAGCCTGCCACGGTCGATGTGTGGGTGTCCAAGATGTGCTGCATGCACCTTGGAAGGGTGGAGTGGTACGTATGGACGAAGCGAGCGGCGGCGGTGGACAAGCCCAATGAGAGAATCTTCCAAGGCTGGTTCATGGTGTGAGGAGGGAGAGGGAAAGAGGTGATGGAGTCGGATCCCCCGGGTTCATCGTGCCTGAAGCTGACGACAGCATTGGCGATCTTGTAGAATGTGGAGGCGGTCCAAGTCCGCAGACGTCGAATGCATCTTCATCAACGCCTATCTCGTTACCAAATCTATCTCTTTCAGTCCTTCAGCCCCCTTCGCATGTTGGGCGTGCCGTCTTTCTTGTCTTATCTATGTGAGTGAGCGGAGGCGATCAAGGCCATGGAAGGGCGTCTTATGAAGCTGTTTGCTAACTTTTGCAGATGGCCCTTCGCCTTGTTCCGCTTCGCAATGACTTTGCCGATGTTTTCGAATGTAAAGACGATGGCACGACGAAGAAAAGGGATAGTTCTGCTTCTGGTACCGCGGTTGCAGTGTTTCTGCCAGCCCCGCTTCGCTTCGCGGAACATCCTTCCGAGGTTTGAACGTCGTCGTCTGTATCCCTCCCTCTTCGTTCTGCGTCTGCAGAGCCTTTTTCTTAGTATGTTGTGTACGATCCGTGGAATTGATGGGCTTCTTATTCGATTGCGAGCGAAGGTAAGGCGTGGTGGATGACGGCGACCGACGGCTTGGGCAGGGTGGGTTTGCGCTTTTCTCTACAGAAGTCTGCAACAGTCCTGGAAAAAGAGAAGGAGCAACTCTCGTCATAAGAAAGCTTAGAGTTCTTCGACACCTCCTGCTGCTGTCGACGTGGAGCTGGGGAGCTGTTTGCTACATACCTGAATCTTGTCGCCGCCATCCTCAACTTGTTGCGCTGACTGGCATGTCTCCTTCCTGCCTTCTGCCCGCATTCAAGCTGGTAGCATTAAGTCAGGAAGTTCTCATAGTACCGCATTACTGCAGTACTATGATTCTCTCCCTAACCATCTCGATCCATGGCGCCAGCGGAAGCACGCCGAGCAGCTCGACCACTTCGAACCATAGGCCCACGACAATGTCGAATCGCTCACGGACCCAGAAAGGCCACTGTATCATTGTCAGGATCTATTCAAAGCTCCCAGCTGCCTCAAGAGCATGCTGTTATGCCTGAGGAGGAGGTTGTCCTACCCCACTGCGTCACGTCCGTAGGCAGCTTGGCGAGCCAGGAGGGAGTTGGTGACTTTACTTACGTGAAACTCAAGCTCACCATCGCCGTTTATGACTACGAAGGGCATATCGGTTACTTTTGGAGCAAGTTTGTGGTGTGTGGTGTTGGTGTTGTTGGTGTTTGGGCAAACTCTGCGGCGGCGAGCTCACCTCCGCGAAAGCCAACGCAAAGCAAGGTGAGAGTTGCACACCGTGGCAATTTCCAATACTCAAGACGCTGCAAAATAGCACGCGTCTAATTAAAGAGCTTCGTATGGTCTGCACGAAGGAGTCTCATCTCTATCAGCTTGCTATGGCTTCGGGCTTCTTTTAGTGCCGGGGTGTATTCTCGACATTCACAATTGCTGAGCAGGGACATTTTCAACCATCCAGCAGGAACACAACTACCCTTCAGACTCTGTATCAGATATCGACCCCTTTCACGGACGCTCAAGTCCCCTGTCGTCCGGCAGAGCATGTCGACACCACACCGTATTGACTGTCATCACCTCACAACGTTCAGTATGACGTACGCAACAGCTCAAAAGCCTCCTGGCTAGGTCACATGGCGGGTTCATATTATAATTCCTAGCAGCGCGGAGACATACAGCAGCCCAGACCCCCGTTTCTCTCCCAACCCGAACATTCATGGTGAAGACGAGAGCGAACACAACCGCGCACTGGCCTTCACAGCCCTCCATAATTACAAAACAGGTTGATTTCTCCACTCCTCGGCCACACTCACATCGCGACAATCACCACCACCTCCAAAGAACCTTCTATCACGGATGTCAACCTCTCTCTCCACGACAACCACATCCTCAATTCCGCCGGGGCTAATCACCCCTTCATCTCTGGCAGCGGCAGTCCCCCCGCCGCCTCCGCCCCACCCTCGGTCTCTCGCGGACTGGGGAAGGTACTACCGTGTGGACGTGAGCATTGCTCACATTGAAGCTCTCTGTCGGGGAGAGCAGCCGACGCTGGCGTTGGCCTACTGCGACGTCGTGGAGCACTGGCTCAGCTGGTGAGTAGTCTGACCTCCGTGAAGCTCAGTGCGAAGTGAAATACAAGTACTGACAGTGTGTAGTCTCAGTCTGCCCCTGCTGACGCCGCCAGGTTGGCTGCCTGGTGGGCCTGCTATAGGGCCGCGATGGTAACGATACTGCCTCTCCGTCTCGGCTGAGCAGCGGCGACGAGGACGACAACGACAACGATGACGAAGAAGCCCACGGGCTAAGAAGTTCTGGATTTGGGTTAGGGGCGTTTCTTGGGCCCGAGGCCATGACAACGAATAAGATACCCCTTCTTACGGACATATTGCCGAGTCTTCAATCATGAACTGTGTTCTGCAGTGCTTCATGTGATGATTATGATGATTTCATGATGTACTATGAAGCCAATATACCACATCTTCAACCTCTATTAAGCTTCACCAAGCCTATCAGCTCCCTCCAAACGTAAGCATCAGTTCAAGCCCATCCTACCTTGCTTGACTGAATTGCAGCAAGCTTGTTTGTACCGCAATACACCAAGCCCTCTTAGATCCCTCGTTCCTGACGCATAAGCTATAGACGACACTGCAAGATAGATGTACCCTATGTACACCAGAAATATAGATGCCCATAAGCATCATAGCATTGGTAGCATCGTATCGTCGTGACAAGTAATCATCTTGAGAGGTGCACACTCACTTTAAGGCAGCATGTAGGACGTACTCTCGATTTTCGATAATCAGACGTCGAGTGTGTGGCTTGGAAGCTATTCCAGTTTCCGAAGTATGATATTATGGTCGTTCTTGATGGTGGTAAAATACCGGCGACTTTGTCGGTTATCATAAGGATTAGTGTTAGAGGTTGACGGTGGATGGTTAGGAGCGAGGTTACTAGTTTGTTCTTAATTCTTTTCCATAGTATTTGGAGGTAGTAGTTTAGTTGGAAATATATCAATATCATAAAGAGCTTACTACAGAGATGCGAGTGGAGAATGGGGCAAGCAGGATCTTTTTGAGATTGAGAATCAAAGTATTGAAGTTTACGACGTTGAGAGGATGTCTATCGACTAAGACCGAGTGTACGAGATGACAAGAAGTCATAACTTGATGTGAATGCACTACTTACTCCATCATCGTCGGTGGGTAGTCGGATATCATGAAAGCATTTTAATACCCCACCAGCCTTCTGCTTCTTTAAAGATTAGAGGAAAGTCATCGTCGTAATAAAGACTGGGTCCGATAAGATTAGGTGGTGGATAAAGCCCAGTGACCTATTTGTAGTCCCCTGCCCGCAGGGTCTGTACATCGAAGGTAGTCAATATTTCGTTAGCTAAGAGTTGCTGGAATATGGATCAACCGCGATGGCTTGCATGACTTCCCCATGTGTCGCCACATCGAGGCCATAGTTCACGGGAATGGGGTACCCACTTGATCGGTCCCGTTTAAGGCTCATATGGTCGTTCATGTTTCGGCGTATTCGAAACCGCTGAGTAACGAGGCCATCAAGAATTAGAGTCGAACGGAGCTTGCACGACAACTAATTTCATGATTGGCGATTACAAATAATTGCCAAGTAAAAGTGAATGGTATGGAGAGACGATGAATGTATCGACACCTCCAGAGTCCAGCTGGTCATGTACAGGAGAACCTGCTCGTCTAAGATGCAGATTGCGGCATGGGAATTTGTGAAAGCTTATAGAGCAACGATAAAACAAACTACGCTAGCCATGGCACACGGAGAACCATTATGTTTGGCATCACGCGCAGTAGCCGTGATGCTGATGGTGCTGCTGATGAAGTCAAGTGTTCGCCAGGCGACGAATGAGAAGGTGCGCAGGAGCGCTTACCCATCGCGGCAATCGCCGGCTTGGCATTTCTGGCTTGAGCTTCACGAACATCACCAGGCTTCACGACGACGCCATATCGCGCGCGGCACCACCGACTCCGCCCATTGGCCCTTCTCCACTCCTCGAACCTGCGATTCATACCCGGCTGCTCACCATGGCGTCCAAGAAGGTCACCACCGCGTTCTCGGTACGCCCCACGATCCCACGCGCAACTCCCTCTCCACGAGCACCCCTCTGCCGCAACCCACACCAGCCTTACTAGCAGCCTACTGACGGCATATATAGAAGTACACAGTCCAGCCTACCGGCATATACGCCGCGATCAACAGGCTGTTCGCGCTCGACCCCAAGCGTTCGACCGGTATTCCCATGAACCCGCAATTCCGCAACCCTCCCCCCGGTGGTCTCGACCCTGCCACCTACGACGACCCCGTCACCATCCCTGCCGCCGACATCGCCGAGAACCCATACTGGAAGCGCGACGTACGACGACGATACCCCAGATTGTCGACCGTCACTCAGGCCGACGCGGTTGCGCTGCTCGAGGTTGGCAGTGCAGCGGCGCCCAAGCAGGACTTGATCGGCGAGGCCGGCTCCAAGCAGCTGGTTGCTGCGCAAGAGGAGGGTGCAAAGGGTCTGGCTGTTGCATTCGAGAGGAACACTGGCCTGGCCAAGGATGTGCTTGGCCCTGGTGGCATGCCCCCTCTGCCCAGCGGTCTGCACGTCAGTGATGTTGGTGTCAAGAGATACGATTTGGAGAAGGAGCAGTCCTACGGAACTGAGTACGTAAACCCCATAACGACTGTTATTCGAGACTTGATACTGACTGTCACAGCTACCCATGCAGGACGTTCACGTAAGCTTTGACTGGAGCATGTTAGAGTGCGTGGAGGTGCTAGAAGTACCTGTAAATACGACAACAACTTTTTCTTTGTGATGTCATTTGAATCCCGTTTTCTCCATTCCATATCCCATTTACAGCCTCAATCTCGCGTCTCATTAAAATCTCCTGCATTATGAAACGATCACGCTGTTTCTACTCTATCGCATTAGTTATGCAGCTCTGTTCTGTTTTGTTGCTTCACTTCGGCAGGCAGGCGCGTAGGCTCAAAGCTTGGCGCCGCCTGTACCGTGACTTCTGCTTTCAAACCCACCTTCACCCCGCCGCACGTCAACTATTCTGCCCTCGTCGACTGCGCTCAGCTTATCGCCATGGCGTCAGGCGCAGTGTCTATGCCACAAGGGCTCGAGGACTCACCGCTGAATTTCATCTACGCTTGTTCTGTTTGTTGCGCTACCTTTGCTGATGCCTATGAGGGCTATAATGAGACAGTCCAGGGCCTTTCAGATGGCATCAACCCGAAAGAGCGTCTCGTAACGAAATTGTACCTTGGTAGCTGCTGCCACGTCTTTTGCAGAGAGCACATTGAGGGGGGTGGTGAGTGCTCTCACTGACTGCAGCCAGCCCAGCACTAACAGTGTCCCACTGCAGGCCCTCCGTTCTATCCTGCCGGTCAGAAGCCCAAGGCGCCGTGTCCGGTGTGCGTCAAGGAACATGGCGACAATACTGCACGTGAATTGTACTCCATTCGTGGCTTCCACAAAGACGAGTACGATTCCGCGATTCCACCCATTTGGTTCAAGGCGCCTCCAATCAACCTAGGAGGAAACAACAAAGAAATGGAAGCTCTACGCGTGAGCAATGACCGACCCAGCTTTCCACTGAATGATTGTGCTGATTATATGAAGTTTCAGTATCTGGCACTGATACGCTACTGTCAGACATCCTATCGAACACGCAAGCCACTTTCAAGCGAGTTAGCGAACGTGAAACAAGAGCTGTCTACAATGCAGATTCGCGAGGCCGATGAGCGCTTGAAATTTGCCGGTCTACAGCGCGAAAACGAGGAATTGCGAGCTTCAGCACATCAGATCGAAGACGTGGAGGCGCTCAGGGCGGAAGTACAACGATTACGACATCTAGAGCAAGAGACCGACCAGTTCAATGCGGACTTGGAGGCTTTCCGTCGCCTAAAAGCAGATGTGCGTGATCTGAAAACGTTCCGTGAGAACAAGGCTGCCATACTACAACATCTGAAGCTGGTCCCTAAGCTGGTAGAGTAAGCAAAATTGGTATCATGGTCTCTGTGAAGTACTAATGTCCAAAGGCAAAACAGAAAGATGAAAGACAGACTCTCCTCGCTGGGGTTTGCGATGGCACTCGAGCCTGTTCCCAATTTTTCACAGCTGACACCTGATGATTTCAACGAGATAGAAAGCATTGCCGAAGCTTACCCCGAGGATGGTAGATGCTTCCAGAAGTCCCCATCGAGCCATACCGCCGGACGTTCCGCAAACATGTCCGGCAATGAAGCTCTTGCTCACCCCTTCACATCCTGTGATCGGCCATTGAAGCGTCAAAGGATTGACTCCCCTCTTCCAAATGACATGCACGTCAATCCACCGAGTAGTCAAAATGCTATGCCGCCCCCGTCGAAAGCCTTATCCAGGATGCGCTCTGTGCGAGGACTGATCCCTACAATACGTAAGAAGTTCTCAAGCCGCCAGTCGACGCCAAAAGGGCACCGAGGCAACAACGGCGATGTGCACATGTACGAAGAAGGACACTGGCAACGTGCAGCAAACCCTCGCATCAAAGACGGAATATCCTCTCCATACCACGACATACGCAGTGAAACGCCATACATGACTGGGGCGTTGCCAGTAGAGCGAACCTCGCACGCGTCCCACCTACTCACCAGCCTAGGATCAAACACAAATGTATCAGACTTTACGTTCCGTGCATCATCTCCTGTCAAGACAACGCGTGGCAAAAGCAAAATTCAGCCTGTGCAATTACCTACAGGGCCATCGTACTTGCAGCTCATGGACGGCCTGTCACGCGACAACGGCTTCGAGCTGGGACTGAGAGACCCCCGCAAGAACACATCGAGCGAATGCGAGGTCAGCAACATTACCGGGTCATCCTTCCAGAACCCTCAGAGCGAGCGCCGACCCCATGAAGCTAACACGCAACAACGCTGGGGGTTGGGCCATGCTTTTCTCCACCAGTCACCCAATGGTTCGCCAAGGCTAGCAAATCATCGTGATTCGCCGCTGGGAGACCCGAAGGGTCATTTCAACCGAGCTCAATATGATCCCCCTGTAGGCGTTGCAACTTCAGCACTCAATCGAGTCCAGCAACCCGTTCGTCAGATCGAAAACGTAGTAAGTCCCTTCTTTGGAAGCAATCATCACCGTGCGCCTACTTCAACGCGATCTCGGATCACTGAGACCCACACCAGTTCAAGTCGTTTCGGCGCCTATCGGTCACAGAGGCAACGGACTTTACAGACGCCAACTCAATGGCGTGAGGCACACAGCTCGAACGCGCTGTCGCTCGTGGAGTCGTCTCTCAAATCGCAAAATGAGCCCACTGTGGTATATGGCCACCACCGGCCATTTCAACAGGCTCCTAGACAAAATTGTCAAACCCACGATACGGATATGGGTGGCTTCGTGAAAAGATCATATACACGCCAGTATCCTTACATTGATGATATCGGTCATGGCTCCTCGGCGTACAATAAGCCTACGTTCTCTCGGCCGCAACACATACAACCAGGAGCAGTAACGTCTTTTTCTCCTATGCAGCACACTGTTTCATCGCGAATAGGGCGCATGCCGTCAACAATGCCATCGACTGTCTCAAGCCACACCCCCGTACGCAACCGGACGCAGTGGGAGACACTACAACGTGCAGGTGTAAGGAGCAGCCGTCAGACGCATGGAAACAAACAAGGCAAGCTGTTCAATTCTCCGTTCACGAACGCATCCTCGCGTGTAGAACGGCGGCGTGTCAGACGTTGATCCATCAAAACTTGTAAGCATCTTCGTTTATTCCATCAGGTGATGACAGCGCGACAGCAGGTTTGTGCGCGTATACTGGGTAACAATGGAAGATCGTTCTCAACAATACCCTTCACATCCCAAGTCAAACAGCATGACGTGATCTCGTGTATAATCATCCGGTGGACAAGCTGCTCACCTATCAGTTGCTGGCTCGAAACAAAGCACGTGAATCTTCAACAACCTCGTGAACCACAAAGCTTAATTTGTGATTGGCATGCGCTTGTCCTCCTTGAGCGCGGAGCTTATTTCGAAAGGATGCCACCGAAGCCTCCGAGGATAAACACGTTAGTATCTGATGCTTGCAATGTAGTTGATTAAGCTTTAGGAGAATTTGCCGACTGCAGATTGCGACCTCGGATCAATGCTCTCTGCAATGCGACGGTGATCTAGGCTTGGTGCCTGAATCCTAGTCATCCGTTCGCGATCGTTCATTGGTCGACACTGCGACTCATGTCCACGTTTCACAACAACCACCGACATATCCGCTGACGTTTGCGCGACGGTACCGGCTGTTCTGTGTTTCAAACGAAGATATGGCGCTTATTTCCGAATGAAGCACATGGTCATCCCTGCTTCTCCACACGCGTCGACCCACATCAGGCCTTCCTTAATACACTTAAGCAATCTACTCTTCGCCGCCAGACCTCGAACCCATATTGTCGATACCGCTTTGAGCAAATTGACTGGATCACAAAGTGGCTTTTCACATCTATGTCTCCGCGAGGGCGGAGGCTGCGGTCCGCCATGCTCCATTGCAATCTGTCAATGGCTAAAGAGACTGAGTCTGTATAAGAGTAAAGTCGGTCCACGATTTTGAAAGACAAGGCAGCTTCAGACTCCTCAATCACCTTCCTTCGTTTCATCTTACGTTCATCATGCTTTTCAGCAACATCCTTGCGGCGGTCGCTCTGGTCAGCACCGCCTTTGCTGCTCCTTCCAACAAGGAGACACGCGCAAATCGGAAGTTGAAGTGGTTCGGTATCAACGAATCTGGTGCTGAGTTTGGCGAGAAAAACTTCCCCGGTGTCTACAACAAGGACTACACCTGGTACGATACCAAGACCATTGATCAGTTCATCGGCCAGGGCATGAACATGTTCCGTCTGAACTTCTGTACGTTCTGCGACACAAATTATGTCCTATAGTACTGACAAGTTTCAGTGATGGAGCGCCTCACTCCCAACACCCTGACCGGCTCTTTCGATAAGGCCTACCTTGGCAACCTTACTCAGCAGGTCAACTATATCACCTCCAAGGGTGCCTACGCCATGATTCAGCCTCACAACTACGGCCGCTTCTATGGCAACATCATCAACGATACCGCCGGCTTCAAGACATGGTGGAAGAATGTCGCCGCTCAGTACAAGGACAACGCACTGGTCGTCTTCGACACCAACAACGAGTACCACGACATGGACCAGAAACTTGTCTTCAACCTGAACTAGGCTTCTATCGATGGCATCCGCGCTGCTGGCGCCACCAAGCAGTACATCACACCCGAGGGCAACTCGTACACCGGCGCCTGGACCTGGATCTCTTCCGGCAACGGTGCCTCCCTTGTTAGCCTGAAAGATCCTCAGAACAAACTCGTTTACCAGATGCACCAGTATCTTGACACAGACGGCTCTGGTACTTCTGCCAACTGCGTCTCAGCCACAATCTTCAAGGAGCGTCTCCAGGCCGCGACCAAATGGCTCAAGGACAACAAGAAGCAGGGTTTTGTTGGAGAATTCGCGGGTGGTAACAACACTCAGTGTATTGCGGCCCTTCAGGACGGTCTTACTTACCTCGCTCAGAACAGCGATGTCTGGACTGGAGCTGCTTGGTGGGCTGCTGGACCATGGTGGGGTGATTACATCTACAACATGGAGCCTACCACTGGTGTTGCATGGGTCAACATTCTCCCCAAGATCAAGAGCTACTTCATCTCTTAGATGGTGCATGGCAAAGATCATTCAACGCTGGGATCTGGTTCTTGTTCAAAGCTGTCAAATCATGAATTCTTGTACATACTTATTTTCTCGTTCATTCGCGTTTGCATCTTAGCATCAAAATAGGAGATCCTGCAGGTCTATCAGTTTTTTCGTCAGGCAGTCACTGAGCGAGCTCACAACTGCCGGCTGCTTCGCATCATTAAATCCCGTGTACAATCGCGATACTGTCAAGGATATGTCAATCCCAAATTCCGTACCAATCATTTGTTGTGTTCCCTCACTCTCGTCAGACAGCCCTACGCTAACCCCGCTAGCGCCGTCCAGCATCATCACCATCACCAAAAACATGCACAACCTGATGTTCAGTGTGCATGAACACAACCCCACCCACAACGATGATGAATACTCGTGGCATCCCGGGCAGGTGGAGCTCTCTGCTATCTGCATTCGGCCCGATGCCGTCATTCGCCGGGCGGTGAAGAGCTCTTGATGATATATAGTCACAAAGCATAAACCCCGAATGCTGGACGTCTCAGACACTAGCCAGATATCAATCAAAGTAATATCGACATGGTCAAGATTGCAGTAGCAGGCGGCACCGGCAGTACGTCTACCCAATCTCGCTACCCTACCAATCGTCCTTCCTTCCCAGCTCGCCGGATTTCCAACTCCAACACCAACGTTGTCTAACGGTCCTTAGATGTCGCAACCGAACTCCTCCGCGCTCCAATCCGATCCGAGAAACATGAAATTGTCATCTTCACCCGTTCAGGCGCTCCCTTGACACCCGTGCCCGGCGTACTCTACAAGAAAGTCGACTACAACGACCTCCCCTCCCTCACAGCCGCACTGCAGGGCTTCGATGTATGCCTGTCCTTCCTAATCGTGCATCTCGACATCGACAACATCGTACAGCGAAATCTAATCCAAGCCTGCATCGCCGCGGGCGTTCCTCGCTTCGCACCTGCAGAATGGGGCATCAAGAATAACTCCGGCGTGCCACCGTATGCGAACAAAGACTTCATCGCAAACTACCTCGCAGAACTGAACCGCGAAGACAAAGTCCTCGAATACTGCCTTTTCCAACCTAGCATCTTCCTCGACTACTTCGCACACCCTTACGCGCTGAGCCCCGAGCTAATCACGTGGCCGTTCTTCATCGACTTCGACACCCGTCACGCCATCATCCTAGACGACGGAAATCAGCCTATCGTTTTGACGGCTATCGCAGACGACTCGGAGATGCTGGCTCGCGCGCTCGAGGATCCAAAGCCCTGGCCGGCTGTCGGCGGCATGCGCGGCTGCCGCACCACTATGAACGAGTTGCTTGCGTTGGGCAGGGAGATTAGGGGCGGGGAGTGGACTGTCGAGTATGTCAAAGGTGAGGATGTGAGGAGGGGTGTGTTGGAGACTAAGTGGGTGCCGCAAATGAGCCATCCTGTTATTCCCAGTCAGGATCGCGAGCAGTGGAGTAAGGATTTCTTGGTCATGTTTTTCGTTGGGATTCTGAATGGCGCGTGGGATGTCAGTGATGAGTGGAATCAGAGGGTTCCCGAGTATCAGTTCCAGAGCGCTGAAGCGTATCTTAGGAAGGCGTGGGAGGGGAGGCCGTAGGATGCGTATGGAATGATGATGACATGGGAAAGTGGATTTGATGAAGGATATCTGGCACTGTCCCATGATGAAAAGTAAATCTAAAATAGCTAAATACAAAAAGAAAAGAATCCCCTCCACTTACGCAAGAAACTACTGCTTTACGTATCAATGAGTGGCTCCTGAGGCAAGGGCTTCTCGGGCAATGGCTTGGTCGGCAACGGCTTCATCCTCTCTTCATTCCAGCCCATGGACGCGCGACTCCCACCCTCCTCATAGCTATCGCGGTAGTCTCCACGGAACATGCCCTCCTCTTCCTCGGCCTCCCTGCCTTGGTTGAGCTGGCTATACACGGCATCAATGCCTTCCCACCTCGCCAGCCCACTCTGCTGCTTGACGAGCAAGTACAGACTCTGAATGATGCGCAGCGCAATGAAACCACCAACCACGCTGCCGATGATGATGAAGAACAGCCCCACAAAGTTCGAGTGGAAGACATCGCCAACCAGATTCCTCAACGTACCCTTCTTGCCCCACACGCCCCACTCCTCGCTCAGATACACGAGCTCGCCCTCCTCCTTCCACACGTCAGCGCCAAAGAAGCGCCTAATCTTGCCCCAGACGGTGAGACGCGGGGTAGCGAAGTTGAAGCGCCGCATGACCTGCTCAACTTTTGTGATTTCGAGTTCGTAGACCTCGTCGGCGCCGCCGACGGAGCCAAACAGCCCGCCATCTTGGGAGTTGTGCGGTTTCACCTTGTGGCCTGGCTTGACAGGCTGGCCGGCAACGACGATGAGTAGGGATTTGCGCTCCGGGTCATCGAATTCCCAAGGTACGGATACGCCGTTGTGGCCAGTGGGGGGAAGGCTGCGGCCTCCGACGGGATCGAAGACGATTTCCCAGAAGCGGATGTTGGCGTCTGGCTCTTCCTTCTGGATATGTGCGGCGTACGAGTAGTCGAGGAATGCACGACCAAGAGGGAGGCTCTCGCACCACTCTGTGCAGTCGTCGCTAATCTTGCGGCCCTCGCATGTTGGGTTGGAGCAGGATGTTGCTGTGGTGAGGTTTTTGTAAGAGAAGTCGGGGTGGAGCGAGGCGACGGCAATGTGCGGAGGGTTTGGGATGGTGTTGAGGGTCGGGAAGATCTTCTTGCCGTTGAGGAAGATGGAGCGAGTGTCGTTTGCTAGGGTAACGTTGAGGAACTGTGCAGTGGAGTGATTAGAAGGGTTCCTGTGTGCGCCACCAACCGTCGTCCAAGGAATCTACTCACCAGTTCCTGATCGCCATGGGTGATCTTGAACTCGGAATGGCCATCGTCGAGATCCCCGTCGAAGGATTCGGCGTAGGGGCAGTCCTTGCATGCGATTTTGGTGAAATAGGAAATGCCGGGTGTAACGGCGACAACAGTATCAATCTTCTGAGCACATTTCTCTACATCGGTGTCTCCCTTGCTGCAGTCGGAAAAATCAAAGTCCTCATGTGCGGCTGTCGTGTACAGGAGCAGTGAAACGAGAGGAAGCCCTTGAAAACGCATCTTGGGCAGGGAGAGTGTTGAATGGTGGGTGCTGAGTGCTGGAGAGACGGATGCCTGAGCGATCTGCAGGTCGCCGGCAGCTTCAGGGGTCTAGCATGGAAAAGTGGGTCGCCGAGTCTATCGATAGCGCACGCGGCTGGTCTGGCCGGGGGGGGGATCAGCCTCGGCCTCGAAGCAGTGCCACACGCTATCGACACTACCACTCGCTTATACATGTGCAAATCCTTTGTTATCGCACATGTCGCATTTGTGATGAACGGTGAATGATAGTATGCGTGTCTGGACGACTGACCTTGACCTCGTGGAGCGCCTCCTCGACTCCGCCTTGCTTGGCTGGCAGCCGGTGAGGTGAGCGGCACAACGCAGATTTTCCACGAGTAGGTCTTGAGTAGGTGCTGGTATATCTTCTTTGTCTACCATGAGTTCTTCTGACGCAGCTCTGATCTCAACACCAATGAGCAGAGCATCGGACATTGACCTAAACTATGCATTCAACTCAAGATCTTACACAAGTTCCCACTGCCCAAGAGACTGCGAAGGAGAAGGACACCGTCGCAGAGACAATAGCATATGCGCGGCGAACTTACAAGGGAAACCAGAAGGATCTCAAGGTTGAGCCAGAGAAGTCCGTCCGTCCTGCCAGCTTGTATTCCTTGCTGACAGTCCAAAGCAACGGGTTCGTCAAAAAGCTCTTGAACAACGTCAGTCATGCCTTGCAGAGCAATCGCTACGGAGGATCGGGCGGTACATGATTGCAAGGCTAATCTCCATGATAGTTTGTAGTCATTGGGGTGAATGCTACTTGATGCAAGAAGCTGGTTTGTTTCGCTGAAGGCCTGTGTATCAGATTGAGTTGTGGTCCCCAAGGCCAAGCTACTATGCCGTGCGTGCCGACAGAGTTCACGTAGACCTGTATCTCGTGAGGCGCAGCAATGCTCTATACGCTTGGCCGTAGATTTATATGCAATGCCGTTCTCCCGTAGACATGAAGAAGAAGATCCCCTAGATACCTACAGCCTTTCGCCCCCCTCGTGAACCAAGCTTTGCCCTCGACAGACAACCCAAATCGATAAAGTATAGCAACATGCCAGACACCAAGGTAGAAACCAGCATCAAGCCCGCCACTCTCCACGCAGATCAAGCTATCGACGAAGAAAGGCTCGAAACAATGCAAGACCCAGAAAAACTACGCAGGAGCGTGTTAGCAAGGACGATGCGGAGTGCTTGGACCAAACTCCTATTTGCAGCTCTGGGTGGCTTCATTATCGGTTATTGCATTGAGTGGATTATCATTGTCAGCAGACACACCTGCGAATGAAGCACTCTTGATCATGATGTAAAAGCTCATACGTCGAATCAGAATCGTCATGGTGCAAGATGTTCAACCACTCTGCCACAGCTAGACCCTGTGACGTCACTCCCTCTCTCCACCTTTTAGCCAGCAGTTGCGCAACACAGCACGCAACGTAACTCAACTTCAAAAACTCCAACCACGAATTGTTTACGAATCTACTATACCCTACAACATCACAACTGCAAAGCCAAACCCCACCAACATGCCTTCCTCATACCAGTCACAGACCTTCTCCTCCACAAGCAGCTCCATCAATGGACAAACCACAGCCTACACACAGTCCACACAGAGCGACAACACAGGCACGCGCGTATACCAGACCAGCCAGGAGCCTGGGCAGGCGCCGCGCGAGGAGCGATTCGAGATCGACAACAGCGGCAGGAGACTTGCGGAGGGATCGACGAGTGGCAGTAACCGGGGCAGGATCGAGGATGTGACGGATGAGCAGCAGAAGGAGAACGATAGGCTGTACGAGGAGAGGATGGAGGATGAGTATGCGAAGAGGGAGGGCGGTGCTTGAGGATGGATTGAATAGGCACAGATTTCGACTTCAGATGCGAAATATCCGCTAGAGCTTGCAGTCGTTAGCACTCATTAAATGAGACGAACTCTAGGTCAAGCTACTGTGTGCTCTCTTTTCACATCTACTGCAATCAACCAGAAAAGACAGCAGGCCGCAACAACGCCGGACAGAAACCGAACAAGCGCAAACCCATGACTAAGCCCTCCCCTCTCTCCTCCCCTACGCGCATGATACCCGGTCCCAGCCTATCCATTACGTTGGAAAGCAGTGCCTGTAATCCTCAGTATCCGCAGCGCTAAGCTCCTCCGCTGTTCTATCCGCCCCGCCCCGCCTCTGCGCTGCGCAATCTGCACCATGCCTCGGCCAGCCGCGACTATCCGCAATGCGCTTCGACATATACCTGCGCCTTCCGCCGTGCGCATTGCTGCGACACCGGGGCACGGGACCTCTTCCCAGACAAGCCCCGTTTGTTAGTTTTTCTGTGTCAGATGTGTGAGGATATGCGCGCTGGATACTGCGGGAGGTGCGGATGGCGGTGGAAGGGAGGGATTGGTACTTAAGGAGACGCATTGCTGCTGGGTTGCTTTTCTGGAAGGTTACGACGTTTGCTGTTTATTGTGCATCGTCAGTTTTGTGTCAATGAACGTGTCTCGATAAGCATTAACGACTACGAAACTTCGGATTTTGAGCTGTCAGCATGGAGCTCTTCAGCCTCGCCTGGTCGCTATTGACCTCGCCAATGCTGCTCCTCGCAACCATCTTTGGTACTCTGACATTCTACGTACGTACACCACCTAGACACCACCCAGCATGCAAAGCACCCGGTTAACATCTTCAGATCTTCGCTGTCATCGTCTACCGCCTCACCCTGCACCCGCTTGCAAAGTACCCCGGCCCACCCCTCGCCAAAATCACAGACATCTACCTCACATACTACGCTTACAAGGGCTCGCGACACCTCGCCTTCCACAATGCACATCTGCAGTACGGGCCATACGTGCGTCTGGGGCCGAACCTGCTATCCGTCAACACCGCCACGGGCCTGAAGACCATCTACGGTTTCCGGTCCAATGTACGAAAGGCTTCCTTCTACGAGGCATTCCCCAGCACGAAAGCCGCCGTCAGCGTGCACTCAGCTATTAACAAGATGCAGCATGCGCGCAAGAGGCGCGTGATGAGCAGTGCTTTCAGCGATGCCGCGATTCGCAATCTGGAGAAGTATATCATCGCAAATGTACGCGTTGGGTGCGACCTGCTTGGCCGCAGGGCTGGTGGTGGCGCAGATGATGAGAAGTTTGTGAACGGGCAGGGCTGGAATGGCGCATGGAACGCGGCGCATTGGTGTGAGTGGTTGGTGTTCGACATTATGGGAGATCTGGTATTTGGCAAGGCGTTTGGTATGCTGGAAAGTCCGGTCAACAGGTTTGCCACGGAGTTAGTGGGAAATGCGGCACACAGGCATTTGATCGTGAGTAGTTGTTGTCTGAGCAGAGATGCACGACGAGCTGACTGGTATAGTGCGGCACACATCTTACCATCCACAACTGGCATCTCGACAAGCTCTTCTTCCGCAAGATTGCTGGCCAGCGTGCGCAATACATGCAGTACAGCAAGGCGCAGGCTATGGAGCGCACCAAGCTCGGCCTCGAGGCTGATCGCAAAGACTTCTTTTACTATCTGTTGAACGCCAAGGATGCAGAGACTGGAGAAGGCTTCAACATGAACGAGCTGTGGGGCGAGTCGAATCTGTTGATCATCGCGGGCTCAGACACCACCTCGACCGCCATGTCTGGAACATTCTTCTACCTTGCGCACAATCCCAATGTCTTGGCGAAGTTGTGCAAGGAGATTCGCGATACCTTCTCAGACGTCGAGGAGATCATCACCAGCCCAAAGCTGAGCAGCTGTTCGTACTTGAAGGCCTGCATCGACGAGACAATGCGCATGACGCCTCCAGTCGCTGGTGCTCTTCCACGTCAAGTCCTTCCCGGTGGTATGGAGATTGACGGCAAGCACATTCCAGCCGGCGTCGATGTCGGCGTGCCAATCTACGCCATTCATCACAACCCCAACTACTACCCCCAGCCGTTTGACTACATCCCCGAGCGCTGGCTTGCAGACCCAACAGCCAACCCCCTGCACAACAGGCTGCCCGATGCCCAGTCGGCATTCAATCCCTTCAGCATCGGCCCACGAGGATGTATCGGCAAGGGTTTGGCATACGTCGAGCTGACCGTTACGATTGCCCGGGTATTGTATCTGTACGACCTGAGACTTGCTCCTGGGACGACACTGGGTGCTGGAAATAAAGATCTGGAGGTTGGGAGAACAAGAGCGACAGAGTACCAGATCAAGGATGTTTTCGCGAGTAAGAAAGACGGGCCTATGTTGCAGTTCCGGGCAAGAATGTAAATGGTCTAAAGAATAAAGATGATGACACAAATCTTCATAAGCAACTTGCTGCTATGTAAAACTCCGCATTACATGTTGTTGTCTACATTACCCAGACTCGGATTCGGTATTCTTGAGTCCGACAGCTGATTCCGGCGTCGGGTGTTCCGTACGTTGGTAACCCGGTCTGTCCCGGATAATCAATTCTCTGTACTTCTGCTCCAGCAGAGTGTTGATCTCTTCTGTTGGCGTGTCCTTTGGAAGGGACTGTCGATAGTTCCAGAGTATTTTATGGATATCTGGTCCGCCTCTGTGAATCTTTGCTGCCGCTTTGAGGCCCATGAATTTACCAGATTTTATATGAGCACGCCGCGCAGCTGCTGCCTCATTCGCAGATCCAAATAGAATCCTGCAGAACCAGCCGTTGGCTTTGTAATGGTGTGGGCGTGGTACCGTGATGCCTATGACGTCGTATTGGTGGAACTCCTTGTAGAATTCGTGAACAATCTTGAAGGCCGAATCCTTTTGTGCTGGATCTACACGAGGTAGATTCTGGAAGTGCACCCATTGCTCCGCCATCAAAGGTGCTAAGAGTTCGGGAGGCGACGTGATTAGCGGTCGAATCACTCGAGTTTTCGTATCGCTTGATGGTGATGGGTACCAGCCAGCAAAAAGACTGGGTTGGTTCCAATAGGGAAATCTTAAGTGGTCATAGGGCTCTACTGTAAGATCCTGGCCGAAGAGGGTGAAATTTGAGAGTGCCTCAATGGCGGCGGCTCTTTCTTTTTCGTTTGCTAACTTCACCAAGCAATATGGTTCGCTGGTACCTGTATTAAACATATAGGTCATCATGACTTGGGCGCTGCAGGTCGATGAGTAGATGTTTACCCAACCGACTTTCGACTCATTGACTTACTCTGGAAAACCTGCTCTAGCAAACAAGAGCTTCATGTCTGCCTCGGTGGTTTTCCTAGAAATCTTCATACGGACCAGACGTGTAATGTCTGTGAGGGCAAAACCATAGCGAGGGTGGCGCCAACTGGTATCATCTCGTGCTGGTGACGAGGTCTTCAAAGGAGGGACAGGATCAGGTGAGTCCAAAGCTCGGGATACAGTGGCACGTAGATAGCGTCTGCAAGGAGTGCGACTGAAGTTGAGAGATGCACCAGATTCAAAGTTCGCTGATGTTGCGATTGATGATGTGCGCGTCTTCGACCAGCCGTTGGTGACTGCACTTCGCACAAGACAGCGTAAGGAACCAGTCATGTTGTACAAGAACGCTGCAAACAGATGCAAGATTGAGGGAAATGGAAAGAATGGCAAGGGTGATGGGTTTTCTGAAAGAATTAGCAGAGAGAAGATTTCCTGTCGCGAGGTGAGGCATGGCGCGTCAGTTCACGTTTCTTATCGATACAGGTCTTGGCAATGGACATTTTCCTACTCAGGTACACGCAAGTATCAACAATATCAACAATACGCCTCAATCATCAGGGTATTCGCCTAGACTTGGTTCCATCTCTATTTTGATCAACTGATTGCCACGCAACCGCCATGTCTGCACCCAGGGTCATCGCACAGGGTCGCTTCGTTCTTTCCAGGGGCTTCACAACATCACGCGCCGCCGGTTCGATACTTCGTGCAGTCAGCACAACGCTTCCGCAGCGACAGTTCTCCTCGAACGTACGATTCCAGCAAGAGACCATTCAGACACCGGCCACAGGGCCAGAAGTCCCACTTACGGCTACGCGGAGCGTGTCACCAGGGAACAATGCGCGATCAATCGCCATCACAAAGCTTCCCAAGCGAGTTGTGAAGAATGATGTTGAGAAGCTTCTCCGCAGTGCCGGATTTCATGTGTGAGTGATTCGCGCAAGAGTTCTTGCAGAATACCTAGGTCGAGACAATCGATACTAAGTCACATGCTTTGTTAACGAATTTGCAGAAAGAGGATCCAGCTTCGAGTTGATCGTTTCACATTCTTCAGCGACAGCTCCTGTTTCATTGAACTTCGTAGTGAAGAGCAAGCGCAAAAGGCCATGCAGACTCTGAACGGTCAGCAACTGCACGGTACTTCACTGGTTGTTCGCCCGATCAAGGAGAGCTTCTACTGGGATCAGGGGTTCAAGAAAGATGCTCGTTTCTTTTTCCATGATGAACGGACTCCATCACAGGCGATCCAGCCCTTACTTGAGGGCCGTCGCTATGCGCTTCAAGTTGAGAACCCTGGCTGGATGAGCCAAGAAGGCAGTGGCAAGTCGGCCAACACCACAAGACGTGAGATCATTGAGAAGTACTTCAAACCGTTTGGTGTGGAGGTCATTGGAGCTTTGAACCCCATTTGGAGGCATCAGAAGAAGGACCATTCGTTCCTGGCACACATCGACTTCGCATCAAAAGAGGGTGCTGAGCAGGCAGTCGAGGCACTCAACGACACGGAGATCGAAGGGAAAAGGGTTTATCTGCAATTGAGTACTGTGAATCCTTCGAGAGCCAAACAAATTGGCGCCGTGGACCAGGGCGTACTTGCGCAACTACAGGAGAGCGGCTTCATTGATCAGTCATCCGCACAAAAGACTACTGCGTAGAATTGACACGCTGTTCTAGCCGACTTGATCTTGTAAGATATTTGTACTTTGCATGTCTCATAAAAATCGGTGCTTACAGGCTTCAGTGCATAGCACAATATGTATAGTCTCTAGCAATGGTACTCAGTCTGTGCCTTTCCCCCCAATCGTCTCCTCGTTTCTTTCTAAGTATCCGAAGCCAGATTCGTCGTTGTACTTCATGACACCGATAGTCTTGACCACCAACCACGCAGGAAGCAGCGCTACCGCCCAAAGCCCAAAGTTAATGTACGTTCCTCCCACTGAGGCCAACACAGGAATAGCATTCAACCCGTAACTGAGCGCTTGCCACGCTGATTCTGTACCGCGCAGTAGCGCAGCCAGACGAATCGTTTCTTGCGGACTCTTGGAGATTTGTCCAATCAAGAAGAATGCGAAGTTGTAGTTCAGCTGGAAACCCGCAACGAGGAAAATAAATGGTGCGAACGCACGACCGAAGCCTTCGTCTGCCCAGTCGTACAGCGGTCCGGATCGAGAGTACTGCGTAACATTGATGGTGAGCCAGATCCACCACGCGCCCTGTGTGACCATGATGAGCCCGAACGCCCAGCGTGCTCGTCTCTTCAGTGCAATGCTGTGCTGATCTAGCCACGCACCTAGCAAGTTCGTTACCACGATCGCCACGACGCCGGATAGGAAGGAACCTAGAGAGCGTGCGCGGACACTGAACCAGAGCGCAATGTACGTATAGTACACGGCCTCACTGTAGACGGCCTGTCCAATCCAGAAAACGAGCAAGAGGAACTCTTTGTTTAAGAACGTCTTTGTGGTCGCTCTAATCTCTTGCCATGGGTTGTCATAGATTTCCAGCCTCACTGGCTGTCTATCCGAACGCTGCACTCTATCCGGCCGATTCAGCAGCAGCGCAACGAAAGGACCGAGGCATTGCAGCGCAATGAAGATCAGGTACACGGTATACCCGACTTTTCCAGCCGTGTTCTGCTTATGGTTGAGGCCAAGGTTGATCGCGCCTCCAAGAATGCGTCCTACGCATGTCCAAGTAATCCAGTACGCGATCATCTTCCCTCTGTTCTTCGGCTCAGGGTAAGCAATTGCAATGGCTGCTTCTGAAGCCCAGAAGATACCGGCTGAGATGCCGCATAGCGCTGCACCGAGAATGACAAGCCACTCCACGCCGAATCGATTGTTGAGGTACAGGCCTGCGCTGTATGGCGCGAAGCCGATAGTTCCGGCAACTAGCGCACCTTTGATACCGACGTACTTGACGAGAGAACTGGTCAGCCAGCAAGATATAATCATGAGGCAGAAGGTGAGCGCGTTGGCGGTGTTGACTAGATAAGGTTCCTGTGCTCCTCCAGCGCCGAGAGAGTTCATAGCGCCCCACAGTCCGGGAGCTGCCAGACTGCAGAAGCCGAGTACGGTGGCATTGTAGAAGGGCGTTCGGTACCATTTGACTTTCGATGGCGGTCAGCAGTGTCAAGGAAATGGTAAGGGAGAACGTACTGGGCTCTGTGCTGCTTTCGGAAGATGAAGCGTCGTGAACGCCGCGGACGTCTTGGTCGGCCATGATGGATGGGTGATGAGCGAAAGAGAAGGACAATAGTGTGTTATAGTCCTATGCGATTGTGGTTCTACACACTAGTGTAGCTGTGTTCCCCTGGCGTAACCCACCTGCAGAAACCAAGGATGCGGTACGCGACAGTACAGATCAACATCTTGGGGTCTGCGACATATTTATATGAGACAGATCCTTGCGCAATTGATGCTTGGTATTGTATGCATATCGAAAGGTGGGCGATGTCGGATAAACCTGTCGCATTCGATTGGCTAGCGAATGACGTGCTCCGTGTGAGGATTGATGTGCGTATACCAAGCAAGTACTAGCGCAGCGATGTGCTTTCGGGTGAACATCAACTTCAAGACAAGCCTGAGCGTTCGATCGCTGAATAGTGCCATTCATCCATGGAATTCATATTCAGATCTCATGGTTCCGGCTCAAACCGTCGTGGGACTCTGTCAGGTAAATGGGACTCGGAATCCGCATTTTCGAGAGACTCTATGCGTTGGTCTAAAGTGACGTTATATCTTCAATCCTTCGAGGCAGAAAATGCCAATGCTACGCTACGCTACGCTATGCTTTCGACTTGAGTTCACACTACGTGCCGACTAAGGCTCTTTCCGATGCCGGCTAGACTGGACAGAATGACAATCATGGTCATAACTTCTTCACCTCATGATTCGCCTTCTGTGGCCGCTATCGACGCTCAGACTGTTATCTGGACCAATAGAGATGCTGATGTTCGATGCTTCATCTTCGCTCTTTCCCCTTCGGCCAGATTTACCATGGCCTCGGCTATCGCTTCTCTCAGGTTGAATGACAAGCCATGTCTGCCCTCCGCTATCATCTTCTTGCTGCATGAGCTGAAGCTGCGGTCCGTTGCGCCCTGTTGGTCGCGGTGACTTGGGCGATGGTGGAGGAGGAAATAAGGTGTTGTATTTGGTGACCTTTAGGGGTAGCGTGGTGAGGGCTGAGGGCAGCGGCATAGACTCAATCAGCGTGACTTTGTCAAGGGGAAGGCTCGATAGGAGAGCAGCAGGGAGATCAACAGGCGAGCAGCCAACAATGACATGTCGCAGGTGGGAGTTCGCCGTGAAGAATGAGAGGTTTTCTGGATGAGATGTAAGTGCGCCATGTCCGGATCAAAGTGATGCAAATGAACTTGCCTCGTATCTTTCGTCCAGAGCTTCCTTCTTTACCAACACCAACGTCTACAAAATCAAAGCTTGCTATACGTCCACTGAATGCCGTCGACATAGCACGCAGCGAGCCAAGGTTGCTGATCTTGTCCTGGCGTACCAGAAATTTCGCCAATCCTTCAAGATTGGCATATACCCGTACAATGATATCAAGGCTATCTGCATCCTCGAATTGTGGTCTCAAATACTCTCGCGTTCGGATGAGCAGCTCGTCGGCTAAAGCCTCGCCACCTTGAGCCTTTCTTGTGATGTACTTGTCCTGGAACTGAGAATAGTCAGCGTCATGTGTATTTTAAATTCTCATCTACACTCACAAGGAAGCCTTCCGCGTCTACGTCAACTAGTACCAGGACGAAAGGACGTTTAGCCTAGTGTTGATAAGTGGCTGTACGAGTATGTCGTTGCGACTAATCTGACCTGCTTCTGTGCGAGCGCATCCTCTCTTGTCTTCGCCTCATGTGCCTCAGCCTGTAGCGTTCGGCGCACATTCTGCTCTGAATTGAGGTCTAGCTCAGTCTGCGCAAGTCGGGCCTCGGTCTTCTCAAGTTTATCGAGCAGTTCCTACAAGAATTAGTCATCGCTCGTACTTGTGAAAGCTGCAGTCGACGGACCTCAATAAGCTCGATCCTCTTCTCTTCCAGAATCCGAAACTGTGCCAGCCGCTCGCGATATGTTAGAGGGCCCGGCGGAGGTGTTGGAGGTGGGACCAAAGCTAACGCTGAAACCGGCGGGGCCGGGGCTGGAGGTGGAACATCAGCCATCTGGATAGAACCTTGATATCGATACCTGAATTTATAATCTGGGGTTACCCAGCTTTTAAAGGTTGAAGATCAGCAGCTTTGGGCTCCTAAGCCTAGGTGGCTTTGCATGCACGTAAAAGTGCGGTGACCCAGCAGTGCCAGGATTCTCAACGTAGCGAGCGTTGATTGGCTGTAGATGTGGAGCCCACACATTTGATTTGCTGCCTCGACAGTCGAGCCCACCGGATCGAGAAGCGTGCGCGTGAGTTGGCGTTTGAGTGATGTGGGATACGCGGGGCGAGCCGGATGTATAAACATGCGCAGGCTGGGATGTCGGTGGTGAATGTGCTGCACAGGTCTGCCTGATGGTGTTCATTTGAATTTGCTGACCAGTCTGATATCAGTTGGTCTTTTTGGTGACCGAGTACTTGAAGGTCGAGGGGCTGTGTAGGAGTCATGATTCCCTCCGACTATACGGTATCGTTGTAAAGCGTACTGCATCTGAGCCAACGACTCTCGGAAACCTGGGCACGGGCCGAGTCGACGTCCTGCGGGCCGTCAACGGTGTTTACGTCTTTCGTATTTGACAGCATGCCCGTAGCTCCGCAGGGGTTCAGGCTCGGGCTGGGTGCATTTCGAAAGCCCCACTCGCTTCGTCTAAGGCTCACCTTATCTGTTTCAGAAATCGGCTTACTGTCGTGGTTTACTGATTCTATACATCAGAACTGCTGTCCAACACGGTTGGTGGCTGGGAAAACATGGTCTGTGTAGCACGTTTTCGTGACGTCATCGAAATCTGACGAGCTATCAAGGGCTCCCATACATAACAGAGCTTCCTTTACAAATATATACAAAACTTGTAAGGGCTCTTATTCATCACCCTGTTCGAAATCCTTTTTCGCCCCTTTTGCGACATTTTCGTCCAGCAATACCCTCAGAGCCAGCATCGTCATACCTTTAGCACAGGTCAGAGCTGCCTTATGACCTTCATCCGTATCTGCGCACGCAGCAAATGCTGGATTGTGGGCCGATACGTCCTTATCAGCTGGGATGACGAATGCACCATGAAAGCTGGGTATGATGTGTGAGACATTGCCCATATCCGTTGATGCATTCATCATCTTCTCTTGTTTGACCTGTATCTTTATGCCGTACGTATCCATCTCTTGGGCGTAGAGTTCGCATAGGGTCTTGTTTGCGCGGAGGTTAAGGTATGTTGGCGAGCTATTATCCATCAGTATTGCTGTGTCCCTAGGTGCCATGTGACTTACGTGATGTATTCCAGTTTGCATCCTGAGGCTAGCGCTCCTGCCTCGAGACAGTTTTTGACACGATCGAGCAGCTTGTCTGCCCTCTCTATAGTGGGGCTGCGGACATTCCAATTCATACGTGTGTAGTCGGTGATAACATTTGGTACAGTACCTCCAGCCTCGATAACGCCGTGCACTCGCTCATCTGGCTCCATCTGTTGCCTCAAGAGGCCAACGTTGGCATATGCAGACACAGCGGCATCCAGCGCATTGACACCATTCCATGGCTCGCCTGCCGCATGCGCCGGCTTCCCTCTAAATTCAGTCTTGAATTTGTGGCTCGCAATCAGCTTAAGGCCAGCAAGGCCTTGGTAGTAACCGGGCTTGTGGAAAATTTGATGTGCGGAGACAGGGTGTGCCATAATAGCAGCGGCTGTGTCTCTAGGAAATGCACCAGCATCAATGAGCTTAGCTTTGCCACCTCCGCCTTCTTCAGCAGGAGTACCGAGGATCCGTATTCTGCCTTCGATGCTGCACTTTTTTATCACATCAGCTACAGCAACGAATGTGGCTATCAAGTTGTGACCACAGGAATGGCCGATTTCTGGCAGTGCATCATACTCCGCGCAGATGATGACGAGTCGGCCGCCTGATCCATACTCTACTTCAAAGCTGGTATCAAGACCGTAGGTGTTCTTCTTGATGTTGAAGCCGAGTGAAGAAAGATACGAGGTAATGGTTTGGTGGGCAAAATGCTCTTGATATCCCAATTCTGGATTCGCATGAAGGGCTTTGTTGACTTTGTGAAGCTCAGAATCAGCAGCATCAATCGCGGATGTGACTATCAGGCGTGCTTTCTCTAAGTCGCTTTCACAGGTGTTCAGCGATTCCATTTGAGCTTTGGCGTGATTGATGTTGGGGGAAGATTTTAGTTCGACCACTGGTCCGACTCGAGAAGGGCTGTTATAAGAAAAGATGGGCTTTGAGATTTGACCTGCGAGGGTAATGAGAATATGGGCTTTTCATGATTAATTCGAGGGAGGTCTTTTGTGGCCTTTGAAGTTGTTTCGGCATTCGCTGCGACTGCGGAACTAACCATCGGCATTGTGAGGGTAGGAATAGGCGACAGATAAGGGAGCGCTTATTTCGTACGGAAACCGTCCGAGCGTCGATTTAGCGGGTCGCCGCTTTACAGGTGACAATTACGGACAGAGTAGAAAAAATTAAATTATAAAACTAAAACTTTAAAACCCTGCAATAGAAGGTGTAAAAGCGCAGCGCTATTATAATATGCTATTAGTAAACTTATAAATACTATATAGTAAAGAAGAGAGAAGCTTATTATTATTTTTACACTAAATTCCCTATAACATTGCTTACATAGATAGTACACCCTGCTACAGATAAATTGCGCATATATAGGCATCTAAAACTTAATTAACTATTATACTAACTATTATACTAACTATTATACTACCTATTACACTAATAATTACACCTAATATACTAAAGACAGCCTACAGACATAATAGCAGACGCTAGCAAATTAATCTAATATAATATTAGATAGAGATTTTTACTCTAGTAGAGAATAAGGTGCTAAACAAGCAGATCTATAGCTAGCTAAAAGATAAGTATAGTGTAGTAGTAAGCACACATACTTTAGCAAACAACTACAAGAGCTAGAGCATTAATTAGCAGATGTTAGATAATCTAAAGACGTAGCTAAAGAATAGAATTATCTACCTATTCTTCTCTCTAGGTTTAAAGGATGCTAAAATACTTTAATTACTAAAGTATAAAGGCACCCTAATTAGCCTAAAAACACTAGTTTAACTACATTTCTTAATAAACCTAAAGAGAAGGATTTAGAATAAGATTAAATAAGAAGCAGTAGTAGAAACTGCGCAAGAGTTTATAAAAGAGCAGTTGCTAGAGGGCATTATTAATAGGTATAGTAAGCAGATACTGCAGCTACACTTTAGATAGTAAGGCATATTCTTCTTTTGCAACTTACTTTTTAAGAAGTACACAAAGCTTAATCTAGAGGAGGTAAAGAGAAGGTTAAATAATTACTAGCGCTGTTAGAGTAAATACATTATTCCTAGTCTAAACTAGTGCTAGTTAATTAATAGGCATAAGAAGATTAAGGCATATAAGATATAGATCTATGCCTGCATTAATGCCTACTTATAATATGTTATCTAGGCATATATAGGCATCTTTGCTAGAACAGCTTTAAGTGTTTTGCACTAGTACATGTATACTATAAAGTAGAATAACTTTACTCTATAGTTTATATAGTTAGACTGTAGAGTTAAGACTGCTAATATAGCCTATGCCTACTTTATATTATTAAAGGCTAACACACCTAAGATTAACTAGGCTAACTACTACATATTTAGAACAAGCACAGCTAATTAGCAAATTAAGTTATAGTAGTAGCAATTGTTAAAGAGTTTATTATTCTAGTAAAGAGTATAATAGCCTCTTAAGTTCTAAGACTATTACTAACTATTATAGATGTATTTCTACTAACTTACTATTAAGAACTTGTACTTAAAGGACTAACTCTCTAATATTATAGCTGCTAGTGCAATCTATATTCTAATCCTCTACTATAAGATTAGTGCATTTATTAAAACATATAATTCTTACTATATTTATAAGTAAAAGAATTAGCTAAATATTATTATTAGTAAACTAAGTATATTATTTATGTATCCTCTAGACAGCATAGATAACTTTAAACAGCTACTTTACTAAGAAGAATTTAAGAGGCTAAAGGCAGAGACTTCTACATAGAATATGCACGCAGTTCTTTTAGCTATAACCTAGCAATAGTGTAATAAGCAGCTCTAAGGCATAGGATTTAATCTGCATATAAGTGTTATGTAAAGTGCTAAAGAGCGTATAGCGCTATATAAAGATATATATCTAAGGTTATATAATTAGATTTTAGTGTATATAGAGCTTAGGTTACAGCCTACACTTAGATTGCTTAATTATCTAATAAGGAGATAGGAATACTAGCTACCTATACAAGATACTAGGTATAACTTTACTTAGAATACAACCTTTGCGCACAGTCTAACTAATAACAAGACTTAGAAATATTATAGTTATATAAGTAGCTAGCATGTAATAGTCTTTGTAATAGTCTTTATAATAGTTGCTAAGACTAGATATAGTAAGGCTAACGCTAAAAGCTCTAAAAGTAATTAATTTATGCGTAAACTCTTTATCTTTTATAATACACTTGTATCTTTTATTTATACTTCTCTTTCTCTGCTATATTAAACACATGTCTAGAATAGGGTTAATTCTGCCTAGAGAAGAGTGCCCTTTACATTAATATAAATGTTATTATTAGCAACTTCTACACCTACTACAGTGCCCTAAACTCAGATTAAACTAAGGAACAATTCCTACTATTATAATTCTAGACTTGCTTAGTCTATTAGCAGCTGTATCTAAGTAGGCTATTATTGCGCCTGTGTTCTAGATGCAGCTAGGAAGGAGTGCTAATAATTAGGCAATTCTTAAAGATGCTGCATACTAAGCCTACTAGAAGACCTAAGTATCTCTAAATAGGATTAACTTCTTTAGCGCACGTCCTACAAGGCAACAAAGAACAGCTATAAAAGCTAAGCAGAGTAGAACTATAGTTATAAAGATTTTATTTAACATTACTCTTCTGCGTATAATCTAGGTTAGTAATAAGCTCTAAGATTATTAGAATATTCTTAGTTAGTAACCTTATAATAGCCTTATGATAGTACTAATAGTCTTTAGGTATTAAAATGTTAATTAGTGTCCTAAGGACTGTAATGTTTACTAACCTCTACAATTTTATTAACAAATATCTACTAAAGGAGGTTAAGTAAGAATGCTTAAGTAAGGTGCAGCATTTCCTGTGTATATACGCAACAAAGATAGCAGCTCTACTAGTTGTCTTTCTACAAAGTGCCTACTATATTACTAATATGCTAGACCTACTTAATAAGGTAACATAGAAAAGTAATAATAGTACTACCTAGAAGTTTATTGTATGCTTTAATAATAAGAGACCTAAGGAGATTAAAGAAGAGGAAACTCTAACACTAGTAGTAACACCTTAAAGAGCTTAGCCTTAGCCTA
Organism: Ascochyta pisi; assembly: GCA_039634435.1. Taxonomy (NCBI): domain Eukaryota; kingdom Fungi; phylum Ascomycota; class Dothideomycetes; order Pleosporales; family Didymellaceae; genus Ascochyta; species Ascochyta pisi. The sequence continues at coordinate 1,104,406 of CP113326.1, read as the reverse complement.
CTAAAAGGGCACGTTTATTTAAGAGTCTAATAAAAAGAGCCTTAACAACTAAGGGGGCTAAGAAGGAGTTTAAGCTATTTCCTCTTAATGTTATAATTAAGAGGGAGAAAGTTAATACTCTAACAAGCACACAAAAAGGCAAAGAAAAAGCAATTAAGATTCTAGATAAAGAAGTTGTTTCTAAGGGAGAACTATTATTAGAGGACTTTAATCCCTATAGAGAGATAGGTTTAAGAAGACTATCTAGCTACAATCCTTTACAAAAGCGTACACTGTCTTAGGTAGAGAGTATATAATCTACTTAAAGTACACCTGTACTTTTAAGTTAAGCAAGTAAGCAGGATATAGATACAGGTGTAGATAGAGGTATAAATAAAGCAGATAAGAAGAATAAGAAGTTAGTGTCAGGACACAGCTCTGCCCACTGTGCTAAGGCAACCAAAAGGTACGTATGATCACTCTAATAAGTAATCTGTGGCCAGAACAGTACTATATCATCAGCCAGACCTAACAATATCCCCTTCTTTTAACAAGGCCTGACCTAGGCCCGAAGAGTACCCAGTACTGGACCTTCCAGCAGCAACAGCAACGGCCCCGTGATCAAACACACGTGCCTAACCCCATAATCAAACACACGTGGCTGCTCTTAGCTCCCTAGGACACGCCTAGCTGAGCTAGCTTGGCTGACCCTGGACCCGTGCGGGGTACAACGACCCAATATGCGGGGTATCAGACCCAGCAGGTCAAACCCAGGATCAATGATGTCACTGAGGGGACTCCTCCACAATCATGACCTCCTCTGGACTTGAACCAACGTTCTATCCACGCACTCTCGCACACGCTTCAGGTATTAGAGTGATCATAATGTCAGGACACAGCTCTGCCCACTGTGCTAAGGCAACCAAAAGGTACGTATGATCACTCTGATGAGTGATCTGTGGCCAGAACAGTACTATATCATCAGCCAGACCTGACAGTTAGACCTTACACTAGTTAGGAGCGCATTGCCTTGTTATCCTATAAGAGCTCGCTATTAGCTTACTCTTAAATCTATTAACTAATAGTTATAATAGTCTATATAATAGTTAAATTTTGTGTTTTAATTCCTTCTATGCTGTCTGTTGTACAACTCTAAAATCTAACAGGTTAATATCCTAACTCTATAATCCTAGCCTTTTATTAAGTGTAAATGTTTTGTATTTTCTTCTTAGTATGCCTTTATCTTGTAATATATTGTTAATTGTTGGCTAGAGGCCTGTTAGTGCAAGCTAATATGCTTTCTACACCTAGTAGATATTAAGGTAGAGCCTATTTGTTTTATCTTAGTAAAGCGTTTTCTTATAGAGTAGAGCTAACTATATATAAAGAGAATAGAGTGCTGCTAACTTAGATGTATAATCTTATTATATGCATCTTGTTGCGCCTCCTTAGATAGTTTCTCTAGGTCTACTTTCTTTAGTTTAAGAAAAGCAGCCTTAGCTCTACAAATATATGTATTATTTGCTACCTACACCTGTGTAACTATAAGTCTATAGCCCTTTTCTACCTTTAGATAGTTATAGTATTAATTGTTCTTCTAAGTGTATTTATTAGTTAATTTGTGCTCTTAGTATGTAGATGTACATAGTAATAGTAAAGTAAAAGACAATAAAAGTATAGATAAAGGCATTTTAGTATTACTATTATATATATAGGTAGAGAATAGAGAACCTATACTGCTATGTATAGTTTTTAGTAGAGAGTAAGAGGAAAAATAGTTTAATATAAAAGCTAAACATATAAATAGCAGTAGCGCATTCTTACATAAGTAGCATAAAAATAATAATATATTAGGCATAATAGTTATTGTAATAGTTAACGTATTATAAGCTTTATATTCTGTAACTACTTAGGCTATATACTATACTCTAGGTACTATAGTACACACTTTTAGTTATATCTCCCTAATATACTAGTAGTAAATTAGAACCTATATGCACTCTACCTATCTAGTACCTACTCTGCTAACTTATCTGCAATATTGCTGTTAATGTTAAGGAATAGGTTAATGTCTTTTAGCAGCTAATCTTAAGTGTCTCTAACTATCTTAAGCATATAGAATGCGTCCTAAAAAGCCTAGCTATTAATAAAAAACTTTGCTACTACGCTGTTGTATAGTTAGAATTAGACTATTACTAGGACTATTATACATATACCTCTTACTAATTATAGTAAGCCTTAAATAGAGGCTAGGCAGCAGTAGGTTAGTAAACTTTATAGCTAGCTAAATAGGAGACTGCTTAAACTTATTATAGAACTAGCAGTAGTAGATTATAGTAAGAATATTACGCTTAGCTTTAGAAAACAGCTTCGCAAAGGGCATTACTAGAAGGTTTAACCTAGAGTTAATATAGAGCTTAACACTAGGTTTAAGATGCTAGTAGAGAAGGACTACCTAATAAAGCATATTACACTATTAAATTAATTAGCATATATACTATAAGTAAAGAATCTGCATATATACCTACTGCTCTAGGCTAAGAGATAGCTCTGTTTTACTAAAGGTAGCCTTAAAGCTAGGCAGGACATACTTAAAGAGATCCTAAATATATAGATTAGTACTGTAATAGTTATATAATAGTTATAAATAGGAACTTACACTAACTATGCAATTATTTATGCATTGCATAACTAATTTATACTAGTGCTTGCCTAATATCTTTATCTTACTAGTAAGTGCTTATAAAGCCTTAGTCTACGTTGCTTATACCCTCCTCTATAATCTTATAGTAGAGATAGCAGCAAGGTCTTCTTAAACCTTTATAGCAGCATTATAGTTAACTTTATTTATGCTAGAGTTAGTTACCTTTAAACTGCTAGTACCTTTCTTAATAACTATAAATTCTAAGCTAGCATACTTATAGATCTTAGGCATAGTTTAACTAGTAATAGTTAGCATAATAGTTGTAATAGAGTTAGGCAGCATAAGCACAGCGTTAAAGTAGTAGATAGTAGGCTAGAAGTTATAGCAGCTAGCCTTATTAGGGATATTGTTAGCAGCAGCATTGCAACTACAAGCTAGTTGCGTCTAGTAAACATTCTTGCAGAACCTAAGGATAGGTTAAGACTATTATAGAGATTATTATAACTTTAGACTTTACTTATCCTTTTTTATAACATTTTTAGCTTAGATATAGAGGCCTTTGTAAAAAGTGTTACAAGCTATAGAATTAACCTTAGATTAGAATAGGGCTATAACAGCAGAGTTCTTAAGAAAGGTGCTATTAAAGAAATAGGAGTAAGTAGTATTATCGCTACGCTTGTCCTTTGCGCGTAGACTAGCCTTACTAGAAGACTTCTTCTTCTTAAGTGCAGCGCAATTCTTCTTAGTATATAGATTCTTAGAGTAATCTGCAGCTACTTTTCTCTTGCTAGTAGACATTGTAGTAGTAGTAATAGTACGTAATAGTTGTAATAGTAGTTAGAGCAGCGTTAGTAGTTAACTGTTAAGAGTAATAGTTTGTAGCTAAAGAACAGAGCTAAACAAACAGAAAAAGTTCTAAGTATAAAAAAATTGCTATAAAAAACTACTGCTTAGAGCTTATAACATAATTGCAAACACAGGTAAAGGTACTAAAATTAAAAACTAAAGCTAATTGCATAGTGTTTAATAAAGGAGCACTAGCTTGTTATGCTAGTCTAGAAATAAACATTAGACTATTACTCTAACTATTATAAGACAGTAAGTAAGTATACACTTTTTACAGATTTACAGGTTTCTACTCTTTTACTATTACTTTTACTTTACTGCAGTTATAGATATAATTGCTTAATTATTTTGCTATTACTCTATCCTAACTATACTACACTACCTACTTAACTATAGCCTACACTAAGCAGCTTACTTACAACGCTCTTATTTCTACTAAGAATCTCTGTATTCTTGCTAGTAAAAGGCTTCTACAGCCTCTAAAGCGCAAGCAAAACCCTACTATAAGTAATAGTCCTTATAATAGTTACTATATCTACTTGCTTACTTTTACAGCGCTCTCTAACAGCTAGATCTCTATCTGCAAGAATATTATCTATAATATTAATGCTATAGTAGCTCTAATCTACAAAGGCCCTAGTTATATTGCTAACCTAGCAGAGCGCAGTCTTAGCATTAGAAAGGCTAAAAAAGCTAAAGCTAGCTATAAGTTTTTAATACCTCCTAACTATTAGCTATTACTAAACTATTACAGAAAATGCTTTACATAAGATTAGGCACTATTAAAGATGCACTAGTGTTCTACTCTTGCTTATCTTCTTTAGGCATTTAGTCTGTAAAATTTGTTAGGACTGCAGCTTTAACAAGAAGACTATTAGTATAAGATAGAAGAAGAAAGCCCTTAAACTTCTTTAAGAGAATACTAAGCAATTCCTTATAAAGCTGCTTAAAGGTAAGTCTACTAACTAGTAATAGTATATAATAGTCTAACTGTGTCTAGCTACTAACCTCTGCGCTATCTACGCAAAGAGGGTAATAATTATGCTAAAGAATATGTAGCTTATAAGTTAGGTTACTTCTACTCTTAGCTTATACTGCAAAATAATAAAGACTTATATTAGAAATATAAAATAGTCTATAATAGTCTACGTAGGTAGTTAGATAGAGCACAAAGTTAAGAAGTTTAGAACTACTAATTACATTTTCTAAACACTACTTCTAGATTAAGATACCTAAATGCAATTATTCTAAGTTCTTTATTTATTATTATATATTTAAAATCTAACAATTAATTGTAGAACAACGCGTATTAACGTTAAGGTTTTAAAGTTTTAGATTTGTGATTTGATTTTTTCCACTCTGTCTGTAATAGGCCGCACAATTGATTGTAGAACAACGCGTGTTGACGTTAAGGTTTTGAAGTTTTGGTTTTGCGATTTGATTTTTTCCACTCTGTCCGTAATAGGCCGCCGTACCGCTTCCCCACCTAGCGTGCAGCGCTTCTTTCTCTATCGCACAGGAATGGAACCACACCTTGTCCCCCCGCAAATGTCCCTCTTGACATCTGGTTCTGTGTGCCCCTGCGCAGATGGCCACAGAAGTGAAACAGCTTCCTGAACCGAGACGCCGCAGTAGGGCAGGATGTTGGACATGCCGCAGCCCAGCAGTCAAGAAAGGATGCGACCAACGTCGCCCGGTTTGCGGCCGATGCGAGCGTCTGAACATAATTTGCGATTATTCTTCACGACCAACCCTCGCTGAGCGCCGCAGAGCCAATCGAAGCACCAGTTCTGTACCATGTACTCCGTCCTCGATCAGCGATGCAGTCTCACCTTCTGTACCGGAAAACCTGAGCGCAAGCCCATGCTCCAATCATCCAGTGAGAGCTGGAACAGAAATAGGAAGATACGATTTGGAGTTGAGTGCTGAAGATCACGAAGCTATACGCTACTTTCGGACCGAGTTTGCCAAATTACACCACACCAAAAATCCAGAATACTCATTGATCTCTCTCATGTTCAACATCGCACGAAACGAGCCAATGGTTATGCATATGGTCGTGGCAATAGGACATCAAGAAATGGACTTTCGGCGGCATCAGGCTTTGGCAAGCGCTCAACATGTCGCGTCCCATCACTATGCTATGGCTCTCAGACTCATGGCAGATGCAATTGCACCATCTAGCAAGCAGACAAAGGACCTTGATACCATCCTTACTGCCTTGTGGTTGATGCTACTGTACGAACAGCAATTCGGTGATGAGAGGTGCCGAGCTTATCTAAGTCATCTGCAAGGGGTGTCATCCCTATTGCAATCACAGAGTGGCCACCTGCTCCAGCTGCCGTCTCATAAACTTGGGATCCAGGAGCAGGATACCGGTAGCTGTACGCACAGAAGACTCGAATAATGACTCCAAGATATCCATCTACTCAGCGCGCGTTTTGATCTGGATAGTGTTGCTCGATTCAGCAGCAGCGACCTCTGGTGTCGGCGGACATGTGAACGAGGCTATCATCAGTATGCTGCTTTCAAATCCTACAGACTCTTATATGCGATCCAAAGATCCTATCAAAGCTGTGGCTCGTCTCCACCACTATTCAAATTCCTTATATCGACTAGCCTGGGGCGACGCATACCCTCAGGCTGAGCTTGTCGACGACGTCGAGAACCGCAATGTTTATGCTCTGCTCGGCCATTGTGCATATCTGCGATTTCTAACCGCGCAGCTCGCAACTCTATATCGCAACGATCCCGAGTCCGCCGCAGAACAAGCGAATGAGGTCGAATATTCGATTGATGAAGTTGGCGACCTTTTCAGAGAACTTATGGAAGTGGCTCACGAGTTATCTCCAGAGACCGACAACAGTCACCGACTAGTGGCAAATATGCGCGCAATAGTGCCCATGTACTACGCTATCATCTTGGACTTTAAGCGCCTGGCAGCTTTCGGCAATTCCATGGATGAGAGGCAAAGATATGCCCTGCAAGAGATCATGAACCTTTGTTTCCAGGACTTTACCCATGGCGGCGATAAGCCCAACTTGAGAGTTGCCTGGCCTTTATTCATGGCAGCTCTGGAGACCCAAGATCTGCTGCATCAGAAATTCGTACTGGAGCGTTTCGAAGCCTTCAAACTATATGGGAAGAACTATGAGCGCGCACATCGCTTTCTAGTTACCGTGATTGGCATGCAACGACGTCATGGCAAACGTGTCGATTTTAGGGCACAAATGGAGCAGAGCGAACTCTTTGTTTTAGGGTAGCTCACCAACAACTACTAAAGTAACGACGCCTGGCTCTTTCGGCATGTTCGACTTATTGGATTGACAGGAACGGATACCTCTGCAACATCCCCACACAAAAGCGTGGTTGGTGTCGATCATGCCTACTAACCGTATTTGGGTTAGAGAGCGCTTATATCTCAGTTCTTGTCGCTTCAAGATTACGTGTAGTGCATCTCGGCTGGTATCAAACCAGCATTAGCATCTCCGTGTACGGCTTCCGCGACCTTTCGGCCGACCGCTATCTACATCCCCGCATTGCCAGGTGCGTGCGTATCTACTCTCACAGTATGCCAAGCGTGATGCATTTGCCCGTCCCCTCTCCAGATAACACGCTACATAAGAACAATGGCACTCTACGATGATAGTCACGGACCATCCTCATCTCAAAGCTGTCCCCGCTCGACCTACTTGTCGAATTCCTCCCATTGCCACGATGTCTGTCACAAACGAAAAACAACACAGCAAAGAGTATCCTGAGAAGGACCGGATTCTCGCTGAGCTGGGCGACATCGTCGCTGCCAGGGAAACACTTAGCCCAGAGGAAGACAAGCGTATCTTGCGGAAGATTGACTTGAAGTAAGTGCAATAGTCCCGCAACTGCGCGCTGGTGCTAAGTTCAATAGCCTACTCCCAATCATGGGGTTGTCCTATATGTTCCAGTTTCTCGACAAATCAGCATTGGGTTATACTGCGATTATGGGTTTGCAGGTTGATCTGGATATGTCTGGGGGGCAGTACAGCTGGGCCAGTGGAATCTACTATCTCGGGTATCTGGCTGCATCATACCCAGCTGCTGCCCTGATGGTGCGATTTCCCGTGGCTCGCACCATCGCGATCTCTGTGTAGGTTCTGCACATGCCCCATAGGTCAATTTTCTGATTCGGTACAGCATTGTCTGGGGTGCGATCCTCATGCTTACAGCGACGTGCTTCAACGCTGAAAGCTTGCTTGCCATCCGCTTCTTCCTCGGTGCAACTGAAGCTGCGATCGGACCAGGTTTGACGGTCATCGTGGCCATGTGGTACAAGAGATCTGAACAGCCTCTGAGACACGGAGCCTGGTTCATGGGCAATGTTGTTGCTGGTATATTTGGTGGTATACTGGCGTACGGTGTCGGTCATGTCCGCAGCATCGAGCCTTGGAAGGTATGGCATACATCTCACTGGGTCAAGTATCCGTACTTACTGATCTATTAGGCGGTATTCCTCCTATTCGGAGCACTCACCGTTGCTTGGTCCGCCGGCATATTCTTTCTCCTGCCAAATGAACCGGCGACAGCGCGTTTTCTCGGTACAACCGACAGGGCAAAAGCCATCGACCGCGTGCAGGGAAATATGACGGGTATAAAAAACAACACATGGAAGTGGTCCCAATCCTTAGAGGCGCTTTTCGATGTTAAGATCTGGCTTCTTGTTGCGATCCAACTTTCACAGAACATCGCAAATGGTGGCCTTCACGGTGTATGTTCAGTTCGTCCTTACCCATAGATCCATCACTAACTCTTTCGTAGTTTGGCTCAATCGTCATCAAAGGCATGGGCTTCTCGACACTGAATACTCTCCTCGTCCAAATGCTTGGCCAAGTATTCCAAGGCGCCTTCGTGATCATCGGGACGGCTGGCAGCACATACTTTCGCAATACTTGCACATATTTCATGGCATTGAATCTTGCTGTTGCCCTTGTAGGTGCAGTCATGATTCGCGAGATTCATACGTCCCGTGTCTGGGCACGCTTTATGGGTTACTGTCTCTGTATTGCTTTCTCGGCGAACTTCCCAATGATTCTGAGCATGTCGAGCGGCAACATTGGCGGCTTTACGAAGAAAAACACTGCAAACGCAATGGTATGTCACACAGTGTCGACGTAGATCCGAGACTCAAATTCACCATGCTGACAACTGCAAATCTTTATCGCCTATTGTGCGGGCAATATCATCGGCCCGCAGTTTTTTTTTTGCGAACGAGGCACCGAGCTACCCGTCTGGCTTCCTTGCGATGATGGTTTGCTGTGGAGTAGCTTTTGTTTTGTGCTTTGTTCTTAGAATTTTTCTGATATGGGAGAATCAAAAGCGAGATCGCGAGACCGGCCTTGAGGGCTTGTCGGGTGATGAAGCTAGGGATCTGAACTATGCAGACATGACCGACAAAGAGATGAGGTCTTTCCGTTATGTGTATTAGATATGAGGTCAGATAACATTGTAATATGAGGTCGGCAGTTGCCGGCTTTGTAAGAAAGAGCACCTGTTGACGGAACCGCCATCCATTGCCTCAATCTCATTCCTCTGGGATGATGTGACGCAATATCGGCGCGTTCATGAGCAAGCCACCGACATTACAATATGCCGAAGTTTCGAAGATCGAACCACATTTTGATATTGAATGCACACACCATCTCACACAGCCTGATCGAATGTGATCTTCTTCGTCGTGTTTTGCACTGCGAACATGCAGGTCAACAAACGCTTCCCTGTAGTTCGAGTATGCCTTCATCTTCAGAATGTATACAACGTCAAATGGTGGGCCAAGCGTTCTGATTCATGATGCCAGCACAAGTCACCTCTCGTGTAAGAGCCTGGCCACAAAAAAACAAGAGACGCGCGGCAAAACGAAAACATTTTTACTGAGGCTTTCCTGGAAAAGCGGGCGAAAGTGGAAGGGATAGGGGCTGGCATGATGTTTGGTTGCGCCACAAGACTCTTACCATGACTTTCAACCTATTGGTCTCGCTATCTAGCGTGCTCAAGAACCAGCCTCAATTCCCCTTCTCATCAACTTATCAATGTTGGTACTCTGGCGGTCTAGGGTCCAAGCAACAGTGACTCAGGGAGATATAGTTATCACATGATGTTATTGAATAAATGGACGTTTGTGAGAGAAGTTTTAAATTTCGCATGTAATTTTACCTGTAAGAGTCCGCATTTAGGAGTGGTCCCCAAGACCGCAAGTCCAAAAAATGTATCTGTGCCAGCACCGCTTACTTCCCCCGTGGGTCCGGAACCTAAAAAAAAATGCGCCTAGACCCGGCCAATTTGCAAACTCATTATGAAACATAGTTTTTTAATCACGAGAGCCTGGGTAAAAGTGAACCCTGTGAACCTGGAGAATCCCAAACTTTGAATTATCATTGCTTGGTTTTCTATCCTGAATACATAAAAGACTCATCATTTTTTCGAGGCTATCGGTCTGGTAGAGTCCTCAAGTCACCATCAAGATCAGAGATTGAGTTCCATGACTATGGTCCAGGCCATTGAATGTGTGCGATACTTACAGACTACAGCACGAACACTTGGCAGTCCAGTGTCTGGATTGGAATGGAGCTTCCCGGTCTGGTCATTTCTATTCATACAGTATAGCTGCGATAGACGTGTTACCATCAAAACGAGATAAACCAAACAAACTAATATCCCTCAAAATCCAGGGGACGAGGCTGTTTGTATGTAGAACTACCACTCTACGTGTAGAACATATGCAGGCCTGGGAAACGTTTGGCAATTATCTAGCACCCGCGCTGCTTAAAGGGTGGTGGTAAGAAGAAACAACGTCGATTGAGAGGAGGCTCAAAGGATAGCATCCTCGAAGCGGAAGGCAACATGACTTTACCTACGCAGTTAGCATCTACACAGATCTGTTGCACACAGTTCATGCGCTCTTTCTCTTGACCTCATGACCTACATCTTTGAAACTTACGCTATACGTCATACGCTCTTCAAAAGTCAACGGCCAAGGTCTGCGAATGCCATAGTCCGATGTCATTCAGTGCTGCATGTGCGAGTCCAGCAATCGTAGTAGGCATCTATGGAACTGCATATTGCAAGGCAGCTGGTCTTTGAGAACTCGTACAAGATGCGTAACGTTATAAAGCCAACAAATAATAATGCTATGCAATGGAGAGGTAGTTTGAAAGTTAATGATGTATTTTGGTGGCGATATGGCCTGGTGTTGAATTTCAACAATTTCTCCCCCTGAGAAACTAGTTGAATTTACCCACTCATCCATTCGTTCATCCTTCAGTCCATCGACCAATCAGATAATCATATTCTGAAAAGAAACACTCCATTACTAGTTGTGAATTTCGCCGAAGCTAATAACCCCCTTCATTTTCCATTCCAAGGTAAGGTGTCAACAGCATCTAGACAGAACCTGTCTATACCCTACTCAAGATATGTAGCCTTGATAGGCCATGCCTCAAGGAAAATGAAGCTCCTCCCATTCAGCCATTGCCCTGTTGGTGGCGTTCACACAGGCGTTGCTGCATCCGTGCAGCTTCTTGTTGACCATGGCGAAGTTGATGATTGACAAATCGGGATGATGTGAATCCATGATGTCAGGACGACTCTTCAGAAAGCTGGTATCAGTGGCAGCTTCGCCATTGCAGATGTTGATACACATGGGTAGTTCCCAGGATGTGAATACTAAGTGACCATTGTCTGTCCAGTGTTTCATGTGATCGTTAAACTCTTCGAGGCACTGGCTGTTGCAACCTCTGTAACCCCTAGTACACATTTCGAAGGTTAGTTCCAGCGCCGGGGTACCGGCAATACTCGGGTGGCCTTCGAGCGCTGCCTGGTCGTTGCCATGTATGTTATTGCAAGCCATGCTGCATACAAGGAGCGGCCAGACGTTGTAACGGTCGACCATGCTTGTACCACTATCTTCAGTGGAACCCATGGCTGCGAGTCCGAAAGTTTCTCTCTCAAGCTTCATCATTGCTAGAGCCTTTGCGGTGATAGCATCAGTCTGTTCGTACCAAGTCAGTGTGACAACGGTAACTTTTTTTCGTGTCATACTCACGGGACGGGGAAGATTGTTGGTAGCATCAGCGGAGCTTGGAGTGAGCCGAGAGCTTGACTACGAGTGAAAATCAGTACTAAACAGTTTCCAGCTTATCAATTGGACCAGAACCCACCTCGACGACTCCAGGGCCCTGCGAAGGCATGGCAACACCTAGGACTGTAGAAGACAAAGCCGCCAGTCCAGCAACGAAGATGGAGAGAACCTTCATACTGAGTAAACTCGTGGATATGATAAGTAGAGGTGATAGACGGAAGATAGATAGGATGCTAAGTGAACGGTAAGAGAAGACGGAGAACCGAGTTTTATAGTGTTTTTGAGTCTTTTACTACTCGATTCATAGCTCTCAAGCATCTGAATCCTTAAATTAGTAGCCATATCCTGATGCATACGAGGCTGGGGCTAGTTCATAACGAAATCTGCGTCGTAAATCTGGATGAGGCAAAATTGAGTCTCCCTGTATGCCGAAAGCGTTGACGAATACGTACGTCTTTGTAAGGTGTTGCGGGGTATGGGGACCTCGGGGAATTTCCAGAGCTTCAATAGACTACTAGAGAGTTTTCGAGACCCTGATACAACTCTGAGCATGAATGTCCGAGAATCTAGACTAGGAAACACTCAAATTCCCAACATCGAGGGAAACCGAGGTCTTGAAAATAGGCGAAACTCGGAGTACAGATCCTGGAGCTCAGGGTCTCAAGATTGCCGCGTATACACATGACCCTTTTCCTGAATAGAGAGCGAGAAGTGATGCATCTACTTTGGAACTCACCGCTTAGGGAACACATCACATGCCAATTTTTCATGGGAAGAGACTCTGGAGGACCCCTACCCTTTGCAAGAAACGTTGTCTACATCATTATTGCTTGCCCTTCGCAAGTTCCAGATTGTCCCTGAAGACCAGATATCCCACGGTATTCTCTGTTTGAGGGATTGTACGCGCGCCGTGGCATACCCAGAGAAGCCTCGGCGTCGCATGTTTGTAGGTGGATACCAGTTGTAGCGACTTTGATTGCGGATTTCCAAGGTCATTTTAGAGGCCAAACAGACAGCTGCCCAGGCGGCAAACGAATCTGGAGTCATGTGCTGTCTGCAATTGGCTGACTGCATGAAGATGATATCACGGAGGTAACCAATTAGATCCGCGAACACTAAATCATCGTCATGTCGCACTCGTACAAAGACGTTACCGCGTCAACCAAGGCTTCTTAGTGTAGAGATGTATAGATGCGCAAATGTTTCACATAGTGGTGCTATCTTTGGGTGATACAAAGAGTGAGGCGAGCGTGCAACGCGGTTTTCCGTGGCTCTTGCCGTTATTGCGACCCTCGATTGATAAGCCCCATTAGTAACGATGGTTGCGATGTTCCTGAAACTGAGATTTTACCGGGAATACTAGATGCTGTATCTTGGATCGTGATCCTTTACAGTTTTTATGTTTGCTCGAACGCACTGTTCAAAGACCTGTGGTGGATTGTTTGTTTGTTTGTACTATTTAACGTCGCTTAGGAGTTGTAATAACTCGAAACCTCCCATAGGGTATCCGGACGTGCTAAGCTAGGGGCTTACAGTGCTGTCACACTGCCTTAGAAAGCAATTCTTAGTTACTTTGTGCTAGTGCAGTGTCGTTCTATCTTCCTTTACTAGTTAAGGAAAGCTAGTCTAATTATATACTGTGTGGTATTCTACAAAAGTTAGAGTATTATAACATGTAACATAAGGGAACAAGGAGAGTGCGTGTAGGTAGAGTGTAGGAGAGGTAAAGGAGTAAGATCTACACAGTATCCTAGGCGTGTAAACGCCCGCAAACTACTACTATAAAATGCTAAGACTTTTAGGGCAGTTTTAGCCACCTATTAGTAATAAAGCTGCGTTAGTCTTTCCCTTTAGGGGGGATTGAAGTAGCTTTGTATCGCTAATAACTAGCAGCAGAGTAAAAAATAGAGTAAAATCCCTTTATAGGTACCTTAAAGTTAGCATTAAAGGTGCTAATGTAGCTAAAATAGCAGGTTCTTTCTATCTATTATTAACACTTTGTTATTGCGTGCATATTTTTAAATAGAACGCAGTAACCCTAAGTAGATCTACAAAGTCTAATAGGGAGCTTATAACGCTAGCTAGGTAAATCCTAGCTTCTTGCAGGGAGTCTAGGGGGCAGTAGCCCTTTAGTAGCTACTTGTAGAACATTGCTAGGGTCTTTTAGCACTGTGCAATATAATTAGAGGTCTTACTCTATCTATAGGAGCAAATAAGCTTTACGTCTTTATAGTTAAACTTTTTGTAATACTAGCTAAAGTTATTATATAACAAGCAGATAGCAATTAGTCTAGCAAGAATAGGCTGCGATAGGCTAAGTGTATTAGGCGTCTCTAACAGTGTATAGGGCAGTTTCTAATCTAGATATCTTTTAGACAGCTTAGTTTCTGCCTTACTCTACTAAGTGTTCTTTGCTTAGCAAAGAAGAGTATGTGCAGTTAACTTTGCGCTAGAGACTATAGAGTTAGCCGCTTAACTAAGCAGATTACTAGGGCGTTTTGCCTTAGCGTTTACTAGAGAGTTAGCTTCCTTATTCCCTTTTATGCTAGTGTAACCTAGTGACTACTGTATTTATACGTTGTGGGAATCTATTGCACTATAGCACTTAAGGAAGGCCTATTGTAAAATAGAGGGGGCTGCCCCTCTAAGACTCTATATAACAGAGGTGCTATTAACACACATCTAGATTTGTTGTGTCTATAGTTGTAGTAATTAGATAGTAGCTTAGAGCCTTTGCTAGGCGCCTATTGCCTCTGCATTAAATACGTGCAATAGTAGGTGTAGTAAACTACTCTCGCTATGTATCTTAGTTTTGCCTTAATACACGACGTAGCTGTATGTCACTTTCTTGTCTCTATTAACTAGCTGTTCTAATCTATCTAAAAATATAGTAATAACTTAGGGCAGAATTCTATCCTACTATTCTTTAAAGGCGGCTAAGGCAGCCTTCTTAGATTAGCCTATAGTTAGGTCTATTTAGCACTTAGGAGAGTAGTGTAGCGCTGTTAGAATTAGGCAAGGGACCTTAGGCAAAAGTTAGTAAAGTCTTTAGACTTTAGATCTAGGCTAGAGTAGTTCTCTAACATTTCTACCTCTTATAATTAGCTAAACCTTAGTTCTCTAGGTTAAGGGGTTCACTGCGTTAGTAGTCTAAAGGTGTAGTGCAAAGCGTAGTTTTACTTGCTCTAAAGCTATTAAGGCAGACAGCAATCTAGACTCTTAGAGTAGTATAGCTTTTAGTGTAGTTCTTTACACTAGTAGTACTACGCGTGCAGCTATAGTAATAGTCTAATTAATTGCTTAAATATGCTAGCCTTTGCAGGTGCTAACATAGTCTGTTCTAGGCTATTAAGCGCTTGCTTGCTTTGTACAACCTTTGTACTAGGCCTTAGTGCTATAAAGCAAAGCTAGGAGGACACAGGTAGTAATAGCTTTCTGTAGCACAGAAGCTAGGGGCCTATAAGCAGTGTTAGCTAAGCTTCTTAGATGCTAGGTAATCTTTCTTGCAGTTGCTATTCTCTTAGATACGTAGTGGCGAAAAGTTAGTCTACAGTTAAACTAGACGCCTAGCTATTAGAGGGCAGGCTGGCTACTATCTCTAGCAGGAGATATAGGTGCAATAGCAAGTAATTTACTAACTTAATAATAGGGGAGGTCTCCTCCTCTTTTCTTTATTAGATAGATTATCTCCTGTTTCTCTAGCGCAAAGAATACTTTATTCTCTGCCCTCTATTTTTCTATAGCAGCAAGATCTTTAGCGAGTAGAGCTACATTTCTCTCTAGGGATCTTGTAGCCTAGTATATACACATGTTGTCTGCGTATCCAAACCTTAGGTTTTAGTCCTAGTTAAGTAGTTTAGCTAGATATAGTGTGTATAAAACTAGAGATAGAAAGGATCTTTGTAGGGTGCTACACTGCACAAAATAGCTAGGCGTAATTACTAAACCTAGCTAAACCTAAACTTTCCTTTCTATAAGAAAGCTGTTAATTAATTGTATTAGTAACTTTAGCTAGCTCTGTAGAGTTATTCTCCTAAGGAGTCTATTCTTTAGCAGGGCGTTAAAGGCCCTCTAAACATCTAGTGTTACTATTGTAACGTGCTTACTTATTGCCTAGGCGTGTTCTACATTGTAGGTAAAGGCAGCTACTAGATTAAGCGCAGATTGTTTTAGAAGAGCCCTTCTATATTGTAGGCTTAATACCCCCTAGGTTATAGCTATATAGGCAATCTGTCTTGCAACTAGTTGCTCTACTTCTTTGCCTAGGCACAAGAGTAGTGCAATTAGCTGCTAGGATCTAGCACTTGTTCTATTCTTCTTCCTTAGCTTTAGAATTATAGCTACCTCCGCTAGTTTCTATTGCATAGGAAAGTATTAGAGTTAGAGGCATTATTAGTATATGCCCCTTACAGCTTTGTAGATGTAAGTCTAGCAGGCTTTAAAGAGGCAGATAGTTAGGTAGTCTGTCTCTAGAAAGGTGCTTATAACTCTAATAGCGCACCTTTTAGCTTCTTCTAAGGAGACAAAGGTATTTTATAAGAGTGTTAGTGTATTGCAAGAGGCATAGACTTTAGCATCTGCAATATTATTAGTAGACAAGAATCTGTTAAAGATCTCTTAGTAGAGGGCTTTAGCTTTCTCTAAGGAGTCTATTATTGTCTAGCTATTTAACTCTAGGGAAGAGTCTTGTTAATTGTATATAAGCTTGTGCTAGCTAACTAGTTAGTAAAGTGCCTTATTTTCTAGCAGGTTGTCTATTTAGTTGCGCTAGTATTCCTTCTTTGCGTGCTTTACTTTAGTAAGAAAGTTACGTGTAGCTTAGGAGGGTTCCTGCCTACTAGCTAACTAAAGGTAAAGTTTATGTAGCTGCTTGCATTTAGGCGTCTACTAGGAAGCTAACTGCCTAGCCTCTAATGTAGTTAAAGTTCTGTTTATTGCATCTGTTAGCGTAAGGGTAAGCGCTGCAATGCAATTATCTAGTTACAAGGTAGTAGAGCAATCCTATAGCCTAATTAGCCTCTGAATTTCTAGCTCCACAAGTCTAGCAAAGCAAGGGAGTTAACTATCTAGTATTCTAAGTAAAGGCTTAGCTAGCAGCAGGCGGTCTCTACTAGGAATTATAGTAATCTAGGTTCTGTAATTAGATCTAGTGTCTATCTCTAGACTAACAGAGGTTTAGGCGTGCAGTATATTAAAGAAAGTAAGGTCTATAACATGCCTAGCATAGTAGGTTGCAATTCCTAGTTCTCTAATAAAGTCTAGTCTATTGTTTGCAGCCTAAAGGGCTATCTAGGCGCCACTATTTAAAGATATAGCGCCTAGTTTAAAAAGCTTATATCTACAGTTAAAGTCTCCCCTAATTAGCGCCTAGGCTAGTAGGATAAGTTTAGAAATATAATCTAAGGTGCTAGATTGTTAAGGTTGCCTATAGGCGTTAAAGATAGAGTAGCTATTAACCTTAACCTAAAGTAGGTCCTAATTAAGTTGTAGGTAAATAATTTAGGTATGTAGAGACCTAAGTTTTTGTATATAAGTAAGAACATAAGGTCTCTTAGACTCCTAGTTAGGTAATACCCCCTAGGTTTCTATTAGTAAAATAACTGTATAGCCTAAGTAGGTAGAGGTGCAATTTCTTGTACCTATATAGGGCTCCTAGACACAAATTACGTCTATGTCTTTTTTATATGCAAGTTATAATAGGGCAGTGTAACAAGATAGGCTCCTGTTAATATTAGCCTAGCATATCTAGATATCTTGCCTATTGTTTTACTAGTGTCTCCTTATTACAAAGTACTAGTTATTTTAACTTTGTTATCTTCTTTAGAGGATAAAGAGGAGGCAGTGTGTATAGATTATACACTTCTAGCAGACAACTCTGCTATATTGTAGTTTAGTCTTGCAGTAAGGTGCCTTCTAGATTACTAGCTTACAGGTAGCATTAGTTTATTAGATTAACATTTATCTGCAGCAGTGTCTTAGGAGGGAGAGTTTAGAGTAAGACTCTTAGTGTTGCAGTGTTTAGTAGCTTGCTTGCCTAGTTTTTAAGTAGCTATTAGCTCTTGTTGTGTAAGTCTAATAAGCTTTTTATTATTCTTGTAAGGTATAACTAGGCATCCTTTATAATTAGCGCAATGTAGGCTATAGTAATTTACACACTAGCTAAGTAGCGTGCAGTCTATGTTTAAAGGACCTTAGTGTTTAGATACCTACTATCTACAATTGTTGCATTATAGGTCTTTAGTGCATTTTAAGAGGAGGCAATACTCCTAACAGCCTAGGTTATGTCTCTAGACCTAAGGTAACTTTTAAATAACTTTAGCAAAGTCACTTGTGCTAAAAAGGCGAAATAGTTAAACAGGTGCATTAAAAGAGATAATCTAGGTAGTATGTCCTTGTGCGTTAGCTCTATGCCTTAAGGGCTAGCAGCTAGTTAGTACTTGTTAAGTTTATAAGGTTACTTCTTCCTTAATTATAGCTATAGTAGTAGGGACCTTATTTCTAGTAATAGAGCAATAGAAGCTAGTTACTCCTTGTACAGCGTAATTAATCTAAGTCTAGGAGATAGATATAGCGTCTCTGCTAATTAATTATAGCATAAGCTCCTTATTTTCTTATTTTAGCAGTTTACTTCTAATAGCTAGATTAGCTAGGGTGAGCGCCTAGCTAGTCTTTGTAGTTGTAGCTTTTAGTAAATTGCTTAAGAGTATTTTAACAGCATTACACACTGCTTGTTAAATTACAAATAAAGAAGCTAGGCGCAGTTGTTTAGTAGTAGGCATAGTAATAAGTATTTAGTAATTAGTAGTAGATAAGTAGGACTAGGTTAGGCTTAGCTTAAGCCCCCTTTTCTGTAGGGCTGCAGGGGCAGATTTTTTAGTAAGAGGTTTAGAGGTCTAGGCTATGCCCGCTTAGGTTTACGCAGAGGAGCAGCTATTAACTAACTCCTAGGAGGTTAGTAGTGTAGTAGTTGCAAAGCCTTAGAGTAAGACCTCTAGAGCAGTAGTAAGTCTCTTTTAGAGGTTCTTAGTAATTAGAATTTTGTGTGCAGCAGTAAATTGTTGCATAGTTTAGTTAATAGCTACTACTACCGCTTAGGTAATCCTATAGTGGGTAGTAGTAAGCTATTTAATAGCTTAAATCCTCTAGGTGGTAGCAGATAAGAGAGTTAATAAAGCACCTCTACTAAGATTAAGGGGGACAGCTAGAGTGATCTCTAGCTGTCTAAACCTTCTTAAGGTGCGCAGGTTTAAATAACTAGGGGACTCTAATCCCTTAGCCCTTGTGTGTGCCTCTAGCAAAGCTAGTAGCTACAAAGGAGTTACGTTAGTCATCTCCCTTCGCGCAAGCGCTTAGGGGTAATCAAAGTAGCTTCTATAGTATTAGAAATGATAAGTAGAGTGAAAAATAGAGCGAAATTTGGGCCCTAAAAAGGGTACCCAAAATTCAAAAGTTGGTGTTGCGGTCTGTGGTGGATTGCACTGTTGCTTGATGCCTATAAACTCTGGCTCCCCTCTATAGCTTCAGCTCTCCATCACGCTACAACAAACATCGTTTCAACTTACTGCACCGAAGAACTGTCTCCAGTGTTCAGTATGTGGCTGTCACCTATCTTTGCTTGGGGCAACCTCCTGTCTTTTGTGAGATCATCCAATTGGCCCATTGCGGTGCCTCCGTCTTTCTCAAACACTGCCAAATACGACAGAGCTGTTTCCAGAGGTCTCGCAACTGAGCAGCTTCATCCCCGAGATGGCTGCGGTTTCCCATGGCCCAGCCAGCAAGACTGGCAAGATAACAAAGCTGAGGACACGTTGTGGCTTCGAGAGAATCTTCGCGACTATAGAAGTACTCGAGAAGTCTATCGCAAGAAGACTGGTGTGCGTGAGAACTTTCCTGTCTATATGGCAAGAAAGTATGCTCCAGGATCTCCGCCTGGCAACTTTCAGTGTGACGGGCTCAATGAATGCCAAGCAAGTCTCTATGAGTCAAGCCTTTTGGTCTTCTTACTAACGATATCGCAGATCGATACGTGTCATAATTTGAAAAGCGGTCTTACTGCAGATGAGGTGCGACGCGTGTTGCTCTTCTTTGAATTTATGAGCTCAATCAACAGCTCGCACCGCATCGTGAGCGATGCTACTCAAGAAGCATTTGTGCTTCTTTCCTCGGATCTAGAATGGCTTGCCATGGAGTTCACGTCTGCTGACGAGTTGCAAGCCAAAGCGATCAAAAGACGGGAGACTCAAGAGATGATCATCGGCATCATCACCTCTCTTGTCACAATGGGTACAATGGCAGCCGGCGGTATTGCTTTATGGGCGGAGCCTATTGTCGGAGCAACTTCACAATTTGTCGGCCAGGCTGCACAGATCAGCAAAGCCGCAAGTAGCTTGTCCAAGTTGTCAAGTTACGCTCAAAGAGTGGGTAGCTTTGCAAATCTTCCCGGCGAGGCTGGTAAGCATGGTATGATTGGTGTGCTCCAAGGCGTTAATAGCCTTGCTGGGGTTGCCTCAGGCGCGTACCTCAGTACGTCTGGTTTGTACAAGGAATACTTGAAGACTAACTTCAAGCATGATGAGTAAGATGCCTTGAATTTTTCCTGATCTTCGCTGACTAGTAACAGAGAGCAATTCGATAATCTGCTGAAGCTACTGAGGCACGATATCACTTTGATGGCCGAGGGTGCTTTTACTGCGACTGCTGCCGAGATGTGGGCACTATCCACAGGAGAGATGTCATCCTCACAGCTCAGCCTCGTCGATTTATACAAGAGCGGTTTTCACTTTGACGTGCCTGCTGAGGTTCTTCGTATCGATGTGTCTTACGTGACGAAAATGTACTGGACCGCAGCCGTTCTTGGTCCCTTGTGGTAAGTTATCAAACTCTCCAGAACTTACTTTGTTCTCATCGAATCCAGGAAAACGGAAAACGCATACATTTCAGAATCGTATGCTCTCACCAACGGAAATTGTTCTACCGATACTCGCGGTCCACAAGAGACAAAAGTGTGTCTAGAAGAACGACCTGATCATATATATCATATCTATGCGGTCACCAATTGGAACGATGACAAAATCCATACTATACCTGGTATACAACATTTAAACGGAGACGGCTTCCGAGGACTTACAAAAGAGATAATAGTACGGAGTTCACTATTCAAAGATGAGATTTGGAGAGCATCACTTCAACTGCCTGGGGATCCAGACATGTCGGCAATTCTTCTCCAGCCATTGCTACCGGCCGAGACTTTTGATGGATATACCGGAGCATCTCAAATCCAATCCGGGGGTGCATTTTCTGGTGGTACAAATGTCTCTTCTGAGAATGTCATCAAGCTGTTGGAACACTATGGTGCTATACCTGGCGCAATCAGTCTCCCCATTTGCCGCAGCTGGGGAGGCGAGACCATCTCAACAGTCAACACTGAGAAGCACAGAAATGCACCCTGTCTTTGCCACCCTGTCCGCCCCAGTCTAGCTAGCTCATGGAGCTCCCCCGACAACTGGACTCTTGCGTATACAGATAGGTTTGTCTTGGAAGGCGCTTTCTACAGAAGCGAGGCTTACGGAGAGTTGTGTAACGATAAGCACGATTGCAAAAAGAAGGGAACATGGGCTAAACGTCTAAACCTAACCTCTGAAGATCAACCAACTGACAAGATGAAAGACGCTTGGGGTGCATGTGAACACAAGGGGCATGGAATTCACCCAATAGAAGTCTCATCTTCTGGTACGACTGGCAGCTCGGCAACTTCAACGCCCCGGCCCTCGGCACCGGCTAATCACAATTCCATCTCTCAACCTGTACCTACATCCCCTTCAATTCGAAAGTCTGGAGTCTGGAGTTGATACACCAATTGAGCCTGAGTCCGTATCCGGAGATCCAGAAAAACCTTCCGACCCTTCGCCAGAAGCTGAAAAGACGCATGAGAAGAAGGATTGATCAAGCGAGATAGCTTGGACAAATTTGTAGAAGACTGCGCGGGCAAGCACAACGATGAGGTTGGAGAACTTAAACACATTGGTATAGCTTGCCAATTCTCCCGACAATCTCCTTTTGTAGATAGGGTTTGATCCAGGCAAGTGATCGCCTGTAGTGGGTTCGTCCTGGAAAGTGGCATCTCTATTGAGAACAGAGGTTTGGTAGGAGTTAATGATTTTTGCAGAAGGCAATTTAAGCCCATGAAAAACCTCAAGTAGTGACGTGTGCAAAACTTTTTCTCATTCACGTTCTACCTTGAAAGCGAGAGTTTACTCAACTAGTTATTACTTGAAAGGACTGGTGCCATAGGCTCTGTGAGGCTGCTCTTATCTGTGTAGACATGCAATACCACCGAATGCAGAATTATCGTCTGGATTGACTGTGAGCAGTGACGTTCAATCACCACTTGGAATGGTTCAAATTCCTTCTTCTTTTTCATGTTTTTTTTTTCTTTTTCTTCATCTACTGCACTTTCCTTCCGTCTTTCAGTAGACTTTCTGGCGAAGACATCGTAGTCCTGGAAGAAGCTCGAGTAAGCTGAATACTGCCGAAAGTGGGGCTCTACGATCGTCACTTGCCAATACTTCCTAACCTGTATGTCAATCATATCCCAAGATACTTTATGCGGGCGATGAAAGGTGTTCTCGTACGACGAAGTAGTATCATATGGCCAATGAGCGTGTACAGGTTTATTGGATTCGCTATGTATCAGGCTGCTCCATTTGTCGTCTTTGCGACCGCGTCCTTGCTTTCGGTGGGAAGAGGAACAACTCCTGCACTCACGATAGTTCGGGATAGGGCTTTTGTCTTGTTCGGCGCTTCGTCCACCTCTTGCTCATCCTCTTCAATCTTGCTCAGTCTACCGTGTTTCTGCCTTTCTGGTCTCTCCAAGGTGTCAAGCTCAACTGCTTCTACCTGAATATACTTGCCATCGATGTCTCCTTTGTTCATCTCCAAGTCGGCATCTTTAGTCCAGAGATGCTCGCCACGAGGTCCTTGCTTTCCATCAATGATAAATGTACATACTGAAACACCCGCAATGGTTAGTGCAACGAGGAAAAAAGGAACCAGAATCATTCTCCCAGCAACTTGAATGTTGCACTGTGCCTGGTAGTCCTTTCTTGCCTCGCCTACGCTTTCTGGATTTTCCAACTCGCAGGTCCAGGTTTCAAGATCGAAAGTACCAGCGTCATAGCGATAGTACTTGTATCCAGATGGAGACACAGCGTTTGGCGTTCTGGGTATGAGCTTATAGTCAAATGCCGATGAAGCCTTATGAAAGACGAAAATTGCGATGAGAGCAGTCACAGCCAGGATGGTATTGGTGATGTGTAGAATCATGGTATTGCGGCGGAAGGCGCGTGTTTGAGTCTAATGGTCAATTAGTTCAGATCCCACATATGGTCAACAAAGCAACTTACTCTTCGGCCAGCTTTCCAGTCCCAAACCACAAAAGCCAGATGTGCCAAGCTCAGCAGGATGTTCAGCATTGCGACAACCAATATGAGCTTCTCGGGTACGCGGAAGATGTTGTGAGGAAGAGCAGCAACCAGGACCTCGCCTGCAGGCATGCCTTGAGTCTTGTTGTTCACCAGGTAGAAGCCCATCTCAGCGTTTGATTCGATAAAGCTGTAGCTGTAGGCCTTCAGAACTAAAGTCGGTATCGACAACAAGAGAA
Organism: Ascochyta pisi; assembly: GCA_039634435.1. NCBI lineage: Eukaryota > Fungi > Ascomycota > Dothideomycetes > Pleosporales > Didymellaceae > Ascochyta > Ascochyta pisi. Next base: position 1,081,168 of record CP113326.1, on the reverse strand, counting down.
GAAGCGTTAGTGACACCACTGAAGCCAATCTTAATGATCGATAGTGGCGATTATCACTGTTAAGTGGAGGACTGCCGGTAGGAGATGCATCGTTGTGAGGTTTGAGTAGTGTTGGGATCTTGCCGGTGATTGCCTGGACTCGAAGGGTGGCCTTATCCATGTTGAGCTACGATTTCCTTCCCCGTCGTTTTCAGCGTACGATAAACCTGATTTAAACAAATGTCGTGTTCGGACCCGTATTAGATGATTATATGAACTCGGCCTCCAAGCTTGACTGTCGAGGAGTCAAGTTGGCAAGCTGTCGTTGATGATCAAAATAGAAACAAGAAGAGGAAACGGGTGATGAACGAACGGCGAGCAACGTGATACGGCTGAGATACATATGCCTCTCCCGCGTGTGTCAACGTGTGGCATATATGCTGCAAACCTCGGTCATCGCTGCAGACATCCCGTTTCGCGCGTCCACCGCCTGTTCGTAGGCTCGGCTGTCAATGCTGTTTTGCCAGCATCTGGCTGCTTGTTCGCTCCAGAAGAGGCTACGCTTTGAGCGGACACATGACATACCGCTCCATCTAATCGTCTTCGCAATGCTGATGGTAGTGATCAAACGCGTGATGGAGGCCTGGATTGGCGGTTGCGGTGTTGCGAGACAGGTGGCGTTAGAGATTCGCAACAGGTTCGCGAGAACCCGGACCCGAGGTTGGTCATGCTGTAACACGTCAAGTAACGATAAAGTGGACTGCTAAGAACATAATTTAGGCATGCGTTCGCCCTGAGGCCCTCAAGTTGATGCAAGACGCGTGGTCGATCTGGTAGACGATGATCTGTAGTTCAAGCAAGACATGGTCACGTGCGAGAGACCGCCAAGGGTCGTCTCGGTCCCACATACTTCGTATAGTAGTTTAGCGCCGAAGTAAAATGGTTATCGAGATGTTTTCGTGTTGGTGGGTCAGACAAGCGTTGAGCCAGATAGTGCGATAGAGATCGATCAAGCTTACGAAAGGCAGAGCGCAATCACCCTCAGTACACCGCGACTTCTCAACGCCACTCAGTCTCAGACATACATCAGCCTTTACACCAGACGGCTGGATCGACCTCGCGTCCTGGCAACAGGTGGTTTGGCTGCTACATCTGTGCAAAAAAAAATGACGTTTACCGAGCACTGGGTTCTCGAACACTGTATCGCAGTCACGCCCCAGAACACCGCATGAATCGATTTCACGCTACTCGTGCTTTCTGGTTGTCGACGGTCTGATTCAAGATCATCAGACTCAGGCAGGAAGACCGTATCTTGTAGTCTCAAGATACTCGTCGTTGCGCTTGCTTGATTGGTTCGTTCTGCGCAAATCAGCTCCATCGGCTTCAAGTTTCCTTCCCTTGACCAATGCGTCTTCGCTGACAGAAAACATTTCGAGCATGCCCCTTGCAACCTACTCGTTCCTGCTCATTCCTCTTTGCCAGAATCCGATAATCGCATTGCGCAGAAACCCACTTCGATATTTCCCAGTTGTTCTTTTGGCCAATCACGCGCTCATTCGTAATGTATCGATCCATTGCTCTCATCTTTGTTGCACTGGCTTCGGCTACGGTGCATACCGTCAAAGTCGGATCCACAGGTCTGGCTTTCGATCCCCAGACTATAAGCGCTGCTCAGGGCGATACTGTTGTTTTCGAGCTCTTTCCAGGACACAATGTCGTAGAAGGTGACTTCGACAGGCCATGCCAGACCGACGACGATGACTTCTATTCCGGGCCCTATTCCGAGACCAACAGCGGAGAGAGGAAGTTCGGGGTCAACGTTACCAGCGATGACCCAGTGTACTACTTCTGCGGCACGCCTGGGCATTGGTAATGACCTTGCTCATCTGCATTCATACGAGATTTTACTAACATCGGTCAGTCAAGGTGGAATGGTCGGTGGTATAAACGTACCGTAAGTGAAGCCTCGCATATGACGGAACAACACTGATTTGTAAAAGGACTTCGGGCAACGAGACGATTGATGCGTATAGCCAAGCAGCAGTAGGTGCCCAGTCGGCACAGGTGCCGAACCAGCTTCGAGGGGGTCAATTGTTGAACGACGCACAAATTGCGAGCTTGACTAGTGGCGGAGCTGCGTCTTCAGCCTCAGCATCGTAAGTATCGTCTGCCTGTCCCAGGTCAATAAGTTGCTGACTGTAAAAGTGTATCTGCATCAGCCGCAGCCTCTGCTAGCACCACAAACACGTCCGCCAGAAGTGGAACAGCTTCGCCCACAGCGTCAGCTGCTAGCGCATCAGCCACCGCAGGCGCTGCACACTCCTACGTCGGACAAATCAACGGACTCGCAGCGCTCGCTTTGGGTGCCGCAGCATGGCTTGCGTGATTTTGCGGCGTCTGAAAAGGCTGCGCGCGCGGACGTGGAGGACGGGAGGTGCGGGATCGGCGTGGCTTTGATGCACAGATGGTTCGATGCAGACATACTTACCTGTACGCCATATACCCAGCTAGTGTCCAATGAACTGCTTGGTAAACTACCGGTAACTCTTTGTTTCTTGCTTCTTGTGCCTTGCTCTGGTGTTAGCTTTTCGACTGTCAGACCTTTGGAGACGGGAATTCAGCAATTAGCCCCTTGTTCTCCTCTCCGCATAGGTCGGCAAATTTCCCACACCCAAAATGGTCGGGGTTCGCCTCGCTTTCGCAAGGCAGACTCGTGCTATATCAAACTTGAATAAGCATGCACAAGCTTTTTGGCCGCGTAAGTCCAAAGCTTGGTTTTGTGAAGGTGGATCCGGAAATCTGGGGTCGAGTGGGGGCTAGAACACGATCCATTGATCAAGTACGAGCCATCTCTTCGGTCCTTTGCAAGCATCACTCAATATTCCAAGAATCATGGAAAAATAATGCGCAATGCTGGTTGCAAAACTACCTAGTCTTTTTCAACCTGAAAATTGTGTGCGATGCTATCCTGCCTGAGAGATGCGTAAATCGACGAGGACATTGACCCATACTTCGAGCATCAGAGGCGATAAACACGAACTTGAATGCAAGCAGACGCCCCAACTTAGTCTGCCCCCCGAGTTGTAATGTAAAATCGCGCAAAGCCGCCCAAATACACACCATCAGGTCTGGACTCTGTTCAGCTATTGACAAACGCACAGGAACACCAGCCACAATACGCCGTCATCCTTCGTGTCCGTACTATGGCGCAAGTCATGCTGGTCTCACGACGCTTCATTGGCCAAAACCTTCAGCCAAACTTCACGATCGCAAACGTCGACTATGCTACGAGTAGCAGGTGTGTATGCAATTCGACGGCTCTTCGAGTGGTTACTAGTTAGTCAACCGCAACATCCGAACAGTCTATCAAGACATCAGCCGTATTCGCAAGCAGTATGGTTCCATGCAATCGAGTGACAGATCATGGAAATAGGGGACGATCCTATACAATTGGCTCGTAGCCAGTGCGAATTGCGGGTGTGACCAGTGATGTATACGGATGGAACGGTATGACCACCCAGATCGGGATATGACCAGATTGATCAGGAACACGAGAACGTGCTTTAGGCTTGAGGACAGGGAACTGACTGAAACTGGTGCGTGCGCGTGGGAGACATGATATAAGGCTGTACTGCGTGGTAGAGCGAGGACATCACACCCACTCACTCTTCATTTATCAGTCACTTCAGTCATCTGACCACCACTTATAATTTGTTCCTACCACCACTATATCACATCAACCATCAAGATGCGTTTCTCCGTCGTTGCCCTCCCTGTCTTCGCCGCCTTCGCGGCTGCCCAGAGCTCGTAAGTCATATCTTCCCATCACTTCAAACCACACCTAACGCCACAACAGTGCCTCTGCCTCACGCTCTGCCTCAGCGTCCTCTGTCTCTGCCTCGCGTTCAGCTTCTGCATCTGCCTCTTCGGCATCTGCGTCGCATAGCGCCAGTGCATCGAAGGCTTCCGCTTCCGCTTCCGCCTCTGCTACCCACAATGCTGCTGCCGGTGTCGCCGCCGGCGAGTTGAGTGGGCTCGCTGCCGTCGTTATGGGTATCGCTGCTTGGGCTCTGTAGATCTCCAGCCCAGGTTGATAGGATGGGGGTTGAGTGACGAACTTTGAGTCGCTCGAGATTTGGATAACACTGGTTCATAAAGCAACAAAACAATTCTATTCTGAGAAGTTTCACAATGCTTCTCAATGCATGGACACTATGAAAACATGTATTTACTCGGTCGTCTTGGAGTACAGCCCGAAATCCAGGTTCCATATTGAGACGTCTGAAACATCCAGACTTCTCGCGCCGGAGAGAGAGGAATTGACGACTGTTTCAGGGTATAGGCTTAGGGAATCCAACCATAGTGCTCGGGTAGAGACTTTCTATACAGTCTCTGAGTCAGTTCTCCTCGACTACTCAAAACATTGTGCATATCAACTCTACTATCATTTACAAATATGGAATCACCCCTACCATATATTGCTTACAGCATTGTTGTCAAGATGTGTGCTAATCACGCTCAAAGTGTAATAAAAAGCGACACCGGTTGCCTCAACACAATTGCGCTCGAAAGGGAGGATCGGATCGAAGGACACAATGAAGTATGATAGCTGCCGTTCTTTTTCACGCATTTCGAATGAAAGCTCAAATCAGGAACATTTATTATCGATGTTTAAGTATCGTAACACTATCGCTGTAACTCCATTATATGCTTATGCTTCCAATACTACCCCCCGCGCGCTATGCTTGTACTACTTCGTTCACTCCTTCCATGCATTGAGCCTCGTGCTTCAACGCTTACAAGATCGCAATCCTCCTGACCTGCTGCACCTGCGCCCTCGGCACGCTAATGCTAAGCACACCCTCCTTGAAGCTGGCGCGGACGTTACTAGCATCAATGCGCTCTGGGAATCTGAGTGTACGCTCGAAGGATCCGTGTCGACGCTCTTCCTGCTGCTGCTGCTGAGCTGCAGCCTCAGGCTGGGGCTGCTGTGTGACTGATGCCTCGGTAGGTACGGATACCTCAGGGTCCTCGGCAATTTCGCGGGTTTCAACGGACGGCTCTACGGCCTTCTCCTTGCCCTTGGGCTCAGCGGGTGCAGCAGGCGCAGAAGGGGTGGAGAAGAGGGTTGAGACCTCTGGACCGAGGTCTTCGAAATCATCCTCGACAGTGGCTTGGTAGGACCTGTGCGATGCGGTATCACTGTCTGGGGTAGCGGGGCGAATAGACTCGGTTTCGGTGGTCTCATTATCAGTGGCAGCAGCCTCGACTTCAGGCTCGAGCGTGATGCCTTCCATCTTGTCTTTTGCTATCTGCTCGCTGGGGTCTTCAGCAGATTGGTTGGCTGCAGGTGTGACCTCAACCTCTTGTTGTGTTTCTGTCTGAGGCTTTGCGCCCCACTCGGTGTTGCCGGCGATCTTCAGAGTATTCTCATCCGTCACCTCAATGTTGATATTCTCCTGCTCAAAGCCAGAAACTTCAGCGTCAACCTTCCAGCCCTGCTCATCCTGAGTTACGGCAAACTTTGCCCTCGGTACAAGCTTGCGCAGCCGTCGCTGGCGATGCGCCTCGCGCTGAGCCTCGATGTGTGCCGCAATCTGAGCTTGGCGCTGACGGTATGCGGCTCGCTGGGCCTCGATGTGTGCCTGGTATGCTTCGCGCTGAGCCTCGATCTGTGCTGCGCGTTGTGCCTCGACATGCGCGGCACGCTGCGCCTCGCGTTGTGCTTCGATCTGGGCCTCGCGCTGCGACTCGCGGTCGATCTCATTGACTAGATTATCGAGCTGGCTGAAAAAGCTAGCGAACGGCGATGAACGCGGCTGGGAATGGGACTGGGGTAGTTGAACCGTACGGTAACCGTAGGTGGGCTGCGATCGGGGGGCGCGAAAGCCGAACGGACTGCACTGCGGAGCCTGGTAGGCTGGGGCAAAGCGTGGGGTCAGGATGTAGGCCATGGTAGGCAAGTTTGGCGGCACTGGTGAACCTTGTTGATGTGTAAGGGTATGGTGAAGGCTCAATAAGATTCAAGTGAAGCTGAAGATCTGGTAGATCGAGTGTAGTATTGGAGATGTTTGGAACTGATGATGGGCCCCGAAGGAGCCGCGTGCAAGGATTTTATATCCATAGTGGCGGTACTGCAGGCAGCAGTTTGATTGCGAATACTGTGATTAGAAAGATGGCTTCCGTAAGAGACAGATGGTGCTGGAACAGTTGGGATGATTCGAGATGCTTGGTGATGTTGCGAGAAGGGACTCGAAGCTTCGACGTCATGAATCGGCGCTAAAATCTTATCAGCTTATCGCACACTCGGTGGAAGGGTTCGTTTATTGAGTATTTGCATTTTACATCTACGCTTTCCTTTGCTTTAAGATTGCCCGTATTCAAACCATCCTCCCGCTTGTGAAAGCTAACCCGAGGCAAGAGTCATGCACTGTTCGGCCTTCGTCGTTTCGAGATCAGCATTGTTTCCATAAGAAGCCTCAGAACCGATGGAGCAGGCGACTGAATTTGGCAGCAGACCCTCACAGCGTCTACCCCTTATATATCTCCACTGCCCACTACGCGTAGCCTAGACATCACCGCGAAGCGCCCTGTGCATCGATGTCAGAGCCAGACGCGAGGCTGGAGCCGGATGAGCGCATATTGTGATTGAGATTAAGACCTATCACTCCGGACTTAGCTTTGCTGACAATGTCCACCACATCCTTGGTGAGGTTGCAGGCGTGTTGGCAACCATCGAAACCAAACCTTCCGTTGTAGCTGTTGGTCTCATGCCACTTAGGCGATTTTGCTTCCTGGACTTTGGCGCAGATGTCGCTGAAGACCAGCTCTTGGAATGTAGTGACCAGCCATCCATTTCTTTCATAAGCGCGCCAAGAAGGAAAGAACCGCATTGGAACGAGAGCGTACTACTAAAAGCATGCTTGCACACGTAGCTGTTGCTACGGTACCGGTCGAGCAAATCATGCAAACCGCCAATGACCGATTCCAAGGCCTGGCACCGCCTCAGATCCACTTCACCTAAGAAATACGTCAGTAATTTCAAGTTACAGCGATGGAGAGGAACTCACTTGAGACAGAATTTGGGATAGGCAGTTCCAAGGTTACCATTGTCTCGTTGCTTTCCTTGATCACAGCCTCAGTTGCATCTTCGAATTGCTGTGACAGGTCAAACACCCATGCCACCCAAATCCACAGAATGAGGTCGCGGCAATATGTGGAAGGAATCTCAGTCTCCTGGACATGTTCAATCCACGTCGCTGTGAACAGCTCGATAGCTTCGCCGCATTCGTAGTAGTCGACCAGTACAGCCACCTTCGCTAGCATCTCAAGTGATACAGTACGGGGTACTTGCTTGTTGCGCAGATGGAACATGTTCAGCAGTGTGCGGAATGCCTGTTCATCCCAGTCGTGGGCGAGAACTTGATAATGTCCGTTGATGAGCTTGGACTCGGCCCACCCATCCTTGGTCATGGCACGCTTGAACCAAGGCGATGCAAGTTGCAGATGACGCGAAGAGACGTGGTAGTGGACCTCCTTTTCTTCGGGCGCAGTTGATGAGACACTGGTCATTGCATCGGTAATGCGAGATGGTACAGCAGTAAGTTCAGCTTTGTATGCTTTCAAGGATTTCCTCTTCTTCTTATTAGTATGAAAAGGCGTCGTTGGAGCTGCAACCGGAGTTTTGACTTTTGAAGGCCATGATGCAAATTTGGTAGATGCTTTCTTCAAGATGAGAACGGTATCATAGTCTGGGTCGATTACGTGGATGATAGGAGCCATGATGGCGGTTCCTGGAACAATTGATCACAGAAAGAGGCGGGCCGGCGGACAGTGAAATACAGAAATGGTGTCGATGAAGGTTTTGAAGAAAGAGGGAAAAGCAGATTTCGCACACCGGTTGTCTTTATAGGCGACCGCGATTGTTTGCTGCAAGTGCTTGGCATGGGGTTCTAGTACCTTCACCTTCACCTGCCACTGCAGACACTGTCTCGGACATTCTCTTGCTGGGGTTCCAGAAGCAACCGAATATCCATAAGAATGGTCCACTGTGCGATTGAGAATTTGTATTACATGTGTACAGTGTTTCTAGGGCGCTATGACTGTAGCCAGACGCCTGAACGTTTTCGGTGGCAACTCTTCCCTCCTACATCAAATTTCGATGTAAGAATCTCAAGCCAGATTCCAGAAGTAACTCATTTCGGTATGGAGTCGGAGACATGCTTTCGTTTAACAGCACAGCGAGGATAAAGGTTCAGAGGATAAAAGAAGATGAGGTTGGATTTAGCTACCTACTAGTATCCATAATTGTCTTACAGTACCGGAAGAAGGATAGAAGCTAGAGGCTACGGATTTATTCTCAGCTTCAGCCTCACGGCCTTTCTTGTAAGTCATCGTGTGCCTGGTGGTCCATCAGAGACCACAAAATTCACATGAAAAAGGCGTTATGCAATACATTCTAAGGATTCCTTTCGGCTGAGAAGGCTCAAATATGGGACCAGAAGTGACTGCCTTTACACAACGCCGCCGTGGTTTTCTATAATCATCTATTATCAGTGTCACAAAAGCTGGATTGATGACCGCACTCTTCGCAACGATTCTGACGACCTTGTCGAGGTAACGTAGTAACTCATTGAGCTAGGCGTAGGCGGGTTCTAGAAGTTTGTAAGGAGCAAACTGTTACTTGGCCTATTGTTCGTACACCGATAATGGTGGCAGCATAAAGCAGCCATATCGATTTCATCAGCTTGCCATAAGGCGAAGGAGCAAGACTTGGATAAAATGACATGGGCGTCAGCTTGGGAGCTACCGAGGCCATACATGATGGTTTGTGTAATCACACGGGGGTCGTTGTTAGTTGAAGGTCCTTGTTTTTGGGCGAAATTGGAGCTTGCAGTAAATTGGAGTCATAGCGGGCTCACAAAATTTGTTTGGAAGTCAGACCAGGCGCTAACATGCAGAAGTCTTTGTATCACTGTGGAACGCTTTTTCAGCTGACATGTGCGATGCCGTAAGTGCCTCTTCGAAGTATGGCACGGATTCAGAAGAGCCCCAAGTGTTTTTCGCAGATTTTGGGAAAGAACCATTGGCGAATGAATGTTGTGATAGACTCACGATATGCATATGCTGTGCGAGGCCTACGTGAGCATGATGCACATGCAGATATTCGCCTAGTATTGTTTTAAGCGGTGAGGAAGCGCCACGCGGATTTGCTCCGGTATCTATGCAGGTCTAATGACGTTTGATTACATTGCTCTTATTATATCGATGAGGTTGTGCAACGGTCATCTAAGCACCTTGACGACAACAGGGTAATCTGCGAACCGAAAATCATCCAATGGTGATTAGTTTCTTGATAATTCAAGGCGGGTGCACGTGTAAATCGTTCACCTAGGATGTCGATGAAGATTGGACAGAGAGTACACCCGGACAACTGGAGCTTGAGGACTGCGACGTCTTTTCTGCGCTTACTCTGACATTGTGCGCATCAATACAACATGCCTTCTGGGAGTATTTATGGTCAGACGCCCTTGCGGGTATTTCATACACCCTAATTTCATGTGGACATTGTGATAGGCTCCTTTCTGATACGGGGTTGGGGAGATGCAAGGACTGGTTTAAAATGCGGCAGCTGCTAGAATGCGAATTTGTAGAGCACTGTGCTGCCAACTCACTATAGTTCCAGAAACAAGGCTTTTGTTAAAATCACAGCATTGATCTCAGTCAGGGCTTCTTCGCCAAAAAGCAACATGATTCAGTGAAGCGCTTACCACGAGAGCCGATCTGTAACACTGGTAAACGTACCATAGGCTAATTGACAACTGCACAGTTGTGTAAATATGTAAAACCATAGTGGTAGCTGTCTATGTTTGTGAGAAATCGAGTGACTGGTACTTCGAGACCAAAGTGGGGATTTTCAGTGCATCTTAGTGTTTTTGCATTCTTACGAGGGCCGCCAACCCGCACTTATGCCCTTACGTCTTTATGTGAATATCATGAGTGCCTCGCATGCACGAACATAATGCCACCTTGGGCTAGTTTTCGCCCAACTTAAAGGTGATCTGCCACATTATCCAGCGGAGAATCACCTACACTCGGCTTGTACAGGGGCGCTGTGCGACACATGCCCAGACATTACCATGACGTTACTACTGCAAACCCAACTATCGTGCGATTTAGCGAAGCACATGCAGTATGCACCTTGCTGGAATCGGAATCTGGGTGGTGGTACACGTCTCTTGGCTCTAAACGAACCTCAGGGTATCTTACACGTATGCCCCGACTGCGTGGTCCCGAAAATGTGTAGGTGTCAAAGCTCCGAACGCGCATGCCACTGATCAGGAATAGATCTTTAGACCGTCATTCGAGCATGTGGCACATTTCTGACATTGTTTGACAGCTGAAAGGTGGGTCCAATATGAGACTTACTGGCCTTTGTTTGCACTACAATAATGGTGAAAGAAAGCAAGTCGAAATGTTTCTTCATGTGTTTTTGACGTTCGTTGCTTCATTAGAACTTAAGGAATCCTACAAATAATATCCCTGCCCCCTTGCACCATGTGATTGGTTCTTTTGCTATCGGGACCCAGTGACCTGGTTCATGGACGATGATCGCCCTCACCACACCTCCATCTCACATTCCTCGTACCCAGTTTCGCAACCTTACTGGTCTCCGCAATCTGGATCTGCTTTGGCCTTAGAATCCCTGTCTCGCTTCTTTCAATGCAGAGCAGTGTAATGCTATAGTAGAATATGTCGAAAGGACGTAATGAGAATCAATGACTGTCAAAATGCCGTAGCGACCGTCTTAATGTAAAGAAACTGTGATGCTGCAAATGAAATCATAAGGGAGCGTCCATCTGTCTTTCTTTTACGAACTGCCGATTGGTCGATGATGTCTTGTGATGCTCTCTAGCTTGTCGTTACGCTGTAGAGTTCGAATGAACGATATGTTCGTTTCCGGTCCGATACGTCCTTCATTACTCTTCCTGTTCTTGACGGACCCACTTAATGAGTGCATATGCACCACTAGCAAGCACAGCACCCAACAGCGGACCTACCCAATAGATCCAGTGGTACCTTGTGAAGCCCACGACAACGGCCGGGCCAAAACTGCGCGCAGGGTTGAGGCTACCACCAGTAAAATATACACTGCACATCTCGGCAATAAAGAGCGAGAACCCAATGTACATTGGCTTTGCCGATCCGCCCTTCAGCATGAGGATGGTGAGCACGAGCTGAGCAGTGACGAATGTCTCCAAGAACAAGCCGCGGGTGGTCGACATTGAAGGATCGAGAGTGGTGGCAATGATAAGCGGGCCTGGCAGTAGACCGCTTACGAAGCCTGCAGCAGCCACACCAGCAATCATCTGGGCGATGACCGTTTGGATAGCGCGGTGCCAGCCGATCTTGCCAGTAAGAAAGAGAGCTGTTGTTACCTGAAATTACCGAATTAGCTCTAGTTGTACAATGTATCACCGCCTTGCTCGTGTCTACAGTCGGAAGCACTGTGACATGAAGTGGGGCCAGTGGGTTCACAAAGCGTCTGGTTGGACGTACTGCAGGGTTGAACTTTCCACCACTAATGTCCGCAAAGATCGCAACATTGATAGCGAGAGATACACCAAAAGCGAATGCGATGTATATGAGTTTCGAGACATCGGGTGCCGGGTTATCGGAGGATGTGAGTTGTTGTGTGCCGGCAGCGTTGAGCGCAATCTGTGTGCCTGTGAAAGCAAGGAACAGAAACATGAACGTTCCGATCAGCTCTCCAAGAAAAGCGGCAATTTCTCTACGTATGGTCGTGTGCCATTTCTTCGCTGCTTCAGGCGGAGGTGTGGATGATGGTTCGTGGACGGGAAGAGTAGGGTTCTTCTCAGTCGTGCCTCCTGTCATGAAAGACATAAGACTGTGCTTGCTTCGGACCGTCATGGCGATATGTTGAAGGTAAAGATGACTAGTCAGTTGAAGACGTTGCTAACGAGAAAGATGCGCGGAGTGCCGAACAGTAGCTCGGATAAGAGACAGCATTATATGTGTTCGCGCAAATGTAAGGAGTCTGAGCAACGACGAGTCCTCTGTACCTGTGCAACTCGGCCAGGGGATCGCCGTGCAAGCCTGAGCAGATCGTGCTTCTGCCCAGGGTGGTGGACGATGTTCTCCGGGTTCGCGCGGACCTATCTGGTGACCTAGCGTGTGCCAATTGGGGGATGTTCCCACTGCAGGGCTTCGCAATTTCGTCGTAGAACAGCAAGTGGAATGTGAAGCAGAAAGAGGACGGTGTTACAGGACGTCATCCTGTCAAGTCTGCATAGCGGCCAGCCTCTTAGACTGATTCTTCTTCACACATCATCGCGACCTTGGCCCTTGACGTGCTGTTCTCGTGCGTGCCTCGTGCTGCAACATGAAAGTGTCTTTGACTTGACCGCTTGTCTTGCTGATCGTGTACGCGGAAGTCTTCCGTGTCCACAGCCCCAAGTTGCAAGATTGAGGATGGGAACGCGTATGCACGTTTCATGCGTTGATGTTCGAGGATGTTCGATGTTCTTTCTAGAATGCCGTTCATGGCCGTTGTTTTGACAGGTTGGTTCGAAACGTTAGCTGTAACAGGTACCTTGTATCCACGTGTTCAGCCTCATAAACGCCACATCAGGCCTGCCATCATAGAAATCTGTTGCGATCGCTGTCGAACGATTAGTGTCGCAACGAGAGGGAGCACGACCTTGAGCTGGGTGGTACAGGATTTGCGTGTGACCGTGCCGTCGGGGCGAACGAAATTTTACCAAAGAAGAGAAAGTCAAGCGGGCGCCCCGCCCCGCTGGATCCACAACCCGCAAGACGCGTGACAGGGTTGGCTCTTTCTTAAATACGGTGCTATGAGTCTTTGACAATCGGATAGATTAGCATTCGATACTGGACTGCGAAGTATCCCGAGGACGTACTATTATGCAAGTTGCTCGTATTCGACATTCCTATAGTCGCACATACCTCTCAGCTCGTTCTTGTTGCCGAAAATACAGAAAGGAACATTTTGTCACATACCAAGTTCGATGCGGAATGCACTGGGCTATCCTCACTAACCCAGTTGAAATTCCCCTATCCATCGTGAACGCCCTCTGTGTCCTTGAACTGATCTATCCCGAATTCGTCGTAACGAGCTCTTCCCAAGTGGGGGTCGCGCAACTGCTAGGCACCATCAAAGCTGCTGTCGCGAGCCGCAGATGGGGGTATCGAACATGTGCTTATCCGACTATAGCGATAGCGTTGGTAGAATAGGCAGGGCCGCACGTACTCCCTCCTCGGAAGATTCTTACATCTTCCATCAGACGGGAACACTCGGCCGTCCTGGTGTCATCTTGGCAGCTTGCGGTCGGGATTGTAGAACAACAGACTTTTTCCTCGGCGCATGTTCAGATGATGTCGTTATGCGGTGTTTCAGGAGACGCCTTCAAGTTGCTTGGGGCTTCCGATTCTGCACCGTCAGTATGATTTGCAGGGTACATGGCTACTTCTTTGGCGATGGACGCCTGAGCCCGGCCGATGTAGTCAAGCGTTGACCTTCGTTTCACGAGTGACAGAGTTGGCATGAGCGGGACAGGCGCGGGAAGGCCGATAGACGGAAAAGTGTCTGTCAGAAATGTCTTACTGTTCAAGGCGTGGTAGAGTACACTCCCCTGGCCTCTGGTATGCACAAAAGCGTGTGAGCAGCCAGAGAGGTTCTCAACATAGAGCCATCGCATTCAAACAAGCAGCGTACAAGCCGGCTGAGGTCTTCGAGATCTCCCATAGCTTGTGAATCGCAGGCAAACACGGACGAGCTGACTTTGGTAGGTCCCGAGAAGCTGAACGCGACGTCAATGATTGTCAACGGCGACGCTTCATCAAAGGCGCCGTCCAAAAGCTTCAAGTCGGTTGTAGGGAACAGGACAATAGACGGGAGATTGGTGCTGTGCTGAACCTGGTCCCATGCCTGAAGCTGAAACGAAGAGCGAAAATCGGAGAGGCGCAGCAGTGCACGTGCAGACCAGCTGAGGAACAGAGTCTCAATATTTGGTACTATCATTATCCATCCTTTAGAATTTTAGCACCCTTTGAACCTAGAAACATTCTCCAAAGCTACTTTGTTAGTAAGTCCGGCTTGTACAGTTGTTGACCTAGTCACGTGACATGGGCATCTGCGATAGAATGACAACTCTGTGGCTTGTCACTGTTGGCAGGGGAAACATTATAGCTTTATAGAAGTATTGGGATTTTTTGTGCTACAAGTAGAGGGACTAGGCTTGTTTTGGTTACTGCTTTTTGTTTTATACCCCTATTTGTTGTGCTTCTTTACAATAATTAAATCATAGAAGTATTGGAAGGCTTTTTAGTGGCGTAAGGTCTACAGATCTTCTTACCCTGTCTAAGGTTGTCACTAAGATGCTACCTTCGTGGACAATGTTAATGAGCAAGATTTTAGCGCTACTGCGTTCGAACTCTTTGGCAATATGACAGGTCATTCGAAGCTGCAGTAAAGGGTTGAAGTTTTGTAATATTGAAGATAGCATACTGACTTGCTACAAGCACGAGACACGAAGTATATAAACGGGTAAGGGTGCTGATCGAAAATCAGTCATCTACAACATCTCAGCCACCGCTTTTTAGTCACAAGTAGCTCGCGTCGACCCAGGACTCTTTCTCAAAGCCACTTCCAAGCACAGTTTCAATCTTGATCGGCTCGCTCAGCTGCGAGCTGAAATTGGCCCTTGTCCCAGCCGCACCGGGGCCCTCGTTCTTGTACTCTTGGTACACCACATTGTCCAGAGGCTGTACAGCGTCCCAATTCACCCATCCTTCCGGACGCACCACATCACCCAAGTAGCTTTCCTGGAAGATCACACGGCTCCACTGACGCCAGGGACGACCTAGGTATGTGGAGTTCGCCCCACTCGTGCCCCCAACATTTGCTTTGTTGAAAACAAAGATACTGGTGTTGTTCTCTGCATCGCGACCGTTTGCTGTAATATATCCTTTCCCGATCGTCTCGATGTCAACTTTTTCGAGCCAGACTGAGGCGCGCTGGCCAAAAACAAAATCCACGGCACCTGCAACCACATCTGTTAGCGCAGGAGATCTTGAAGGCATGGGCTACATACCATTGATGAAGGTGTTCGCGTACACCTGTCTGCCTATGTTGGCATAGATGGTATCTTGATAGCCGGTAAATTTGCAGCCGTAGAAACCTTGATTGGTTTTCTGGGCACTGAGAGCTAGAGCTTGTCCAAGAGTTGCAGCTTGGCCAAATGTGTTGGCGATGTTCAGGTTGTAGAATTTGACGTTCGATGTCCAAAGGCGGACCGTGGCTGTCGCATCGTTGCTTGTTATGTTTGGGTTTGTGCGAGACAGGTTGCCAGTAATGGTAACTTGATTGTCTTTGTACGAGCTAGCATTCGTGGTGTAGCCTTGTACAATGAGCGGCCCGGCTAGAGGGGGGATGTAGACCTGCTCAGAGTAAATTCCTGGAGCGATGTAGATTGTCTTCGCGTCTGTGTTGTTGACCAACGCAGTGACTGCAGCACTAATAGTTAGGTAACTGTTGGGAAGCTTTCCGGAGGCGTCCACCACGAGTGAACCACTGCTGGGAACAATGCGCTCATCCGCGGTTTGAGCGTGGGTCAAGCAGGCCAAGCAGGCAAGAAGGGAGACACGTAAAAGCATGGTGACTGTGTTGTCCTTTCTGTTCAATACGTTCTTGTCGTTTATGTATGTGCTCCCAAGACTTTAATTCCCCGGACAAGGCCGGAACGGCCATTTCGCAATATCAGAATTTCTCCGTTCCCTGGTCTTATTTCGGCCAGGAGGTACGATCGCTATATGCGTCCTGCGGGAGAATGTATGCACACATGTTGACATGACGGAGACAAACATGTGATCCTGGGGTGGCGTGCAGGTCCAGGTTAGAGTGCAGGCACCGCATAAACCACACGAAACGCATAAACTGCTGAGTAAGAGGGAAGCTAGGCTTAACTAGGTATCTTGGCGGCCCCTGTTAGGCGAGGGAACTTTTTAGCAACAAATCAAAGGCCCTATTGAACCACACCACTCGTTTCAAAGAGATCTTAGAAAAGGAACATCAGTAGTGATTATTCCTTTCTCCTGGTTGTGAACTAGTGTTACCGCAAGTTGAGTATGCAGCATTACTTCCTTTGAGCTAGTGGATTTTCCTTGCTACTCTTCAAAGCAGCTTGGTACGCTTCTTCTTCTTCTTCTTCTTCTTCTTCTTCTTCAGCAGCAGCAGCAGCGGTTCACGCGTCGACGTGCAGGTCTGGGGTGGAGTTCAGCCACTGCCGGTCCTTTGAATCCCACCAATAGATCATTTACCCCAGGTCAGCGGTGACAGAGCGAATCTGGGGAAGCGGAGTCGTGTTCAGATCTTGCCATCGCTCACTTACCCACCATTACTAGCACACGTGTGCACCTTGACGTGGCTTTGCGATGACGATTACTGCTGGAGCCGCAGTGGTGAGCCGGTATGAACAGGGGTCTTCAATGTTCTTGTGCCGTTGCCGCCCTCAAACAGTATGTTAGAGTAATCATTGTTCAATATCTGCGCCAGGGTGTGAGCACAGGAATTGATACATGTTGAGAATTGTTGGCTTGCAATTATGTGTTCGTTGTGAAGAGTTAAATGTCGCCGTGAAAGATATACTAGCCCCGGACACGCTTAGTGTAATCTCCGTCGATGAGCCGTGGCCATCAGTTCCCCTCCCACTCTACTCACCAGATTATCAGATCAAAATGAAAGATACATATCCACGAACTAAGCGCGAAATTTCTGACCACCTGTCTTCGTTGCGTTTGACGGTGATGAAGACAGGTCCTTGATAGGTCCAACACCAGGAAGCGGTTGAAAAGATGACGTGTTAGGCCAATTCCCCAACCGAGCCGGGTCGCCACCAATACGAACCCATGTCGCATGAGACGGCACGTCATTATCAAGAACGAACATGCGATACCATCCGGGTGGTGCTACATACGGACCAGGGGGTGCGGTGATGGTGCAGGTGGGCCAATTGCCACAGTCAACGCGAGGGTAGAGTGTGCGCGCGCCCATTGAGTTGCCGTGAGTGCTGGCTTCCGATCCGAGGAGCGACACTTTGATGCCCGGTCCAGAACCTGTGACTCGGAAGCTGTATTCCGCTTCGTTGATCCAGTCCCTGTTCTCGATGGTGAATGCAGGGCGAGCCTTGTTTTGAGTCAAGTACGGTGGTAGGAAGACCTCCAAGCGGTACTCCTGGGGATGTTTGTCATCTTCCGGATCAGAGCCGGAAACAAGGACTCGGCCATCATCCATAAGCACAGCCTCGGAGTGGTACATTCGCGCGATCGTCGTGTTGGCCATGATACTCATACGGTGGTGCTTCGGTTTCCTCGAATCGTACAGAACTGCGTTGAGGTTTGACTTGTCTGCGAGACCGAAGCCTGCTGCACCCTCCTCTGCGCCGTTGAGAATTAAGAAGGTACCGTCAGGCAGAGTGGTCATACAAGACAGGACGCGACGGGATGGCATGCGCTCGATTGTCCATTCAGGCTCGGGAAGATCAGGCTGAATTGTGACACAGTTGTCAATACCCCAGGCGGGAGCTCGTCCAGCGCCGCCGCAGATGAGCACCTCAAGAGGCTCCTGGTACGGGAACTTCTGTGGTAGGAGCACCTGCGATCCTTCGAGGGGATAGGTACGACCGCCAGTGTCGTCATTAACGGTAGCAGGTACCTTTGGCAGCCCCTTGATCGGGTCCAGGGTGCGTCCATCAAGGATGCGGGCTTCATTATAATACTGGATCATGATACCTGTGGATGGCAGCACCACCATGAATGGGTAAAGGTTGTAGGGATCAGTATCAAGTAGATACTGAGCGTGCTTGAGTCCGCCAACGCGAGGAAGAACCTCCATGTTTGGTACCGGGGGACCGTTTGAGCCGTTTTCACCGCCTACGACAAGCAACGAGCCATTGGGCATGACCATACTGGTCGGATACCATCGAGTAGTTTGTAGCTTGAGCTCGTTGGGATTCTCCTGCCAGTCATTCGTACCATTGACACCAGCTGCACCGTTGGGCCAGTAAATACGAACGCCGAACAAAGAATCTGCGGACCAACCACCAATATTGATAACGCGTCCTGCTCGATCAGGCATTGTCAAGCTGGCTGAGCAGAACACATCTGTTTTGAGACCATTGAGTTCGCGGAATGCGTGGAAGATGTCCCCGCCAATCGAAGGATCAAGTTCATAGGCCCCAGTGCCGTTAGGTCCAGTCCCGTGCTTTTCGAGGAAAGAGACCTTGCCATTGACAAGGGGTTGAGCAATGAGAGGAATGACAGGACCTCCTACGAGGAATTCATACCTCCCAGCAGCATCACCTTGTGGGTATCCAAAGACGTATAGAGGCTCTTCGGCAGTGTATTTGTACCAGGTAAGCCGATTACCTGCACCGCAGATGGCTTCTGGCTCGCCTGGACAAGGGGTGTTGCACTCACTTTCAGAGACCTTCTGAGAGTTGCTCGTACCTTCAGGGTTCCCGCAGTAGCACTCGACACCATACTCAAGTCCTGCGGCCATGTAGCCGTACTTTGCGCACCTACTGAGACACCAAGAAGGGGAGTTGCCGGTCTCGTTGAACAATTTCCAGGGCAACGGCTTCCCCCAACCTCCGCCGTAGCTCGTGATACAGCCCTGGTAGGCCCAGTTACCAACGTTTTGGACAGGTGCAGGTTTCTTGGTGATCTTGAGCGTCTTCTGGCTGGACCACACACTCAGTCTATCACCACCTCCGCATTTCTGAGCGGTGTCCCCACCACAAGCAGTATTGCACTGGGCGTTGTCGCTGGCAAGATAGGCACCCATACGTAGCTGCGTATCGCACTACACAGTATGTGTCAGTTTGAGAAGACTCTGAAGATATTAGTGGTCTTACAAAACACTGAGTATGATACTCTAACCCGGCGACATCATACCCAAGCTTAGCGCAGCTGTTGGAGCAGGAGGCAACTGTCATACGGGGGTCGTCAGGTTGTTGGTTTTGCATCACGCGATAGCCAGGTCCATCAACATAGCAACCCTTGTACTCAAAGCCATCAGGAAGGCCCGTGGCGACCGGAGCAGCACTTGACGGGGCTACTGTAGTGGATGATGGCGGTGGTTCGTTGCCCAGGTAGAAGCGAAATAGCGAAAGACGGTTCGGACCACCACATACTTCGGTCTGGTTGCCGTTACATGGCATGTTGCATAATGCTTCCCCGTCCGCAGCAGGCGCACCACCGAACACGAGCGTATTGCCGCAAAAACCTACATGCATTCAGCAGAGAAATGGTGTCGGGTAAAGTACACTGACACTCCCCTGAGTACTCGGTGCCGGCAAGAACATAACCCTGAGTTCGACAAGCATTGCGGCACTTCTCGTTCGTCATCTGACCTTGCACAGCGCCGCCCTGTGAAAGTGACCGTCCACCAGCTCCATCCACGTAGCATCCTTCGTAGTACCATCCACTTCTAATCTCAGGAGTTGGCGTGGGATCGACGCTGGAGAGACTCAACAGTGTGGAGGACTCTGACAAAGTTGCACTGCTAGTAGCGGTGAGTTGTCTGGGAGTCACGATAATATTCATGCCATCGTCATTTCCAATATTGCTGGATCGGGCTGGTGGCGCAGCGGTGCGTTCATACAAAGAAAGACGGTTCGGACCACCACATGCTTCATCAAGAGCCCCTGCACATGCAATGTTGCATCTCTCGCCATCAGGAGCAGGGCCTCCAGGAGCGCTGACAGAGTTGCCGCAAAAACCTTGGGGGTAAGTTAGCTAGTGGCATTGGCAGATGAAGAGCTGCAGGTGCGCTTGCATTCTCTGCCGTACTCAGTTCCGGCCAGTGAGTACCCGGCAGAAGTACAGAAGTCGATGCAGTTTCCAGCGTTTTGGTTGTCACCTGCAGAGGTGGCACTGTACAGGGACCGTTGGCCAACAGAGTCGCTGTTCGTGCGTCAGTGAAGGATTTTTGGCGTTGCTGCGCCTTTACACGGCAAGAAGCGACAGGCAATGAAGATCTTACGTGTAACATCCTTTGTACGACCAGTTCTTTGGTAAATCAGTAGGAGGTCCGAGACCTTGGCGCCCGGATAAAGTGGCGTTAGTGCCTGTATAAAAAAGTGACAGGCATAGACTTATAGTAGCGACCAACTGAAGAAGGGCTAAAGGACATCCCATAATGGGCAAATTCATCAAAGACTGAAACTGGCAGACGAAAGGGCGAGGAAGTGTTTCTTGCGCAACTTGATCTGCCGATTGCTGATTTTTCAATGGGCAAGACACAGTCCATTCATCTCACCGTCTCGTGACTATGATTATCTAAGAGATCGGGATTTGACTGGTTTTCCAAAGGTTGGCTTAGTCTTCAAGCTATTGGCACAGGCGAAAGGGATCTCAATACCCCAAGCGTGTGGCCTCCATGCACCTAGTATCGATATTGTATTCAGCTGAACGGGATCTATCCAATTGCTATCCTGGATTTTTGGTGTGATGTATGATTCTGACACTGTGGAGTCGTGATCAGTTCACGTGGTGGCTCTTCTGAGCCATTATTCCGTGTTCAGTAACGCCTTTGTCCCCTCAATCACGATGAAGATAGTACATTGTCAAACCGGACGCGCCCAACACGACTCTTCATTTCCCCACTATACCCTTACGGCTCAGGGTTCAGATGCTGGTGACCGATCAGGGTCTTGTAGTCTTTCAAGGCAACAACTACGCGATGCCGTATGGAGAAAGTCGGGGATCAGTAAAATATTGGCGGTGGGTCGGTCGACTTTCCGGGTGTAGTTCTTCGTATCTGCAGACACATACTCGCTTGACACTGAACGTTCGGCGAATACGTTAGACTTGGTCAGGCAGGTCCGTGTGGAGATTACGGGCCGCATGAGCGCCGAGATTGGTGATGTGCAGCAAGATACTGCAGGAGCGGGAATCAAGACCCATAAATGGAAGCAAAGCGGTAGTCGTGTGGCAGCTACAACTTCGTGCAATCACGTTGTAACGCGCAAAAGCAAGCTTCTTTGCCTGATTTAGATTTTCCTCGTAAACATCATATATTACAATTGCTTAAATATCTCGAGCAGGTGGTTTGACAATTTCTACTTCGGTCCATTGTGGCCAATGTGGAGTAGCTCAGCCCTACTAAGGGTTCACACCGAAGCGGTGATCGCCTGTGCTCGGTGAATACCCCACGTCAATAACATCAGATAGTGCATCCTGAATCTAAGGAGGTCAGCTCAAGGTCGCATGTGACAGCGCGCATGACCCTGATCCGTGAAGCTTACCAAGGATTGAAGCAGCTTGTAGAGCTGAACATATCAATCTGGGAATATTCGAGTAACAGACAGTACATCCCGAGAACCCTACTGTTGGGTGACGATCTCTGCGATGTGGCTGAGAGCAAGATCTTTCGATTATCGTCATCCTCGGCCATACACCACTAGGTCGGACCCACTATTTACGCGCGACAAGCCACGTACTAGCCAGCCCGTCGAACTTCAGGTTTCACTGTTGATCTCCATCACAACCTCGTATTCGTGAAATAAATGCCCGAGAGCGCACTCGTTTTAAGGGACCTCTATGTCTATCGATCTAGATTTACGCCTTGGGTGCCTCCAGTTGGCGTCAACGATGAGTATCGCAAGATGATGCGATCAGCCCCTTTTACTGTCGAACGGGTCTTCGAGGGCGAAAGAAAGTAATGAAGACGTTACTAGATACCACTCATGACAAACCAAAGCGGATGCTTACTCCGGACTGGTGAGCCAGATTTGGAAAGGAAAACATCCTGCTAACGAGTCGATTAGCAAAGGCCTGCTGGGCCGGCTACAACCTCCATGGACTCTAAAAGCGATGACAGTATGCTCAAGATCTGTCTTTAGACGTTCTGAAAAGTCGTGTCTTCCCCTTCGGCATTGACCGCCTTAAGCCTGTACTCCCGTCAATATGTTACATTCGCCTTTCCCAGCTGACGTGTTAGAAAACATGATGCTGGTGACAGCGGAGCGCTACCGCACTTTGGGTATCGGAAGCGGAATCGTCGGGATTCTGGACAACCCCTCAACGGCTCGGGACCACAGCAATATTGCAGACGTATAGGTAGTATTTGAATGCGAAGTGTTGAGTAGCGTCAGTAAGTGGATATGGCAACTACACCGTTCGAATTAGCAATGTTCAGTCAAATTTTAACCCAGCTCTCACCGTCTGCTATTGTTGCCTTCACCATCGTTGCGCTTGCTGCTCGGCTGTTGTACAATAGGTACGGTACTGGCTTGAACCATATCCCAGGACCCTTTTTTGCGAGCTTCACGGACTTTTATCGTCTTGCAGTGGCACGAGGTTATCGCCCAGAACAATGGCATATCGAGCTTTACAAGCAGTACGGCGATCTGGTACGCATAGGTCCGCGAACAGTGCTTTGCTCAAGCAACAAAGCAGCCAAGAAGATTTATGCACTTAAGGCTGGATTCGTGAAGGTTGGTACATAGCCAAATCCATTATTCCTTGCTGACTTGGGTTACAGTCCGACTTCTACACTGTGCAACAGACCCTGGGGAAAGGAGTACCGCTGAAGACCCTCTTCACTTCGACAGATGAAGCATTCCATTCAAAACTACGCCGAGCTGTTAGCAACGCGTATGCGATGACATCGCTGATTCAGTTTGAACCCTTGGTGGACTCTACAACAACAGAGTTTTTGAAGCAACTGAAGCAGCGATATGCTGACAGTGTAGATGACTCTGGCGTATGTGACTTTGGTGCATGGCTCCAGTACTATGCCTTCGACGTCATCTGCGAACTTACTTATTCCAAACGAATGGGCTTCGTGGATCGTGGACAAGACGTCGAAAACGTCATATCAAGCCTTGAATGGTTCTTGAGTTACGCTTCGGTGGTCAGTTTGGCCAATGCGTGGCTATAATTGTTGCTCACAGCTTTATCAGATCGGCCAGGTTCCTATCCTCGACAAGTTGTTGATGAAGAACCCCATTCGGCGATGGCTGAGCGCGCCCGGTTTCGTACAAAGCACACCGGTCGCCGTGTTTGCAAGCAAACGTATTCAAGAAACCAAGGCTGGTGAACGTGTGAAAACAGAGTCTACAAAAGGACAGCCTCGTCGCGACTTCCTCTCTAGGTTCGAGGAAGCGCACCAGAAGGACCCAAGTTTCATAACTCAAGAGCGTGTGTTTGCACTCACTGTTGCTAACATGTTTGCTGGGTCTGACACAACTGCAATATCGTGAGCTAAAAAATTGTCTCTCCTGTTCAGTGAGGTTTTGCTGATTGTTGGTCAGACTGCGTGCAATCTTTTACAATCTTGTTCGCAACCCAGATAAGCTTGGGAAGCTCTATGCTGAGTTTGATAAGCTCGAGACATCAGGCATTTTCGAACGCGGCAATCCCCTGGTAGCCTGGAACGATGTGCGAGAGTTGCCGTATTTGAGTGCTGTTATCAACGAGTCTTTACGGACACACCCCGCCGCAGGCCTGCCACTAGAGCGAATTGTGCCGGCTGGGGGTGTCAAAATCTGCGATGTAGTTTTACCGGCCGGTACCAACGTTGGATGCAACGCTTGGGCTCTGCATCTCGACCAGGAGCTTTGGGGTGAGGACGCGCACAAATGGAGGCCAGAAAGATGGATCGAAGCCAGCGGTCCCAAGAAAGCGGAGATGAAGAACAGTATGTTTGCCTTCGGAGCGGGTGCTCGAACATGCATCGGAAAGAACGTCAGTTACCTAGAGATGTACAAGCTGGTTCCCGCGGTGTTGCGCAGTTTCGACGTAAGTCACGAACATAGCAATAGAGCTCTTTTGACCGTGTAACAGATCGAGTTGGCATATCCAGAGAAGGATTGGACACTCCGCAAGGCGTGGTTCGTCAAGCAGAGCGATTTTCACTTAAGGTTGCGATCAAAAAGCCAGGTCTGAGATTGGTACTGAGGAAAGGAGAGCGTGAAACGTATGGACGCGATGCGTTGGACTCACTTCGACCGATTCCAGGCTTCTACTCCAGACTTGACACAATGGCAGCCCTTCATGCAATTTCAATGCCGAATACCGTCGTTCTTTGCTTAGAACGCAAGCACGCTAGTTGTTTGTACGGCGATGTGTCAACAAATCCATGACGTCATATCACCATTCAGCATCTTGGCCTTTGCTTCAACCCGCATTTTGCAAGTTCGAATATATTGCACGCTGTATTCAAACGTAGAAGAATTTACACAGAGCTGTTCAGGTTGTAACCTGAATACCCGATGCAGATGTCGGGGTTTATAGGCCAGAAGTGGGTGTCTCCAACTCATAACAGCCAACAGCATTGCGTTTCGGTTACTCTCCCGGCTACATACTTGATAAAAGTGACGTCAAAAGTATCCAACTAAATAAAGCGTCTTATCTGAATTATCAGCACTTACAAAGAGGATCCTACTTAACAAGCAATTAGCCTAGATCGAACCGTATTCGAAGTTTTGCGATATCACAGCATGTCATCGAGAGCACTCGCACAAGTCCAGCGTGGAGGCAACGAGCCCAAGTTCACTCTTGAAGAAGTCTCCATACCTCAGCCTGGAGAGCATGAGCTTTTGGTCAAGAACTCTCACGTCGCTCAGAACCCCACGGATGGTATGCTGTTGTAGAAAACGCTGCTTGCATCACGTCAGACGTCTAACTTGGCCTAGTACAATCACTTGACGGGAATGCCTTTGGAGATGGCACAGTTCTTGGCTGCGACTTTGTCGGTACCGTGCAACAGGTGGGTAAAAACGTATATCGAGCCAAGAAGGGCGATACCATCGCCGCTCTGATCTGGGGCGGAGAAGTCAAAGGCCGCGGGGCTTACAATCAGTACACGCTCGCCAACGAATTCATCAGCTTTAAGGTGCCCGGATCCATTCCCCTCGAAGCCGCTGCGACGGTACCCTTAGCTTGTTGCACATCCTGGCTCGCTCTGTTCTCGAAAGACTGCTTGGCCATTACCCGTGAGGGTGGCAAAGAAACCTCAGTCTTGATCTGGGGCGGAAGCTCAAGCGTTGGGCTTTATGCAATTCAGATTGCGCGCCAGCACAAGCTCAATGTCGTAACAGTCTGCTCGCCCAAGCACCACGACCGCGTGAAGTCCTTGGGTGCAGACCATGTCTTTGACTACAAATCCTCTTCCGTTGTGGACCAAATAAAGAAGGCTGCACCCCGATTGCAGTACATTTTCGACACTATTGGCGACAAATCATCTTCTTATACGGCATCACAGGCGTTCGGCGAGGGAGGGGGCACACTTTGTACAGTGAGACCGGGCAAGGCGAACACAGAAGGTGTGTCGAGTCAGGCGAAGGTTACTGACGTTTTGGTTTGGACGGCATTCTTGAAAGATCACCAGTACAAGGATTTCAAGTGGCCTGCGAATGAAGATGACCACAAGTTGGCAAGCGAGTTGTTTGAAAATCTGCCGACCTGGCTTGAGGATGGGACGATCAAACCAAATGAGGCAAAGGTTTTGAAAGGCTTAGAGAAGGTACCGGAAGGGTTCCAAGAGTACAGGGATGGCAGAATCTCTGGGTACAAGATCGTGTATGCGATATAGATTGAGGGAAATCAGTACGATTGCGAGGCCGTGGCTATTTGACGCATCTTACAGTATTGAGTCTTGCCGGTGGTGCAATATCCGTAATTTGTTGTCGGGCTGATTTCCTCTACGCGCCGCATGCTCATACGTCGCAGCTTCTCGAATTAAAACACAGGATCCAGAAAGTACGGCACATCAGAAGGACAGTAGTAAAGCTAGAGAACGCGAAACATTCGAACCGTCCGGCCAGCCAGGCATGATGACTACTAAGCAAGATGATCAAAACGATGACAGGATAAAATACGCAAATGTGACCTATCTGCATGACAGCTGCATTGATGTCGTATTCTTTGGGAATGTGAGCACAGTGGGAGTCAGGCGTAAAGTTTAGTTGCATTGTTTAGCAATCTGGGAAGTGCATGCTGCGCATAATCTGGCCTGGCACGCGTGTCGGTAAGTGTGGCTAGGAGCTTGGTGTTTGGATCTCATGATCTGAGAACATCTAATTTCTTTTACTGCTGCAAGCTATTCTTAAAATCAATGGTTTTGGTGACTAGATACATGGATGTATTCGTTACAGCAGACACGTCTATGTAGAAGCTTCAAAGTGTACAGTCAAAGGGTTCAAACAAAATGGTTCTAACAGAACGCGAAGTCTCAATCCTGAATCACAATGCACTCTTGGCACTGTCTTGCGCTCCCACCCTTTATCTCTTGCGGCGACCGTCAAGCCCTGCGTCTGACTGTATCTTGCTGGAAGAAGATCCTCGTGTCGCCTTCATAGTCTTCCCATTCTGACATTCCATCGTCCTCAACCGCGGTACCCTCAACATCCAATCTTCCCAACTCACTTCCTTGTGCTCCACCGCCCTGATCTGAAACTCCAGACTGCACCCCCGTCTGTCCCGTCATCGCGCCACCACTGGCCAGAACACCCGTCCTCAGCGGACCTATGCCATGCGTCTCCACGTGCTGGAAGTTGTACGGCGATCCGATATTCAGAACCTTGTCCTGTCCCTCCACCTCCCTACTACCCCTCTTTCTCTGACGACCAAACTTGAATGCGCGCTTGATCTTTCTGCCTACACGGCGCCATCCCGATCCCTTTGTTGATTTTGTCGGCGACCGAGGAGGGGACTTGATAATCTTGCGTGGACTTGGGGGCTGGATGTTCATCGGCTGCAGGCCTTGGTTTGGCAGGGGAGGGAGTGGAGGCTGGGGGAGCGCGGTCAGGGTCAGGTCGGGCACAGAGTAGGAAGTGACTGTGTGCGCTGTTTCTGGCCGGCGAGGGCCATGGTAGAAGAATTCGTAGTCTGCATTGAGATGGGACTCTGAGTGGAGGTTGGAGGTGCTGCGAGAGAAAATCGCGCTTGGTAGAGGGAGGAAATAGCGCGAATCGTTGGGCGCCATTGGAGGGTTGTCTTGATCGTGCTGTGGGGAGAGTGTAGCAGCGCGCTGACGAGCAGGGTATGAAAAATTTCGAGATGGAGAGGTCTCTTGTGGAGTGGTCGGTGCCGGCATGTGTGTTCGAGTGAAGGTGAGCGGCTCGTGTCAGTCAGGTACGCAGAAACTATCGATGGACAGAATGCCGGCGGAAAGCTGGAAGTTGAAGTTCGAACACGCGAGGAATGAGGGGCAAGGCATCAGTCTGTATTTTGAGTACCATGTTGCTTTGTTACAGTTTGTTGCCTGACAAACGTGTCGAGGTGAAAGCGAACGACAAGCACTCTGCAACCTAGAGCGCAATGCGAGCACCGGCCAGCCGACGTAACAAATTGATTCCTGGCGCAATTTCTGCTGGGGAGATCAACCATATATGCTAACTGAGTGCGGGTACGTATGGGAGTATGATCTGTATCAGGCAAGTTGAATGGACGATGTTCTTGTTCTTAGTTGATATTTTATGTGCTTCTGTAAATATTCTATGACGTACATGGTATCTTATACTTTTGTTCATGTCTGTGTATCCTATAGACAACTCTTCCTGCTGGGCATTTGTGTGCTCGCTCTATTTCATGAATCCCTTGGGTCCGCCCCACTGTCCTTTAACCATGTAGTTCTGATAGACCCAAGGGAAGAAGTCCTTCTTGAGGTAGTAGAACGCCTTGCGAGGTACACCCTGGTCTAGCCCAAGAATACGTCCGAATGTCTCCTTTGGCACACCACCGTACTTGAACTCAGCAAGTAAGACTTCTTTCTCTCCTGTGGTCAGCGGGCAAGATGTGTAACCGTCATAGTCGGCGTTGAGTTCCTGCTGCTTATTCTCGAGCGATCGCAGAATGTTCGAAACCAGGATGGGCGCCTGTGCGGTAACAGCAGCCGCGGTTTTGGAAGTTGGGAGTGATGAAGCATCGCCTGCGGACCAGACGTTCGCAAACTTCTTGTGTCGGAGGGTGGCGTTGTCGACATCGACATATCCGGCTGCGTCAACTAATGTGCTTTCCTTGACGAACGCATGAGGTCCCATCTTTGGTACTGCGTGCAGAAGATCAAACTTCCTCTCCACCTTTTCGCCAGCGGCAGTCTTGAAGGTGGCAGTCTGGCCGTCAATGGAGACCAAGTCATAGGCGAAAAGCCCCTCAATACCGCGATCCACGCGCAACTTCTCAAGAGCGGCGGCGTACTTGGGTACACCGAACATGGTAGGCAGACCGGTTGCGAAGGAGATGTTGATAGCGGAGCTTGAGTCATTCTTCTTGTACAGTCCGGCATTGGACCATCGATCCCAGGCTAGCCACATGACTTTCTGTGGTGCGCCGGCGCATTTGATGACGCCTGCAGGCTGTGTAAAGATTGCGGTTCCTTTCCTGAAAGCGGAGATATCGCGGTTGGCCTTGTCGCAAGTTTCGTAGGTGTAGACTGTAGACACGTTCGATGATGTGTCGGCGAGCGCCTCAGGCAGACCAGAAATACTGGATGTGTCGACCTTGATGCCGGGAACAACGATGAGGTGTTCGTAGTTCAGCTTGTCACCGTTGCCGAGCGTGATGCTGTTGTCTTCGGGGGTGAAGCTGCCGACGCTGTTCGCGTAGAGCTTGAGTTTTGAGTCAAGAATCGGTGCAAGCGGCTGCTTAAGATCCTCCTTGTTCTTGAGTCCACCGCCAACGAGTGTCCATCCTGGCTGGTAGTGGTGGTACTCGGCTGGGTCGACAACCGCGATGTCCTCTGCGCCGAACTTTCCGGATCGCAAAAGCTGATGAGAGATTGAAGAACCAGCTGCACCAGCACCAACCACCACAATCTTATGGTTTCTTGATGCTGTGTTGACAGATGATACTGTCGCGAAGGTACGAGCAGATGCCTTTTGTGCCATCTGGCACGTGACGCGGCTGCTGAACATCTTGCGTGTTGGTAATATTCTGTTTCGAATTCAGAGTTGCAACTTGGATTCTGTAAGGTGCTAAAGCCGGCTCTTCCTCTGCTCCCTTGACACTGCTACGCACCCACAATCCGGTCCTTGAATGTGTTTGCTGAGAAATCGCGCCTCCAAAGCAGTAGAATTTGAACCCACAATCACGTCTTACGCGCTAGCCCGGTTAGCGTCGCCGCAATTGGCTCCCGAATTCAAGGTTTCTAACCTCCGCAAACATACGATCATCAAGTCGTAAGACAAAACCCCTGAATGTTCGGAACGTCGGCGTTTTCGTAAGATGTGGTCGGCTCGTCGGTGATGCATGGCCGTCTTGGTGTTACACTGTGCGATCCGCGAGGCTCCGTCTCCACCATCAACGTCGCCGAATTCGTGTAAGCAACGTCGCCGACGCAAGGCACAGCACATGGGTTGTGAGCAAGATATGAGGAGGTTTGCCGCGAAAACACGCGATTGGGCTAACACGACCCTTGTACTGTGCTGTGCGATGCGTTCAGTCCGCCACCCTCGCCGGCGTTCATCTCCAGGTGGGTCGCCGAACGTTGACGCATTGGTGAATTCAACACGAAGTCGCAGACTTCGCGGTGACTGCCAACTATTGATACAAAACGTGAGGTCTTAGATCGAAATCATGGTTTCCTACAGTTGCAATCAATAGCCTTCAAGATGACTGCATCACATCAAACCCCTCTCAGCATTGTACGGACAGTATCAAGCCGCCTGACTCCAATACCAGCACCAAGTCGTGCACCGAGACACGAACGTGCCTTTTCTATTGGTAGCTGTCTGCAGTGCGCAGGCCTGAAGCGCAACGTCTCGAAAATTACAGTGCCTCAAAGACCGCTACGGGTAGGAGCTGGCTTCCGGTCGATAACATACAGTACCCAGCCTAAGCTGTCAAGAGAATATTCATCTAGCAGACCACAAGAACCCATAATCCATCCCATCTTCGAATCCACCACAGGAACATTTCAATACATCGTCACGGACTCTTCAAGCAAAGCCGCAGTCATCATCGATCCAGTCTTGGACTTTGATCCTGCTACCACGACCATCAGCACGACTTCTGCAGACGCTCTCTTCGCGCTGGTCGCTGAGAGGCGATACAATATTGAGTACATTCTTGAAACACATGCTCACGCCGACCACCTGAGTGCAGCATCCTACCTGCAAGCAAAACTCATGCAATCGCAAAACCAAACACCGCAAATCGGCATCGGCAAGCGGATAGGCCAAGTCCAAAAGCTCTTCAGCAAACGCTACGGAGTCCCAGCCCACGAGCACGCCATCGCCTTCGACAAACTGTTCGACGACGACGAGACGTTCCGCGTAGGAAGCCTGCAAATCCAAGCGATCCACCTGCCAGGCCACACGCCAGACCACATGGGCTACAAGACCGGCTCGCACGTCTTCTGCGGCGACTCGCTTTTCCATGCAGACATCGGCACCGCGCGCACCGATTTCCCCGGTGGCAGTGCGCAGCAGCTATGGCAGTCAGGCCAGAAGCTGCTGGCTTTGCCGGATGAGACGAGCATTTGGACGCGCCATGATTATCCCCCTGCAGATCGCACAATGCCTGTTCCATTTATGACTGTGGTACAGCACAAGGAGGCGAATAAGCATCTCAGAAGTGGTATGACGGAAGACAGCTTTGTCAAGGCGCGGAGGGACAGAGATGCTGCGCTGGCGGCGCCGAAGCTGCTGCATCAGAGTTTGCAGATCAATGTCAGGGGCGGTAAGTTGCCAGAGCCGGATGAAGGCGGTCGGAGGATGCTGAAGGTGCCGTTGAATTTGCCGGGAGTAGGATCTTGGTAGCTTGTTGTGTCGATGGAGAAGCGGGTTTTTGTAATTGTACGGTGGGTGACGAAGGGTTGCATGAAAAGAAGTAGGCACGAAGACGATGAGATCAGGGGCTTCTTGGTAGAACTGGTGAAAACATGGGAAGAAACGAAGCGTTGTGCTTATGTTCTTTGGGTCAACTGAACATTATCTCTTCAATCTCTGGGTCGGTAGCCCAGATGCCCTCCAAAGTAACATGACTCTCTTTGATTTCCACCACATGATCTACCCACGCAGACCCAACAAGTTTCCATACCCGTTGGTATTCACGTGCATAATCTGCTCTTAACAGTACAGGTATATCGAGCCCCGCAACTGCATGAACCACATCCCCAGCCCGCGTGCATGGAGGTCCACTTCCGATAATACCATCAGCGGTGATGAAGATATTGCGAGGGCTGTGTTTCCAGATCAGTTGCTCGAACATGTGCCCAGAGTTACTAGTTGCTTTGGACACTTCCGATGTTCTGCGCTGGTGCATGTGGTTGATGAATCGATCAAACCACTTTGGAACATGGCCACGAGGTTGTGATCGAAACCTTGAGAACTGCCTTTGGCTCGAGGTCAGGGGTTGTATCGATTCTTCAAACAATTCGTTGGCCTCATCATAGGACAAAGGATCCTACCATGTGTTGTACAGTAATGTGCGCCAGATCGTGACCTTTAGAGGACGAACAGGTAGGCCTTTGCCTTCTTGGCGTTTCAAGTGGTATTGGCGTTACACTTGCTCGAATCTCTCTGTAATGTAGCGCAGACTTCTTGACCATGGGAGGACTGCTGCTACCTAGCTTGGTTCAGTAGTTGTCAGGGTGCTCCAATATCTCTAAACAAAGACTAGGTTAGAATCAACTACAAGTGTCGCGGTTTTACTACCAAATTGCAACTAGATTGGCATATGTAGCAAAGTACCCAACATGGAAAGTGTAGATCGTAAATTGAGTAGTCGTGGATATTTAACGCCGGCTCCCATCTTTTTGAAAATGCCGTAAACAAGGTATCGTCAAAATGCAAAAGTACGTAACGCAACAAAGCCTCATAGTCGCTCTAGTTGTTCAGCCAGTCCAGAAATTCTGGTGTGAAGTAGCTGACGATGATTGTAGCACCTGCTCGCAGAATACCCTGCGTGGCCTCCTCGGCCATTGCCCTTAGATCAAAAACGCCTGCAGCAGCCGCTGCGTGAATCATGGCGTACTCGCCAGACACCTGGTAGGCCGCAACTGGCATGTCCTTGCCAATCTCTTTGGCATCGCTGATGATATCAAGGTACTGGCTAGCAGGCTTGACCATAATAATGTCTGCGCCCTCGTTGATGTCTCGTGTGATCGCTCGTCGGGCAAGACCACGACCGCCCGGTGGCAGCTGGTAGCATCGTCGGTCGCCGAATGAGGGGCAAGAGCCTGCAGCATCGCGGAAGGGGCCGTACAGGCATCCGGAGAATTTAGCGGAGTATGACATCAGCACAACCTGGTGTGCGATACCAGCCTCGATAAGCTTCAGCTTGATAGCACGGATGCGCCCATCGTTCATGTCTGAAGGTGCAACGCAGTGTGCGCCAGCCAAAGCATATGAAATCGCGACATCGCTGATTCGCTCGACTGAGAGCTGGTTGTTCAAGCTGCCGTCATCTCGCAAGATACCGCAGTGCCCGTGTGAGGTGTATTCGCAGAGGCAAACGTCGGCGGTGATGAAGAGGTCAGGGAACGAGCGGCGAAGGAGGCGAATGGCCTTAATGACGGGGCCCTTGGGGTCGTCTGCGTTGCTGCCGAGGGCGTCTTTTGCGTTCGGTGCGATTGGTACGCCGAAGAGAATGACCGACTTCAGACCCTTGGCGACGAGCGGTGTGAGGTAAGGAACGATCTTGTTTAGACCGCGGCGGTACTGGTTGGGCAGAGAAGGAATGAGTGTCTCCTCATCAGGCTGGTCCGAAATGAAGAGGGGGTAGATGAGCATCGACTAGATGATGTCAGCGGGCGCGCGACACAAATGAATGCATTCCGAGCGCACCTTTGTGAGTTGTCGCTCTGCCTGCCATGCTCGTGCTAGGGGGTGCGAGTAGCCTCCGTGCAATTGACTCTTGATATCACCAGATATGCTAACGCTGGTGGCAGCTGTGCTGGCGTATGAGCGGCCAGCCTCGGAGGCTGCTGAGCGTAGGTCCGGCCGAACGGGGTTGCGGTAGGCAATATCTGAGACGAGCGACGAGAACGACATGTTGGCGGTGTGTAATGTGTGAAAGTGAGGTGAGGTCGTGTGAAGCGGAACGGGACGGCGGTGGGTGAAGAAGCGGCGGTATTGCGTGCAGTGTGGAGCTAATAACGTCGGTTATAAGCGTTCTTGGAGCAAAAGCTGACGGAGGAAGATGCTCAGGTGGCGGACAGCGATCGGCAAGTGATGAGTCGAGGTTGCACCCAAGACCTTGCAAATGCGCACAATTGGTCAGCAAAAGAAATGTAGAGTACTTGAGGCTGAGAAAACAGCAAAATTGATTGTTTAAATTGTAGTCAGGAACGAAGGCCCGGAGTGACACTCGACGCATCACACTCTCTGCTTGGCTACCGAATCATCTCCAGCCAATCAGAGGCCAAAGATTACCGAATGCAGGACTGCCGGATACGATTAGCGTGCGAAGAGCTCCGAATCGCCACTCCGAGTTCCGGGAGCATCACAATCGTAGCCTCGGAAGCATCTGTATCACTCCCTGGAGACATGTTCTTAAACAACTCGTATTCCGTACGCCTAACCTCCAAATTCCCTGCCTCACAGAGAACAACTCTCACACGTTGGACTAACACGCAACTTGTCACCCTGTACAGAGATGAAATGTCCAGCCAGACACCAGATTCGATGAACTGATTAAAATTGATCGTCCTAACTAGACTACCTGAAACGCTGCTCTCCACTGCCATGAAGCAGAGACAGCTATATACACTCGCAACCCCAACCAATGCATGGATCGCTGTATGGGAATCGAAAAAGGACGGTAACGCCAGGTATGTTTTGCCCATGCCCACTAACGTGTACCCAGTAATGCTGTTTTGTACAGGAAGTGGTATCGTAACAAAGAAGAAGAAACCGAAACGCCCGTTGCGCTGATGCTGTTATGAGTGTGAGAAATATGAAAAGAGAAAAGCATTGTGGGTGGTGGCTATGCTACTGCGAGGAGGGTCTGTGAGAGGCGTGGTTTTCAGTCTCGCAGTCTGTTACCTCGCCGGTCCTCATACTAGAAGGGATCTGGGAGTCTGCGACCTGGGTTGCGTGTGCAGTCATAGAGCGTGATGCGACGGTTTCGTCTTGTACGTATGCAATCTTGCCCCATACGCGCCAATGCAGGATGATGATGTGACAAGTGCGGTTCGCGATATCCGAGAGTTTGCGAACATCAGGGTGAAGAAGAAGTGAAGGAGACAACGTATCGGTGGTCGAAGCTGGCGAAGCTTGTGTCGAAGGAAGAGTTGGCGATGCTGTATTTGGGACCAGGTTGCTGAACAGTTCCATGGGTGAAGAGTTATTGTGTTTCTCCATAGTGGCTAGAACCATAGGTAGTATAGCAGCCTCTAGATTACGCGCTCGAGTGGTGAAGGTGCTGAAAAACAAGTGGCGTAAACGCTGGTTCGCGCTTGACAGGTTGTCGAAATCATATATTGTTGATCGACAGGCTAGGATGGAAGCTTGCCTTAGTATCTCAAGAGACAAAGCTTCAGAGTTGGCCATCCACTGGTGCGGCCCATATCCGACAGATGTGCTACCCATGATTGCCGTGAGGGAGAGGACTAGCTGCTTGCGTGTGGTAGACGAGCTTAGTCCCTGGCACCCAAACTGTTTGAGTAGGGTCGTAAACATGTCGAGACAGACCTCGAAGAAGACATAATCTTCAATCTCTGCCTTGATAATTTGCAGGCGGTCGGTGTCGAGATAGAGCGTCTCGGGAAATTCTGATCGTCCGTCTTTACCAAACAATGTGGCCGTGACTCCACGGACAAAGACCTCAAGGTGTCGGCGTGAGGCTTCTTGTTGGGTGCAGGATAGACTGAACTCCGCGTTCGCAGAGTCGTACCACTTCTGTGCAGTCTGTATGTTGATTCGGGCGCGGCCGGCAACCAATCGGTCCAAGTGGTAGTGTGTTTCAAAGTTGACCGTGTCCTCAATTAGTAATGTTTTGAGATTCCTGATCTGGTGGTTCGCAACATCCTAGGCTTGTCAGAATCATAAACTTTACAGTCTCAAAACAACTTACAAGCTTCATGGATTCCAGTATCCCCAGCAGCTCGCACAAGCCCTTGACAATGCTCTCTGACTTGTTGTGCGTCACGCCCGTCCGTGTGTAAGAAACCATCTTGTCGACCCATTCGTCCCTCATCGGCGCGCAGTGTTCCTTGAGGAGGCATGCCATCCATTCGGACAGACGCACGAGATCACAAACACCCCGCTCAATCTCTTGCATCAACATCGGTACGTCCAGATGCTCGTCTACCCTTGAGTGGTCGCGGTCCGGGACCAGACTCTTCAGCACATCTCGTATCGTTGAGAAGATCTTCGGTATACGTCGTTCAGCGTGCTGAATTATGGTCGACCAACTAGTCGCATCCATCTCTTGCAGTGGCGGTGTGCCTCGGAACAATCTAGTATAGAGCTCCAGCTCTGCGACCAATGCTCTCCAGTACCTCTGTGCTGCTTTGACCTTCTCTTGTCCCTTGGCCCCGTCCAAGTTCGGTCGAAAGCTTAAGTCGCGGTCAAAGTTGACGTCATGCCGTAACTTGATGTTCGTGATGATGTTCTGAATGTCGAGCTCGGCCAGTGACTGTCGTGTGATGGGTGGCAGGTCCGATCCTTCACGAAATGCCTCAGCTAACTCATCCCCCTCTGGTCCTGGGATCATAGTCATAATCAGCTCGGCAAGCTGTTCTGGTACGTCTGGAGTTGGTGGTGATGAAATCGATGGTGATCGTGTGGACCGTACTGCGTACTGTTCCCTACGTCTCTTGTCGTGTCCAACATAGTGTCTGTCCTCGGTCGGGGGAGCTTCTCGGCTGGTGAGTGACCCGTGCCATGATGAAGTTGACGCAGTCCTCTTCCTTTCAACAGCTGGTCGCACGGCATAAGCATGTTCGGTGGGCCTAAGGGTAGAAGGGTTGCTGCCTGCAGCTTTGGGTGTCTGGATACCCATGTCTTCTTGCTTCTGAGAGTGGTCGCTATTGTTTTGTACTGAACGGCGTGTTCTTATGTGCCGACAATCCTGAGCTCTTGGTGATAGTGGTGACAAGTGGGTGTGCAGTGGCGATGAAAAGTATGGAGGCGAACGCTCACAAAGCGCATGTGTTGCTACAAGCGCAAGCTGCGACAAGTCAGCGACCAAACCATACAAGACAAGGCGTTTGCAAGACGCAAGCTGAAAACGTGTTCGCGGTATGTTTGACAGAAGCCGCAGGCTCCTGCATGAACCAGCGAGACAGATCCAAGTCAGGCTTGCAAGGTGCGGCTGTACGCTTGATTAAGATGTACCTTTTAGCATGTGCCCACGTCGATGGTAGATCTGGAGAATTTGTAGGACGCAAGTCTTAGGGCTTGTGTGATGTTGACATAGTACAAGGGAGGACAAAGAGGTCAGTTGTGCTAATTGAACACAACGACGTTTGCGGAAGCTTGATGAGACGGCTTCGTAACAGTGTAGCTTTGCAGGAAAAGCAAAGCGAAAACGAAACAGAGCCAAAGAAGACAGAAGCAGAGAGACAGACAGGCGGATACTACTGAAGGTAGCGGATATGCTGCGGCAAGGTGTGAGACTGCTGCAAGGTGTGTTGCGGAATTCAAAC
The DNA here is from genome assembly GCA_039634435.1 of Ascochyta pisi. Taxonomy (NCBI): domain Eukaryota; kingdom Fungi; phylum Ascomycota; class Dothideomycetes; order Pleosporales; family Didymellaceae; genus Ascochyta; species Ascochyta pisi. The sequence continues at coordinate 1,044,549 of CP113326.1, read as the reverse complement.
AGCGTCTGACTCGTTCCTGGGGAGAGAGCTGTTTTGCAGGTTGTGAAAGAGGCTGAAGTCAGAGGGTCAGCCCTTGCATTACTTGGAAGAAAAGGAGGGAACAAGCAGCTGTTCAACGATTGTGCCCTGCCCGTATCTTAAGATGTGCAACAGCCAATACCGACATCCAATTACGCGGAGCCGATCGCCCCAGCTACGACAGATGGCGCTGGAGCGTTCGCGACCCGTTGCTCGGAGCACCTCAAAGTGTGAAGCTGCGAAACAGGCCTTCCTGGCAACACACCGCCTGTTACCCGCAGTTCAACCACGGTCAGAATCGCTGCCATGGTTGCGATGCCGCAGTAGTGCTTTCTCGGCTGCTGTCAAAAGTCATGGTCGCAGCTGCTGGGCGGAGGGCGAGATGCAGGCATTCCATTCCAAGCGGCGCATGCGGTTAGCCGACATGAAGAACACAGCCGAGATTGGCTGGCGGCGCCGCAACCGTCACCAGCAGCCTCACTTTTAGGAAACCAGGGCGAGCAGGTCGGAGCAACTCCTCGCCAACCAACACGACTGCGTCTGACGACGAAAAGCAAAGCTGGTCGATGCATGCAGCAGCTGACCGGTCCATGGCCTCGTCTATCGTGACGTTGGGCGTTTGCTTACGGATGGCACGCGTCGTACTCGCGTCCAGTGCTCTGGCTTCAACACGAACTTCGACGTCAGCAGCCAGCCAAACTTCAGGAGATGTTGCGGTCAGTGTGTTCTTGTGTGAACGGAGTGTGAAACGTCAATGTTTCCCCTGGTTCAGTGAGGTACCGACGAACGGCCGTGTGATTGACATTGCCGATGGTGGTTGAGGTGAGATCTGCCGTGCAGACAGTGCCGTGGTGGAGCTGGCGTAATAGAATGCAGCTGTCAAAGATGGAGCGACCTCTCACGTCCAGTGAGACAGGCGTTGTGTGAACGAGAGAGACTGCAGGTGGGATCATGCCGGTACCGAGAGCAAGGCGGGCAGGTCTTGTACCAACGGGACTGGTCAGTGACAGGGCCCATCTTTTCCTGAGGGAGTAAGAGTGGTTCGAGGCACGGACGAGGAGGCAAAGGACAGAAAACAGTCCACAGATATATGTATGGAGGGCTGAGGTTTGTGTTTGAGGTTCAGGGCCTGTTTACTTTCGATTTACAGTCCGTAAATGTTGTGTGCAATTTACAGTAGATAGCGTCGTTTTAGTGCTGCAGCTATACCAGGGTTGCTATCTAAGTGGCTTAGCAGTTATTTACAGAATTAGGGGGGGGTATTTACTTTTGTTGCTCTATTTTTAGTACTATTTTGTTAGCGTTTCTGTATAGTTGTAAGTCTATGTTCTTTGTACCTTCTTGTTTTATCTATCTTACTATTGCTACAACACTATTACTATAACTAACGCACCTCTGCTATCCTATTAAACTAAGAGTTAGGTATTAGTTGTTTTATTGTTGCTACTTTAGTTGCTGCAGTCTACTAAGAAGACAATAAAACCTTGCAAGAAGAAGCTTAACGTTAACAGCTAATGTGTACTAAGTCTGTAATAGACTAAGCTAATAGAGGAAGCTCTTATAATAGCGCTGTTAGAGCATAGCCTTAGTAGTAGTGCTAGCTTTAAACCTAATGCCTAGGCGGCGGCAGAGAGAGCTGTCTAAGCTGTTAGTGTCTATCTAGTAAATAAGGATAAACTTAATAATAAGTACAACGCACTACAAAGGGCTTTTTAAGCCTTTAATTAGGTGTATAACTACTTAGGATAGACATTTAACAATGTTAGACCTAGTGCTAATAGAAGACTGTTAGAACCTATAGACATTATTAATGCTTAGTTTACGCGTCTAGAGAACGCACTGCTAGCAAAGTTTTGTTACAAAGGCATTAAGTTCTTTTATAAGCAAGTTGCTCTCTTCTCTAGTACCTTTGCAACTAGAGAAGACACTAAGGCGCTACTAGGTATAAGTGTTAATAATAATAGTAAGGTTATTAAGTCTACTCTAGAGACTTAGTTGTCTGCTGCTTAGACCTCTACTATGTTCTAGTTACCTAGTCTAAGTGTAGTTCTGTCTAGATTAGTATTAACAATGTTTATTAGTACTAACGCAAACACGTATTTAGCAAAGCAGTATGCTAAAGTTAAGGCAGCTTTAGGTTGTAAGAAGTCTAAAGCACCTAAAGTAAATAAGACATTAAGTAGTTAGATAGACAGCTTAAGGGCTAGTGTAGCACAGATAGCGTTAAGACTTAGCGCAGATAAGTAGGCAGATGCAATTAAGCTCTTTAAAAGCAACTTTAACGCCTTAAGGTTTAAGTAGAAGGATATTATTATCTTACTATTTTAAGATTAGTTTAACGCAAAGAGGTACATTAGGATAAAGACTTACAAGCAGCAATAACACTAGGTTGCTAATAGACTTAAAACTTACTACAATTGCTAGCAAGACAAGCGCATTAATAAGAGTTTAGATAAGTGCAATTGCAATATAGAGAGGAAAGAGAACACATCTACACTAACTCTAGCACTAGTAAAGACTATTAAGCTAGACTTGTTAGTAGACAAAACAGTCCTAATTAAAGACAAGACTGTCTTAGACATAGACGCAGAAGGAGTAGACAATAATAGCAAGTTTAAGAATAAAGCAATTACGCAATTTGCGCAGGAATTTAATAGTATAGGTGTGCTAGGGTTTAGAGATAATTTTATAGGTTTGTAATACCTCTATAGTGTTAAGCCTAGCTTTACGCTACTAAGGCATGTGCAGGTAGGTAGTAAGCGCTAAAGCTACAACAGTGTACAGCAGAGTATAAGTTTTTACAATAAATCTATTAGATTCTATAAAGCACATAGACATTTTTAGCTATACTTTATAATTTTAGTTTACTAATTAACTGCAGGGTTGTTTGTGTAGACAGCAGCCTAGCGCAAAGCAGCGCTTTTTTACACAAAAAAACTAGTAGAAAAACAGGCTAGCAGGTAGTGTATAATAATAATTCTTAACACTAATAAATATTACTAAATGTTACCTAATTGCTGCTAAATAACCTATGTAGTCTTTCTACATCTTCTCTATTATCTCCTTCTATTGCTTGTTTATGTCTTAATTATTGCACAGTTGCTAGTAGTCTATTAGGTGTAGTAGATTGTCTAACTTTGTCTCTATTGCAATCTCTGTATTAACTTTGTTAAGTATGTCCTTGTTAACGTGCCTATAGAGGTTTATCTAGTTGTGCACTACTACTAACGCATACACTAGGTTGCGCTGCTTCTTTATATTAAACTTATGCAGGTAGTTAAAGACGCGCTAGCAACGCTTAAAGACACTAAAGGTTCTCTTAACAACAATCTATAGAGATAAGTGCTAGAAGTTAAACAACTCTTTAGCGTCCTTAGCTTGCAACCTAGCAGCAGTAATCTTGTAGAGATAATACTAAACACCTTTAAAAGGCGCTATAGTCTTTTACTAGTTTATAAAACTAGCGTCTGCTATAAGGTATTTACTATCTAGCACCTTTAGTCCTTTCTTTGTTAATATGTTCTCTAGTACCCTCCTATTATGCGCGCTGCCTTTCTACCCTACTAAGATATATATAAAGTTTATCTTAAAGTTAGCAAAGTATAGGAAGCGTTATAGGTTGTCTGCAATCTCTTCTAGCACGTCTTTATTACTAGTTAGCTGTTGTACAACATGTAGATAAAGTAACAACAACATACTAAGCACCTTGTTAATAATAAGCAAGATTGTGCGTAGTAAGTAACTAGTGCAGGCTTAGAGGTGCCTATATAAGGCGCTATAGGCAGCAAAATACAGAAAGGTAAGTAGTTTCTTACCTACTAAGTAGCTACTGCTATTGCAAGAACTCTATAGCTAACATCTACTAACTAGGTATTCTAATAGGGCGTTCTAAGTATTATAATAAAGCTAAGTTTTGTTATACAACATCTTGTTGTCTAGCATACACTCTATAAGCTACTGCCTCCTCTTTCTACAAAACTCCTTATGCTTATACACCCCTGTTAGCTTAGTGTACAACTCTAGGTATTGCTTAACAAGATAGCAGATAACAGCAATAGTAGCAGCAATAGACGCAACAGCAGTAGACTCTAGGTTAGTAAGCATAATAGTAGTAGTAGGTATATAGGTAACAGCTCTGCAGATTCTTCCTGCTAGTTATTTTAGACTAATAGCAATTACAGAGAGTTACGTTAGCATTACATACAAGTTTATAGAGCTTAATTTATAGAAAAAAAGCATCTCTCTATTAATATTAACTACTATCTAAATTTTTGTAGTCTGTTTTTTAGTCTTCTGTCTGCTATACCTTATCTAGCTGCTAATAAGGGTTACAAACTCTATTTGTTAGCGTACTACGCTAATAGAGGGTTTACAGCTCCTAAAAGTAAACACCTCCTCTAATTCTGTAAAATTTTCTGTAAATTGTCTGTAAATTAACTGTAAATAATAAGTTGGACGAGTTTACGGGAAAAACGGATCGAAAGTAAACAGGCCCTTAGGCGGCAGCAGACATATGGACGGCAGTCACGACTCCGCACCTTAGGGTTGGCGCTTGCCTTGTTCCTGATCTCGACGGCCTTTTTGCTATTGGTTGCTTCATCTATACACACAAAGGTAAGATCTCTCTTTCGACTGCAAACCATTGACTGTAGCCTCGCTCCTCACGCAAGGTCGAATTTGAACTTCATGTTAAAAAACCTGTTGTTGGCCTTAGAACGCTGCGACCCATTCTATATTTCTCGATAACAAGCATGGTCTATCCAAGACACTTAATTCCGTTCCTTCCATTATACGGGATCCAAGACAAAGATCGACAACAACTCCATTCTCTAAACAACGCAGCCTTCTGCCGCTCTTTACATCGTAGATCCCTCCTTCACTCACCCTCCACCTCACCCCTAGGCCACCACCAAGCCGCCTTCCCTGCCTCCCAAACTTTGAACAGGTCGATGTGAGCACGACAGTCCACGTGTCTCTTGCGCCACACCTAACCTGGAAATGCGCGTTAGTCGACGTAATACTATGAGTTTAGCACAGTCAACGCAACCCTTACACTGATTGATCCTCTCACATCCCTCATACATTTACCACAGACGTGTTTCGAGCAGAGGAACACGTCAGCCTGCTTGTGCTCGACCAGCTGTATGGAAAAGGGCACAATAAACGTCACCGCTCTTTCAAAGTGTCTAGGATCACTGGAGAGCAAATCAAGTCGTGTATTAAGTATAGTCGTGAAATAAAAGAGAGCTAATGAGGACAATCTACTCGACCTGCGTCAGCGTGTACAATGACACGTAGCCACGAACCTGCAAAACACCATTTTAGGTCCGACTTGGGAAGGAAGACATGGGAAGGCTGCAGAGAAATGTTGAGAGGAGGACGAGGTAGAGCTAGTGCGCTGTTGTCCCAATTTGGAGATATTCACATTGCCACGTGTGTATTCATGTCGCACTGAACATGTCGTTGCTGCCCAAACGAGTTGCGCATGCAGGTAGCCAACGTGCCGCCTCACTACGCCCATAAGGCCGCTTGGTCGAGGGTCGATTGTTCTTCGTCCGGAGTTCGCGGAATGACGCCCACAATGAAGGGACGCCATCTAAGCTTCAATGTCTAGGTCGTCGCTCTTCTTGCCGCTGCGTCCCCGGCGAGGCTCAGCTTGTGGGCTGCGGTCCTCACGCTCGTCGTCGCTGCTGTTTGATGGACTTTGTGGCCTGCTGTCGTTCAAATTGCGGCGACTCCTGGCCATCTGCGCACTGTTAGTACTGGTTCTGCGACCGCGATTGCGAGATACGTACCCATGCCCTTACACCGCCGATCAAACCCAGGTTGTAACCAGCTGTGAACTCTGAGCTTCCTCTCTCTGCGTTACTTGCGCGCGGAATGTCCAAGTGACTGAGTCTCGACAAGGCAGACGGCGATCGTGCGTCCACCGCAGCCTGCTCCATGGCGTTCGAGTGCTCGCGGGTAGGTGTCCTGGCTGGACTGGCTGGGCGACTCGACTGCCAGAATTGACGGAAGTCTTTTGTGAGTTCTTGCCCAGTAGTAGCCCAGTTGGCCTTGATGCTGTCGCGGAACTCAACCATGTTGCGCTTGAGATCGAGCTCATTCTTCTTGAGCCATGAGACGTTGAGCTCCTTGCGTGACGTGCCACGCTTGAGCTGGCGGTCGATGTACTGGTCGTAGTCGCGGACGATCCTAGATGATGTTAGTGGCTGCTTGCGCACACCTGGTCTGGGGGAGTCCTACTTAGTGATGATACCCGTTGTACTCAGGCCCTCGGTTCGCTGAGTGACCAGGAACATACCCCTCTCCTTGATAGGTCCGTAGATGTCGTCGCCCTCGTCGGCGCCGTATGGAAGGTCGTCGTGTGCGACATAGTCGATCTTGTGCTTCTCGAGGAAGTCGGTCGTGACGATCCATGGGCAGTCCGGGATGACCTCGTCGACCCATTTGCAGTGTCGCACACTTTCAGCACGTTCTCTCGCCGATAAGACAGTCAAACCCTTGCGCTTGTGTGTCTCGGTGTCGCCCGTGACGCCGACCACGAGCTCGACCTGGGGGTTGTTGGGAGCTAGGTGAGCGAAGGCGCTCTTGGCTTGCTGCAGTGCACGCATATGGCCAATGTGGAAGAGATCGAAGACACCATCTGCGTACACTCGAATGGGACGGTCTAACGACGGGGGGTTCGTCTTGAACCCACCAGCGGGGTCTGTAAGACCGGCGCCTGGGGGCGCTTCCATGCGCATGGTGCTGGCCTCGCCATTCTCGCCGTTCTTGAGGATGTCGGCGGAGGAGCGCCTGCTCTTCTTGCTGATGCGCTCGTCGTCGTCCTCGGCGTCGCTGTCGTCGTTGGGGTTCCCGGCGCGTCCGCGTTTGGTCGCGCCTGTCGACTCGGCCTGGCGCTCTTTCTTGGACGTGACTTCCTGCAGGACAGAGTCTTCGACACCCTCATCAGACGCGTCGCGAGATGATGGCTGTACCACGTCCATGGCGTCCTTCTTGACTGAGCCAACGGTGTTGGACCTCTTGCGCTTGGGCGGCATGGATGTGCTGACACGAGTCGAGAAGAAACAATGCAGCTGTTGTTGTTGTTGTTGTTGCTGCAGTGTGGACGGCAATGGCACGCGCGCGTTGAGAAGCGGTGGTGGACAGATGGATGTTCGAGCGCGCCCGGATCCTGGGGTTATGGAGCTTGGGCGCCGATAAGCGTGGTACCGGTAGCAGTGGAGCAATAAAGGGTCGCAGGGAACCGCACTGGATCGCTGCAATTAGGTGATGCGTAAAAGAGAAGAATGTCCAGGTGTTCCAAGATCAGACTATAGGGACGAGTTCAAGAGATGTTGACACGGTGCACGCGAGATTGCATCAGTTCATAATTTTGGAGCCCGTTCCCTGATCGAGTGCAGATCCCCCCAACGCGGCTATGACGTTGCGGCCACAGTCCGGTCACTGCGCCTCTGGCAAAGGCGTTCACCACCCCCACGTGCACTCGTTCTCGACGCAAGCTGAACGCAGCCTGTCGTCAGCGTGGCTCAAGCTTGATGTTTTACACGTGAGCCTGGAAGTTGGTCGTTACTGTGTCTCACACGGAGACTCTCCATCACAGGACTGGCGTTGGTGACACGGCAAGAACCCCCTGGATTCTGAGGCATTTACTGTGTATCTGGGTGTGTTCCACAAATTTATGTTACGCCGCAGTATATGCAAACGAGGCTCGTGCTACTACCGTGGCTTTTCACGCCTTCAGAACTGCCTCATCTAGTGTCCACACGCGCACCTCACCCTCATCACCTGTACTGACAACAACCTCCTCTCCGTCCCATCTCTTCCCCTTGTCTGCTCTCTTTGCCCACGTAACATGGTTGATCTCGAATACGTCGTGCGCCGAGAAAATCTCCGCGACCACAACCCATTCAGTCGCTGACGCCTCTGCGGATTCAGCCGTGGCAGCAGCAACACCATCAGCGCCCTCGACGCCTTCCATCGCCGTGCCCTTCGACTCCTGGCTTCTCCACCTCTCCTTGTACACGATAATCTTGCCATCGCTCCCGGCACTGACGAGAAGTCCGGTTGTGCTACTCCAACCCACAGAGTAGATTGCACGATCGTGAGCCCGTGGAAGAACAGCTTCCTGGTACCAATCCTCGTCGATGGCTGCAGATCGGATGATCGACGGCATCCCACTCTCCTGCCTCTGTCCCTCTCTTGGTTTCCGCCGCCAGATGCGTACTGTGCAGTCGTCTGCGCAAGTCGCTAGCCTTGGTCCGCTCTGCTCCAAAGCTTCCATGTGCTGTGTCTGCGCTTCTGACAGTGCGTCTCTTTGCCTCCTGAAATCGTGTTTCGACATAGCAGAGCCCTCAAACTCAACCCACCAGACCGTCATTCCGTGCCCCTCCACCATAGCAACTTGCACCCAATCATCCTGGTCCTCCCTGTAAAATCTGACAGTATCATCGTAGCTGCTGCTCACCAGCAGGTCCTCCTCGGGATGCCAGGCTACACACTTGACGTCGCCGTCATGCTCCTGCAGCACTGCGACCGTCTCAAAGTTATCGTCCTCCAGCTCTTCCCATATCCACACACTCTTGTCGCGGGAGCAAGTCGCAAGGTATTGGCCACTGGGACTCCACGTGAGCGACTTGATTTCTGATTCGTGGCCGTCGAGGATGCAAGAGAACTGATACTCTTCTGCGTCTTCGTCTTCTTCGTCGCCAATCTCGCGGCCAACTTCGTGTTCGAGGCGGTCGCCGTCTTCTTTACGCCAAATGCCTGCGCTGGAGTCGAAAGAGCCTGTCGCCAGAACGCTTTGCCCCTCTGTGTGGGGCTTCCAGCTACAGCTCCGAACAGAGCGCTTGTGGCCTCCTGTGATGGCGTGAAGCAACGTGAACGATGTCAGGCTGTAGACGCGCACGCTACGGTCCGAGCAGGCGGTTGCGACAACGGGCTGCGTTGGGTGGGGCGCAGTCTGCCATGTCCGCGAGTTTGATGGTGGCGAGAGGGTCGAAAGATGTGTGAGGGTCGGCGTCGTGGTGGACATGGTGAGGTTTGGCGGCCCTGCTGCAGGCGGATCGAGGGCGTAGGGGTGCGCACAAGCGTCGGTGCGGCGAATGATAGCTCGCAAAAGGTCCAAAAGAAGCCGTATTGCAGAACTACGGGTCACGACAGTATATGCACAAAGCAATTCGGCGATGTCGTGGAGCGTGATGATGTCGCGGGGCACGTCTTGACAAAAGTTCGGCAGCGCGTCATTTGCTAAGCGCCCCGCGACAGGGGTGTCGGTGTGCGCTATCGAACGTTATCATCACTCCCAATGTCAAGACCAGTATCACGAACGACATGTTGTCTGTATCATCACATTTCGTATAAACATTATGCGTCGAGAAGCTACGTACAGTACACCCATCTTGTACATCGCTCGTTCCCTACTGTTGCGCCAGATGGTGCCTGGGTATCCATTCCAAAGTACCTAAAACGCCAGCCCTGCTTGTTGTAAAGGAAATTTTGTCACCATTCGTCTATCTCCTTCCATAGTACAGATCCTTTGGTAGCGCCCTTGTGGCATGCGGGTCGCGGAACGCTGTTGTGATCGACATCAATCTGTCCGCCAGCGTCTGCTGCTCTGTATCAGCAACACCAGCTTCAGATTTGACGCCCATGTCTCGCATCTCCATCGTAGCTCCTCCGCTCTTCGACTCGTCGTGGATGATCTGTTGGGTAGAAGTCACCATGATACCTCCCCACGCGTGACTGCTGCTCGCATCGGCGCACGATGACGCTGCGTTTACCAACCCCTTCTCAGAACACGAATCGGGTTGAAGAGTCATGTCAGAAGACATGGACCTGTGAGGTCGTAATCTTTGGTGCCATTTGCTGCTGCGCTTGGCGGGTTCCCTAGTGATGGAAGGGGCTCGCGTGAGCATGGCAAACTCTTTGTGGTTCCTGATCGCTAGGATCTGATGGTCCGGAGAGCCGGGGTAGGACCTGAGATAGGTCTGGAAGACAGACATGGGGATACACTTCAAAGCCAGACTCTGGAGGGACTGGATGTAGATCTCCTTGATGCCACAGAAGGCGAACACTGTCGCTGGGCTACGTTCCTTTTGGCCAGCCATACCATGAGCGATTTCCAGTTGCTTCGCGGAGAAGATGGCACGGTGCAATGCCGACTCGGGTGCATGGTGCAAGAGGTCGAGTAAAGAGCTGCGGAATCTCTCCAGAAATTCATCCTCATCCTCGGTTTCCGTACCATTGCGTCGTCCTGTACGTGCAAGACAGTCATCCAGTGACAGGCCGCTGAAGCCTGCCAGAAGCTTTGATTCCCTGGCAGTGAGTTCGCCGCTCGCCAGCTTGACCATCGGCAGCCGGTCCGGAGTTGCTCGGCGTACAATGACGTCTAGGCCTCGCATGCCTGGTGAAGGTTGCAGAATGAACGAAGCAAGATACGTCCCACTCGACGGGATAGAAGGCACACTCTCTGTAAACGCATGCCAACGGTCGACCATGTTATGTAAATCATCTCGGGAGACCTGCAAACTACGGGCAAGATTATCGCCGACCTGGTCAATGTTGGCGAAGTGGTAGCCCAGGTTTTGCAGACGTTTGACTTCGCTCAAATCGGCCTTCTTCGTCAGAACCAGCATTTGTCCTCGCCCAAAAAGGATTGGATTCGCCAGCCCAGTTTCGACATCTTTATTGGCCACTTCAGCTGCAAGGATCTCTCTCCTGCCGTTCGTATCTTTGAAAACAGTCCTTGCCATCGACACCGATGTGCCTGTAGTCACGACTTCTTCGTACAGATTTCCCAGGTTCTGAAGACCGGTATCGAGTGTTTTTGCAATGTCGTAAGCTGTGACGCAGAACAGCTCACGGAAGGTGGCAGAGTAAGTTGAGTCGTCCCCGGAGCTGAAGGAGCTTCGGCTTTCAGCGGCTGTGGCGGGCGAGGTCGTCTGGAGGTAACCGGTGCTGTGGAGGTGTTCGCGCATAGGTGGGATCAAGTCGACAACTCCTCCCCAATGGCGAGACACTCGGAAGATCCATTGAAACACAGGGTGCGACGCGTTGAACTCATCATCGAACGTCTATCAGTGTCAGCGATGGTCACTGTAAGACACGGGTATATTCAATCCTACCCTTTGCTGAAACTGCCGGGTGATTGTCTGGCAAGGCAAAAGACCGCCCTGGCTGACGAGGAGCCTTCCGCTTTCGTCAAACGTAGCGCATGCGAGAACCACCTGCTGGGCTCGGTCCTTGAGCAGTCGGCGGTGACGTTGCTTCAGAAAGCCGAGGAGGAAACAGACAGCACAAGCGCTCAGAGACTGGTACTGTGTAAGTAAGAGCTTTACGGAGCAGATGGGAGATTCTAACCAAGCAAAGTGCGATGATAAGTGTTATGTTTCGTTCTTGGCCTGATCCCTCATGGTAACCTCGTACTTCGTACCATGTACCAGCAGCACCGGTCCAGTGCATGCCGGAAACAGCCAAAGCCAGGAAACAGGCAACAACAGCACGTCTGAGAATGTTGTTCAGCCATAAGCCGCTCCAGTGAAAGAAAAGTCCAAAAGACAGCAGACTTGCGCCTACTGCGATACCCGCAGCACCAAACACATGCGGCCAGCTTAATTGCAAGTGGTAGTTGGTAGTACCGTTGTTCCCTAGGTAATGCATCTCGGTGATGGCTGCACCAGCGCATATGGCGCAAACAACGAGGGAGGCGACTCGGATAGCGGCATGCTTGCTTCGCCTATAGAAGCGGTCGGCGACCATCAGTCCAAGGAAGATGACCACGACCGGGATGATAGCGGAGATCGCAGTGTAAGTAGGGCTGTAGTAGAGCTGGATCTCGTCTTCGCCGTCACCCAAAACGATAGCTCGGTTGCCAACAAAGTGCATACACCAGATGGCCACCAGACCAAACGATACTGAGCATCCTGCAATTTGAACACTGCATCTTTTAGTTGGTGTACCATAACCCTCTTGGGTGCGACATACCTTGCTCTCCAGCCTGAGCCCGATGCCCTTCGATGTAACAGCTCCACTGTTGTAACAGATCCGATTAAACTGACCACATATGAACAGAAGATGAGATATGGTAGAAACGAGATGTTTGGCTTGCTCCCGATGGGATACTTCGCCATGAGTTCAGTGCTTGGACTCATGATGGGCCACCTAGGTAACTGCGATTGCAAGTTGCAGTCTAGTCCTTCGGGAGTCTGTCAATGCGGCGTGTACTTAGAGCATCTATGCTTGTGACGCAATGCCGATTTTCTTCCAAGTCCAAATTGTCTGGTGGTACAATATGGGCGACGTTGAAGTTGGTTCGAATGATGCTCTTTCAAAAGTCTATCCACAAGCTGCGGTCCCCAACGATAGGTCCAAAGCGAGATGCAGGAAGTTGTGGCGCCGGAAGCCTTCCGTGAGGATGCAAAGCGTTTCATTTTGTACAGACAGGCAAACCCACAAGACCTGTCCAACGATTTAGACTAGCCCGGGTACTTTGGCCTGGAGCGACCACTGTAACAGCGTTGACCCCATCTGGTAGTGAACGCTCCACCCCGCTGGCCTAGAAAGCATAAGCCATCGCCAGGGCCTATTGTGAATCCTGGTCCCGAGGGCTACACCCAATTGGAACCTCGTTGACACGGTGGGTCTTCGCTGAATCATGGTGAGCAAGCGTGATTTGACTGACGATAAGGTTCGAGTGTTTTGCCGAGTCGACCAGCAACGTCGACAACTCGCTCATGACATGCAAGTTTAGGGAGATAATGGCATATTTCTACACATTACTTATTCTTGATGTTTCTCTCAAGGATCGAGAGATCTGACGTGTCACACTCCACCATGATAGAATCTATTTTCGCGTATAACATGCCCGCTCCGAACACGTCGAAATGTGTGGGCAGACCCATGCGTCCTTGGACGGCTAAAAGCCCAGAGGCGTGGTTCGTCGGCAAAGGCACCTTGGTACACCAAGTAAAACGTGGTCGGCGAACCTGTCAGATCACCGAAGCGCACCTTTCGAGGGCATGCCGAGCGCTTGACATAACGGCTTCTCGCCGCGTGAGATTTTCCGCATGTCTTAGTGGAAAGTATTGCACTGTCCATCTCTAAATGTTATCAAGCTGCACTGTCTTACCCTGCCAAGGTGTAAACATGGTGAGGCGCATTGCGTGCGAACATGGTTGTTGAGCTGGCAGACCCAAGATCCTCGTGCGTCAACAAACACCACCCCTACATTAGTTTGCGCTCTTCGCTTGCTCTTGCTCAGAATCAAGCCACATCAGCTGCCGATCGTGCAAAAAGAATATGTCATCGATCTTGCGCAATTTGCCGGCTTGCTGCCCGGAGGCGCTGGATCACGTCCGTCCACACGAAGGACCTCATTTGGCATGCATTAAGCCGTGACAGCGCCAACTTGGAACGTAGGGCTTCGATGGAACCAGATGTAAGAATCTCGGCCGACCACTGACAGTTCCGCGGTCCACGCTGCGATATCTTAAGAATATTTGACACGTGCTCGCCACTGAAGAGATGCTACGGTAGCCTCAAGAGAGTCATGGTACGTTTGTCACTCCGAGCGCGGGTAGAGACGCAGAACCTGGCTGCTGGAGACGGGCTCTTGCTTGGACCCTGGTCGGTGCTTGGAGGATCTGCACTAGCCCCAAAATGATACGGGTTCAACGATCGTTCCGCGATTATCGGCGGGGTACTGACATTTGGCAAACGACGCTCTGCTGCTTAAAAACATCGCACTGCAAAGCTCTCCATCCGCGACGTCGTTTTTTCCATGTCAACTCGTGTTGCAGTGTCTTTTCGTGTCGCTGCCTATGCGCTTATCTTGGCGTGAGGATGCAGTAACTTTCGTCGGCGTTTGGACTAGGAAACAGTTTCTCTCGTCTGATCCAATTAACACGCTCCTCGGCAGACCCCGGACAGACTAGTCAATTGGATGTCAGCCACGTTGTGTGACAGGAAGTTTTTGGATGGCCTTCTCGCTTGCAATAGTGTCCCTCAGGATCCCATTCTCCAGCAAGAGGCTCGATGACAGAGCCACCCAAGCCAACAATGATTGTCGCAAGACAGTCCATGTGCAGTACTAGGTAATGTCTCCAGTGCACTTGTTCGCCTCAAGCAACTCATTTAATAGTAGGGCTGGCCCAAAGGCTTTACGCCACGATTGCCAGTCACTGGGACCTTGAAGATTCTTGTGAGCTCCGCTGCACGTTCACGGATCGGCGGCCTCGCTACTGGGGCGTGCATGGCGACATGCAACACGCGGATGGTCGAGCTGTTTATGGTTTGGTCAATCCTTTGTCGATCTAGCTAGTATGGCGTGTCCTCTAAGGCTTCTGGGGATGTTCGCTTGGCTTCTCGCCTAGTACACCTTTTTGAAACTTCCAAGTGCCTTGACAGTGACTCGTAGAGCTGGATGTTCCCTATTTCGCTTATCTCCAAGCCGAGGTATAGAAAGCATCCTGAGTACTTAGTATGTGTATGGGCAGAAGAGCTACTGTCAAGGTCGTGTCATTGTTCGCTCCCTGCATGACAACGCAGCCAGTTTTGTCAGCCGGTACGCGTAGAGGCTCGCATGTCTGTTGTTGGCTGTCTGTGGCCTGTGAAAGGCTTCTCGGCCCAGCAAGGTCAGGTATATTCACAGGCTTCGAAGCCCACAGAGCTGCAACTTTGCACCAGAATCATATTCTCCTGCCTGCCTTGGCCTAGGGCGGAGCTTAACCCCGTGACAGTTTGAGGTGGGTCTTGCGGAAATATGGCTTTGCTCCTCCGTGCGCATATGACGAATTGCGTAAGGCTCTATGGGTTTGATTTTACGAGATTTCGTTACCACAACCCGTCATAGGACTCAGGGGCAGTGAGGGTCTCCGAGGAGCAGCTCGTCATCGGCATTTTCAGGAACAGTCTTAGTGGCGCCCAGCGCTCTGAGAAAATGCTCTTCTGATGGCGTGCCACAGCAGGCTGCTGGGTATACAGGGTGATCGTTGAGAGCTGGACTAATGCCGAACGCCCCGCTTCCGTCAAGACCCACGGCGCTGAGCCTAATATCATGACCATTGCTTTGCCACACTTGTTCCAGTATATCGTCGGACTGAGCAAGAGTCGTACGTAAAGGTTCTACAGTGACGAATGACTGTAATGGCGTCGCTGACTTGCCGGGTATGTTTTTCTGCAAGTGCAGCCAAAGTAGGGAGGCGATAGAGGAAGTCGGAAATGCTGTGTCCGAAGTACTGACAGGTCCTCGATTCGTTGCTTGATCCGCAGCTTGAAAAAATGACGATGGTGCCATCATAGCTGACAATTTCTTCTTTAGGCTCATCGATGTAATCTTTCCAGTAGTGGCTGGTTGGCAAAGAGAACGACTGATAACCTGTAGCAGATTCGCTCTTTGCGATAGGGACTATTACATTGTAAGCATGACTGGTTATAGGCAAAGATGATCCCCTTCTCACCAGCAAATACCCTGGTCTCCACAGCGTAGGTGCAACCTCTGCAAGACCTGGCCCAAACGTGTTCGCTTTGACCTTGGTACCAGGTACTGATTTACTGTTGATACTGCCCGTGACTGAAAGCCGTAGCGCCCCGTCGACCAACGTCTGCAGGTCTGCAATGCCGACATTTGACCTCGTATTGGATATCTCATCTTGGGAATCACAGTTTCTTGCGGTAAGTTGGCAATCCCGATATAATCTGCCTACAAAAGGAGCTGTTCTTACTGGAGAGGAGATCGGAGATCGGGTTCTTTTTGTGGCTGGAGAGGACTCGGGTGCGGATACTGTGTCTTTCATATCGAGAAGACGAGTACCGAAGGCTTCTTGCGCGATGTCTTCGAACGCCTGGCTTGTCGCTGGCGGCGATGGATTGTTGGTGTATGTCAAGGTCTTGAGTCGCTTAGCTGTTGTCACCCTCCCTCGTTGAACGGTCTCGAAAACGTCCATGGACAGAAGCACTGAATCAAGAAGGAACACAGGTATTCCTTCGGGCGGCCGTACGTCCGCAGCAGATATATTTGACAGGATTCGATGGTGTTGCTTTACTGCAGATACTGCGCGCTCACTTGAATGGTTAATGATGATCCGCAGCTTTCCTGGCTCATGCGTAATGCTGTGTGGTAACGTCGGTTGTAAGCCCAGCTGGCTCCACACCTGGAAATGTCCAGTCAGTGATGTGATGCAAAAGGCAAAACTGCACTCACTGGTGCATCAAGAATGACCTTGGAAAGCTGTCGAATCTGCTCGTCAGCAAGAGGCTCTCCTCTGAAGGTAAAATCAAATTTGATGTACAGCCCATTTCCGCGACCCACCCACACTTCGCCAGAGGACAAATAGTCCAGAAGAGACGCTGTATCGTACTGCTCGATATTAGTGCATTGCTGTTGTGGTGAGATTGTGATCAAAGTTTTGAGCCAAAGCTCATGGTTGGTGGTAGAGGTCGAGAGGACTGCTCGTCCAAGTTCAATTGACTTGCGCATGCTCTTAAGCCATGGAGGTATGATGCTAGCAACTGCAAAGTACTGGTGTCATGCTGTTGAGGGGACAAGAAGGAGAAGAGGAAGGCACACGTTGTACGACGCTACCGTGCCCAGACGCTAGTTGGGCAGGGGTAGGGGAGCTTGAGCGTCGCTCCCTCGAGCTTGACGGCCAGCCAACAACACCGCCATGAGTTTCTCAACACTGGCCGCACTGCACCGCACCACTCGGGTCCTACGAGGCAGTCGTGTTCAATTGTTCGCGCCCGTAGTTTCCACGACGCATCGAAGCTTCCACTGTAGCCCAGCCAAGCACACTGATGGCGTTTTTCGCGAGCTCACGTCGATGCGCGTTCGTACGCCTTGGGTCAAGGCGTTCCGCAAGCAGCAGCAGGATGGCAAGCAGCCTGGCGAAGTATCTGGGAAACCAGAGGTGCCTAAGAATCGAGATCTGCCCCCCAAACGGATGGGTGACAGCTATCACTCTGTTGTGCTGCCTTTAGCTCAGGATCCATGGTTGCTTGATACGTATCTGAACTCGTCCGGACACATACGTCTAGGCACCATCTTTATGGATCTCGATGCGCTTTCTGGGGTCATTGCGTAAGCCTCAGGAGCTGCGCAAGTTTGACAACACCCTCTAAATGCTTTTACAGGTACAAGCACACGGGCGAAGACGTAACAACGGTTACCGCTTCTTGCGATCGTATCACTATCAACCACCCATTGGATGAGATCTGTGACCTTCAATTATCTGGCCGAGTCACATATGCAACCGGTAGAAGCAGCTTAGAAATAACAATGCAGGTCGCAAAGGCGCCAAAAGAAGGCGAAGAGGTCAAAGACACAGACGTCCTCATCAATTGTACCTTCACTATGGTTTCTTTAGATCCAGGCACCAAAAAGTATAAAACTCTACTCATGTGGATGGTCCTGAGCTAATAAGCGACCTAGGCCTGTGAATGTTAACGCGCTGATTGTGGAAACGCCAGAGGAAAAGCGGCTGTATGCTCTGGGCGAGCGCAATTCACAAATTCGTAAGGAGAGGCGCAACACATCGCTGATTAAGCACACGCCAAACGATCTCGAAAGTGATCTCATTCACGCTTTTTGGCAGAAGCAGCTTCAATATCACGGTCAGTTGAATTTGAAGATGCTGTGGCTCTACTGAACTCTCGCAGACCCTCACGACGAGCTGCGCAAGCCAGACAACCTTCACTTCATGGACACGACGCGTCTCCAGACGGCTACGATCATGCAGCCGCAATACCGCAATCGTCATCACTTCATGATATTCGGTGGCTTCCTCCTCAAGCAGACGTTCGAACACGCATTCACCACGGCTGCGGCATTTGCGCACGCCCGACCTACTTTCGTTTCCCTCGATCCGTCCACGTTTCTGAACCCGGTGCCAGTTGGCAGTATACTATACATGACAGCTCAGGTGGTTTATACGGACCCTCCCCTCCTCGGTGCTCCTGGAGAGCATTTCGATGAGACCAGCGAATACACCAGGGTACAGATCCGGGTCGACACTAAAGTAAGAGATGTGGAACACGGCCATTCCAAGCCGACTGGCCAGTTCAACTATACTTTCAACGGTCAGTCTTCAACGCATTTCGTGGCTGGCACCTTATGCTGACATATTTACCAGTACCGAAGAACATCAGGGTAATGCCGAGGACATACCAGGAGTTCATGTACTATCTCGAAGCACGTAGACGCGCCGAGCAAGTAAGGCGCACTTTGGAAGAAGGCGTCAGCGTCAGCCCAGAAAGGGCGGCAGAGTCAGTCACGGAGTAATGATTATTCGCATCACAAATCCAATTGATGTAGGCAATTTCACGGTCTGTTCAGGGTCACTGTATAGAAGAGCAAAGTCATGGCTGATTTGTGTGGGCATTTTACGGGGTTCACACTGTCCAATGTACATACGCAGCTGAAGCAGACTAACACCAATTCAAGAAGAACGAAGCACAGCCACTACATAGAGCTAGATTTGGGATGCTTGTGAGTCCTCCAAAGTCCGCAGATACCATTGCGCCAACGACTTTTGATTTCAGTGCCAGTGCGTCACCCAGTTGTTAAAGCAACCAAAGGTGTAAACAAGCCAGCTTAATGATCCAGCTGAACGGAAACCCCAAACCTACAGTTACTCAAATCAAGGACCTCTTTCGCTTGGAGTAAAGAAGTTGATTAGGCGGTCAGCTGCCTTGCAACGTAAGCCGTTAAAAGTGAGGCTGACCTGGCGCCGCAGCACAGACGCGATTTGTTCAGGGAGGATGCCGCTCGCTGCTGTGCACTGGTCAGTCTCCTGCATATTCAGCACTGGCTTCACACCGTCATCTCAGTTACAACGGGGAACGCACCGGAATACCAATTCCACTATTTTATACAAACACATGGCATTCATATTGCCTCTTTACCATTCGTCAAGCTGCAACTCGAGGTTCACATCCTCGGAGCAGTCGCTGCAGTAGTAGTTGGAAAAGCCACCACATTTGACTGTCGGGTTTTTGCACATGTCGATACTCCAGGCGTCGTAGGAGTAGCCAGAGAGAAGGCGTGAGGCACAGATTTCAATGGAGTTGGCCCAGATATAGTAGTCGTGGTTGCAGTAGTACCAAGAGTATGTATAGGAACACATCTTGAACCCCTAGCTCGGAAGGCTTCGGGTCTGAGAGGGAGGTGTGTGGATCTTGTGTCGTTTGCGTTTGGTGGTGGTTAAATAAAGGTCAGGTACTAGATGTGTTGGTTAGTTGACCGCTTCTTTCATGCAGTAGGTTTTGTGAATCTATGCGTCTAAGCCGTTCGTCCCATGCATGGCATGAAGTCTAGAACCCCTTCCAGTTCTGTGGAACAGCCGTAGGAGCTCAAGGCAGACGTGCATGGCTTGAGCAACTTACGTTGATTTGGCTGCTTTAGCAGAAATGAAGCCTTCTAGGAATAGATTTGCATAGAACAGATGGAGAAAACCAATGAAGCTGAACTATATTCACGCTCACACATTTTCTTTTGACTCACTCAGCCTTGCCATTCAAGGTGTGACCTTGTGGTCAAGCCGGGATGTTATTATTTCCCCGGATTAGTTACTCCAGTGCTGATAAGCGACGGTCGGACGGCTTGACTCTTTGTTCCTGCATGCAACGTGAACCATCCTGAATGCCTGGGAGCGGTCAAATTATGATATCGAAGTAGTGATATCACACATCTACGGTCGATCAGAACAGTTTCCCCTACAGAAATAGGGAGCAGTAACTTCTTCGCTTCATCGTCAAAGTACTTCGTTATTCAGGAACGCCGGTCGCGTATCCTGCCTAAATACATGGTGACCCTGCATGACGAACAGGCGCTAGTTGCGGCAGGGTCCAGCTGAGCGTATCTTCGGTGAAAGAAAGTGCAGAAGCCAAATGTCTAATTCTCCAACTTTAGCAGCTTGAGCTCACGCTCAGAACGAGACTCGTTTTCCAACTTTCAGCCCCATTGTTCGCTTCGCGAGGAAGCTACTTCTGCACTCAGCCGAGCTGGCGACGAAGCTCCCCTTTCCGAAATTCCGGTTCGGCAAGTCGCACATCGCTCAACGCCGACCACCTCCCGACGTGGCACAAATCGGCCGCACGACTCACACATCGCTATTGCTGTGCAGCGAAGAGTCCGAAGGAATCGGGCAACTCACCCCGCAATGCCGAAGGCTTCCAACGGTTGTTGGGAGAACTGCCGCTTCTGGCAGGTGGGTTTGGCGGTCGGGAGTGTGGGGCGGAGGTTCGGTGAGTGGGTGTCCGATTCCTGCCCGAAGTGGTTCGGCGTAGTGATTCGAAGTTGGTGTGAAAAGCGAAGGACTTTTTCGAGTTCAGATTTGATGTGGAGGCTTTGTTCGGCAAAAAAGGTTCCTTCGTTCCGTGTTTCCTGCGGTGGACCCAGGAGGGGACAAGGGAGTGCGCATGCTAACTCAACACAAGCTACTCGATGTCTGTCTCTGCTCTCGTACATAACATGGTTTGCTGCTGGTGTCAACCCTTTAATCAGTTCAAAGTTCGACCAAGAAGTAAGTTCCTAGCCATTGAGTTCTCTCGGAATTCTTGGCTAGATCAGAAATAGACAACACTACTCTGGATGAGCATGAGCACTGTTGCCAAGCTATGAATAGACGAAGTCATTGCCCCTGAACATTTTTTTTTCGATGTAAACAGTGTTGCTCCATAGGAATGCTAGGGGGCACATATCTCCTCAGTCCTTTCAGATGAATCCAGATCGAACAATTTGATGGGTACTAAGTATTGAAACCGCGGTACTGGACAATGTTGATCGATTAAGCCAACAACTGAGTCTTCCTGAGCTGGCACTGTGTCAGACTCGTACAACGTTGTACGCACGGTCGAACGTCAACTAATAAATATGTTTGTCGACGAATCGGTGCTATGCCTCGCCGCTGACCGACGTAAAACGTGATGGACTTCAGACACGTTGTATGGCTTGCCTGAGCAGGACGGAGTTTCCTTCCGCTGGTCGATACCACAGGCCTTATTGCAACCTTGGATACTTTGTTTACTCAGGCCCATTTGCATACCAATAGGACACGTTTGGATCGTACGATAGAGTGTCCAATGCCCTGAATCTTTGCGAGGGGCGTCCACGATGTCCAGAAGTATTGAGCCAGGTATGGTTGCGCCTGATCTGGCAGATTACAACCGAGTAGAGCTGGAGAAATCATATCACAAAATCAAAGTGGCCGTTATAGATGTACCGATTTCAAGAATGCTCGGGAGTAGCATTGGATGGTCTTGCCTATACCAGCGATCACAGAAGCGAGACCTTCAGCTGCGACGACAGTTAAAACCCTAGTCAAAAGTATTAGCACCTTGAAATTCCAACAGCTGTCACTCGTTCAGAGAAGAGGAAGAAAGATGGACAAGACGAAACTTTGCGACAGATGAACAAGACTAACCCCACACGCCGAACCCGAAAACCGGCAACGCATCTAATCAGATTTTTCCGATAACCACTTCCTTACACCATCCACGCACCAACCAAACCCACGCCTTCAAATCCAGGCAAGGGTTCTCAAGGTTCAGCCAAGCCAAGATGAAAACAAAACATACCATCCCTCTTATCTACCTAAACTCGTTCCTCTTCCTCTTCGGCGAAACCCTGCAACCCGCGCCCCGCATCGCCATCTACGAATCCATCGTCTGCAACCACTACTATGCTTCCCCCGGCCCGCACGACTGCAAGATTGCGCCCGTGCAGCAGGAACTCGCTTTCCTGGGCGGTCTGGAGAGATTGTCTGTCATCATCCCCAGTATTCTGGTGATTCCGTTCGCGGCGCTGGCAGACCGGTATGGACACTCGTTGATCCTGGCCATTGCGGTGTTTGGCGTGTGCTTGGAAGACGGATGGCCGTTTTTGGTGTGTTGGTTTCCGGGTGTTTTTCCCATTCGGCTGATTTGGTTGCACTTTTTGTTTAGTTGTGTTGGGGGTGGGTTTACGGTCGTGGTTACGTTGCTGCATGTCATTATTGCGGATGTTGTTAGGGCGGAGGAGAGGACGAATATGTTCTTTCGTGCGAGAGCGGCGGGGGTCGCGGCGAGCATTCTGGGATATGCTGCTAGTGGCTTCATGATGAGAGTAGGTGCCTTCTTGCCGTGGGCTGTTGGACTGGTCTGTCTGCTCTTGGGTACCATCACCGCTGGGTTAATACCCAAGATGACGGTACAGAACCATGATGTCTCACTTGAGGCCAATAAAGTGGCAGAAGGCTGGAGTATTGCGTCTTCAATCAAGTCTTTGAAGAACATCGCTCAGCTGCTTGGGAACCAGCAAGTGCTGGCGATGTTGATACTGGTCTTCTTCTGCCAAATGGGCTACGACTCTGTGCCGTTAATGCTGGCAATCTACATCTCAAAGCGCTTTGGTTGGCAATTCTCAGACGTAAGTCCAGTCAACATTCCACCCATCACAAGATTTGACAGTTACCGACCACTTGCAGGCTAGTTTTCTGAGTTCGCTCGAAATGAGCATCGAGTTTCTGGCACTTGTGGTATTGCTACCAGCGCTCACCTCGGGCCTACCATCTGGATTCCAACGACTCTCAACTTTTGCAAAGGATAGAACATTTGCACAAGCGAGTCTAGTTGCGCTCGCAGTAGGCACTTTCTTCTTAGGTTTTGCTCCCGTAGTAGCCATTGCTATCATCGGCATCGTTGTACTTGCTCTAGGCACCGGCCAAGATTCGTTGACTCGCTCCATGGCCACCGACATGGTCCATGTAAGTGACCTCAGCACTATGTACTCAGCCATAACTATGTTACGGGCGATAGGCGGCTCAATCAGCGGGCCAATCTATGCCTGGCTGTACACTGCAGCGCTGAGAAAGGACGCCGAGGCTTGGCTAGGACTGCCGTATTTCGTTGCTGGGGCGCTTTTCGTGGTGGCTCTAGGGTTGCTGATGGTTCTGAAGGACCCAGCAAAGAAGGAGCTTGAGGCAGGCAACGACGTGGATCGTGAACCACTGCTTGGTTGAGACATGATTTCCTAAAAACGCCTAAAAATTTTGAGGCTTTAGGTAGTCCACGCATACATCGGCTAGGTATTCTCTGCATCCCAGTCTTGAAGCCACAGAATCAGAGTGCGCTCTTGCACCCTCAATGATTCTTCTTCACATCAAGCTTGTCTCAAATCTCCGATACAGCGAGCGAACGATCATCCCAGTATTGTTTGAGCCGTGTCAGTGGAAGATTGACTGCATTCGACAAGCAAGAACTCGGCCAAGACCGTCATGATACCATTTATCCATGATCAAACACCCAGAAGGGCGGAATGTACAAAGGGACTCATCAGCATGGTCTATGACCCTCGCCTATAGTAAAGTTGGGGTGAAGTCGCTCCGAACATCACACATATAAGTGAACGCAAAGTGGTAGTGATGTTACGCTGTTCATTCACTCAACATATCTGTAACAGCCAAAACAACGATAGGATAAGTGTACAGCCAAGCGCTGGATTCCAGTGCATCAATTCAAATCTAGCAAAACGCTATGCAAATCTAACCGCGCGCTCAACGCCATCAGATGCTCATTACCCAATATCGAATTTTTATCAGTCAGACTCCGCTCCAGTATGTCAGTCTACATCATCAACGCTGCGACAACAGCAACCACGAGTCCAAAGTACGTGGCAGATGGTGTCGAGAGGACGGCCGCCAGAGAAGTGGCCTTACCACAGCACTCGCGCGTGTAAGTGACGTTGTTCGCGCGGGCTGCAACTTCGAAGACGGAGCCGTTAACAGGTCCTTGGTTGTAGAAATCGACGAGGAGGAAGTTTGGTGGGCGGCCCCAGTCAGCTGCAGAACTGTTAGTATTTATCAACTTGGGTTGGTTGTGTGGGGTGACGTACAAGTGCACTGGTTAGACATCAGGCCCAGACTGCCTTCGCCCTCAAGTCCGTTGGTGGTGTTAGTTGCGGCGACATTGGGCACCAACAGGCTCAGTCCTGCGATGGCAACCTCAACGTTCAGGTTGTGGTTCGCCAGGTACAGCAAGTTCCTCGCTTTCTCATCGCTCACACCATCAGGTCGCCCGATCGTGCATGGGAAGTTGAAGTCGGTGGGTGAGTATGGTGTCTCCCACATGTTGTAGAATTCCCACAGCAGGTAAGGTACAGCATCCGTATCGAAGTTGTAGTCGATGAAGGTCACAACGCGCTTCTGCTGGATCAACATCTGTCCAAGAGTCGGCCAGTCTGCAAGCTCCATAGCGGTCTTCGGAGGCTGGTAGATGTAGTCGATAAGCCCAGACGATCGGATGGGCACGTCAAAGTCAGAGGATGTGACGAGGGGGTTGCCGTTGCCATCCTTGTCTTCGTAGTTGTAGTTCCCGAAGATGATGGTCACAACGTCGAAGGGGTGCGTTTCAACCCACGCCACAACTTTCTTCAAATAGTCCTCGACCGTGCCGGCGTTGAGGAGATCGCAAGATGTATGGCAGTAGTACAGGGTGCCGTTGACGTAATGCGCCTGGCCTTGAAGCATACGGATACCATCGTTCAATTGCTGAGTCACATCGTATTCCTGGTTACGGCCTACGTTGCGCACCGTAGTGAACGGGGAGTTGTGGGCGGCGACCTCTGTGATGTTGGAGTACTTGCGGTTGCAGAACTCGACGTAGTTGTTGCATGCTTGTGTGTTTTGGGGCAGGGCTGCTGAGCCTGTGCCCGATCCGGTCGGTGTCCTTGTCCGATTTCCACCACCAATGTTGAAGACGGATCCTTCTGAAGACGCTGACACTGTTGCATTGGCAGACGCAGTGCTTCCAGATGGTGCGCTGGTCAGGGTTGCGAATGTGCTAACCTCGAAGTCTGAAGGCACTGTGACCGAGCCGCCGAACTCGCCACCGGTGAGCTGCCTTTGGGTGCCAGTCAGAGTGATGACGGAGGGCGATGCGGTGGATGAACTACTCTGACCCGCGGCAAGGCCTGCGAGCCACAGCAAAGACAGAGTCGTGCTTCTCATGATCGACGCAGGGTCGAGTGTAAATATAGCGGAGAATGATGTGGCCCAATCCCAAAAGATGCAGTGGTATCAATATGCAGGAACTCCAAGGTCGTAAGAATTCGTTAGTGTGAAACAGGCACTCTCGTTAGCGAAAGAAGTTGTGGGAGAGCCCTGGCAGGAGACGACGGGTTTGAGCAACAAGGTAAAGTGACAGCAGGCGGTTGTTGAGACCCAGGCAGTGCTTTTCAAGACGTGAACGGGCCTGCGCCGGCCTCCCTGATGTGACGTCTTAGCCTCATTTAGGTGCATGCTAAGCCTTACGGCTGCATGAATCCAGCCACTGATCCTCCAGAGCCGCACGACGCCTGCCGACCGTGCCTTTAGCGCAACACGTAATGGGAGTCTGGGTCCGTTGATGTTTTGGGGTTGCTGGGGAGTGGAGAATGCGCGCTGGCGGTCTGGCGGGCTGCCGTGGTGCACCCTGCGCTCTTGACAGCCGGGGATCAGAATCAAAATCTCGGCCAATACGCCAGCTTCTGTGAAATGTTCATTCATTCAGTTCATTATATATGTACAAGGTGTGCTCCGCGCACGCTCAATGGGGCTTCCAGTAGAGCAGGAAATGCATGACTCGTCTCATGCCTGTGGCTTCAGATAGTCACGATGAGGGGCTGAACATCTGCTCAAACGTGCTCTTGCCCTCGAGCTGCTTGATCTCGCGCTTCAAGACATCGACGCGGTAGTTCTTGAAAGCTTTCTCGATGCGCTCCTTCGCTGCTGGGTCGCTTGTGATGGTCCTGGTTGCTGATGCAGTGCCTGTAATCAATCCGAGCTCACCACCGAGGAAGAGACCGGCGACCGAGAAGAAAAAGTAGGTCGCAGCATCGCCCCATTTCGAGGGCGCCAGCTGGGCAGAAATGTCGGGAATGGGCTCTGCAGGACTTGTCAGTCAGAGAACTTGGCGTCTCTTGGGGTGGACTTACCAGTTCGGCCGTCGGCAAAGCGAAGCTCAACAGGCTTCTCCATGGCCCTGAAGGCCTTGAAGTAGGCTACGCGCATGCTGCGCAGACGAACGGCAGCGAAGACTCCCAATCCAAGACCAGCCAGAGAAGCGACCGTCGCATGGGTGCCGACCTTCTTGGCTGCGCTCTTCAAAAGGTCCTGATCCTGCTGGCTCAGGCTGCCATGTATTAGCATTGGCCGTCATGAGCTGCTGCACAGCACTTACTCATGGTTGATGTGGTCCTCTGCGAGCTGAGCGAGCTCCTTGCTGCGCCCCGTACGGAATGCGGCCAATGATTCAGACATTGTTCAGGCTTGTGAGTGCGGTTGAGATGGGTAAGAGACGGATACAGTAGCTTACGTCCTAGGTTGAAGCTTGACTGACGCGTTTTGTGGCTCTGAACTTTTGGCGTCGCCATGACATCACCAACGGCGTGCCTTGGAGCTAGCTCGACTCGGGCACAGCACGCGAGCAGACATCACCCTTAACAAAACTGCTCTTCCCTATCATTACTGCGAAGTCAACGAATTCAATGCAAAAACGCTCATCGAATTCACAACCTCTCATTCACATCAAGGCCGAGGGAAAGACACCATCTTCACCAAACCTGCTTGTCGTGATACATAAAGTAAATCCTAGATCGGCCAATTGCGAACAAGCCACGCTTGGGTATACGTCTCAGAGAAGCACTGTGAAGACTGAATCTAGCACGTTGTCAGGCGTGAGTATGTTCACAATCAGAAGACTGCAATTTTGCAAACGCCAAGCGGAGATACTTCCGTATAATTGATGAAGAATGTAGATACACAGAACCCGCAATACGTCGCTTTTATATACCAGACAAATTGAATGTCTACTGAGCCGCAGCACCGGTGATCTTCACACTGTACTGCAGTCCTTTGTTCAACTCGTCGCTGATCTTGAAGGCATCGTACAGAACCACCTCAGGAGTCTTGGCAACGACAAGGCTCACCTCGTCGCCATCCGCAACCTGCACGCTGCCCTTGCCATCCACGACATCCGTATACTTGACCCCGCTGGCGCTGCTGACCACAAGAGTGGCTGTGTATCCTGCGTCCTCGGACGTGATGGCGACGTCGACGCTGGCGCCCGTGACAGTCAGTGGGATGATGTTGGCGCCCATGTAGCGCGGCGCGCGCGAGGACTTGACCGTGTACGCACCGTTGGAGCCGTCAAGGTTGCCGTAGGTAAGGGTGCTGCGCTGCGCGGTGAAGGCCTCGTGCGCTTTGGCGTGGCCAATGTCGACGTACGCCATGTGTGCCCAGTAGCGGCCTACGACGTGCTGAAGTGTCACATTGCCGGACGCTTCGGATAAGATGCGCTCAAGCGTGTGGAGCGGGGTCTCGTTGGACTCCAACTTGTACTGGCGGATCATGCGGAGCAGCGTATCGTTGCCCAACCCGGCGTACGAGTCAGGGTTGTTGGTTAGGTAGGAAATAAAAGGCCACGATTGGTAGTAGTTGCCAGAGCCTGTGGTACCGTCGACAAGGACTTGGTACGAGTCGCCAATGACCTTCTTCAATTCAATGATAGAGGCGTCCTCTTTATCTGACAGGCCGGCTGCTGCGCGTGCAGCGTTGCAAGTCGGGGTGGAGATGTACGTGTCTGCGATAAAGTTCGCAATCGGCTCCCACCATGCGCCCGTGTTGCCTTGGTTGACCCAGTTCTTCTCGCTGTAATGCATCGAGTGACCGTATTCGTGGACGACGACATCAGGTGCGTCAAGGTACTCGTCCACAACATTTAGGTACCCAAGGCCGGCTTCCATATCGGTGTTTAGGACACCGGCAGCGCCGGGCATATCGGACTCCTTTTTGCTGTAGACGTTCAACTTGTACCAGGGGCCGACCTCCTTACCAACACCGCCCGTATTGATGGAGAGGCCAGGGGTGCGCCATCCAAGGGTCTCGACGAAGCAGGAGTGGGCGGCCTCGAGGTGCTGAAGGGTCTTGTTGGCTTTGGTGGAAGTTGAGGTGCCGATTACACGGAGATGGGTAGAGTCGGCAGAGTCAGAGCCGCCGCCGCCAATGCTTGGGTTGGCAGTGTATTCTGCAGGAGCTGCGGCATCGGCACGGTCCGTGAGAGACGCAGCAGGGGCAGCGGAAGCGAGCAAAGCGCACTGCGCGAGGAGAAGAGAAAGGACCTGTCCTTTGGCCATTTTGGAAGTAACGAGTGTGGTGGAGACGAACGAAGGAAAGATAGTGAATGTAGTGGATGGTTAGCATCTTGCGGGGGAGGTGAACCAGCTTATATTAGGTGTGCAGTGCCACAGTGTTGCTTGTCTCGACCAAGCGCCTTCATGATCGCCATACGATGCAGCCGGCCCTTCATTATGGTGCCGTGTTCTTGGTGGTGGGCAGGTGTCCAGTGTTGATGGTCGAGGCTTGGCGGTGGTGGCTCGAAAACCGCTAGCAGGCTGTTGAAACATCATCCTGGTATTCGAGAAATAAACGAAACAGCCTCATAGTAATGAGGCAGCAGGGAGGGCACAGATGGGTCGCGGGTATGCATAAATCAGAAGCAGACATCTCTCCGAAAATGATTGGCGGAAGAGAAGCGCGAGTGGGGTACGCAGGGTGTAAATTGACCGAGCACGTAAAGTGAAATGGTCGAAAGCTATAATACATACCAATAGGGTAAGATCCGCTCCTCGTTGTACGCCATAAAACGCCGTGCTGTCTACTTATGCTGTGCATACAGGTGGAAAAGATGAGGTGTTGCGACGCCTACAACTTGGCCTTTGGCTCGAGCGCTGGTGCACTGGCTTCCTTGTTCAGTGTCACGTTACCGTTGGCCGAGCCCTCCCCAAAGAAGATGACCTCGACTGTCAGATCGTCCCTGGACGCGGTTAGTGCTTGATCCTCACTTCCATACTCGCAGTGCAGAACATACCTGTAGCGTCTAGAAAAAGGACTTGGCAGCGTGAGCAGCGCGCTCAGCTGATCCTGGTCCTTGCCACCAAGCGCGTTTCGCACAAGGTGAGTGGCTACGTTCTTGTCCTCGACCACAAATCGCTCGTTCAGGTTGGTCTTGGTGCCCCATTGCTGCTGGCGGATGGGCGCTCGCTGGCCTGCACCAGCACCGTTGTCTTTCTGGTCGATTGGCAGCTGTTTCTCGGACGACCACCAGCTCTTCAGCCAGGACTGTGTTTGTGCGTTTCCGCCATTGACGCTGCCTTGGGTGTCGAGCCACTGGCCGACGAGGCCAACCACCTCCTCGTTGGTGAGCATCTCCCATAGTCCATCAGTCGCCATGACTACGAAGTCGCCCTTGTCCGGCTCGACCTTTGTGGTTGTGATGATGGGCTCAGCAGTGACATAGGGAGGGGTCTTCAAGAGCGACGAGGGCGAGCGGGCAAAGTAGGACTTCTTCAGCTCGGCGTTGGTCTCGAGCGACCACTTGTACGATGCATCGCCAAAAGCACGCGAGGGCTCCAGTCCACCGAGAATGCGACCGTTCCTGACGACATTTGGCTCGCCGGGGTGCTCCTTGCGTAGTCGCTCCGCCTCGCTGGTGGTGCCACCTGTCTGGTCTTCGGATAGGGGGGTAGCGGTCCACTTGCCATTGGCACCCCTGCGACCAAGCACGGCGCGGGAGTCGCCAGTGCAGGCGACGCGAAGGAGCTTGGATCGGCTGTCGTAGAAGGACAGCAGAGCGCAGGAGCCGGACAGGGCGGGGGCCAGCAGCTCGGCAGCAGCAATCTTGGACTTGGCGACCTTGACCTTCTTGACGGACTCGTGGACAATGTCGTTGTCGAGGAGCACGAAGCCCGTCTTGATAGCGCGGTCGATGGCCTCGGGGGTGGGCACGTGCAGGGCGGGGTCCTCGAGGGCAGACTTGTAGGTCGTGTTGAGCTCGCGGGCGACGTAGGAAATGAGCGTCTGGCGGAGTTTGGCGGAGGTCACCCAGCCGCTGTGTATGTTGGTTAGCCAATGAACGCACCACCACCTGGGAGGTAGTCAGTTACCTGTGGCCGTCAAAGACGCCCCAGAACATCCAATCGCTGGCAGCGGCGCCATTGTCGGTGGCAGCCAGGTTGGAGGGCACCTCGATGATCTTCTCGGCATGGTCATCCTCTATTGGATCGTTGCTGGGAACTGCTCGTTGTCAGTGCATGTTGTTAGTCAGACAGTGAGTGCATGGAGATGGAGGGTGTTTGGGAATCGGTGCATGCTGGGCCGTGAATCTAGCTAGAAAGGCAAGAGACTCACTCTGGACAACATCGTAGCGCACAACGCCCTGACCGCGGCCCACCAGCCACGACTCCTCGTTCTTGCGCAGCTTGGCTGTGGCCTGGTCCGGGTCCAGCATCTCGACGACGCGCCGGCCGTACTCGTCAGTCTCCTTGGAAATGGGGCCCGAGCCGGTGATGGTGCCCGTGTACAGCTCGCCCTGGCCGACGACCAGTGCCTTGCGCGTGGGCTCGCTGCCGGCCTGGGTGGTCAGCGACTGTGCCTGGTGGATGGGCGAGGCGGGCGTCGTGGTCGACTGGTTGCCGTTGTAAGCATAGAATGCACCCGAGGCGACAGCAGCAGCTACCAGCGCGCCCGTGATGGCGCGGAACTGCATCGACGACGTGAGGACGGTCGGCAGGGCACGCGCGCGCACGTGGTGGTTGGCGTGGTGGGCGTGGTGGGCGTGGTGGACGTGGTGCAGGCCGCGGTATGGGTATGCTAGTCCATTGCTCGGCGCGGCAAAGGCGATGCGGCTGCGTGCAAACTTGCGCAGACTGGGGCGGCGGACCGAACGCACTGCTTGAAAGGCCGCCCGACGCATGGGAGGCAGTGGCTGTTGTGTGTGGGCGCACGGCACGCGTGAGTGACGGCGAGAGGTCCGGCGCCGTGAGCTCAACTTGACTGTCGTCTGCCCTCTGCCTGTCCCCATAGATCCGAGCTAGCGCCGCCAATCAGATCCAGCCCCTACTAAGACGCGGCTACGCGGCTACGGTACCTAACAGTCCACCACCACGTCGACGTCATAACCTCGACCGCCACTATAACCAAAAGTCGACGGCACTGGCCAGCACATCACACCACCCCCACAACATGTCGTCACGTGCACTGCGGAGAGCGCAGAAAGAGCAGGAAGAGAGGGAACTGCAAGAGAAGCTCGCCCGGTTGGAACAGGATGAGGAGGAAGAGTCAGAAGAGGAGGTTGCGCCAAAACCACAGCAAAAACAAAGCTTGTTCGCTATGCTAGGAGACGCAGGCGACGACCAAGACGACGATGACGATGACGACGACGACGAGCAGGACAAGCCAGCGCCACCCCCCATTGTTGAAAGCACGCCCACGGCCAATCCCTCCAAAAAGAGCAAGAAGAAGAAAAAGAAGAGCAAAAACAAGAGCAAGACGGCCACTCCACAAAAGGACGCTGCAGACTCTGGACTGGATGAGATAGACCAGGCTCTCCTCGCACTCAAGCTCACCTCCAGCGGGAAGAAGGGCACTGACGAGCCTCTGACACCCGCCATCAGCGCAGAGACCCAGCAGCTCTTCTCCGCTCTGAGCATCGACACCACCCACCTCCACGCCGCCAACGAGATGAAAAAGCTCTTCGGCCGCACCGCCCTCCAGCACGCCGACGACGACGAGCCACGCCAGCGCCAACAGCAGGGCATCGCAGCTCGCGTCGCTGGGCGCAATCAGCCAGGCTCGCGCCTCACCGGTCTTAGCTTACGGCGCAACATCTTTATCCAAGGCAAGGAAGAGTGGCCGCGCGCAACCTCGGGCGGCCTCGGTATGGAGATTGTCGAAAAGCGGGCAGACGGCTCGGTAGAGTACCGCTTCGTGCACAACACCTCCTACCAGGAGACCCAGCGCCAATTCGCCGTCTGCGTCGCCTCCATGGATCCTGAGCGCATGGTGCAGTTGCTTCATCACAACCCCTACCACATCTCGACGCTCCTCCAAGTGTCAGAAATAGCAAAGCAGCAGCGCGACAACGCCTCAGCCTCAGACCTGCTGGAGCGCGCACTCTTCACCTTTGGCCGCAGCGTGCACTCGACTTTCTCGCAAAACCTTTCAGCAGGTAAAGCACGACTCTCCTTCTCCCGCCCAGAGAACCGCGAGTTCTTCCTCGCCATCTGGCGCTACATCGCCACGCTGGGCGTGCGCGCAACATGGCGTACCGCCCTGGAATGGACGCGACTGCTCCTCTCACTCAGCCCTGAGCACGACCCCTACTGCACACGGCTTCTAATCGACCAACTCGCACTACGCGGCCGCGAACCACAAGTCCTAGTCGACATCGCCTCCAGCGACGTGCTAGAGCGCTCGTGGAAAATCCCACCCAACCTCGCCTTCAGCGTGGCGCTCGCACACCTCCGCCTCAAAAACCCGACCCAAGCGCGCTCAACCCTTAAAAACGCCGTCCGCGAATACCCCTGGCTTGCCGCTCGCCTATGCAAGGAACTCGACATCACGCCCATCCCCAAGCCAGTATGGGGACGAGAACCCCACTCCAACTACCAAGAACTACTGTGCAGTCTATACGTCCCACGCGCCAAAGACCTCTGGAACACGACCGAAGGCACGTCACTGCTCGTAGAAATCTGCTACAGCTTCGACGCCGCGCTCCCCGACGGCGTAGCACCCTACTGGCTCGCAGATATAGACGCCGTCGATATCGCACGCCACGTCATCCTCACAGACGACCAGTCCCTCATCGCGCTCCTCGACACCTCGGTCAAGGAACTATACACTTCCGTCTCCGACCCCTTACCCCCCGCGGACAACCACCCCAGCTACGACGCCTCAGCCACCGCCAACGCGCGACGACCGCAACACGCACAGCAGGACCGTGCAGCGCTGCTATCGGATTTGGAAGAGCTGCGGCGCTATTTTCAGAGTATTGATATTGAGGGCTTGGTGGGCGGGGGGCTGACCGAGGAGAATCTCGTCCACGCGTTGCGAGAGGGCGGGAGTAGTTTGGATGAGTTTCGCAGGAACAGTGAGCGTTTTCAGCTTGTAAGGGCTAGCCTGCAGGATGTCGGGGTCCAGGTTGTGTTTGAGGGGGCTGGAGCGCGTGATGGGGGGAGTGAGGATGAGGATGAGGATGACGATGAAGACGAGTAGAGATGAGGATGAGTACAAATGAGGATGAGTACAAATGAGGATGAGTAGAAATGAGGATGAGTAGAAATGAGGATGAGTAGAAATGAGGACGAGTAGAAATGAGGATGAGTAGAGAAAAAGACGAGTAAAGAGAAAGACGAATGGGTAGACAGACTTATCAGGGCTTCATCTCCTCAAACAAAAGCAAATAACATCCTATAAAAATCGCGTGATAGAAATGCCAAAATGAAGAATTACAATCGATAACTTCTACCAACCTACAATAAAAAGCTCGTGCATAAAGGGTATCCAACGCAAACGCCACACACCACACTTTTCACTCCCGGATGCTAGGACTGACGCTCAAACTGCGCTGCCGGCCCACTTCAACCAGTACATTCGCCGTCCCCGCGCGCTCCTCATACAGCTTCCGCAGGTCGTCAACAGACGTCTTCTTCAGGTTCAGCCTGCGGGGCGCTAGCCGTTCAGGTTCGGGACGCTTCGTCTGCTCTAGGCTGGGCATGCGCTTTAGGAGTCCGGGACTCACGGTGCGAGCCTTGGGCGCAGTGACGGGCAGGCTGGTGGATTTGGATGGCGGCCGACCTGTCACGGGGTGCGTGTGTGTGTTTGTGGTGGGTGGGGGATACACGGGTCGTGCTAGACCGGTGATGAGAGGTGCGCGGCTGGTCGCAGAAAAGGGAACACTGGTTCGTCGAGCTTCTGTTGCGCTCGCAGGCTTCGTGTCCATTTGTGTGGGGCTCAATGTCGAATTCGGACTTGTCGTCTCACTCTGT
This sequence comes from Ascochyta pisi, assembly GCA_039634435.1. Classification (NCBI taxonomy): domain Eukaryota; kingdom Fungi; phylum Ascomycota; class Dothideomycetes; order Pleosporales; family Didymellaceae; genus Ascochyta; species Ascochyta pisi. The sequence goes on along the minus strand of CP113326.1, from coordinate 1,010,693 downwards.
GTGTACGACGTAGGACTCATCCACCTCTTCTTGTCGCTGTTCGTGTCAATGCCAGGTAGATCCGCGAGGCCCGGCAACGCCTGCCCGCCCTGTGGAAAGAAGCGATCAAGGCCATACTCGGAAACTGTGCGTGCCTCATCCTGCTTGACGGCGGACTTCTCCGCGTTATTAACCTGCGCTGGGGTCAGGGCTTTCCTCTTGGGTAGAATGATTTGAGGAGCAGGAGCAGAAGCAGAAGCAGGGGTGGGAGCAGCCGCAGTAGAGGGCTTCGCATCCGTTGCAGCAGACGTAGAAGCAAGAATAGGAACTCGAACTGTCGTACCAGACTTCTTCTCATCCGGGTACATTGCCCGTGGTGCCTGCTCGAACTCGTTCCGTCGGGGCGAGAAGCCGTCGGTGGTGGCCGCGTAGGTAATGGGCGATTCGGCGACATCGCCAGGCGCGTCAGAGATGACGGTAGAGTACCTGGGAGGTACTGCTAGAGGAGGAGCGGGTTTTCTCTGCACCGAGTCGCCGGATGATTTTGTCGATGGCACGCGCGATCGGGGCGGCAGAGGGGGCGGTTTCGTTGCTGACGAGGTAGCCTGGGGGTAGTCTGTATACCTTTCGGGCGCCTTCTCGTTGTCCTGCAATGTGATGCCGCTCATCTGCTCATCAATCGAGTCTCTGCTGTCCTCCCTCTTGATTTCGACTGGGTCATCCCACTCGCTCATGTCAGTGGGCAGCTTCAACTGCTCTCTAAAAGCGCCCGCTTCTTGGCCGCACGCTTCTCGCAGGCCGTGGCCCCACATGTCGACGGCGTGTGTGAAGATCCTCCTGATGATAGAAGACATCTTGGCATCTTCGATCTGATCCGGTCCGCACAGTAGTGCGGGTGCAAAGCACACGGCCAAGTTCTCAGCCGTCATTTTGTTTTGCTCTTGTCGCGACGATACCTCGTGCAGGAGGGGCAGCAGGTGCCTGACGACAAGCTCTCGCGAGATGGCAGGCAGGAAGGACCATTCGGAGTTGGGTGAGAACAGATCGCGAAGCTGATCGAGGTCAGGGATATGCTGAGAGTCGCCAAACAGCCTCTTGAGGTCTCGATATGACTCAGAGGGAAAGATGGGCTGTCGCAAGCTGGAGTACCACGCCTTGATCAAGGCAGCAGCCATGAAGACCGAGTATGCGTCCTTGGGATCCGCCTCGGCCAGAATCTCGTCCTGGTGTTCTGCTTCAGGGTATGGTGGCATGGGTAGCGTGACACCGTTGTCTTTCCAGAGTATGTATTTCTGGCCGCGGTCGTATGCCTCTTTGAGGACCTCGCGCAGCTTGGAGTGCGCAGGGATGCGGAACAGGCCCTCGGCGGTGATGTTCTCCTCGAGCAGGATGAAGCTGGTGGTCTCGCGCAGGACTCGTGGGAAGCGCGTGGTGCCCCTGGCGGTGTTGGGGAAGGGGTTGCGGGCTGCAAAGGCGCGACGGCCGCTGGCATAGGGGGCGAAGATGTCGTCGGAGATGCGGCGGTCGGTCAGGTAGGTCGAGGGTGGGATGAGGAGGTTCTCGATGGGGATGTAGAGGGCGAGGTTGGTGAGGTTGGATGCTGGGAGCGTCAGTGGTTGTCTTGGGAGGGTGTAGTGTAGTGAATAAGTGTGTGGTATAGTGTGTGGTATAGTGTGTGGTATAGTGTGTGGTATAGTGTGTGGTGTGAAGTAGTGGGTAATGTGTAGTAGTGGGTAATGTGTAGTAGTGTAGTGTGTGGTGTAGTGTGTGGTGTAGTGTGTGGTGTAGTGTGTGGTGTAGTGTGTGGTGTAGTGTGTAGTGTGTGGTGTAGTGTGTGGTGTAGTGTGTGGTGTAGTGTGTGGTGTAGTGTGTGGTGTAGTGTGTGGTATAGTGTGTGGTATGAAGTGTAGTGGGTAATGTGTAGTAGTGTGTGGTGTAGTGTGTGGTGTAGTGCAGTTCTTGCCCTACCGTGGAAAATCTTCCTCCTAAACTTGGGGCTGACAATGGTGGAGAAGATCTCGGTCAAGATGCGCACCCACGCCTTCTCGTGCACAATGTACAGTCGCTGCAGCCGCTTGCGCATGGCACGCGACAGCACGTGGTAGGCCTGCAGAAACCAGCCCCAGCCCGGGCGGTGCTTCTTGGAGGTGACGGAGCCATCGCCGTCGCCGGCAAAGAAGACGACTTCGTACTCGTAGCCCTTTAGCAGGTCGTCCTCCTCGGGCAGGCGGGCGAGCACATAGGGCAGCAGCTGGTCAAAGTCCGTGTCGTGCGTGTCGGGGAGCGCGGCGGCGTTGAGGATGAAGACGGGACGTCCTTCCTTGGAGGGGATGGGGCTGCGGTACAGGATCGAGGCGGCGGCCCTGGCCAAGTCGACTGAATAATCTGAGCTCTGGCGTGGTGGGGGGACGGCGGAGAGCGACGAACTGCGAAGACGGCTGGCGAGGTGCGCACGCATGCCGCTCATGGCGACCGAGAGTCTACAAAGGCACCACTCGGCGTGTCGTGGGTGCTCTTGCAATGCCGCCTACACCTAACACTCTAACACTGTTTACGATCTTGTCGAGTGGCCCGAGTCTGACACGTGCCGGTGAGGCGGAAGCTGAGGAGGGAGCAGGAAAGGGAAGGAGCAGCGGGGGGGTGAGGCGGAGCTTCCTACACGGCTACGCGGTACCGCTAAACAAATGACGTTGGCTCCAGTCTGGGGAGCACGAGGAGAAGGGAGCAAGCCACCATCGTTCCCTGCTTCGGCGCTTCTACGCCGGCCTGTGCGCTCGTCGTGTGGACGTGGCTGCGCTCGATTCGACTTCACTTTGCTTGTTCACCTAAATTTACGACTGTCGACGTACTCGTCCACTTGCTTGTTTACCTAAATCTACGACTGTCGACGTACTCGTCCACTTGCTTGTTTACCTAAATCCACGACCGTCGACGTACTCGTCCACTTGCTTGTTTACCTAAATCCACGACCGTCGACGTACTCGTCCACCTGCTCGCAAATCCCTACCACGGCTCAACAGGGTCGCTGGCTGTCAAACAGTCATCTTGACTGCACAAGAGAGGGCTACCTGGTCGAGAACAACGCCAATGCCGTCACAGGGCACACGCTAACGACCAGGCGTTGCACCAGCGTCGTCCAGGTTTCTTAAAGTAGGTACTGATGAGTATTCAGATCCAAACAGCTGCCAACGCCCAACACCAACAATGCGTCTAGCCTTCCATGCACAGCCAGCTCATGATGAAGAAGAGAAATGCCAAAACAACTCAACATCAACACACGTATACATGCATCGCTTCAACCACGCTTCACCTCCTAAACAACCAAGTAGAGGAAGAAAAAGAAAGAAAAAGGAACGAAAAGGGCCGTCCGAAATCATGCCGGTCTAGGTATTCCATGGCCACAACCCATGCACCACTATTGCGCCTCGGCGCCGCCACTGCGGGTATCGAACAAATACGACGAAAGCACCCCCCTCAACCAATCATCTTGCTGGCGCATCGTGCCTTTATCCACTCATGTGGTTCGAGTTCCCACCTCCGTTCTGCCACCACGATGCATCAAAGTCTTCTTGTGTCGTTTGCCCATGCTGACCATGCTGGCCGTGTTGCCCGCTGTTGCGCTGATACGACACCGGGTACGACGAGCCCCCTTGTCCTGCTTGTTCGTATCCACTAGGCCCATTGCTGCCAAAGCCACCCACGCTACTTTGTTGCCAATCCTCGTTGATCTTGAATCCATCACGCCCAAGTCGATCCCCCATGTCCCCCGTGTGGAGAACGCTGTCCAGCCCCATGGGACTCATCTGTTGGTAGTTGGCTCGCGGGAGTATAGGTGCTGGCATACCAGCAAGCGGCGTCCAAAACATGGCGTCCGCTGCGTCCGACGTCGCTGTGCTTGTTGTCGCTATCGTCATCGACGGTGTCGACTGTGAGTACGTGTAGGAATCCATAGGCATGCCCGCGCTGAATGATGGCTGAGTGGGTGTTTGCGATAGAATCGGAGTTCCATGATGCTGGCTGGGAACGACAGACCCAGGCCGTGATGTGGGATGTGTGTTGATTTGCAAGTTTCGGTTTGCAAACATCGACAGACTGCCTCTCCTGTGCGGTTCCGGAACAGGAGCATATCCCCCGGGTCCCATACGATTGACAAGTGTGGCCGTGTTGGGAGGCACCAGTAGAGGGTCGGCGGGAGGACTGGCTGTCCCTAGAGGCTTGTTGGGGTTGCCCCTGGGCACAAGCTTCGAGTCCTTCAGCTCTTCTGGCCAAGGCAGATTCCACGTCTTAGCCAAGGTGTATACAATTCGGAAACTTCTTGCTCCAAAATAGTGGCATTCGTGGAGTGCCTCCAGGCCCTGCAATCCCTCCACCAGGTTTTGACGCGATGTCGGATTGTCTTTCGAATAGAGCAGATGTACAACCGTGACGGAGAGAAGTATGTGTGGGATGGCGAGATGCGCTGTGCGGAAGTCGTACATGGAGCGGTACAGCCTGGAAAGCTCAGAGACTTTGTTGGCCGCTTCGATGCACTTGTCGCGAGGATGGACGTCCGAGTGTATCAGATCGACCTTGAGCATGGGGCGGAAGAGGTGAACGATGACAGTCCAGTATAGCATGCTATTATCCTGTCAGCACTCGTCGTATTCACTGAAGAACAAGTTTCGTACTGCAGTGTAATAGTATGAGGCTCGGGAGATCGACCCTCCAGTTTCATGATGGACGGTAGCCTTCGGTACCACGCCTGATACTTGTTGTAACAGTCTAGGAGCTTCGTGCTAGTGAGTCTCTCTTTCGGCGCAAAGAACATGTAGTTGTTGTCGTTTATGAGTTCTGAAAGCACAGAAAACTCTTGTAAAAACATGCGGGTGGTGATGACTCTTGCTGAACCGTAGTTTGCTTCCACAGGCCCACTAGACTCCTCAAGAATCGGCTTCTCGAGTGTGATAGCTGCTCGCGGCAGTTGGGCGATCCGGCCGGCGCAGATAGACCACACCCTGGAACCTGTCAGCTTTCGTTGTTGAAGACATGGATTGTACTTACGAGTCAACGGTGAAACAGCCCCAGAAGGTGACTTTCCTGACCTCAATTTCACTCGGGGTCAGACCCAGGGCAGGACTGGCGCTGTTGTTCAGGTGCAGGCCCAACTCAACACACATGCGCATGCATCTTCCAATGTAGCCGAATCCTGAGCTGTCTCGTCCAGTGCTGGGCTCGCGCATCCCCATGAGACACAGGGCTTGCGTGGTTGTGAGACTGGGCGGTTCGTCTTCGTAGAGTAGTCTTGTGGCTTCTGCGAAGAAGTGGTCGCCTGCGGTGCGGAAGTTGGAGGGGTCTGTTCGTCCAGCAGGTTCGTCTGTTAGATGGCAGGCATAGGCGCAGATTGCGTTGACTAGGAGGGGTGAGCAGTACTTGTTGCGCCCATCGTTGAAGTCCTTGTAGAAGCTCTCACGGCTGAAGATGATGTAGAAGGGGTGACTCCAGGTGAAGTAGAGGGTGAGCAGTCGGTTGACAAAGGCTAGGTCGTCAGTCACTGCTGTCCAAGTGGTCCCCCGCCTATGCACGTCAACAGCGTGCATTCGAGCCAGGCCTCCGCCATAGTCCTCGTCTTCAGCGACCAGCCCCAAGCTCGCAGAATGGCCAAAGTGCCTGCTCTGGCCGGTTAGCGTGACCGATGGTTTGCCTAGCAGTACGCTCAGGTCAGACTCGAGGCTTTGCACGTCAAAGGGCGAAGATGGCTGGGGCAGGGCGACGGTGTTGCGCCATGCATTGGTGATGGCCGAGATGTCAGCCTTGGGGTTTCGTCGAATCTGCTGGATGAGATCGAGCACCTGCTCTTCCGGGAGGGTTCGAATGGAGTGGATGATGGCGTCGGCGGTTGGTCCCTCGGCAGGGTGCGAGGCGACAGCAGCAGAGGCTTCGCGCTTGGTGCCTGCAGACGCCGCCGACGACGACGACTTGGACCGGCGACTCTCGCTCTCAGCGTCGTAGTGGCACGGAGTCTTGTAGACGGCGGTGCATGTTGCGCAGAAGGGTGTGGCGCCGTCACACTGCGAGGGGAGGTTGTCAGCAGTGCGCGGTGGTTGTGTTGTTCGACACCATGTCCGACCAGCTGTGCCTGTGTAGTAGGGCCAGGCGTGCGTAGAGGCCGTCCGCAGAAGTAGTCCGCGGAGGCAAGTCTCCAGATCAGCCCAGCCCCTTGACGTGGACAGGTACAATACGATAAGAGTCACTCACCTTTGACTTGCGCTTGCGACACGGCACGCATGCCGACTGAACACATCGTCTCTTGGACCCCTTGGACTCTCCCTGCTGGGCGTCCCGGTCGTCGGGCTGGGTGGCGGTGGTACCGCGGGCCATGGCAGCTCAAGTGTGCAACGAAAGATGGGAAGGGGACTTGGGCGCGCGCTCCGGGGGCGGGGGAATTCAAGTTCTTGACATGCTACGGCTCGCGCTTGGAATTTCGCGAGCAAAGTGTTAGCCACTGCCAGTGTTCAGCGGCACCTGTACTCGGATTTGCTCTTTGTGACGTGCGACCAGGCTCTCTGGGAGCCAACGGGCCTGCCTTAGTTGTCCGTTCCGCGAGACTAAGCAACGATCCAACTTGGCGCCGGTGGCGGAAGTATCCTTCTGATACGCGATGGACAGGGACCTCTGCCCGGTGCGATCACAGGCGACTGACTGGGTGCAGGCTCGACTCCGTGTGGTGCTCGGTGAAGCAAGCCGAGCGTGGGCAGGGCGCCGGCTCGGTTGGATGGGAATTGAAGCGCGAGGATCGCGATTTCTTATGGGAATTCGTATCGAGAAGCAGAGAATACCATGTTTTGGCCGAGCGTCCACCCTCGCCTCCTGGGCCCAGGCGTTCCCATGGCCAGCATGCTGTGGACTCTGGAGGCTCTGTCGGGAACACCGAGGCGCAGGCTAGTCTTTTGCGGCCTGCTGGCACCAGAAACCCAAGTGCCGCGTTGTCCCAGAGCGTTCTATGGGGCCTATGTTCATTGCTGCGGCCGAATGACAGAGAAGAAAGCGCACTGGGTAGCGAACGTAGCGAACGGGGGGCGAACATCTCACCACCGTCGTCGGCCCGCCTCACACAAGGGCCACTCGTCGATTCTCATCTCATCTCGTCACATCTCACCTCGCTCGCCTCGATGCATCGATGATGCCGACACAGATGGGACGGGTGCACTATCTCTGTGTGCACACGGACCCTGGCCACCATCGTGATCGAGGACGCGAGGACGCGTGGGTGATGGCCCTCAAGACGGCAGCGATTTCCAGAGGTTCCTGTTGGTCCAGGTTCAGTGGGGTAGACGGGCCGACTGCAGCTGTAGGGCTCGGATAGTTTCCAGTGCTTTGGGGCTGGGAGACACTTGCCATGCCTGCATCGCATGGGGCGCCGTTCAGCGGCTCACCGGCCTGCTGTCAGTCGTTCCTGGCCGTGGCGTAACTCATCGAGTGCGGCGAGCGGACTCACACAACCTATATGCACGCCAGGCCCAGACAAAGCTTCTGTAGCAATTATGTATATCCTGCTCTGTCTACGTCACGGTGGAATCCTGGGTGCTTTCCTCATCTCGCATCTGACCTGGAATCTCCGTGTCTAGGTGAGGACGTCGAGTTTAGAAATCGAAATTTCAAGACACATCGTCAACGCAATAGGGCCGAATTCATCAAGACCCATCACGTTCCAGAATCACCAAATTCACTACGTCACACCACATCCTTCCACCGTTCCAAGTGCAAGCAAAGCACCCATCTGCTTGCGCTGCGAGGCCTCACTCCCATCAAGCGTGTCCAAGCAGCCCGTATGATTATAGAGTCAAGTCTACCGAACCGGCACCATGGTCTCCAACTAGAACAAAATGGTATTGCATTGCTTCATACATCTACTTCTGCACAGGAACAACGCCTTCGCGAACAGGCAGTAGGCTCCTGGCACCCGCTCTGGCCTGCTGCGCCAAGACTGCATCCATGATGACCAGCGCCGCCATGGTCTCGACAATGGGAATCGCACGAGGCACCACGCACGGGTCGTGCCGGCCCTTGGCTTCGAGGACACCGACCGACTGGTCGTAGGTTGCTGTCTCCTGGGCTTGGCCGATTGTGGCAGGAGGCTTGAAGGCGACGTTGAAGTAGATGGGCGCGCCGTTGGTGATGCCACCTTGAATACCACCAGAGTTGTTGGTCTTGGTGGTAAGTCGTGGTCGTGGGTAGCTTGATGTGCCGTCGGCGCCTGCTGGAACAGCGGGTGCCTTGATGAAAGCGTCGTTGTGGATGGAGCCGGGTACTTGGGCGCCGCCGAAGCCAGATCCAATCTCGAAGCCCTTGGTGGCTGGGATGGACAGCATAGCGTGCGCAAGCTTGGCCTCCAACTTGTCGAAGCACGGCTCGCCCAGTCCAGTGGGGCAGTTTCGGATGACGCATGTCACTGTGCCGCCAATGCTGTCCTCCCTGTCCTTGTACTCTCCAATGAGCTTCTCCATGCGCTCGTTGCTCTCCTCGTGGGGACACCGCACGGGCAGGAAAGAGTCGACAGTCTTGCGGTCGATGGTATCAATCATCTTCAAATATTCAGGGTTGGTCGAGGCAGTTGGGTGTGTCGCTGTGGGGGGGAAGAGGAATTCGTTGCCAACAGAGGCTGTAAATGCGACAATCTCGATACCGTAGGCCTCGCGCAGGTACTTCTCTGCGATGGCGCCGGCGGCAACTCGTCCTTTACGCTGTCAGAAGTGGTGTATAGTTGCACACAACACGCGACTCACCAATGGTCTCACGCGCGCTGCTCCTTCCACCGCCAGAGCTAGCTTTCACACCGTACTTCTCGAGGTAGGTCCAGTCTGCGTGACTCGGCCTGGGGTACAGGTCCATAGTCTTGTTGCCATAGTCCTTGGGGCGCTGGTTCTCATTCATGACCTTGATACCGATCGGCGTGCCCAGTGTGAGGCCAAACTCGGTGCCAGACTGGATCTCGACCTTGTCCTTCTCGTTTCGCGGGGTCGTGATTGCGGATTGACCGGGTCGTCGGCGTGTCATCTGCGGTTGGATGTCGGCCTCGGTGAGAGCCATGCCGGGAGGGCAGCCATCGATGATGGCGCCGACACTGAGGCAGTGGGACTCGCCATAGCTATTCAAGTGTCAGGGGAGTGATAGGTGTGCGCGCATCGCGAGCGACTCACGTCGTAACCCTGAAGTGCTGGCCGAACGTCGACATGGTTGCGGTGGTGTGGTGGAGGGGCTGCTATTCAGCGCCCTTTGTGATGGATGATGGTATGGTAGTGCAGAGGAGCAACCAATGGCTCCCTTTTGAGGGTAGTAGACTCGCGGTCCTATGTGACTCTTTGCACTTAAGTAGTGACGTACGTGAAGAAAAACTTCGAGGTTGGCGTCGCTGTTGTAGTCGGTCGGAGAGTCACTTTTGTTAGATTGAAATAATTTGGCGGGGCGGACTCAATCTACGATCGGCCCGAGCACATGGCTGAACGCATCGAACCCTTTGTTGGAAGAAGACATATCCACCATATCCACGCATCCGCACACCCAGCCAGCCGATAACATGTAAGCTGACGAAGATGCTTCGATGTGTCTTTGAATCACGGTAGGCTCGAAGTTCGGCGGCTTCGTGGACAGCAGCAGAAGCACAGCTGCAATTGCATCAATTGAAAGGACGCTTCCGTGCTTTTATCCCTCACAAAGATAATAATATGCATTGGTCTACCTTTGGTGACGTGGCAGACGTTGATTGAGCTGGGGAAGCACTTACAGACGGGTTGAGAACTTGAGAATGGTTCCATCTCACTTCCACATAGCTTTGAAGAGCTCCAACTAGGCAATTCACAAGCCTGAGGTCAGATCGATGGCGTGCTGTACTGTAGTCTGTGAGTGTCAAGTGCCGACGTGTTCAGATGCATGAGGCAGCTGGTCACGGCCACGGTCACGCGGGCGTCGGCCAGTGTATGAAGGTAGGTGATGTTATGCACAACGACCAGCGGTCCTTGCGTTTCAAACCACGATTCCGACAGAATAGGCGTGTGGGCGGCCTCTTGACGAATAACGAACAAATGAGCAAGAAGAGCAATGGATCACCTGCAACAACGCCAAACAACGGTACCGGCGAAAACGAAGACATAGCGTCTGGGGATAATGAGGGGATCGTGATCCAGGGCACGTTGTCGGTTGTTTGGATAAGCCGGTAAGGCCCGACTAGCGCGTCGACCCTGAGTTCACGTCTGCTCGCAAACGTTACCTTTGACCGCTATCACCATCTCGACCCATCCTCCACCCACCCACACACCTCCACCATCATTCATCATGACTGAATACGTCAAGGTCGAGAAGATTGTCCCCAAGTTCCCGCCCCCGGCGTTCGGCGACATCGCCAAGGCATCCAACGACGTGGGTTTGCGCTTATCTGGAGCTCGAGGGGATGCGATCGCTGACTTGGGCCTGTCTAGCTCATCAACAAGGACTTTTACCACACTGCCGCAGGTCCGGACGACTTCATGGAGCCTCAATGGCGCGCGCTGACCGTTTCTAGCTGCCCTTGAGGTCAAGCTCAAGGCTCCCAACGGCGTCAACTTCACTGCCAAGGGCGTTTCTCCCCACTCTGGCCCCGTCGCCTCCTCTGTAAGCACAAGCACACGCCCGCTCAGCACAAGACACCAGCAAGCTAACCGAAAATACAGCTCGAGGGCAAGAAGGCTCTTTCCAACGGTACAGCACCCGCTTCTTTCACTCCTCGTTCATTGCTACTCTACATACCCATCCGCAACACGCGAACATTCCACTCCAGCATCTTTCACGTATCTCAACCTCCGGGCGGCAAAGTCGCCGTAACCGGCTATGCCATCAACTTGCTGACGACAAATTGCCCAGGCATCAGCATCACTCAGTCGTGGAACACAGCCAATGTTCTTGCTACCAAGGTCGAGCTCAACGACACCTTCGCCAGCGGCCTGAAGACCGAGGTCCTCTCCAACTTCAGCCCCGCCGCCGGCAACAAGGGCCAGAAGGTCAACTTCCACTTCAAGCAGCCCAACTTCCACGGCCGTGTCTTCGCTGACTACTCGGCCGCTGGTGCCATTGGCGCCATCGCCGATGCCGTCGTCTCCCACGAGGGCTTCGTTGTTGGTGGTGAGGTCGGCTACGACGTGCAGAAGGCCACCATCACCAAGTACAGCGCCGCTGTCGGCTACACCACGCCTCTCTACAACGCCGCCATCACTGCCACCAACTCGCTGAGCGTCTTCTCCGCCGCCTACTACCAGAAGGTCAACCCTGCTGTTGAGGCCGGTGCCAAGGCTACCTGGGACTCCAAGTCTGGCTCCAACGTCGGTCTTGAGCTTGCTGCCAAGTACAAGCTTGACCCTGCCTCGTTCGCCAAGGTGCGTAGTACAATCCAGCAATTTGGCCGCAAAACGTTCTGCTGAGCTAACCAATCCCAGGCCAAGATCAACAACCTCGGCATTGCCTCCCTCGCCTACAACACCAAGGTCAACAGCGGTCTGACTTTCGGTATTGGCGGCTCTTTCGATACCCAGAAGCTGAACGAGGCCGGCCACAAGCTCGGCACCAGCTTCACCTTTGAGGGTTAAGCGGGTGATATGTGTACAGTAAGAGACGGGGGGGGGGAAAGACGGTGATCGTTCTAGATTCCATTTGGTTCTGTAGCGAAGCGCCTCATTCTGCGATGCAGTGAGCGATTGTAGTATGGCTTTGTAGCATGTACAACATCATGTCAATGCAAGGTTTTGGAGAAGAAGAAAAAGAAAGGGAAAAAAGGTGTTGCCAGCGGACTTGATTGAGTGCCAGAGTTTACGCTGTTTCCCTTCGCTTCACCTCTGCGCCCGTGTTTTCCTTGTCTTCGAATATCTTGACGGTTGCGCCAATGATGGCGACGATGCCCGAGACGGTGAGGAAATTGACCAGCATGTCTCCCCTGGCGTAGTCTTCGTCTCTGCGGTAGAGTGGTGAACGCTTTCGGTTCTTCAGTAGGTGTTCGTGGACGTGGTCGTGCGTCTCTTTGTGGCGAACATTGTCGAAGTGCGGCACGTCGTGGCCGTGGCGCTGCTGTCCAGGACCATAACCTCCCTGTTCGCCGTAGCTCTCTGGGCCTGCCTCGTTGCCGCGGGGATTGGGGTTGTGGTGGGCATACTCGGCTCTCTTTGCGCCATGGCGCCCATAGCCGCCGCTGTTGTAGAAGCTGGGCGGCGGTCCACGGAAGGTGCCCCTCTTCTTGTTCAGGCCAGTGGCGGGGCGGGAGCCAGCGTAGGCTGCTGAGCTGTAACTGCCCTGAGGCTGGTCCTGTCCACCACCGCCACGTCGACCCCAGCCAGAGCGTCGGTCGGCGTGGTGCCGTTGCGCGTCGTACTGGGCGCGCTTCTCGGGCACGGACAGGGTGTGGTAGGCTTCGCTGATGGCGACAAAGCGGGTCGAGGCGGAAGGATCGTCCTTGTTGTGGTCGGGGTGGTTCTTCTTGGACAGGGCGTAGAACTGGCGTTTGATCTCCTTTGCGTCGGCGGTGGGTGCGACCTGTAGCGTCTCGTAGTAGTTCGGGGCGCTATCGGAGAGACGAGGCGCTGTCGCGTGGACGAAGCGGACTCGCGGGCGCTGCAGGACAAGCGGACGCTGCAGGCACGCGTGACATGTCCATTGTGGGCGCGCAATTGGCCGGGTGGGGAAGGGTGGGCGAGGTGGCATTGCCCATTCCGAGTGTCAGAGCGGTGGGTGAGGGAGGAGGTGCGCAACGAATCGAGCGCTGCCCTTGTCTGATCATCTGATGTCATGACCGTCTCTTCGTGACCACGACGAGCCTAACGCAGGGTGGATGGCGCCGAACGCTGCCCATGCTGCCCCGCTAGACTACAGACTAACCATTAGCGTGCTTAGTGATTGCTTGTGGATATGCGGCATCCAAGGCGCGGAATTCGCGACTACCACCGTCACTTAGCACACCATGGCGGCCCAGGTAGAGAATGGTGTCGCCGACGTGAAGCGTAGGTACGCAACGCCCTGCTGGAGCCCCAAGCATACTGACCGCAGGCAGTCGACGACGCCAACAGCAAGCCCACCAACGGCACAGCGCAGAAGGGCGAGAAGACGGCAGACGGCGCAGACCCCGACGACTCGGACGATGACAACGAGGCCGACGAGGGCGGCGCTGACGGCACCGGCGAGGGCGCAGCCAAGAAGAAGAAGAAGAAGAGAAAGCCCAGGAAGAAGAAAAAGGCCGGCGCAGGCGGTGCCAAAACCCAGTCCTCGCCTCCCCGCCTGCCTCTCTCCGACCTGTACCCCAACAAGGACTACCCCGAGGGCGAGATCTGCGAGTACCTCGACGAGAACAGCTACCGCACCACGAGCGAGGAGAAGCGCCACCTCGACCGCATCAACAACGACTTCCTGACCGACTACCGCAAGGGCGCGGAAATCCACCGCCAGGTCAGGCAGTGGGCGCAGAAGTGGATCAAGCCGGGCATGGGCCTTACTGAGATTGCAGAAGGCATCGAGGACTCGGTCCGCCATCTCACAGGCCACATGGGCCTCGAGCCTGGCGATGCTCAGATCGCAGGCATGGGCTTCCCCACCGGCCTCAGCATCAACCACTGCGCTGCCCACTACACACCCAATGCCGGCAACAATATGGTCATCAACTACGAGGATGTCATGAAGGTCGACTTTGGCGTCCACATCAACGGTCGCATCGTCGACAGCGCCTTCACCATGACTTTCGACCCCGTCTACGACAACCTCGTCGAAGCCTGTAAGGCCGCCACCAATGCCGGTGTCAAGGAGGCTGGTATCGATGTGCGCATGAGCGACATTGGTGCCGCCATCCAGGAAGTCATGGAGAGCTACGAGGTCGAGATCAAGGGCCAGATGCTACCCGTCAAGTGCATCCGCAACCTCAACGGACACAGCATTGGCCACTACACCATCCACGGCGGCAAGACGGTGCCCATTGTCAAGGGCGGCGACCAGACAAAGATGGAGGAGGGCGAGACGTTTGCCATTGAGACTTTCGGCAGTACCGGCAAGGGATACGTCCGTGACGACATGGAGACCTCTCACTACGCACTGCGTCCCGATGCTCCCAAGGTTGCGCTCAGAGTTTCGTCAGCCAAGACGCTGCTCAGCTCCATCACGAAGAACTTTGGTACCCTGCCATGGTGCAGGCGCTACTTGGATCGTCTCGGTCACGACAAGTATCTACTGGGCCTCAACAACCTCGTTTCCGCGGGTATTGTGGAGGCCTACCCGCCACTGTGTGACATCAAGGGCAGCTACACAGCACAGAGCGAGCACGTAAGTCATCTATCTACCATAAATCATTTCAGACCACTGACACAACGCAGACACTCATCCTGCGACCAAACGTCAAGGAGGTCATCAGTCGCGGAGACGACTACTAGACCACGGAAAGACAACAGCGTCTCTCCTCCCACAAAATTGCTCCACTTGTTCGCAGTACCAAGGAAGAGTAGTACCATGATATCACGAGAAAATATAGATCAAGAAATCAATGACCATTCACATCAGAATTCTCAGCTTTGATTCGTGTTGACTGTCGTGTCATTACGCCTTCTCTTGCTTCTTCGTTATCCGATATCTGCACTTTGTCAGCTCAAACCACATTCGAAATGACAATCGTACGTACAAGAACAGTCTCTCCTTGGACCAAACCTCCTTATCAGGATCATCATCCACCTCTTTGACATCGAACATCTTGCCTGCCGTCTTCATAAACGTCAAATCCGCTCTCCTCCTCCTCTTGAAGCAAAAGTAGCACACTGTGTTCGGTCCAATGATGTCCTTGAGCGTCTGCTGTAGTAAGGGAAACGCAGGCTCAAAGTACACACAGTCAGCCGCTAGCACCACGTCCGGGTGCTGCGGTAGCCCGGGCGGTGTTGGCTGGCCCCAGTCGTACAACCACGCTGAGACGCGCGAACTGAGCTTGTTGAGGGCAATGTTCTTTTTCATCAGTTCAAACATCTCGTCTTGGTCGGTGATGTGTAGGGTTTGGGTGACTTTGCAGCCGACGGCTACGGCTAGGCTGTTGGTTGGTTTCGAGTCAGCTCTGTATTCGGTGTTTCATGGTTTGAGTGTTCTGTGCAGGTTTCGTCCGCAAGTCGTACCCAACAAGCCCACCTCCAGCACCAAGTTCGACACTGTTGATGTTAGTGTCAGATGGAAGGTTTAACGTTGATAGAGCATATACATTGTCTTCCCCTCCAGATCATCCCTGTGTTTCCTGAGCATGTACTTGCCGAGCACCATGCCTGCTGGCCACAGCTGGCCACCACAGCCATTCTTAAGATCCTCGTAGACGTTTAGTGGGGGCGATAGTACGCCATCGAAGTCTACTTGCGCCACCCCAGCAGATTTGATAGGCGCTGGCGGCACAAAGTCTAGCTGGTGAGCACCGAAAATATCGTTTTCTTCGTCGTCCGAGGCCGTCATGTTTGTGCGGTGTTGTATATCTGGAAGGTATGAAGGTACATTTTGTCGAGGTCTAGATCTATTCGGCTAGTGTGAATGAGTGGGGCTTGCAACTTATCCTTCTTGCTTCTTCCATTCGTGACTTTTTTTACACAATGCGCTCTGTTTTCCGCGCTACGGGATCTATGTGCTATACATGAACTGAAAGGTGGGGTGAAGGTTTCCAGTGAGACTTCTCAGCAAGCCTTCAACACCCGCCTTCAACACCCGCCTTCAATGTGTCGTATCACAAGCCGAGGAGTTGCTTCCCTTATCGTTCTTATCGGCGCATCTCGTCCAACTACAGTGCATATTAGACGCCGCATCTCTGGGCATGCTCGAAAGAGGAGAAGAGCTGTGCGCCCAACCGAGGGTACCTGAGATGATGCATATAGCCGGCTGGCCCAGCTCTTTCTTGACGACATTCGTTGCCTGACACATTGTCCGTGCTGGGCTGTCAGGCATCCTTTGCTGTCTTGTTTGTCATACACGTGAGCCATTATGGGTCTCCCTACAGAGGTGTTGAAAGCCTGGGAGGCATGCGATCGTACTGATACGCTGTTTGTGCTGGTCTGTTGTGTCTTCTGTACGTTTCTTTCTTATACCATTCCTCAAATATTCCGTTCAAGAGAGCAAGAGGAAGAGGCGAAAGCATACAAGGATGTAACGAAAGCCATACATCGCTGCGTAGGCAGGAAAGGCCTATCACAAGCCTGTGTGCGCTGGTCAATGTGTTTGCTTTTCACCTATCCGAGACGAAGAACGTACTCAGTCGGTGTGTCAGAACTCACCGCACCGAATAGGAGGCTGCTCAACACATTCAATTCTCCGTATGCAATGGTTATACTTACCGTCATATCCCAGGTTGGGGTATCATCCCTGCGGTCGGAATTGCCTACTCTGGATACACCACCCGATCCAACTCCCTCTCCGCCATTATACCCTCCATCCTAGCAGTGATTGTTTGCACGATTCAATGGTTCCTTATCGGCTACACCCTCACCTACAGCGAAGGAGGCCCTATCTTCGGCGATTTTACATACGCGTTCCACAGGGGCGTACTATCGGAGCCTGTCGGCACTATTCCAGCACTTCTGTTCAGCTTCTTCCAACTGGTATTTCAGGCCACAGTCTGCGCGATCGCTGTTGGTGGAGCATGTGAGCGAGGAAGAATACTGCCGCTAATTCCCTTCATATTCGTAAGCCCTGAGCGAAACCGACTTGAGGAGAGAGGAAAATCGCTGATCTTGTCATAGCTCTGGTCAACTTTCATATACAACCCACTTGCGCACATGGTGTGGGGCGGCGGCTTTCTTCAAAACCTAGGCGTCGTCGACTTTGCTGGCGGCACACCTGTGCACATCAACTCTGGGGCGACATGTACAGCGCTCAGCGTCTATCTCTCGTATCCACTTTTCCGCTCCAAACGCTCTTCGACGCGAACCCCATCACACCTGGTCGTTCACCGGCCCGTGAACTCTCTGTGTCAGTTGATCGCCATGATCAGCATCTGGGGTTCTTGGCTAGCCTTCGACGCCGGAACCACGCTGGCATTGAACTTCAAATCCGTCATGGCGCTGTGCGTCACCAACCTCTGCGCTGCAAGTGGTGCGCTGACATGGATGCTGTACACGTACATGGAAGTCGGCCGCTGGAGCTTGGATTCCTGTTTCATGGGGGCAATCTCGGGGCTGATTATGATTACACCGTCAGCGGGCTTCATTGACATGCCGTCTGCGATGGCGTTTGGGATCGTTGGTGCCTTGTTCTGTCGCCAGACATTGCGGATCAAATTCACAGACTTTGCGCGACGGTGGCGCTGGGTTGATCACGGCGACACGTTTGCCACGCATTGTCTGGGCGGATTTCTAGCCACCATAGGGACGGGGTGTCTGGCGAGGAAGGAGGTTGCGGGTTACGACGGGGTGACTGAAATTGTGGGAGGTGTCTTCTTCGATGGTAATGTGCAACAACTTGGTATTCAGATGGTGGAGGCGACCGTAGGCTTCGCATGGTCTTTTGTTGGGAGCTATGCCATCTACGCGCTGATCGACTGCGTACCAGGGTTCGAGGTGTTGGCCGAAGACAAGTAAGTACTCGGCTCAAGGGCTCTTCTTCCCGACACCAGCTAATACACAGCAGGGACATCATCGCAGGTCTAGATGCAAGTCAGATGGATGAAGAGACGCTGTGGACCGAGACGCAAAAGTACTCACCTTTCGCGGAGCCCAATGGCGAACTACATCTCGAGTAGCAAAATCAAGCTGGGTACGAACAAATGGCCAGAGGTGTTCGTAGAAGAGCATGCGTGATTGGCTTCATCTTGTCGTATCGTACGGTTCTGCACCCCAGTCCAATATTAAATCCAGGGTTGAAGGATGCGCTACCGAGGCCTCTAGTCAGCAGCCCCCTTAATGAACACGGAGTCGGATGCCTGCGAACTGGTAATATATGAGCTTGGACAGTAATAATTGGTTGTAAAGTGCCCAGATTCTTGGCCGACTGGCGATAGGGAACGACGGCAGCACTTGTATACGCGTACAATGATTGTGGCTTACAGGCGGTTATCCTGCATGTGACTGCTATTACGCACTTCATATGTTCCTTGCTGTATGCCGGAATCCTACGGAAAGATCCTCGACACAACTTTCATAGAGATCAACGTTCATAAGCTTCACTAGAGCATCACTCAGATCATTGCATGTTGGAGCGCGATTGTTGAAGAACAAATCTAGAATGGTATATGTGAAGAAGCCTAATGTATGTACAAAGAATGAAGATATCTACAACCCCGCCTTAGCGGTCGGGACCTTTTTGTCCCCTTAGCCATCGCCCAAAAAGGATGAGCGAATAGCTTACAAGCGTCCGTAACCGGCAGTGTTTACAAGGTTCTTGGCAGTGGAAGCAGCGCCGGCAGCAGCAACGTTCTTGCCCTTGAAGCTGGACATGAAGCTGGTGTCGGAGCCGGCAAGGTTGCCAGAGGTACCGTAGGCGTTCATCTCGCAGTTGTGGCCAAGGTAAGCCTTGCACTGAGCGTTGGTGGCAGCAGAGCCGGCAGCGAAGACCTTACCAGGAAGACCAGCCTGAGCAGGAGCATCGACGTTCTGGAAGACGTTACCCTCAGCAAGGATCTTGGCGCCAGAGTCGGCCTCGAAAGCGTGGGCAATGGCGTAGAAGTAGTTGTTGACGGCGTGGAGGAGGGTGTTGCCGGCAACCTTGGGGGAGCGGCCAGAGGTGTGGTGGACGTAGTTGTTCTTGAAGGTGACGGTGTCGGAGGAACCAGTGAAGTACAAGCCCCAGTAGTGGCGACCGTCGCAGGTAGCAGACCAGGAGGAGGCACCGTTGATCTCGTTGTTGGAGATGGTGACGCGGTTGGAGGCAGAGTTACCGAGGACAATGTGCTGACGGGCAATCAGGTCGGTGGTGACGTGGTCAATCCAGATGAGGTCAGCGCCGTCGACGGTGATAGCATCACCACCCCAGACGTATTGAGGGTTGATGTCAGTGAACCTGACGTTCTGGATGATAACGTTCTTGGTGTTGGAGACGATGCGGACACCCTTGCCCTTGATAACACCCTTGGAGCCCTGGCCGATCAAGGACTTGTTGGAGCCGACAGTCATACCGAGGACACCGGCTTTGTCGTACTTGATGCCGGAGACCTTGGGGGCCTTGGGCTGGTAGTTGTCACACCATCCGTCCTTGTTGATGGCCTTCTGGCAGGTAGAGCCAGTTCCCCAGGGAGCGCAACCAGCAGAGGTGGCGGTACCCTCAGTTCCGGTGAAGTCAAAAGTCTTGGTCAAGACAATGACACGGGGGGACGAGTCGGCGAGGTAGCTGATGAGCTGAGCAGTGGTGGTAGGGTAGACGGGCTTAGCAGATCCACCACCTGTCACGCCCTTGGCGAAACCCTCAGCAGCTCCCTTAACGGCATCAGCACCAAAGGCTGAGCCAACAAGCGCCGCAGCGGCGAAGAGAGAGAACTTCATAGTTGTAGTGAAGTGTAGGCGAAGAAATGAATGAACAGCAAACACAGTTTGCTTTGAATGAAAGACTGAAGTTGGAAGGTTGAATGAATGTCAAGTCGAGGCTTGGGAAATAGAAGAATGGGGAAGCAGTCTACCTTTATAACTCGCGATCCTTGACTTGAGGTTGTATGCACGCGCCATAGCCTTATTGGCGGACAATTGTTTACGAGCAGATACCCAAAAAAAATCATCACCGAAACGTCGGTAACTGCATGGCAATCAGACCTGCACCCACAAGTTATGACCCAGGTGGAGGCGTTCTTCCGACGTTTCCAGGTTGTTTCGTGAGAGTGAGCCACACGCCGGCTGCCATATAGGAGAATAGTGGCTCCGGACGTTGATTTACTCAGGGAATAGTTGGACTGCGAGTAGAATAGCATCGGAGGAATTGAGCGTGCTGGGATAGTATCGGAGAAAACCGCCCTAGCATGTTTCATGGAAGCAGGGAGTTTTGATGAAGCACGTTGCGCAAGGCTGGCACTAGAGCCTTCTGCCGCCTTCAAGATGGTGTAACCATGCCTATTTGGTGTTAGTCTACAGCGTGTGCCGTGAGCTTATGGCGGTTAAGATTGTAGGGATGTGCGGCACAGCCTAGACGCGCCTCATCCCTCTTCGGGTGCAACGGGAGGGACGAAGTATCGGTGTGCATCATGCGACACCCTAGGTCCGCCGGGGCGAAAGATACCAGAAGTTTTGCACTAGATGACGTTGTCTGATCATTGCCGCATACAAACGCGCGTTTGATTCTAGAGCTTCTACAATTTCTGGTGCCCAGAGTTTTGATATTGACTACCGAGAACGTGCCGTTGGCGAGGATTTTGTGAGGCCATGAGGTGCATGAGTCGACAACAAGAGCGACTGCGGCCACTAGAGAATGCGGCTGAGAGTCGCGACCTGACAGCACACAGGGATGGAAGCCGCTCAGTGTCGGCGGCTTTTCGAAATTGTCGGATATGAGACGGCAGGCCACGATTGAGAAGAGGACATTGATGAGTCGTGGCTAGCACGAAGCTCAAGGAAACAGTGGGTAACGGCAGTGTCAGCGAGCACATACCTAGCTCTTTCACCGTATTATCGACCTGTAAAACTTTTATTTCAACAACGATGCCTGGTGAGCTTTAGCAGAGTTTCAGTAAGAGCTTTGTATGGCTCAGACATGCTGTAGTCTCATAGAGGCTGACAGGCTCCTTCTACTTCCGCCTGCTTCCCAGAGTCTAGAAAGAACGCACGGTTGTATCTGGGTCCTTCCGCAACACGAGGGTGATATTAGATTGACGAGGTACCTCTCTACTGCTTGACGATGTCGCAGCAGCTAGATTATTCAAATCTGACCGCCCACATTCCTTCGCTCCTACCACATGCCAGCTAGGGCTTGGCCAAACCCATCGCACACCGTGGGAGCCAAAGTGCTCCCTATGATGAATAGCTGATACAGTATTCAGGTCGTTTCAAAGCCATTTAACACTGACACCGCCTATCGTAGCCCGTTCCAAAGTTATAACTACCAGGAATGCATAACCGCAAGCAAGCTCCGGCTCTTGATACTAGACCCATATTCCAGCTGCCATGAGATACTCGGCACCTTGGCACTCAGCTTACGTGTCATCTCGACCCTACACTAGTAGCAAGGCAGTACGCTTTGAACCATAGTCGAGTCGACTGCAACCAAGCCAACATCTATAAGTCTGCTGTAGAGCCGACACGACTTCGGCTGGTACACCTCTAGTGGCCATAAGACTCAGCCCATCCCAGTCCTTACTACCTCAACTCAGGCACAGCCGGATACGCTGGCATTACGGTTATCAACTCTGCAACAAGCAAGATTCCAGCGACCATAACTGCTTCGAGGATATCATAGAGGGACACGATCTGAGGTGTGGGAGGACGGCATACCCAAAGAGCCAATGAAATCCAAGGCATATATCAAGATGTTGTGTAGAGCACGACGGCATGCTGCACCTGAGTCTATACCAAGAGTAGAGATTTAGACACTGCTGACTGCTTGGCAACTTTCAGTGAGTAAGAAGTGTAGTGACAACTGAAGTTACCTGGCTCTTGCCCGAACACCATATCAGTTTAGTATGTGGTAGATCTAGCAAACGGAGACGGGGCCACTACATCTTTCATATACCGAAGTTATGACAGTAAATAGAATAACAGCATCCAGAGCGAAGGTGGTTTTGTCAGCAAGGATGGCAGTATAAGCTTCTGCAGCAACCGTAGAACAGTAACGGCTGCTGCAAAAATCAGAATACTCGTCAGCTTCAGTGGCGTCAACCGCGGATTTAACATTCACTACATTGGGTTTGGCGGATGTAAAAGGAACCGGGATGATCCCTCACACGCTCTGATGGGCATGATAGCAGCTACTGCGACGATATCTCCAGTAACCAACAATATGACGATGATGATTCATGAAGACATGACGGACAGTGCGGTATATTTTGACATATGGATTTACTTTCCACATGAGGCTATCCCCATAAATTTTAGGCTTCTGGACGCTAAACTCTCCCCTGTAGATGCTACTACTTATCTTTGATAATGAGAGTAATATACAATGGTACATATGCATGAGGTCCAATTCGGCTAGTGCGCTTGCCACGTAGGCATGCGTCTGCACCCACAACTGCTCTGCCAACATTGACAAGTTTAGATCCGTACAATTGTATAATCATAGACGAAAAGGCGAATCAAGGCGCTTCTTTGCACAGGTGGTTCCGCATAAACTACCTTACGATTTTCTAAACAAGCGCTTGGATCTGCAAGGCTGGCGTGCTACGGATGTCATGGCGCTTCGCAAAGAGACCTTCTACACAGACTACGACAGACCTGGTAGAATCAAAAGAAAGGAAAACATCACAAAACATACAGAGCACCTGCCTGTACCGAACTACCACCATTCGCGAGCCACCGACCCGAAACGAGGCGTCCGCGATAGCTCGTCAAAATACAATCGAACGGCCACAGGCTACATCGACAGACGTTCCTGCCCGTCCTACCCATACATAACGACGCGCTCTCGCTCGCCAGACACAGATTATATCGCCCGACCACCATCCTACCATGACGAGTACATCCAACCCAACGAGCAGGACCACGACAAACATGCCCGCCATCGACCGCGTGACGAATCCAACCACGCGCGCTGGAAAGTGCAGGCCTTCTCAAGCAAAGATGATTTCATGCGTGCTCACGGCCTGAAAGAGCGGGCCGACAAGGACCCAGAAGACTTGAGAGGTTTCACAGACGGTTACCGCAGTGCTGATCTCCAGGGGAGTGATGTTGAAGATATAGTGTCCTATCGAACTAGCTACCGGCGAGAGAGGAGACGATACGACTCAGAAGACGAAGAGGGAAGCGATATAGTCCGCGAAAAGAGGAGATCTGTGGGCTCAGATGTAGCGTCTATTTGCAGCAGGCGGGGCTCGTACTCCCATGCCGATCGAAGGTCGATTGGAGAAGGAAGAGTAGGGGTGGGATCTGATGTACAAGAGCGAAGAGGGAGGAGTAGCAGTAGTAGCACTGATAGTGACTGTGAGGACGGATATATTTCGCTCGATGATCACATTGGTGGAGGGAGTGACTGTGTCTCGAATCGTTCGTTCTCAGACGATGGAGGGGAAGGCAGTGATGCGGTGAGTGGGTGTGAGATGGAACAGGGAAGTGATATTGTTGATGCGTCAGATGTGGAAGACTTTGATGAGGGAGAAGACTGCATCCAGGACGATTATAGTGGCTTTCGTGTAAATGATGGCTGCTATCGAGCGTGAGAGTGTTTCGATATGCAAGGAACAACGGCCTGTGTTTGGAATACCAAAAGATCCGTCGACAAGAGCGCATGGACAGCATGATTTGTGATAGGTTTTGCAATATTGAAAGCATCGCTTGATGGCTCTTACATGTTGTACACAAGTCTTTACAAGATCTGCTCCGCCCAATGCATGCCTCACTGCTATCGAGGCAGCCAAAACGCCTGTAGATGGCCGGTGTATGGTACAACATCTTTCCTTCTTCTCCTGACTCTTAAGCGGTCGCCGTAGCGCCTCCAACTGGCTCAGCAACCTCGACGATCGGCGCAAGCTCTGCATTGCTCATGGGTCCCTTGGGCCAGGGTTTCCCGAGGGCATCCTGCACCTTCAGAATCTGGTTCTTAGGTCCCGGCACGCAACCCGTAACAACGATCAAACCGTTCGCCTCGTCAACCTGCAGCACCTTCAAGTTCTTGACTGTGACGCTCTCGTTGCCCATGTTTCCGGCCATACGCTTTCCTGGCAACACACGCGAACCGGATCCTTGCGATCCTCCAGCGGAACCCATAGCGCGGTGGGTGAGCGAGTTACCGTGAGATGCAGGTTGACCGCTGAAGCCGTGGCGTTTCATTCCCTAGCGCGAATTGTCAGTTACTTCTTCACCATAGATACAACTTCGACGTGGAGGTTGCGCGGGATCTGACGTACACCAGCAAACCCCATTCCTCTTGAAATGCCCCTAACATCTACCCACTGCCCAGCCGCAAACCAGTTCGCGCCAACACTCTCCCCAACACTCAACCCCAACCCAGCACCGTCCTTCACCTTGAACTCGGCAAGATGTCTCTTGGGACTCACGCCCGCCTGCGCGAAATGTCCCAACAGCGGCCTCGTAACATTCCTTGGCTCCTTTTGCCCAGCACCAATCTGCACAGCCCAGTACCCGTTCTTCTCTCTCGTCTTGTGCGCAACGACCTCGTTACGATCGACTTGCAGAACGGTGCAGGGCGTACGCTTCCCTGTCTCGGGGTCGTAGAGCGCTGTCATGCCGCGCTTGAGGGCGAGCAAGCCGGTGCGCAGCGGTGTCGAGTGCGCTTTCCGCTCAAGAGCGGCGGTAGATGTGCTGTTCAGTGCGGGCTTGTTGGGGTGATGTGCGAAGCGGTCTGGTTTAGGGCCGAATGTTGATTTGATGCCGCGAACGCATGTGTAGGAGAGCGCAGGTGTGGCGGCATTTTGCTGGACGAGGGGGATGAGGGTGCGGGTTGCAGATGGTAAGAGGGGCAAAGAGCCCCAATTGAGGGGTGCCCGGGGTGGCATTATGGGTTGCAGAGCGAGTGATGATTGGCGTTGCGGTGGTGTCGATGTTCAAAGGCATGGAGAAATTACGAGCTCGGGCCAGTCGGTGCACGTGACAGCAGGAGACCTATCGAGCTTGCGCTCTATGCAGTACTTCTTTAGTCGTCACTGGAGATGACCACTACGTTCGTCTTGCCACAAAGCAAGCATGGTACACTGGAATTGCATGGTAAAGATCACAAATCTTACAGATTTCCGCCCATACAACAGCTACTGAAACTGCTACCTACAAGAGTATATTCGTCGACTGTCCAATGAGCCTCTCCATTTGCCGTCAGGCCTCATGGCCCTTCCTCCTTGGTATCCTTGTCTTGTCCGCTATCCAATATCCAGTCCTTCCCCTCTTGAGTCCCACCGGCTTGGATACACCGAGATTAAGTACAATATATCAGGGTATCCTCCAAAGAAAATGCTGCAAACGCCGAAAACAACAATGAAAAACACACCTGCGCCACGCAGTGACGCCGATAGATCACAACTGTCCGAGCCATGTGCTCAAAGATAGAAGTCTAGTAGTGAGCTAGAACCAAGCTCGTCTACTTGTTTGCGCTGCTAAGCCGGTGTGTGCCGATTGATTCAGGAGCCAGGGATGCTGACACCGTGCATGTAGGACGCTTAGTCTTTCCAGTTGACTTGTCGTACCTCAGCTGGATTGCCCAGAGCAACACAGTCTGCTGGAATGTCCTGGCGATGGTCAGTCCATATTCAATCGTGCTTAGCTTTTGCGGGTGAAGGTCTCGCTAGGGCGTGAGAAGGTTGGTGGACTTACTCGTACAACAACGGATCCGGCTCGAACAATCGCGTTGTTACCGATGCGTACGCCAGCCTCGATGATACATCCGTCACCAACATAGACATTCTCTCCGATATAGACTTCGCGGGCAATTTCAGTTCCTTTGCTGCCTTTCAACATCTTGGTATCAGAAGGGGGCTTTAGGGTTGCTATGGTCACCCGGGCACCAATTCTTGTGTTTCTACCAATTGCAATCCTTCCCGAGTCAAGCAATTGGCAATTGGGTCCGATAGTAACGTTGTCTCCAATGGAGATATTGTAGCCATAGTCGCAATGGAAAGGCGAAGCGACATTAATGCCGCCACCAAGGTGGCCGGTGATCCGGCGTTCACCAGCACGCCAATAGATCCATCTAGCTGCTATAATGGACTCGAAATGTCGCTCCCGCTCCCCCGAGGCAATCTGCACCGCGGCGTTGCTGAGGCTGTTGAATCGAAATACAGCTCCTGAACATAGTGTGCGTTCGTCAACAAGCTGCTCAGTGTAGGGCAGAAATGGTTCCCCGGAAAGCATCTTATCCTTTTCACTCTTGGGGGGTAATGAGGGATTCGCGTAGCGAGACGGTGAGGGGGCCGGTGGTGCAGTTGTCATGGGAGCCATTGGCGGCGGAGGTGGTGGTGGAGGGCGGGACCCGTGGCGATCCTGAAGTGGAGCCCTTTCAAGAGCTGGAGCAGGCGGCGGAGGCTGGGTGTATTGTACTGGCTGTGCCACTATTGCGGGGTGGTTGGGGGGTGCTTGACCCA
This sequence comes from Ascochyta pisi, assembly GCA_039634435.1. NCBI lineage: Eukaryota > Fungi > Ascomycota > Dothideomycetes > Pleosporales > Didymellaceae > Ascochyta > Ascochyta pisi. The sequence continues at coordinate 984,571 of CP113326.1, read as the reverse complement.
TGCTTTGTGCTGTATGGTGATACACGTGAGGGTTGTGCTGTCGAGGTGGAGGTGGAGGTGGGGGTGGAGGTGGATGTTCTGACTTGTATCGTGGTGACTCAGTCCAGGTCTGTTTCCAGCTACTTGGTGTACTGGTAGTCAGTGCGTCAGTGTATGTTTGGACCTAAATGGATAAGGCGTCTTACAGTGGTTTGCGCTCCTGTTCATCCACGCTGACAGGTCTTCCCCGTGCACCGTCACTTCCGTTGGAAACGCTAGAATCTGGATACGGCTTCTGAACCGGCTCACAATGTGGGATGTGTACCTGGTTGCAGACACCACACCTTGCATAGTGAGCAGGGATCTCGGCCGAGGACACACATTCTTTCGCCTGCAATGTGGGGGGCGCCTTGGAGGCCCCGTCCTTTGACCATGGAATCTTGTTGGCATAGCCAGCGCATTCGAAGTTACCGCGCAAGCAGTTATTGCACTTTGGCTTTGCTTCGTCACACTTCTTCTTGCGTCTTCGACAGGTCCCACAACCTGTTTTTGTTCGATTCGCAAACTGTCGTTTCCTTCCAGCTTTCTTCTGGTCGGAGTGCTGGTCAGCTCTAGTCTGGTCTGTGACACCTTCATCATAGTCGTTAGGGTCACTCATGTGTGATGGTGGTATGTGGTGAGATGGCTCCAAGGGACGGGGGTCGAGATGATGGTGTTCTTGATATTCACTGGGGTCGGCAGTCCAGCGCCGCCCAGGCTGAAGTCGGTCGATTGGAGGCAGTGTGCGCTGGTGTGGTTCCAGACTTGGCCTTTGCTCTGGGTAGGATACGGTGGGAGAAGGCCCGGCAGGTGTAGGCCACTCTCGTGAAGATGCGCGTGGCCGCTGGTCCTCGATTGAATGTGACCGCTTTCTCTTGAAGGGACTGTCTGGAGATCTATCTCCATTGGTCATGGTGGGGGAGATGGAGTGGCTAGCAGGACGAGAGCTAGGGTCCCGTGGTACGGAGCTCCAGGTTGTCATGGCGTGTGGTCCAGTGGGTACGTGTGGCGAGGATGAGGTTGGTCTTCCATTGACTGCAGTGAAGGCAGGCGCAAAGGGTTCCCCAAGCTTCTCTTTCAGCATGAAGGGGGCAGTGTTGATTACTGGCATGTGCAGGACAGCAGACATAGTACCTAGGCTCCGAGCTGCTGTGGGGAGGACGGTGGGGGTTGGTTGGACGAGGGAGCTCGTCAACAAGCTGTCTGTGAGTGGTCTTGACGACTATGTCTGGGCGAATGGTAGCTGTGTTGGGGTGTTGGTTGTTCTGAGCCTGGAGGGTTTCAAGGCTGTGAACTGGTTGGTGGCTGTACAGGGTGGTGAAGCAAGCGTGCAATTGTGTCGTCGTCGTCGTCGTCTGCGACCGAACGGACGGGACGGGCGGTGACACGATGAGCTGATGACCTGCGGTTCCACGACACAAGAGGCGGCTTTCGCGCGTTGGCGCTTACAGCAGGCGTGGACGAAGTGGCTGCTGCTGGAGGGCAGCGTGTTGCACTGTCTGGCCACGCTCTGTGCGTGGTGTCTGTGGTGGCAGCGGGCGCGGTCAAGACGGGCCAGTGCGGCAGCTGTTGGTGGCAGGCAGGCGAGTTAAGTCAAGTGCAGCGTGTAGGCGGAGCGGCATGGGTAGTGGGTAGTGGGTAGTGTGGTTTGTGGTTGTCAGAGTGCATGCGGGGGGTGGGTTTTGGTGATGCCAATCGGGAGCAGAGCCACCCGCAGCGGCGAGAGCAGTGTATAAGACAGCAGAGCCGGACGAGTTCTGCGAGCGCTGCCCTGGAGAGAGGGGCGTCCCGACGTAGGCGCAGCTGCCAGCGGATGGGGCAGCAGAGATCACGAAGGCGGCTGTTCCTTTGGCTTGCTGGAGCACAGATGTCACACCCCGGTCGGCGTGTGTGATTGGGCGCGCTGGGCCGTCCCTGCGCGCTTGTCCCACACGAGATCTCCAGCGAACGACCGGCGAAGGCAGCGTAGACGAGCTAAAAGCGCGGTTCTTTCGACTACCACGTATGCGACCCTGCATTGGAGCTCCCAACCACGTTTTTTGGCGAAAAAACCGCGTCTACAGCCCTAAAGGCCATCGCTGGGTGTACTGGAGGGGGGATACCTCGACCGGGCTGCAAGGATGGCACAGAGCAGCTCCGCCCCCAAGCGTCTCCCGGCGTCACGGCATGCGAGGTTGATCGGCCAGACATCGTTAGCAGCGTTAGCAGAGCAGCCGTCGCGGAACGCTTTCACGCTGCGCAAGCCGTGAGGCGCATGCGGGCCGTGATTGGGCGACGCCGGCACCCATGCAGACGTGCAGACGTGCAGACGTGCAGACGTGCAGACGTGCAGACGTGCAGATGTACGGGCGACAGGCGACCGGCGTGGAGGCGTAGGTATGGTAGGGCGTGCAAGCATCGAGGCGTCAACTACTTAGCTAGCTATGCAAGGTGCAAGCGTGCAAGCGTGGAAGCAGAAGCAGCAGCAGAAGCAGAAGCAGAAGCGTAACGTGGAAACATGCAAGCATTCGAGCTGGCTGGCTTTGCTATTTTGGGGACAACCGCGCATCGCTGCTCTAGCTCGTAGACGCGCCCGGTGTGCTACTGCTGCTCCCATGTACATACTCAGGGACACGCTGACGGCCTGCCTCGTCAGGTCATGTCACGCCTCAGCCATCACCACGCGCCATCCACCCTCACCACACTGGACGTCATTGCTGTTCCTGCGTATCGCCCGTCTTTTCGCGCGCGTCGACGGCGACAATGACGACGACAACGACCATGACAACAACAACAACAGCAATCACAATCACAACCACAACAATCACAACAACAACAACGTTGACTCGGCACTGCCTCCTGCTAACCGCCTGTCGACGCCTGTCTATGCCTGTCTATGCCTGTCTACGCCTGTCTACGCCTGTCGACGCCTGTCGCCGTTCGCCCAGGTTTCACCACCATGACCAAACAAGAAGGCACCCTCGGGCCTCGCCCATGTTTCATTAATCGGCGCCACGCCGCACCCACGGCGTGCCCTGCAATCAGGGCCTAATGGCCTGCTACCGCCCTGGCACGTCGGCCCTTTGACTGCTTCTTCACCACAATACGCTCAGATGGGCTCCCGTCACGCTGTCCGCCCACTGCACTTGGGCCTGCACGTTGCCGGCACTTCCACTCTGCTCCCATGATGACGCCGCATTTATAGTGTTCTGCAGCGGACAGATCACTGATGGCTGCTCGGCCCGTTCTGTCGAGCCGCTGCACTCTTTGCGCCCAAGCGGGCACCTGCACTCGCTCCACCGCCCGCCAATGTGCCGCCGGCGAGCCGCGAGCGACTCTGCTCGGTTAAGTGGCCTAGCCGTCGTGTGCTGTGTGCTGGTGTGCTGGTGTGCTGCAATCCGGCTTTGCGTCGTGATCAGGCCCTCCCTGATCGGTCACCCTTCTGTGCATTCCTGCCAGAAAAGACCAATGGCACTTGTGACCCCTTTCGTCGCCATGCATCGGCTGACGAGCAAAGCGCATGTCATCATGTCCGCGGCTGCATCTCGGCAACTCTGCAATTCTGCTCTGAGCGTGTCGTGGTTGCTCCAAGCGATCCCACTGCCTCTTACACTGACACACGTCGTTCCCTACAATCCAGCAGTTTGTTTCTTGAACGTGCGCCCCGTTCCGCTCCCGTTAGCGATCAAACAAACCACTGGTAGGCGTCCGTTGGCACTGCGCCCCCGCCGTGTCGGTATTCATCGAGTGCAATTCCATCCCTTGCTGAACGCGCACATGTCAACTATGCCGCACTTAGCATCGTCTGACTATGGGATTCGTGCGCTTAGCCTCGCTCAAATCCTACCGCTTCCCTTTCGGTTAGCGAAATGAGTGGCTGCCGTTGGCTTGTAAACGCGGACCCACGCGTTTATTATTCGCAACGCTCCCTTCCGCTTGCCCTGTCCAACTCGAGATTGGACGCCGCCCCGTTGACTCTTATAGGCGCCCACAGCAGCCTCGGTCTGCGGCAACCACTTCATATGAATACACCGAAATGGAAAACTTTTTCAAAGAAAAAAAATTAAATTTGACACTGCTAGAATCCCCGCACCGAGGTGGCGCTTAAGGCGTTGCTCGCGAAGTGAACCTTGACGTTCCTTCCTGACTCGGTTGCTTTGGATTGCATAAGGCTGCACGGCAACTCCTCCCACAGTTTTGCAAGGGATAGCATTGGAGTTCTTGACTTTCCAAAGCTTTTCTCCTAATGTGCAAATCCCACGGCTATCCTCCTATGGGACTAACGCTGCAACACCGGATCATCCTACTCATCGGTGCCATGGGCCCGATCTCTTTTTGAGGCACAGCCAGAGCTCCATCCAAACATGACTACCCCAGATGGAGATGATCGCACCGCGCACCCCGATGGTGACGTTTGGCTTTCGTATGCAAGGGGCTTGGTGGATCGCCTCTCTACATCTCGGAGTACCGAGAAGTCAACTTGGATCGGAAAGCGATCGTGTCAGGCTGTTCAGCGCCTTCAAGTCCGGCAGCACCACGGAAACCTCCTTCGACACACTAAAATGCCTGCAACCTGTAGGATCGCGAGGCTACCGGGTATGTGTAGCAAAGTGCGATTGACCCGCCCTGTCTCTACGGCTTCATAACTTCGCCGACCATCGCCTCTCGGCTTGACTATTTTGAGCTCCAAGGTTCGTCGAAAGGTGGTTTGCCCCGTGATGGCTGCGGCGCAGGTACGATGTCACCCTAGACCCAGTGTTTGCGGTGATTGCGCTGCTGTAGGCTTCATCGTACCGATGCTTCGGCACTACCTTCCCAGATTTCTAATCAAAAATTCTAGGCATTGTTGAGCTGTGCCTGCTTAGTTGTGTACTATGTACAGAGCCGCACGTCGTCGCAGGAAGGCTTGTAATGACATGACCATCCCTTTTGGCTCAAAATGGTAAGACGGGCGCTCATGTTCAGATATCGACTTAAGCCTGCACGGGATAAGCGCTCTTGTTCAAGAGACGTACCGTGCCGGCGATTGCGCACAGCTCCATTGTCGAATCGCGCTTCTCCGCCATCGCCCAAATTACCTCACTGGCTTGGTTTTTGGGATACATGATATTGCCCGTGTTTTTGCTACTTGGATTTCTTAGACCTAGGACAAGTGTTTCGAAGTTTCGTGGCTCAGCCCGAGCCTGCTTGGGGTGCGACCTACTCCACAACACGCTGCATACATCGGCGTCTGAAGGTGACATTTGCATCACTAGAAGGGCTAAGCTGACTGCAACTTGTAGCGCCTATTTAAGACGAATCGAAACTGACACCAACACCAACTCATCGAAGCGCCAACGATCTAGGAACTGCATGTCTGCGCATCTCCCGCCCCAGGACTTATGGCGCAAGATCAATTGCTTGTCATTATTCTGCGTATTGCAATTCGACTCACGGGCGGTGAGCTTCTTCGCCTCTGGAGCGGTTTCCGGCCAATCATCAACCTGAGACAGCTTTGATTGCAGATTTTTAGGTACTCGGCTCAGTTCTGCTGCTACGATCCAAACGGACACCCAGAGATGCGGATCCAATATTGCTAACCTCAGAGTTACTTGACAATCACTAGAAGCAAGAACTTTGGACCAAGATCTTCCCGCAACTTCAAAAGGTCTTTTTACACTTGCCCATGCAGGCCTCGAACATCCTTCTCATAAATCGCCTACACCAGTCTAGGCGCTGCGAAACAACGCGACATTGGAGACGGCACAAGATGGTGTTGCGCATACGCACGTGGCGCAACTCCACAGCGGCAACGTCAACAGTACCGCCGACATAACGCCTTCCCGTCTCGCCTCACCGTCAAGCGGTCAAGCCTCGACCGCCCTTCGCGTTGCGACAGCAGAGCGCGCGTCTATCCCTCCATCTAGCGCTGGCGTTCTGTGTCAGGACGTGTGCTTCCGCTGAGTCCACGTTCGTGGTTCGTTGGTAGCGATGCATGCTATGAAATCACACCGATGAGGGCGATGGTAGGGCGACAACAAGGCTGCAAGCCTTGTTGCTAGAAGCGCTGGCTGTGAGGGAGATCCGACTTTGTCACGTCTCTCTCAAGCAATGCATCTCTGCGTGCGCGGCAATACGAACATGGGGAATGGTGACGACGCCAATGACGAGAGCGCGTAGCGCTTCGAGGACATGCAGGCTAGTTTGCTCTGCACGTGGACTGCACACGTATGTCGTGCGGCGTCTGAGTAGTGGCTTGCTTCCAATATTTCCTCGCCCTTTCTGATGAGTTCAGGTTAGGTCAGGCAGGCCAGTCTTGTTCGTGGTTGAGGCAAAACTAAGAGTCAAGTATTCAGTAGAGGCGTTGTCTGAAAGATAGGACAGAAACGTGTAGCAGATGCCTGGTGCTTTGAGTGAAAGAGTATACACCAGTCCCCAGATCCAATGGTGCTTTATGATAGAGCTCAGCTTGGACTATGGAGTATCTTGCAAGTTGCGTTGGAGGGTTACAAGGTAAATGCAAATAGCAGGGACGCCCTTTAATGGCCAAAAAAAAGCTACATACAAGCTAGTAGTCCTTGCTTCAAAGATATCGACTACGCACAACCTTCCACGTTATATCAAGATCACTATGGACTTTCAAGTGAAGCTACCAAGAACTAGTAATTGGGTCAACAACCTTACGCCATATCGCTTGTATAGCTATTGCTATGAGATTGTAGACAGCCTTTCCAGCAGCATGCAAGCTATGACACATTATATTTTGCTTTTGATTAAAACTGAAGCAATTGGTATGCTGCGCAGTAGCGCTGATTCCGAGAGAATGTGTGTTGGAAAAGAGAGTGATAGATAGAGTAAATTTGACATAAATTCTTTCAACATTTCGCGAGTACCACAGAAGTGGAAATGGCATGCAATATTTGCAGGAAACTAGGCCACGAGCGTGAACAGGAAAAAAGAGGCTGAAAGTACGCGTAACGTAGAGTAGATGCGATCATAAGTTGGACAGTGTATCACCATTTCGGTAGAAGGTGGATAGTGTATTTGGAGAGTAGTTGGAAAGCTATTTTTATGCATTGTCTCTTTACTCCTGCCTGCACTTAGACTACATGATAGACAGCGTTGACGGCATTGATCTGTGTTGCCTAGCGTTATCTCTATCCCATTGGCATCGGAAAGGAAATCATAGTGATGTAGTGTGTTCTTCCGGAAGTGCACGTGAAAAAATGGTATGTGTAGTCTACCTACAACGTAGCTATATACCTATATCTTGAATAGGTACCAGGACAAGTACCTTGGCTCAAATGCATCCATACGCTCATATGCCTTGCATCGAGTCCATAGCACTACTAGCTGTTACCTGTGAGTAACCCAAATACCATGCCTTTCTAGCCCAACCCATCGTTACACGTGAGCCACACCTCGAAACCTGGCCAGACGAAACAGATAGATCTGATGCGACAAAGACACCTTGAATTAACAAGACCGCCTCGCCCTTCTCTTCGATCACCTCCACTTGAGCGCTGCGCTTCGCTTTCCCTGAAGTACCCACCACCATTAGGATCAGAACCAGGATCTGGCGAGCATGTTAGTTGGACGACACAAGACGACCTTTGTAGTAGGAAATTAGAACGATATTGTTGAGTTTATAGCTTACAAGTACGCCAACACAGATACCCTTGGTTGCTACATGTTCTAGCCAGGTGGTCAAAAGCTGGAGAATTTGTGTGGATATGCTCAGCTTTCTATGACATGGAAGCAGGAAAAGCCGGGATTAGTAGGAGCCAAGTACATCTTGGATCGAAAAGGTTGAACACTACGTCAAGTCTGTTCTGGCGTGCCATTACTCAAAATGTCCTTTGGCACAGGGAACACAGCAAGACGTGAGTATGTGTTCAAGTGATGATGCGCAAGAAAGACGAATTTGCATCATGCTGCAGGCATTTGAATATAGAGAAAACAAGTGGGTTGCGGAATATCTGTGTTTCATTCAAGATCTCGAATCGGGTATCTGAAAAGTGATAATGCGCGCTCAAACGTGGTGATGCTGACACAAATGAAACAAACCCATCTCCTTTTCTGCAAACGCTGGTGTTGACGTTTGCACGGACCGTTCGTCTTGCTTTGCGGCCTCAGCACGGAGACGTTCCGCTTCAACTTGCTGTGCGAGTGCCTCTTCGTGTGACTGCTTCTACTCTTTTGCACCTTGGTCTCCCCAACCTTTACTTCTTGCCTTCAATTTTGGTTGCCCTTCAACATCCCACTTGGTGTATGGGCGTCGTGTTCAGTTGTCGTACGTACAACCGTTCTCTGAACCGCCGTTTGTAGGCTTCAGTCCTCTGCGAAATGCCGTAATCGTGGTAGGCAGACGCTGCTATGATTTCACTCAATCGGTCTTCCAGTGGCTGGTGAGCCTGCCATCGTCGTCCGCCTTTGATATCTGCAGTTCAATCGCGTACAGACCCATTGTAATGGCCAAGTTGATCCACCTCCACATGTTGCCCCCAGCGTCTCCGCCCTGGTTTGTCCACCACTCGCCTGTCACTGCGCTGCCGTCTGTTCCATTACCGCTGGCAAAGTGCTGCATCAACAAACTGGTGTAGACCGCGATAATGATGCTGGGACTGAACCACGTCAGAAAGCCGAGGATCTTTGATGTCTCATCGTCGTCGTCCAAGCTGGGCTCCTGGGACAATGCCCTCGCCCCACTTTCTCTTATGGCGGGGATGATACGCGCAGCTGCGTACATGACGAAGACACGGTATGCGAGAGATATGATGACGGAGGGCGTGATGGTCATGACTGCGCCGACCATGAGGTTGAAGCCGGTGTGGATGATAGTTGGTAGCGAACCGAGTGCATGGAGGAGGGTCGTATAAGACGCCATGATGATGGGTGGTAGGGGAGGCAGGGCTGGCTCAGGTGCAGCGCTTTCTGCGGCTGTCGAGCCGGGCGTGGGCTGGTAGTCTGTGAAGATTTGGTAGATGCACAGGGTGACGTATGCAAACTGTCTGAATGTTAGTAAGTTGGGAATTCGTCCGGGCGTGCAACGTACCAGCAGTGCAGACTCGACTGGGTTGCCGCGTGCGCTTGCGATGCCCCATCCGCCCAAAAACATGGCAGTTGTGATGGCAGCGCCGATGAGGATAGCATCGACGTTGCTGATCTCAGGGAAGGTGGTGATGCGCCAAAGGAAGTATACCGAGGTGGATATGACCGAGGCAGAGGCAACAAGGAGCCCAATCTGTGGTCGGGTCAGTTTCTGTGCGTGTTGGAGGATGTGTGCCTCTTACCATCCAACTGTCGCCGCGCTCCCTATTCACGACCCATCTTGTGATTTGACCGGCAGCTTGGATGACCAACAAGCTGCAGAAGCCTTCGGCGATCTGGAAGGCTGGCGTGCTGTACCGCAGCGTCTTGTCCCATGCGCCAATGGAGAGGTTCTGCAGTAGACCTTCGGATCCAAAGATCCAATCCTGGACCGACTTGTAGTCTGCTCTTCTGCCCCCAAACGTCCTCTCGACCCAGCCGGCGTTGTTTGTGGCATCGATGGAGAACTTGTTCAAGCTCCAGATGAGCAGTGTCGGTATGGCCAGCCACTGCGCCCAGGCCACGACATTACACAGGAACCATCTGAAACGAGAGTGATCCGGGGTGGCTAGTCGCAAGCACGAGTAGAGGAAGTAGTAGACGCTGAGCGATAGCGAGAAGGCCAGGCCACAGGTCCGGCCGCCAATGTCAAAGGCCAGTGGGATTGTGAAGATGATGGCGCCGAGGAAGAAGGTCGACGAGAGCACACGGGCGAACCACATCTGCGGGCGGCGCTATAGCCAAGCCCGTGCAGCGACGAGCTTGACTGGCGAGCGCAACGGCTGTCGCGTGTCGTTGTTGTTGATGTTGTTGTGGGGGTGACGTGGTGTTGCTGGGTGCTGGCGCAGGAGCTCTTGGCGGGGACGAGGTATCTTCACGTGCAAATAGGGCGATGGTGCGCTGCAGGTTTGTTGGCGAGCGCAGGATGGCGGAGGCACTCCAGGGGGAGGGGGGGAGGGCGAGGACAACGACGGGGCGAGGGCGAGGGCGAGGGCGAGGACGACGACGGGGCGTGGGCGGGCAGCGAGCAGAGTGCAGTGCAGGTAGGTGCGTGGGCGTGTTGGGGGAGTCAGGCACAGATGCTGGCGATTGGCGAGTGCTGTCGCGTGCGCCGTGCTGGATGCACAACGCTTCTGCTGCAAACAAGAACAAGGCACACGGCACGAGTCTAGGCGGGCGGTGAAGATGTCGACATGACATTGGCCCGAACCGGAATTGCGTAGCGCCCGCCGCCGCATCGTGCCATCGGCCAAGCCAGCCTCGCCCGCGGTGTATCCACGACGACAAAAGTCTCTCGAATCACGTCTCTGCTAGTTTGCATGCCATTGCTGTGCAGACCTCTCTTTGCACACGCCGCCAGGACAACACGACGCATCTGCGAGACGCCTTTTGCCCGAATTGCCTACTCCCACGCACACTACCGCTTCATGTCCGCAGAGCACCCCGCCAAAAAGATCAACATGTCCACCATCAAGATTGGAACCCACAAGTACGCCCAACCCCTGCACACACGCATTCCATACTGACCTGCTGCAGTGGCCACTTCCACGCCGACGAGTCGCTGGCCGTTGCCATGCTGAAGAACCTCCCCACCTACGTCGACGCGGAGCTTGTCCGCACCCGCGACCCAGCCAAGCTCGCCGAATGCCACACCGTCGTCGATGTCGGCGGCGAGTACGATGACAGCGCAAAGCGCTACGACCACCACCAGCGCGGCTTCGATACCGTCTTCCCCGGCCACGCCACCAAGCTCTCCTCGGCCGGTCTGGTCTACCTCCACTTTGGCAAAGACATCATCTCGGCCGTCACTGGACTGCCAGAGGGCGCCGACCGCGACCTCCTGTTTGAGAAGATGTACACCGACTTCATCGAGGCCTTCGACGCAAACGACAACGGCGTCAACGTCTTCTCGCCCAAGGACGTGGAGAAGGCAGGCATCCAGAAGCAGTTCGAGGACCGCGGCTTCAGCATTGCCAGCGTGGTCAACCGCTACAACTACGGCCCCTCCACCGGCGATGCCAGCACCGACGAGGAGAAGCAGGCACGCGAGGACCAGCGCTTCCTCAAGGCCTCGCAGTTCGTTGGCGAGCAGTTCACCATCGAGCTGACCGACCGTGCCCAGTCATGGCTTCCGGCCCGCCACAACGTCAAGGCGGCCTACGACAACCGTCTGCAATACGATGCCCAGGGCCGCATCTTGGTGCTGCCAGAGGGTATGCCATGGGCCGACCACCTGTACACACTCGAGAAGGAGTCGCAGATCCCCCAGGGCGTTGCGCCACAGCTCCTGTACGTTCTTTTCCCCGAGGACAAGCCAGAGGGCAAGTGGCGCATTCGCGCTGTCAGCAAGGAGAACGGCGGTTTCCAGAACCGCAAGGACCTTCCCGACGCTTGGAAAGGTGTCCGCGATGCCGAACTAGACAAGGTGTCTGGCATCGAGGGATGTGTCTTTGTGCACGCCGCTGGTTTCATTGGCGGCAACAAGACGTTCGATGGCACCCTGGCCATGGCTAAGAAGGCATTGGACTTGTAGACGGGGCTCGAGGGAGAGTGAATACGACTGATGATGGATGGGATGACATGGGAAAAAGGAGCATCGAAAGCTGCTACTCACCTGCACATGCATGGCTGGCGTTGAGGCGCTTCATACAAAAGTTATGATACCAACCATAGGTATATGGTTCTATAGATGTTGAACACAACAACAAGAAAGAAACGTTGGTTAGTTCAGCCAACTACCTAGGTGCTTTGACACATGCACGTTCAATGCACGCTTCTGCTGCGTCGCAGGTGCACCACTCATGCAACGTCTGCTTCGTCTTTCGAGTGCGCGGCCATCCCGCGGCGTCTGTATATCATCACCTCAAACTCACCGACAGCGGCCCACAAGAGTGCAACTGGGTGGCCCTGAGCCAAACAAACACGCTGGACCGAAGGCGCACTGTCGATGGCGGGTGGACTCGGACTGTCGTGTGAGCCGGTCGTCCAACGGCAGCCCACGGAAAAGCAGGGCTGCTGTGCCACTGACTTCAGACTTCTCCAGTTGTCCGCTGGGCTGGCCAATCACATGTGGTGGCGTAAAATGCACTTGGATCTGAAGCCGACGATCTGTGGAGATTTCAAGACGAGCACAAGTCCTTCCTCAACAGCTGGAAGGTTCTCTGTCGAACAAGGATTCACCATCACCACTGCATCAAGTGCATCTCTCTCTCACCACACCACCATTTTCACTCCATCTCCATCCGATCCCAAGCAAACACGGCAACAAACAAAGGTCCCGGCTTATCATCGATCCGCACTTCCCCGACGCCGTTTACCGCTCAGACGCACCACGGCCCGCGCTCAAGAATTTCATCGAGACTCACTCCCCTTTCACAAGCCAGCAATCGCCCTCGCGCTCCATCACCCCGACACACGCGCCATCAAGACCCATTGCATCAGACTCATTGACTTGAACGTCTGACACGCATCGACGCACCAAGAAAACGAATCCCACTACACACACGACACGGGCACACGACCACAGACGCGCACGCACGATGAAGTACTTCCAGCAATCCGTCGACTTCGACTACTCCTGGGAAGAAGTCTCGACAAGCAACTGGCAAAAATACGGCCCATGGAACGAGAAGACACCACATGTCATCGCCGTGGACACGCTGAGCCGCTCGGTTGATGCCAGCACTGGAATCGTGAGTGACTCCTCCATCACATGCCAAGCGAATCTCCACGCCGGATCATTCCACGCGTCAAGCCTTGGACATGAGCAACATGCTGATTTGACTTTTGCAGATGCGCACAGAACGACTCATCACATGCCAACAATCCGCCCCGAAATGGGTGACGGCCATCCTGGGCGGCGTCGACACCTCCATGGTCTACGAGACATCCTACGTCGACCCCGTCGCCAAGAAGCTTACCATGACCTCGATGAACATCACCTGGGCCGACCTGCTTCAGGTCCGCGAAACCTGTGTCTACACCCCCAACTCCGCATCGCCGTCCAACAAGACAAGCTTCACCCAACGCGCTGAAATCACAGCCTTCTGCGGAGGGTGGCAGAAGATCAAGAACAGCATCGAGCAGTTCACCGTCGACCGCTTCCAGCAGAATGCTCAGGCGGGCAAGGAGGGCTTCGAGATGGTCCTGGAGCGCGCCAGGCAGGTTTTCCAGGAGCAGAGGGACATTTTGGCTCTGCAGCAGAACAGCCGGATACTGAGGGAGGCGAGGATGTAAAGCATCCGTGCGCATTTTCCACCCCCACTCACCCCGCGTCGATGAATCGCATTTCATCGACCCTCCTCTCAACGATACCTCCCCCGCTTGCTTCTTCCTGCGTCTTCCTGCATCTTAGCGCTCACGTCCCCGATGAGTTTCATCCCACGTTCACGGTCAAAAAGTCCATTTTACTGGCGTTACAAACAGCATCGGCTTGGCGTTTATACCCTCTTCTCCTCGAGCACTTGAAGAGCATCTAGACTTTATAGATAGGGTAGACGCGATGCGATACACACGACTTATTTATAGAGTAATTGCAACCCTTACTCCTTGATCGTCCTTCTCCATGTGCTGTGTGGCCGCGTTTGCAATCGAAGAGCTCACCCCAGGTTCATTCTGAATCATGAACTCGTGTCCAGCGCGCTGCGACGTATATAAGTCTTTTGCGCCCTCTTCCTCTTTCTCTTCATCTCTACCTACACGCAAGACTATCAGAAGACAAAGGACCCCTGACAAAGGAAAGGTAAGCTTTCAACTTCCTTACTCAGTCTCACGTTTTGCCCAAGTGGCTGCTCGGCACTAGTAACATGCAGTACTAGGCGGTTCATGCGCATGCCTTTTGCCAATTCCTTTCCTAATAGACACACTTGTGTTGTTATGCCTGTCACCTCTAGAGATATCCACCCATGATCAATGGCTTGGGGTCTGCTGTGCTGCCGCTTCCATTAGGGTGTTTCCAGACCAATAACCAGGGTTTCCCTCCGCTGAGATGTTCGGAGTACATTGTACATGCTTCCTGTTGTTACTTTGCTATGTGTCGATCAAGGAAGCTGAAACATCACATTTCTGTCATGCCGCACTGCGCAGAACAGCTCGAAAGAAGTACATGTAATTTTCGCTCTGATGGTAGTGTCTGGAGGTCTTGGGTAGAATACTAGAGAGAAGTTTACACAGCTGAAGAGGTGTACAGTCTTGTCGCAGTTGTAGGCTTACGACACTTCTGCAAGGCTACTCCAAGTGCCTCGTGAAGTTCAGAGAGAATACTCGCTTGCGTCTAGGTCTATACAACGTCTACACGAGCACTTCCCATCGATTAGTCCGAGGCACTACATGTTGTCTCCATGTCTGGATCCAAAATCGCGTCCACATACCCACATATATATGTGTTCGAATAATGTGTTCTTCAAGCCGAAGATTACGTTGCTTTCTGGTTGAGTATCTGTGAAATACACACATATCTTTTCCACTCATCTCTATGACGTGGGGGATCAGGCTCCTGCCATCGTGTCTGGTGGCCTTCATGCTGCAGGAGCCGTTTGTGGCAGATTTGATATTTTTTGCAATCGTCATCTTCCCGTAAGTATTCATCAACATCATCTACACTTTCACGGATGGGGCATGGTTCACGTGTAGGCGAGTCCACGTTAATGCCACAGTCGTTATCCTCGTGCGTCATCAGCGCCTCGATAGCACGCCGCAGATGAATAGTTGGAAGCAACGAAGTGGCTTCCTTCAAAGTCGTGCGGACGAAGGTTAGATTCTCGCTGTATAATCGTATCTGATCTCCACGGAAGCATATGGTTTGGAGGTCGAAAAATAGTCTTGTGACTCCTTCCTACGACTGTTTGAGCCGTTGAAGACCAATTTTCAGGTTATGGTAATATCCCAGTAACACTTTCCCGATCAGACTTGTGCACGTCGGAACCCTTCTCAACCTTCAACCATCTCCATCCGCAATCAGCTCGCCTTCAACAGCTGCGCCGTGTGTTGAAGACGGTACTGTCGCAACAAAGTGTTTACTCTTTCGCTGGACTCTGGAGCCTTGCGTGCAATGAAAGCCTCGTTTGGTGCATATCTCGTACTTGGCTGGTCATAAGCGAGCGTTTGGGGCGCACTGCGAGAAGTCTGACTATTTCAGCTCTTTATGGGTTCACACTACTCTCTCCTAGAGCGACCTCGTGAACAGAAGCCGCGAAACAGCAAACGCTGTCAGCCCTTGGTTCCACGGGTACCTGCCACTGTTCGAGCACCTAACATGGCGTATGTACCAACGAACCGCTGCGGTACAGCGTCGCATCTCGTCGCATGTTGCTCTTCATGGTCAGATCGGCAGGCTGAAGGATTGGCAGGACAGATTACTCCGCGCTTCGTCGCATTTTCTCTTTGCTGCTAGGCCCGTAGAGGAGAGTTGGCCTGTGCTATGTGTCGAGTATGTAAAGCTGTGGAGTATCGAACGACTCAGAGCCTACTTCTGACAATCACGACCTTGTGCTAATTCGATCCCACCATTCGAGACGAAGCTTCCCGGGTCTGGTTGTCCGCTTGACTTACAATCGATCAAGCGTCCAGAATTCGCCACTCTGGATATGGATCGTTCCATGTTCAACCTTTCCACAACAGTCTCAGGGCCAACGATGACGAGCCCATCACCAACAACAAGCCTCATCAAACTCGATATCTCCGGCTCCTCGAACGAATCCATTACATTCGGTACACTGGGGCTCTTGGTGGCCGTTGTCGGTGTGATTGTGGCTGCGATCCAACTTCAGCGCACAAGACGTCGACACAGAGCGAGGGCGGTAGAGGTGTACGAGCTCGCTGAACATGCATGTTGGTCTGTGATATACCTCGAGTAATAGTACCTGACCCATGCATAGAAGACGTTTGTTGGAGAACTGTTGGCGACGAATGGATTGCTTGCGTAGAGCTGGGAAGCAAAAGAGCGCCGTCGGCATAATACGGCGCAGTGTTGCGAAGTGTTGGTCATCATGCAATTCTGTCACACTGAGAGGGAACAAATGGAGGGCAGGTACAGTGTGCTCTCAAGTGGAAGTGAACAACTAGGTCATACCATCGAGAAGAAGAAATCGTACCTAGCGACTTCTGACTCGTTAACGTCTGTCCTTTCGCAGCACTTATCAGTTGTTCCCACTTCGTGAAGAGACTTTATCCTTACCTGTCCTTTGGTCATTTGTACTGCCGACGTGAGCGGGATCGCTTCTTAGCTGCATGAATAGTGTTATCTTTTTCTTGTAAGCAATGTGTTTGCGAAAGCAGGTGGCTTGCAGAAAGGCTCGCAGAAGATCAAAGCAGGAGAATATAGGAACGACGGGGCCGCCACAGAAGTTCACTGTTGGCTTGTTAAATTATTGCTTCTCTTTAACAACGAAACTGCTATAAAGTGATGTCCTCTGATCGGTAGTGGTCCGCTACGATACGGTAAAGATACGATGGTGCATGTCCGCCACTAGACTGGTCAGTGTGTGATTCAAGCTCGAGCGTTGAAAGTGACTTACAGATTGGTGATGTAGAGATCAACAAGATCTGCAGGAACGTAATCGTACAGCGGATTCTCGACATCGACCTTATCAACGAAATCGCCATCCTCATATGGCACAACACCTCCAGCGTCGCCATGCTCGATAAGCTCGTCGATATCGAAGGGGTATACTGGACTGAGCTTGTAGACACCACTGAGAACAACAACCGGTGTCTGATGCTCCTTCGCTGCTTTCGCAATCATATGCGCTCCAGCTGCAGCAACGAGGCTGCCGTTGGCAAGAACCGTGTGTGTAGCTAAGATGACCTTGTTGACACGGGACATGATGGCGAAAACGTGCGAGTCGGGGATCACGTAGACCTGAATGCCAGCTTCGGTGAGCGGCTTCCACTTGTCGTCGTCGTCGTCTTCGTCTGCGTGCGACTCGCGCTTCTTTCCAGTAAGCAGGACACCGTGTGTAGCTGTGTGGTCGTGTGGGTACGTCTCAGCGTGAACCACTGTGAACTTTCGCTTCCTGGCTGCGTACATAAGGAATTTCTGGACAGTTGTCGAGGCTGTGTGGGTAAGGATGATCTCGTTTGCGTGGATGTGCTCGAGCGCAACTTCGGCAATCTGCTTGTCAGATGTCTCCAGCTCGTCTTGCAGCTCTCTTATGCCCTCCATGACTTCGCCCTTCAAGTCCAGGCTCGTCTGCCCTCTGCTCACTTCCCCCAGACGCTCGAGGTTTTGTTGTGTGAACGTGGTCTTGCCGTTGGGCGACTGGGCGCCTGTTGGCGTGCTTGTGGCTGAAGGCGTGTCGATGGGCTGCGAGAAGAGGCCGAATAGAGAGTTGACAAGCGGTCCAGCGGAAGGAGGCGCATACGAGGTGTGCGAGGTGAGCAGAGGGGGCCGCCGTGAAAGCTCGCCCGAGTCGGACATGTTCCCGTCATAGACGCCGACATGCATGGGCTCGGCGACGGCGTGCTTGAGCGGACTGAAGGTGGACATGCTCGAGGCAAGGGTCGGTCGGTGGAGCGAGTCGTGCTGCGGCACTGGCGTAGCAGCCTCGCTCCCGGTGGGTGTCTGTCCGTCGGCGTTCTCGTCGACGACCTCGCGCACCAGCCCCAAGACGCGCCGGACGATGTTGCCAACGACGACCTCACGCGGCTGCGCTGAGGTCAAGCGCCTGCCTACTTGTCGAATGCGCTCCACGAGCTTCGCGGCATCTCGTCCCTTGAACTCGCCCACGACGCGCAGCAGCAGCGCCGTTGTCGCAATAGCGCATGGCCTGGAGTTTCGAATTTGCCGTCTCTTGAGCAGTCTAAACACGTCAGCTTCCAGTCTGCGCGCGCTGCCGGTAGGGTGACTCTACGATATGAGGTGCTCGACAGAGGGGTCTACTGGTGTTGTCTTGAGCGATTTGAGAAAGGTGGACAGGCCTGGGGCCTGTATTACTGTCGACTGAGCCATGACGTGGGGACTTGGACGTGCTGTGCTGTATCGCCGCGAATGACCTGGGAGCCCTCTGTTCATGTGCGTGCACCGGCAACCAAGTATGACTGTCGGCTCTCCAAAAGTTTAGCACGCCGAAAGCAACGCTAGTGTTGCTGAGAACGTCACTCCCTGCACGTCCGAACGAGTCCACAGCTCCGCCCTCGTCCAGATCACCTCGCCCTGCCGCTGGCCCTCAGGGTCTTTCTTTCCTTGACGTGACATTCACTGCATCGGCCGTTGACCTTGTCCGTCTGTGCCCCGCCGGTCCGCGCGGCAAGCTGCGTCCCTGCCAACCACACCATAAGCACAAACGCACCAGCCAGCCTCGCAGCAAACACACGTCCCGGCTACCCCACACTCTGCTCCTCTCGTACAGTGCACTCGTTGGACACAAAGTACAGAAAGTACACAAACGGCGCTGCTCTCTCGCATCTCATTCGTGCATGGCCCGGGCCAGAGTATGAACTCTCTGAGTGCTCTGGCGAACATTGGGACGCCTCCGCCAAGTCCAGCTCGCTCTCGAACTGGCTCCGAGAGCAACCTACCCCAAGCCCAACCTCGGTCCGGCTTGTCGCAACCCCCCAACAATGCAAGCGCAAACATAGCATCACTCGACGAGAAGCTGGAGGGTGCCATGGCTTCGGACAGAGCAGGAGGAAGCCGCTCCTCTACTACCAATGCGCCCGCGTCCGAGTACGACGAGAAGTCGCCGTTGTTGGACCACTCTGATCGTCCTCCCCAACAGACAAAGCCTAGCAGGCGATGGTGGCTCCCCAAGCGTGTCTATGAGGGCGTTGTTGGAGGCGTTGCCCTGCTACTGAGTCCCCTTGTTCACACGGGCCAGTACTTGGTTGCATGCTTCTATTACGAAGAAGACGGGCGATTCTCTCTAGCAGCACCTCTGTACCATATGGTCAAGGGTCCGCGACGGAAGAAATCCACGTCAAAGGCAATGCGCTCGCCTGGCTCGTTGGACAGCAACGAAAAGGGAAAGCGTGGAGGTAGGCGAATGAGCGTTACGCAGTCCCAGACACGGAAGTTGACACGACGATCTCCCTCGATAGCCTCGACGTCAACCGCCATTACGTCTGATTCGGAGATCGAGAGCGAGCGACCGCACACGCGCGACGAAGAGATTGACTTTCCATCACGCCACACCCGCTCAAAGTCGAATGCCTCGTCAGCTGGCGAGGAGATTGCTCCAGCGAAGCGATCAATTCGAATCAAGCTGCACAACGAGGACGCATTGAGACAACGCAAGGCAGCCAAAAAGGCACAGTCAAACAGTCAGGTGTCGCCAGAAGCGGCAAACGCACTCAAATCCCCTACAGGGCCTATGACCGCAGCTGCAAAGCACAAGTTTCCACGAGCGCCGCAACCTCCACGTCCTCTAGTACCACGACGGCAGCCATCGTACTCGGCGAAAGGAGCGTCTGCTGTGGGACCGCATCAGAAAACACTCATCCTCGACCTTGATGAAACTTTGATACACAGCATGGCGAAGGGCGGTCGCTTCCAGACTGGCCATATGGTAGAGGTGAAACTCCAGGCCTCCGTCGGCGCAGGTGGGCAAATCATCGGCCCACAGGTGCCCATCCTCTACTACGTTCATAAACGACCATTCTGCGATGAGTTTCTGAAGAAGGTACGTGGATCTCGCCACCGGCTTCTGGGTGATGGCTGACGCGACCTTTACAGATCTCGAAGTGGTACAACTTAATTATATTCACGGCCTCTGTTCAGGAGTATGCCGACCCTGTGATCGACTGGCTGGAGGTTGAACGCAAGTACTTTGCTGGTCGATACTACCGCCAGCACTGCACTTTCCGCAACGGCGCATACATCAAGGACCTTGCGCAGGTAGAGCCTGACCTTAGCAAAGTCATGATCCTGGACAACAGTCCAATGAGCTACATTTTTCATGAAGGTGAGTCATCCTGTCAGGCTTTCTTGTCGGATATCCAAACTGACAGTCGCACAGACAATGCCATCCCCATCGAAGGCTGGATTAGCGACCCTACAGACTACGAACTGCTCCACCTCATCCCCTTACTCGAAGGTCTCCAGTACGTAACTGATGTGCGCGCGCTGCTTGCTCTGCGACAGGGGATGCCGTCGTCGGTGTGATGAGGGAGCTGCATACGACTGAGCGTTCATGTACTACGCATTTAATATTGTATAATAGACGCTGGCTGCGCCCAGCAGTTGGACGAAGAGGAGATACCCAAAGACGCTGTTTCTTTGCAGATGGTCTGCTCAACTTCATCTTCCACGCATAAACATGCACATGTACGTGAGGTCTGACTGCACGTCGTAAAGGCGTGCTTTGTGTAGATTTTATTATACAACTCATTTGATGCTCGTTGCGGTGTTCACACTTGCAGTTTCGGCAGTCCCGTCGTCACTGCGACCCCAAATCTCATTGCTCTCATTTTCCACGCCCCTCATTGCCTTGGCCACCTCTTCCAACCGAACGACTACTTCCTGCACGCCCTTGTTCACTTTCTCAAAGTACCGATCGTTTTCTTCCCTTCTTTTCCTGCTCAGCTCAATATCCTTCTCCGTCTCCTCTTCCAACTTGATCCCGTCCGACAATTTGTCCCCCTTCGTGGGGTTAGAACCACCTCGCGGTCTTGTGGTCTTGTTCGGCGGCACCAGGGAGCCAACGTCGGACACCTTGCGCTGCTGCTCGGCCGACGATCCATCCTCCTCTGAGCGAGCCCACGCTTTCGCGAGTTCAATCTGAGCTTTGCGCAACTCGTCCAAGGCACGTGAATGCTCCGACCCAAAAACAGTCATCCCCGGCCCTCTGATTGCGCTCAGCTCTACTTCCTCCAACGTGTTCTGCATCTCTGCCCATATGGCTTCCGCTCGGGACGACGCCTCGGCATCTGCTGCCTGGTTCTGCTGGCGCTGGCGCCTGACAAAGGGAGCTGTACCGGTAGAGTTTGAGTTGATGAGGCTGAGATGATCGCCATCGTACGTGTCAGTCGTGGGTGGTAGCGGCCGCTTTGCATCTGGCAGGAGGAGGGAGCGTTGGCGGACGAGAGGGGTTTTGGTGGGGCTTCTCGTCTCTGTGCTAGGCGATAGCAGGGAAGTGTTGGAGGCATTGTGCGAGGGTGGTCCGACGAAGAGTGCTGGTGCCGGTAGGCGGTTTGCCTGCACTTTGGTGGCTTTGTTGCTGCTTGTAGCCATGTTGGTGTTGGGTGGTGTGGTATGGGATGGTGTGGTTGTGGAGGTAGTCGGTGCTGTCCGTGTCGAGTCGCTGCTTCAGCAACCAGACACAAAGCTTATAGATCACATTGGCCCATTCGTTCCAGCACGGCCCAATGGAGCCAGCAACGCGCAGTCAAGCTTCGAGGTTTGAGGTCTCATGCTCCCGCCGATGATGTTGGTGTTGGTGGCCCCTGCGCACGCTAGCCCATGTTCCGCTTAGTTCTTGGCGCACAATGGAAAGAGCGACCTAAGCGACGGCAGGTGAATTTCAACACTTCGTTCGCCAGCCTACTAACTTCACGTCCCCAGCAATCCCACGTCAACACCGCAAACATGGGTAAAGGTACGCAGCACGCCCTCCCGATTGCCTCGCATCTCGCTCGACGACGACACTCTCGACGCTCGCCCGCACCACACAAGCTCCCGTACAGACAAGGACGCATGCTCACCAGTGACTGCAGGAAAGCCAAGAGGTCTCAACGCCGCGCGCAAGCTGCGCAACCACCGCCGTGAGGAGCGCTGGGCCGATCTGTCCTTCAAGAAGCGTCTTTTGGGAACCGCCTTCAAGTCGTCGCCATTCGGTGGATCCTCCCACGCCAAGGGTATCGTCCTCGAGAAGGTCGGTGTTGAGGCCAAGCAGCCCAACTCGGCCATCCGAAAGTGTGTCCGTGTCCAGTTGATCAAGAACGGAAAGAAGGTCACTGCTTTCGGTACGTACCTAGCGAGAAGCCCCCTGGAGATGATTTGGATGGATGGAGGATGAAGAGGGGCCAAGGTGGCAACCAGGATGCATTGAGCATTGGCTAACGGCATCCGCAGTCCCCAACGACGGTTGCTTGAACTTTGTCGACGAGAACGACGAAGTCCTCCTCGCTGGATTCGGTCGCAAGGGCAAGGCCAAGGGTGATATTCCCGGTGTCCGTTTCAAGGTCGTCAAGGTCTCGGGTGTCGGTCTTTCGGCTCTGTGGAAGGAGAAGAAGGAGAAGCCCAGGTCGTAAACGACTCGACTACTGCAGTTGAGCGTGTACGAAGGACGAGCGAAGGCCGCCATGAAGGAATGATGGAACCAAGCGGATCATTTGGGAGGTTACCGGAGTCTTTGCATTGGGGATAATCAATGTGTCTTCCACTCGGCATATGAAAAGTCATGACAGGCTTGTCGGATAGGTATCAAATCTGACTGATGCAAGCGCCCAATTATGTTGTTGTCATGTCGTTGTTGTCATGTGGTTGATGTCATGTGGTTGTTGTTGTCAAGTCGTTGTTGTCATGTGGTTGATGTCATGTGGTTCTTGTTGTCAAGTCGTTGTTGTCATGTGGTTGATGTCATGTGGTTGTTGTTGTCAAGTCGTTGTTGTCATGTCATTGTCGTTGTCAAGTCGTTGTTGTTGTCATGTCGTTGTTGTCATGTCATTGTCGTTGTCAAGTCGTTGTTGTCATGTCGTTGTTGTCATGTCATTATCGTTGTTGTAGGTAATGTGCATGAGACTCGCAGGGTATCTCCCAACCACAAACACCACCCAATGCTATATAAAATCCACAATCAACCCAGCCCACTTCTCCTTCTACTTGGAGAATAGACCATTGAATGTCTCCTCCAACCCAGTGTCCTTCATAGTGCCATAATAATCGTACTTGAACTTTGGACTCGCAAACAGCTCGGCATCCCGCTTGACGTTCTTGGGCACCCCCAAGCCCTCCAGTCCTTTCCCTCCAGCTGTGTCCAGGCTTGCACCACTGCCATGCCCGGCATCTCCTCCGACTTCCTTGGCTCGAGACGTCTGACTTCGCGTCTGCCTTTCCGTCTTGAAGAAGTTGGGGGTGGTCTCTTTCAAGGGCGGGGCCCACACGCCGGGCTTCCAGGGATCGAGCGTGGCTTGGGCGGGTGCTTTGGGCGCGGCGGGGACTCTGTGGCGGAAGGGGTTGGGGTCGGGTTTGGCAAACAGGCTTACCGGCTCCTGGCTCCTCTGCAGACTCGGAGAGGCAGGCTGCACAGGGCTCCGAGTGCCAAACTGCGGAGGCAGGATTTCGGGGGCAGAAGGAGCGAAGCGGCGAGCCGTCGGGGTCCAGTCCATGCTGTCGTCCTGATACACGGATCGCCGGGCTGGGGTTGTGAAATCGGTGTAGTGGCTCGTGGTAGACGCTTCGGTGAGGGTGGGGGATGGGGGCAGCGCAGAGGTCGAGTCGAACTGGAAGCTGGATGTGAAGCCCTGGGCCATGGTGTCAAAGGTGGAGATTTGGGGGTGTGCGGGTTTGTAGCTGGAGCGTGGGCGTTTGTTGGGCGTGTTGGGGGCGCTGGGGAGGTAGGTTTCTTCGGGGAAGGCGACAGGCGTGTACACGATGCGCACGGTTGTCCAGGTCAGGACAAAGGAGAGGGTTATGGCGACGAGGAGGAACAAGTTTGTGTTGTGGAAGGCCTTTAGGTTGGAGGGGCGGATGGCGTCGTTTTTCCAGTAGAAGAAAGTCGCTGCGCGCAGCACAAAGACGGAAGCGCGGATGAAGCACAGTGACTTCCCACCTCGCATGCGGCCGGTGATGCTGTTTGTCTTGCTGGCCAGGCTTGGGTTCCACCCTATGGTCAAGAAGTCGGCGAGCAACGAGGCCTGAATCAGGTGCAGGGCAAAGGGAGACAGGAAGCAGCGTTGGTCGAGGTTGCGTGAGAAGACGGCGTGCTTCCCACAGGTGGACCAGGTGAGGGGCTCGTCCCGAGCGTGTGGGTGTGTTGGAGCGGCCATCAGGGCCAGGGCGTGCCATGTTGCGCCGACGAGGACGGAAGACGTGTAGAGCCATTTGGCCAGGGCAATGCATCTCAGAGTGCACGTCTGGCGGAACGTGTGGGCGGTGCGGCTGTGCGCCCTGCTCCTGTCGATGATGCGGCGAAGGTTGTCTGCTTTGGCGGCGTAGCCTGCAGCGCGGATCTGGTCCTGGACGCGAGGGAGACAGACGTGGCAGACCTGGGGGTACCTCTCCTCGAGCTCGTTGCGGTAGGCGTCGAGGGAGGCGGCGTACTTTGGATACTCTGGCTCGTCCTCGTCCGGGAGGTATTCGGCGAGGGTCTTGTTGAGGAGCAGCTGGTTGCGCTGGCACGTGTTGCAGAAGAGCGCCTCGGGCTCGACCGACGTGGCGGGCAGGACGGGCGACGAGGAGCGTGGGATTGCGTAGTGGAGCGAGGGCTCGGGGACGGCGGCCATGTCTTCTGCGGGCGGGTCGGCGACGTTCCCGCGCTGCGCCTTGAGTCAGTCGTGTGTGTGTGTGTGTGTGTGTGTGTGTGTGTGTGTGTGTGTGTGTGTGTGTGTGTGTGTGTGTGTGTGTGTGTGTGTGTGTGTGTGTGTGTGTGTGTGTGTGTGTGTGTGTGTGTGTGTGGACGAGGCGGCTGTATGTATATGTATGTGTGTGTGTATGTGTGTATGTGTGGGTATGCACCAGGATCAAGGTACCTCGTCGAAGTGGTTGACGGCGTCGCAGTGCGGACAAAGATAGCTTCGGGGCATCTGGGACACGGCATGGCGCGACGGCTGGTTGCAGAAGTGGCAGCGGATCCTGCGCCGTAGCAGCGGCATGGTGAAAGCGGACGGATGCTCTCTTCTCTCTTGTTGTGCGCGCGACCCTCTTCTGTCTTGTTGTGCGCGCGACCCTCTTCTCTCTTGTTGTGCGCGCGACCCTCTTCTCTCTTGTTGTGCGCGCGACCCTCTTCTCTCTTGTTGTGCGCGCGACCCTCTTCTCTCTTGTTGTGCGCGCGACCCTCTTCTCTCTTGTTGTGCGCGCGACCCTCTTCTGTCTTGTTGTGCGCCATGCTCATGCTCACTGGACGGCGAGTCGAGTCTGGAGACTTTCTGCCGCCACCCACCGCCCGCGCACCCGTCCCATCTAGCTCGGGAGTCCGCCGTCCAAGGCCAAATTTCCTTCTCCGGCCTCCATCGACCCATCGACCCGTCGACCCATCGACACATCGACACCAGCCTGCCCACGGATCCCCGGCCGTGTCCAGCGTCCAGCACCTCTGCCTCCACGTCTACGCCCGCGTCCACATCCACCTCCACCTCCACCTCCACTCGCCTACGGCCTATACATCGCCCCGCCTGTCGATGGCTCGGTAGTCTGCCACCTTCACCCTCACCACCACCCACACCACCCACACCACCACCACCATGACCCAACTGATCGCAAGACCCGGCCGCAACGCCGCCCGCCAGGCGAAAAAGGCAAAGGAAATCCGCCACGTCAAGGGCGCCATGGTCTGGCACGAGAAGCAGCGGCTGAAGCGCAAGGCCCTCATGCGCGAGCAGTTCGAGGCCAAGCAGACGTGGATGCAGCGCGAAAAGTGGGAGCGCGACAACATCACAGAGGTCAAGCGCAAGGCCTTGCGCAACGCCGCCGAGGACTGGAAGCTGGGCTCGCTGCGCCCCAACCGCGCCGTCAACGTCGAGCAGGCCAAGTACGCCGTCGTCCAGCCCACCCAGGTCCAGAAGCCCGAGATGCCCACAAAGGTCCACGCCCGCCGCAACATGCACAACGAGAAAAAGGGCCTGGCCCCCGAATACCCCCTGGTCGTCGACGACAAAAAGTACTTCCCCATCGTCAAGGGCGACCGCGTCGTCGTCCTCGCCGGCAGGGACAAGGGCAAGATCGGCACCGTGCTCGCTGCCGTCCCCAGGACCCACGAGTTCATCGTCCAGGGCATCAACATGGTGCGTACACGTGCGCCTGCTGCCTGCACCGTAGACTGACTGACTAGGCCTACTACGACTCCAAAGTCTTCAACACGGGCGACCAGGACATCGGCCCCCGCCGCGAGAGCGAGATGCCCGTCGCCATCAACGACATCCGCCTCGTCGTCCCCTACGCCTCCACATCCTCCACCCCCACCGGCCAGAGCGTCTACGAGGATGTCATCGTCGACAACATCCTCTTCGAACGCCACACCACAGGCATCGACCCCTTCACCGGCACCGACTACGGCGACGCTGAGATCCCCAAGGAGCACCAGTACGACCCGGAAACAGGCCTTCCCATCTTCCACCGCTACATCGCCGGCACACGCTACCGCATTGCATGGCCGTGGGAGACGGAGACAAAGGCAGCTGACACCAGCGCCCCGCCGCCCAACAAGAAGGCTGCCCAGGGCTGGCTGTCCAAGACGCTCGGCACCCTCCGCCACCCCATCACCACCCTGCAGAGCTGGCGAAACCCCGCGACCAACAAGAAGCCCAAGCGGGCACCCTCCTCGCTTCCCCTCTCCGCCCAGGTCGAGAGCATCGAGCACAGCCAGCTCCGAAAGCAGCGCCGCGCCATCCTCCGCAGCGAAGACCCCAAGCACAAGGAAGCCCACGACACCGTCGACACAACACGCAACATCGTCGAGGGCTCCGACTCGATGAGCTACACGCTCGTCGCACCCCCCTTCCCCGACTCGCTGGGCCAAGAACTGCACGGCGACATGGTAGAGCGCAACGCCAACGCCCGTCACGACACCGAAGCGCCCTACAAGCCCATCCACGCAAAGTACATGAGCCCCAAGGCCCAGGCCGCGCAGGCGTTTGCCCAGAAGAAGGCGCGCGCTGCCGAGCGCATGAAGACACCCATGCAGCTGCGATGGGAGCAGGAGCAGGCGAAGAAGCAGGCAGCCAAGAAGGAGCGTCCGGCCGTGGACACGGACACGCTGCTTGCGGCACTGGGGCAGCACATGTCTGCCAACGGTGTGAAGCTGACGGCAAAGAGGAGGGCTGCCAGCCAGGTCGAGGCGCTCGATTAGAGACCAGCAGCCGAGGGGGAAGGGTAGGCGTGTTTGCATGGGCATCTGCATGGGTGAAGTCTGTCACTTGTAGCATAGTGTAGATATAGTTGGCTTCTTTTGTACAGTACGATGATGGCAGTTTGACGTGGTAAGACAACATCGAAGAGGGAATATCACACATGTTCATTCCATGACTCTTGGGTATCATAAACAAACGCCAGCTGTGCGTGCAGGGACAATCCAGGTCACGCAGCACATGGTCCTTCCTTTCTCTTCGGTCCTCTCACACCAATATCCCCCAGTACTCCGCCCGCCCTCCATACCCCTCAAGCTCCTCCCACTGCACCAGAAACCGATCGACCACCCTGACCAGCCACTTCCCACTCAAGCTCAGCGTCTTGACCCGCGCAAAACTCTCCACGTACACCGTCCGACACAAGCCTCTGCTCTCGGCACCGCGAATGTTGAAGAAGCGCAGCATCAACGCAGCGAGGACGAGAATTACGGCTGTCCCGGGGCCGTTGGTTATCACCAAACTCGGAAGAGAGGCGCAGGTGTTGTTCTGCGAGGCGGTGGGTACAGACAAGAGTAGGGGGAAGGCTTTAAAGAGAGTTTGAAGCGCCGTGAAAGGCGTCGTGTAGAGCGGTTGATGGACCCTCCTCGCCCGCGGTATCGTGGCAATGGTGTAGTGCTCTGGCCCAACGCAATGCTGTCTCCCTTGTCCCCCTGTAATTTCTGTCTTCCCATCCAATACAATCTGCGGAACACGGGTCTTCTCTTGCGCCCTCCTCGCTCCCTCTTCGGTAGGTCCTTGCGCCGCGCGCTCCTCCAGACCCTTCTCGAAAGCCACAGCGCGCTGTGCGCTGAATGCGTCTCCACTGCTGACTATGTAGGTTCTGTGCACGTACTTTCGTGTGTCGAGGTCGCGTAGCAGCGCGAACATCTCGTGGGTATGCCCTCCGGATCCCAGCACAACGAGAACACGCGCACTGGTCGGCCGTGTGTGCAATTGCCCCGTCTTGGGCCGTGCATTGGGGAGGATCGCGACAAGACGGAGAGAAGCTGCGACCAACAGCGTGACGAGGAGCGCGAGGAAGAAGGATAGGCCGTAAAGCGAGGACAGCGGGGGCGCCATTACGGATAGGGGTGTGCTCACAACCGGTAGATGATCGGTGTATATCAGTAGTCGTATCCTGAGGTGACAGTGCTACGGTGTGAGTTCGTCTACGATTCTCGTTATAGATAGACGAGGCATTGTTGGTGTTTGGCCGTGGGAGTGGTGTTGTAGAGTAACGTGTAGCTACTGGCCAATGAGAACGGGCGAGCTTGAACGCGATATCACATGGCACGTTGAAGATACACGCTGCGCCTCTCTCGCTTTCACACAACCTTCACTTGCGATCAGTATCAGAACGACTTGCGATCAGTATCAGAACGATCTGCCCAGTGAGTACTTCAACGTTCTGAGAAGTCTCATAGACAACCCTTGTAACCGAAGTATCATTCTTCAGCCATTCCCTCTTTCCACGTCCTCCTACAACTGATATCTATAATCGGGATTCAGATCGCCCATCTCCGTCTTCTCATATTCCGTCAAGCCCACATTCCTAACACTCTTGTCCCTCGATCGATTCTGCATCAAACAAGCGACAAAGTACACGCAGCAACTGAGCGCACTCAAGCACACAAACGCAATGCAGATCGAGTATCCCGGAACATACTTGGGCGCATCCTTCTTCAAGAAGGCATAGACTGCGATGATCCCCCCGATGTTGCCGAAGCCCACCTGCCAGGCTGACCCTACAGAGCGACGGTGATGACCACCAAGGTTCATGTTAAACTGGATCTCGCATTAGTAACATCGTAGGCGGCTCTGGCATGGCGTACGTACCCAACAGACGATGACGGGCATCGCAGTGTATGCGCCCATGGCAACCAGGAACAATGCGGCATACTGGAGATCCGGATTGTTGTGCACTGAGATGAGGATGGCAAAGCCTGTGATGCAAACACAGATAGGGAAGATGATGAACAAAAAGCGGTGCTTCAGCCTATCCGAGAACCACGCAACCAACATAGAGAAGCCAAACGCAGCAGCCCATGGTGGCACAGAGTGTAGCTGAGTCTGAATCGCGCTGTAGCCATACGACTGGATGATGGCAGGGCTGAAATAAGCGTAACCATAGGCAGGCACGATAAGACCAAAGTACATGAAGCCGCCGACTACGATCTTGAAGTCCTTGAAAACGCGGCCAACGTCGCCAAGCGACATCTTTCGCTCGCGGGCCGATTTGCCTTGATCGACTTGCAGACGTGCCTTGACAAAGGCACGTTCGTCTTCGGTGAGCCACTTTGATTCCTCGGGGAAGTTAGGCAGCAAGAAGAAGAAAGAGAAGGAGACAAGGACAGTGAGAAGGCCCTCCAAGATGACTGGAGCTGTTAGCGACATTTTAGCATGGCAGGACAGGAGAGCACGTACAGATCCAGCGCCAGCCCATGTAACCCCTCACACCATCCATCTTACCAATGGCACTGGCAAGAAGGCCTCCAAAGGCGCCGGCGAGCGTGGTCGAGGAGAAAAAGAAGGAATATCGCTTCTGGGCTTCGTGGCGACGATACCACATGCCAATCAAATAAAATGCACCTGGGAACATGCCCGTTTCGAAAACACCAAGAAAGAAGCGCGTTGCTAAGAGCCCAGAGTAGTTCTGTACGAAGCCTTGCAGCATAGTCACAAGTCCGAAGCCGAACATGCAGATGGACAGCCAGATTCTCGGTTTGAGCTTTTTCAGGAGAAGATTCGACGGAATCTCAAACAGTATGTACGGGACAAAGAAAATGACCAAGGCGTTGTTGTAGCGGTTGTCGTGAAGCAAGTCGAGTTCCTTGCTCAGCCCGAACACGTTGGCATTGGCAATGTTGACACTGATGCTGTGAGTGAAGGCGTGCTCAGGGACCTCTGTGCTACATACCGGTCCAGGAAAGCTAGCAAGTACATGATACAGAGGAAAGGGATGACATGGAGGTCGATTCTCCTGACCAGCTTGGCCTCGGTTGTGTGCGGCGGGCACGTTACGAGCTCGGCTGCTTCTTCATGGTAGTCGCCGTCGTAGTGAGGTGCTGCCTTCTGGTCACCAAGATCTGGCAACGCCTGAACGTCCTCTGCGCGTCGTTAGCTTGCGTTCTCGAGCGTTGTAGATTGTGGACCGCTGGGTCGCTTGTATGCCGTGTGCGCTAGCATGGGGCTAACAAGGATTGTAGCTGGTACTGTGTAATACTGTAGAAGCTCTCCGTGTGTGTATATAGCCCATGGGATTACGCAGTGAAGGAAAGCTTGACTTACTCTCTTTCTTGGAGAACATCTTGGAGCGGTATGGATGTCGTTGGCAAGACTGCGAAGTTGGGGTCTCACTACGCCGATGCCTTGCTGTTCTGGCTCTGGCTCTGGCTCTGGTTCTTTGGACCACGCGGTCGGTCGCACCAACAGGTTTGCACCACGTTCGCAGCCGCGCTTATGGGATGAGACGGAGAGAAGAAGGAAGCAGCTGCAGACAGGACGTGTAAGCCATCACCCGTCATCCTCCTCGCTTACCGTGGCCGAAGTCGCTGGACGGCCATCAAGGTCTCGTCTAACCCCGCGGTTTTGTGGGGCAGCATCGACAAAGAGAGGCGACCGAGGGCCCAAAGAGGCAGCTGCAATGACCTTCCCCAGTGTGGCTGGCGGACTGGCGAACTGGCGAACTGGCGAACAGCTCTTCCCCGTATATCCGCATGTGCAGAGCGCTGTGCCGACGTTCTTGGTTCACCCGCAGCGCTGCCGTTATGGCCGAGCCCTAGACCGAAGCCTTCAAGCGCCCAGCATTTACGTCTTAGTTGCTCTCTGCCGTCGGCATGACGATCAAGGATGCGGCTTGGCGTTCTGTCGGATGCTACCATGGATTGGCCGCTGTGGCGCAGAGAGCCAATGGAAAGAAGGTTAAGCGACTTTGCTCGGAACGGCATCGGCGCAAGATGGTGAGTCGTTGCGCGCGCATGCTTGCTGTGAAAAGGAGCATGCGGGACTGCGTGTAGGCCCGACGTTGCGCCTCCCCAAACGCGCCTCCCATGGTGAGGCGGGTGTATCATGTCAGGTCCAGGACGGCAGGGCAAAGGCCTGGTCACGCTGGGTTGGGTTCGGGGTCTTTCGGCAGTCTGGCCAGTGGTTCCGAGCTGGCACTTCACAAGCCTGGGCGACGCTTCCAATCCTTCAACGTCGACTTTTCGGCCGACCTCCTGTCGTCACCTTCACTACGCTCACTTTTCTTTTCAGCCTCCACCCGGCCTCGTTGCACGCTTTCATGAGCCCGACAGCACATGTTCTGGATACGATAGTGCGCCGGCAACTCTCGACTCTCTCTCTCAGTGGCGCGCAGGCTGAACAGCCATGGTGAATGTCAAAAACGTCGCCTTTAAAGTCAACAAGCAGACGCCCATTTCCCAGGCACCTCCTCGCGCCTATGGCACCGTCATCAACTGTCGAAAACCAGGCGGCAAGCGCGCCTTCAAGGAGCTGAAGGAAGTACGCTCGCACTCGGTCCCTCTCACCAATGTTTCGGGCACCAAGAAGCGCAAACGAGATGAGCAAAAGAGCGAGGCGTTCCAACGCCAGATTGCCTTCACCACGTCGTCACCGGCCAACGCCCAGGCTTCCCTGGCGGCTCTGCGGCAGGGAAGCCAGCCCCTCATCACGCAGAAGCTGAAGCAAATCAAGCCCACCAGGTTCAGGAAGGGCAAGGTCCTGGAAAAGGGCGTTGATCTGGATTGCTGGTTCACCATTCTCTCGTTTTCCGACCCTGCGCAGCTGCTGGAGATGCGTCAGAAGATTGCATCCTGCTATCGCTTTCTGAGGGATAACCCCATGCTTTGGGTTCACAGCCGGAACTACTACTACGGGAGCGACATGCCAGAGCCGCCTTCGGATCTGAACGAGTTTCAGTATGCACATCTTCGACATGGCCATGGCTGCATGAGCTGCGGCGCGCCAAGCACACGCAAGACGTACTGGGCGTTTCTTCGCCGATGGTGTAAAACGTGCTTGCAATCCAAGACGGTCAAAGAGCACGACGCGCTTGTCATTATGCGCATGGTCGGCATCGACGATGTCTCTCTTCTCCGCAAGTGTCTTTCGTCTGGCGTCTTTGACTCGTGGGGCAATTTCGTCGGCGTTGGACCCGCTAGTACGCACTCGCTGAAGACGATCTATCTGCTTTCTGAAGTGCAGAAGCTCGAGACGGAAATCCGTGATGCCACTACGCTGTATCCTGCTACGTGGTCTGCCGAGCTACGACCTAGCATGGCTGAAAAGGCAGCCTTTGTCGACGAGCGCCGTGCCTTTGCACGGAAGATGGAGCTTTGGGAAGAGGCCACGCGCAGCAACAAAGCCAGCGACTACCAGGCGAAGAAGGCTGCGCGCAAGGCGTACTTTGAGCACGAGGCCTCTCGCCTCGACCCACCGATTAGTCTGAAGGAGATGGAGGCCTGCCCTTGTTACCGCCGCGCCATTGCTATTCCCAAGGATCCCAACAACACGTCTTGGCAACAGCTCAAACCGAAGCTCGAGAAAGAAGCTGCAGAGCTGGCGCTCGGACGATTTACCACACCCGAGACACGAGTAGGTACGGCATCGGCATCGGCATCGGCATCAGGTACCTGCACGCCGACCAGCATGCAGGCTCACCAGC
Source organism: Ascochyta pisi (assembly GCA_039634435.1). Lineage (NCBI taxonomy): Eukaryota > Fungi > Ascomycota > Dothideomycetes > Pleosporales > Didymellaceae > Ascochyta > Ascochyta pisi. The sequence goes on along the minus strand of CP113326.1, from coordinate 951,864 downwards.
CGTACTTGCACCCTATCCCGGGCCTACCTGCAGGTCTTCTCCTGCCGTTTCCCCATCCTCACCATCATCCGCACATGCTTTGATTTTGGGTGCATTGCTTGTACCTTGTCTTTATTTTTGTCTGGCGTTGTGCAGGGTCGTTTGAAGGGGCATAATCTGGCATGGAGTTTGTGGTTTCTACCCAGTAGCTACGGCGCAAACAGACGGGGCATTGCATGCATGGCGTTTTCTTGGGGCCGAGATGGATGCATGTTTCAGTACCACTTGGCTTGCTAATGGGACATGGTGGCTTATATACGCGTGCTGACATAGTAGATGAATATACAGTACTACACAGGCTGCTTCCCGACGTCATGCAAGTCTGCAGTGCAGCACGGCATGACGGCATCTCATCACGCGGGCTCGGCGGGGAGGACGGGCAGCGATGTGCGAGGTCCGTGGTGTGACGCAGATGAGATGATGCAGCTACTCCAGCTGTTCTCCAAGTAGGCATGTACCTGGACAGTGTGTACTGTGTACGGAGGGTGTGGAGAAGCATGCTCATCCCACTCTTTGCCGCACCGGGGACTCGACGGCATGTGGAACACGGGCAGCGGTCTCGGCACCTGCGGCTTACTAAAGCAGAGAGGCGATTTGTTGCCGAGGTGGGCCCGGTGGGTACGTCTCTCGCAACAACAAGCGTGCTGGGTATGTGCTTCTGGGATCACTCGTCAGGAGGAAGAAGAGCCAGCACGAAGCGCTGCAACGAGACACTGGCCACGATGCACGCTGGACCGATGTGTGTGCAGCCTTGTTGCCCTTCAGCTGGGCCGAGGGCTTGGTTTGGGTTGATGGAATCAGCGTGGGGCCAATGGGAAGGCCAGGAGAGCGGGTTACCGCGGGGGGTACTGGGAGCTACAAAACGGCCAGCGTGCCCTCGTCTCGTCAGGCGTCGAGGAGCGAGCAGGACAGGACTACTCTGCAACCTGTGCAATCAGCGATTCTGGCCGGCCAAACATGGCAGGCGTCTCCCCTAGCCAAAGTCAACATGTCGCTCCCGTAATCACGGCAGTCCAGACGAAGGGCCAATAGCGAGCGTCTGATTGGCTCGCGGACATGACGGCTCCACTTTGGCTATCGCGTCTTCTCGAAGAAATGTTGCCATGTCTGCGGCCGTCGGGGAAATCGAGAAATCGATGCTTATAAGCGTCAGCGTCTGCGTCCTCAGCTTGGTTGGTTACCCAGACTTGTGCCCTGCCTTTCTCCTTCGGCCGCCATTGAGCATTGCAGCTCGTCCACCCACCACTTGACCCTACTCCCCAGTAGGACCACCCACGACAACACGTCCACGTCCACGGCCGCCGTCACCGCCACCGCCATGGCTTCCGCCTCGCGCACCTTCTCCCGCGCTCTGCGCACCGCCGCGCCTTCCTTCCGCCCCACCACCACCACCGCCCGCTCCGCCCGCTTGGCTGCACCGGTTCAGAATGCTTCCCGCACGCAGTGGCAGGGGCGACGCGGCTACGCCACGGGCAACGAGGAGCCCGCCGACAAGTTTGAGGGCAATCCCACGGGCATGTTCGTCGGTGCCGGTGCGCTGCTGCTCGGTGCTGCTGGCTACGCGGCCTACACATACCGTCCCGAGCTGCTGGGCCTCGAGGGCAAGCCCAAGGCCCCCTTTGTCCCGCGCTTCGAGAACTACCAGGAGGTATACAACCACATTGCCAAGCTGCTCGAGGAGCACGACGACTACGATGACGGCAGCTACGGCCCCGTGCTGCTGCGCCTGGCCTGGCACGCCTCGGGAACGTAAGTATACAGCGCAACGCCCGCCGAGCCCGCCCCAGCCTTGCCCCTGACTTGCCTCTGACCCAACGCAGCTACGACAAGGAGACCAACACGGGTGGCTCCAACGGCGCTACCATGCGCTTCGCCCCCGAGGGTGACCATGGCGCCAATGCCGGTCTGAAGGCCGCCCGCGACTTCCTCGAGCCGGTCAAGGAAGCCTTCCCCTGGATCACCTACTCGGACCTGTGGATTCTTGCTGGTGTCGCCGCCATCCAGGAGATGCAGGGCCCCAAGATTCCCTACCGTGCCGGCCGCGCTGACCGCGACCTCTCCTTCTGCACCCCCGACGGCCGTCTGCCCGATGCCTCCAAGGACAGGAGCCACATCCGCGCCATCTTCGGCCGCATGGGCTTCGACGACCGCGCCATGGTGGCCCTGTCTGGTGCCCACGCCCTCGGCCGCTGCCACACAGACCGCTCCGGCTATGCTGGTCCCTGGACCTTCAGCCCCACCACCCTGACCAACGACTACTTCAAGCTCCTGATCGAGGAGAAGTGGCAGTACAAGAAGTGGGACGGCCCCAAGCAGTTTGAGGACGTCAAGACCAAGACGCTGATGATGCTGCCCACCGACATGGAGATTGTCAAGGACAAGAGCTTCCGCAAGTACACCGAGTTGTACGCAAAGGACAACGACGCCTTCTTCAAGGACTTCTCCAATGCCGTCGTCACCTTGTTCGAGCTGGGTGTGCCCTTTGAGCACCCCGAGGACCAGAGGTGGGTCTTCAAGAGCTCCTTTGACTAGTTTGGTCCGGCTGCATGAGGCGCTGACCAAAGGGGAGGGTGGGGATTTCATTTCATGTCGAGATATCCAGCTAGACAAACTAGACCGTTGTGTTTTCCGAGTCGAGGGGAGCATTACGCTCAAGAAGTTCTAATTCAAAGTCGAGTAGACTGTACCAACATGATAGAGAGAAGCAAACTCATCCTTGACCGTTCTTCATGGCTACTGCATGTGATGCCAGTCTCCTATCTGTTCTCCTACGGCTTCATGTATGGGTGTGTAGCACAGTAGAGACTCACGATCGTCACTCGGATTGACCGACGTTAACATGCAACTACAAGGTAGACAAATGCAGTTTTCGCACGGAACGCACTATTTCATGCCGGCAAAAGCTAACACGAGTTGCGTCCAGCTGCTCAGTCTTGCAGAAAGGTATGCGCGAGCTGGGTTTGCTTCCTTAACCACCACTTCTGGGCCTCCTTCTCGAGTCTTTGTAGATCCGCGACATGCTGCTTCCCTAGGCTTGCAATCTCCCCTTCGAACTGATCAATCTCCTCGTCAAGTGTTTCAGGAGCAATGGGAGTAGATGGCCTCTGAAGCTTCGAGGCCTGGAGTAAGAAACCGGGAAACAAGCTCATCAGGTCTGTACCTCCAAAAGAAACGCGCCTTCTCTTTCGCCTACCCTCCTGCGCTGAGCTGCCGTGCTCAGAAACAAAGAGTGCCGATTCAGCCTTCGAAGCAGGCGATGAGGCATTCGCATCTGCCTTGGCAGTAGATAACAAAGCCGCCACGACCCCCTCGCCCAAGCAAATTACTCCCAGCTGGAAGATCTCAGCCATTACGCCCTCCCACTGCTCCTGTAGCTCCTTGATCTGATGCATTTCAGCATGCGTGTGCTTTTCAAAGGAATGAAAGCGGACGTGCAACGTTGTCTGGATACGCTCCATCTCGCCCGTAGCGTTCCTGCGCTGCAGACCGTAGCGATAGCTAGAAAGCGGGTTGCAGAGCTTCTCGACGAGACGCTGATACTTGGCAGGCACGGTAAGCTTGAGCGGCAATGCTTGAGAGTTACTGCTGGCTGGGTCTGAAGAAGCGATCTGGAGATTGCTTTCGTGGAGTTTGTTCAGGAGTGTGTTATGGTCTTGGTTGATCCTGGCGACAGCGGTTGAGTACAAGTGGCGGCGATACTCTTCACTTGTCTCTATTGTGTGGTTCAGTCAAGCCGCTAATCATCAGTGCAGTGGCTGTACCTTTGAAGGAAAGGGCCAAGTGATGCACCTTTTCCTCTTGCTTCCTCTTGCTTAATTTTTTGGTGGTTGACTTTCGCGGGCTACGCGAGCTGGACCATGTTTGCGGTGAGTCGAGCTTTTGTCGCTTGAACATGGCAGCTGCCGAGACGGCTAGAGTTGTCTCTGAAGGCTTGGTAAGATTCGGAGTCTTGAGCGCATCGCGATTGCGTCGTTGTGTTGCCGAGATCGCATCTTGACCGTCCATTGTCGACCCTGAACGGACGACAGAATGCGTGCTGGGGCGGAAGGAAATGAGGTGAGGTGAAGCGGTGAAGTGTTTGGGTTGCTCAAGGCGGCGAGGCAGGCGCGACGCCATGGAAAGGAGCAGCCACCACAACGCCTGAAGCACGGCAGAAGGACATTATGGCAGCTGAAAAATCTGAAAAAGAAAAACATGCGTATGAAATACTCACAGTGCAAGAGTAGCAATGCCCATGCACCTGTTATCAGCGTTTTTCCATAATCTGCGTCACTAGCAAACTCGCCACAGTTCCATATTGTACAATCAATACAGGCAACAGCGCCGTGTTTCGCCTTTCTTTACCAGCTCCCCTGACCAAGACGCTACTTCTGCTCGCCCTCAGCTGGTACAACAACGTTCTTCTCCTCGAGCATCTTCGCTAGCGAGCCATCCTGATGCATCGTCATGAGGATGTCGCAACCACCAACGAACTCCTTGTCGACGTACAGCTGGGGTATCGTGGGCCATTCCGAGTACTCTTTGATGCCTTCACGTCGTCAGCCCATTGCCTAGGGATTGGCACAGTCTGCGCAAGCTTGGCCGCACGTTGCGCCCTTGAGGTCACGCCACGCCACGACCGCCCCTATGCAGCTTGCAGGAAAAAGTTCGTCCACGTACCTGCCCTCAGCTCCTGATCCTCCAGCACATTGAACGCTGTGAACTTATCCGGGTCCACACCCTGCATGCCGAGGATCTGTATGCTTGCCCTCGAGAACCCACACTGTGGCGTCTCCGGGGTTCCCTTCATAAACAGCACGACGGGCGAAGAAGCAACGGCACGATCAATCGCACTACGGACCTCGTCGGAGAGGCATCGGATTTGGAAGGGTGTGAGGAAGCGGGCACCTGAATGAGGGCGCGCGGTGCTGGCGCGGGTTGCGGCGCGGAAGGCCTGAAGTTGTTAGCAGACAGTTTGCATCGGGGTCTGCATGAGGGAGTGACATGATACCTGTGGGATAGCACGTCTTGAAAACATTATTCTGTCTGAGCGCGTGTGTGTGCGTGAGCGAGTGAGTGTTCTGATGGATGACGGCACCTCCGAGCTGTTCGCCGCAGAATTTCTCTATGAGGTTAGGTGAATGAGCTAAACAGCTTATGTCTCTCACCTCTCATTGGTTCTTATCATGTATTCCACAGCATGTGTTGTATCTGGCCCAAGAACGTGTGACTAAGTAGTTTCTTCTCAGTCCAAGGCCAAAAGGAGAGGTATATTGAAAGTCATGTGAAGGTGATATCGATCCTCTATGCTAGTGAAATTCATTCGTCTTTTTCCATGACGCGAAACAGGAACGCCGTGCTATATGCAAACCTACATTGCTCAAGATGTTCGCGTCCGCCCACATGTTGAGACATTCTCGCCTTTTTATCTATCCAGAGCCGCAAAAAATTCCAACCGCAGTCTGGGAACCCCTTACTGCTCGTTGACGACGTGACCCCACTCGTGGCTCTCCATTCCATCGCTACCCCACATGATGCCCTTCAGCCATGTCCTGACAACATTGGCATACGCACCGACATCACCCTTGGACATGGGGACTTCAATGTCGTTGCCACGGAAGTGGATCTGGCTGATGGGTGTCACGAACCAAGCTGTGCCAGCCGCAAAAGCCTCGACAAGGCGACCCTCCTTGGCAGCCTCCTCAAGCTCGAAGATGTTGAACTTGCGCTCGATAACCTCGACAGCTTCAAGATCCTCATGACCTGGTGCTAGCTTGGTGCGTGCAAGCTCAAGGATAGATCGTCGTGTTACGCCATCAAGAACGATGCGCTCCTTCAGGTCAGCCGTGACGAGCTGCAGCTTGCCCTCTCGTGTCCGCCAGACCACGAAGAAGTTACTGGCACCTGCCTCAGTCACAGTACAGTCCTCGCCGAACAACCAGAGAATCTGATGGTAACCCCTCGCTCTTGCTTCACCTTGTGCAACGAGGGAAGGTCCGTAGTTCGCACCAACCTTTGCGTAACCGAAGCCTCCAGGCCAGGCACGGCACATGTCGTCCTGAGATGCGAGAAGCTTGATGCCACCAGACATGTTACCCATGGGCGCAAAGCAGCACAGAATAACGAAAAGAAGGGCCTCCTTAGGTCGCTCAACACCAAGGGCTGGGTCTGAAGCGATCATCGTGGGCCGAATGTACAAGAAGCTGCCGGGGCGATCCTTAGGAAGCCATTTCGCGCCATCAGTCTCGCACAGCTTGACAATCAGCTTGAGAAGCTCCTTGGGCGGGAAAGCGGGCAGAGCGATACGGTTCGTGGACATGAGCATACGGTTGCAGTTCAGATCCGGGCGAAACAGGCGAAGCTTGCCGTCATGGCCACGGTACAATTTCATTCCTTCGAAGCACTCGGTTGCATAGTGTAGACACGACGCTGTGGGCGCAAGAGAGATCGGGCCGTAGGGTTGCAGCGTCGGCGCGGCCCAGCCTTCCTCGACTGTCCATTTGGCCTGAACCATGTGGTCGGTGCAGACCTTTTGAGAGGCCATCTCCGCAGAGCCAAGGGCAGGGACAGATCGTGGAGCGTTGGTGTATGTGCATTGCACCTTTGAGGCGTTGAGTTCAGCGAGATGTGGCTCGTCAGTTTGTGCCTTTGTTCCCCGCTCCGCTGGAGGTGTGGCGGTGATGGTGTTTGTAAGAGAGGCCGATTTCAGTTGCGAAGGAGCGGACTTCTCAAGAGCGTGCTGAATGCCAGAGCTGGTGAGGTCTGTGACTGTCTCGCCATCATTGGGAGGTGTTACAGCGATGGGAGGCATGGTGACTTTTGAGGTGAGCGGCTTGTCCTAGGGTATCAATGGCAGGCCAAGTTTGAGTGGGAACAAACGTCAAGTGCCGTGTTGGGGGAAAGGGTTTTATAAAGGACAGAAGTTTCAGTCAAGAGTCACACCTTCCCTATCGCGCGGAGAAGTCCAGGCTAAGACTTGTCAGCACGGAGTACCGCGGGACTCAGAAGACTAATCTTCCTTGCATCAATGGCGGAGTCGATAAGGAGAGACGTTGACGAAATATTTGGTGGACCCTGACCGCGGCTTTGAGAATTTCGAGCGGTTCAAGATGGCTCAGTACCGCCAATCGAACGTCTTTCGCGTTCGAGATTTTTTAGGACAGCCATGTGGCACATCGAATCCTTGACAGGCTATGCCAAATGCTCCATCAATCTAGAAGCCACACAAGCCGGATAATGTTCTTGTAGGGCGTCACGGGTACGCAGGGCGTGTTGCGGGAGGGCACGGGAACTGCATTTTCAGCCTCACCGCCAGTATCCGCTTGCAGCAGCGCCGGTACGCTTCCGATTGCTGAACGCACAAGCGGCCTATATGCACTCAGCCTTAAGAGTCAGTTTCCGATCCGGACATTTTCAATTGCTGATCGTTGCACAGGTCGGTGCAGGAGCGACATCGGAGGCAACATGCGCCTGCAGCTAGCATTCCTGGATACTACAAGTGAGCCTACACGGCGATTATTGATGCAGCGGATAGTTGCGGTTCCGCACAGTCATCTAGTGGAGGCAACGGCTTAACGAAACGAAAGGATCAAGTGACTAGGATACGAGTAGACTTGAGCGGCAGGTGGGGGTCCCTTTCGGCAGGATCGCAAAGGGAAGTCAGATCTCGAGACAAGTCCAAGTACCAACTAAGCCATAACTCTATGTTGTAAATACCGCTGGTAGCCTGTCCATTTATATCCGCTTCGCCGATATTCTCACGCGAACGGAAGGCTTATGACAACGCCTCGGCTATCTGACCCTGTTGTCGAAGACCGTCAATGCCTTTCAATATGCCGTCTGCGACCTCGCCTACGCGTCCTTCCAGTGCATTGAAATCCATCTTGCTAATGGCGGCATTGATTTGCTCCATGACCGCTTCCTCCTGCACCGTTTCTGACATGACCTGACCTTCCGTTCTCCAGTATTCTTCCCTGACACCTCGAAGCGCTGGGTCGCGATTGACCGAGTTCGTTATCAGGCCAAGCGCACGCATTTTATTCATTGTCTCTTCCGATACGCGTGTCGCCATCTCCAATCGCTCCGCAATCGAGACGGGTTTCGCAAGCCATCGGTTCGTGCTCGTAGCCCAGAGCACAAAAGCCATGCCGATGTCCTGCACTGCAAAGATCATGTATCGCAGGAATCTGACACGCCAGTGTATCGAGTCAATGTTCTGAACGAACTTGGCACGCTTGTTGACCGTGATGTCGTAGGTCGCCATGAACCATATCTCCACAATCAGGGTCGCGAGGCCCAGTATAGTCGCGTGCGTTCGGAATCTCGAGCCTTCGCTCCCAACCAGCGATGAGGTAGCCAAGCCAAGCACAGCGAGCTGAAAGATGTGCGGCATGACCATCTTTGGCAGGCTGTATAGGAAGTAATTGTTGGTATCGTTGCCGTCTGCCGTGACGCACCATGGACAGCTGAGCAGAGTGTCCGGACCATACGCCAGATAGTACAGCTTGTTGCGCCCGTTGACTTCAAATTTGGATCGCAAGGCATTGTCAACATCTGTGAGCGGTCTGAGGTGTCGAAGACGTGCGAACAGAACGCTTGTCTCGGTGCGGATGTGGCTCTGTGTTGCAAGGAACACGTTCTCGGGTGCGAAGCGAGGCAGCGACGCTGTCAGGCAGACGATGGCGGCGACGAACAGGAGGTGGAGTGTACGCTTCACTCGCGGCGGCGTTGGTCGTATGGGAACGCTTCGAGAAGTTGCGCGAGCTACATTAAACCAGTCCACGATGCGCGGGAGGACGAAGGGCCCAAACAAGATGAGCAGCGAGTGCACATTTTGCGGGAGGAACGTAAGGCGTGGAATCACGACGTAAGATATGACCAGTAGGATGATGGAGCGCAAGTTGAACATGTTGACCGTGGGGATGTCATGGGCGATTGTCGGCGGCTGTAATATGTTGGTCTCTGGACAATGCAAACTGGTTGACGTGTAGGATAAAGAGCCGAGGCAACGCTAAATCACTGCCCTCTGATCTGCCCAACAACCGACAATTAAATTCTTGGAAAGCGCAACATCTGGGTGAAGCTGTATGTCATAAAGGCCAATCACGGTCAAGAAGTGCAGGTAGGAAGCCGAATGGGTTTTCATTCTTAAACCTCCGTTAGGCTTGCATCCCACACCATGTGCGAGGCTCTATTCTAGCTGCAAGCACTCGTCCGGTCTCAAAGACTCTGCAAGTTTCCAAAATATCAGACCATAACGCCGCCAGCATGCACCGAGCCTGCTGCGATCGATGAACGCCGATGTTGAGATCGTTCATCGCCCCGGATCCCCTTTTGAAACTACCATAACGACCCAGAATGCAGGTTGAACTTTTGGGTATCATAAGAACGTCATTACACACATTACACGGTAGCATGTTGATATGCTACTCGAAGCGACTGCGTTGATGAAACACAGTCGAGTTTGCCGAATGGCAGAAATTTCAAGAAGAGTACTTCTCGCGGTTGTACTTGGCGGCGTTGACCATGTTGACCAGGGCAGCCTTGGTCTCCTTCCACTGACGCGTCTTGAGACCGCAGTCAGGGTTGATCCAGAGCTGCTCGGGCTTGAGGTATTTCAACATGTCGGCGACACGGTCCTTGATCTCCTGCTCGGAAGGAACACGAGGAGAGTGGATGTCGTAGACACCAGGGCCGATGTGGCGGGGGTACTCCTTGTCCTCGAATACCTTGAGGAGCTTGGCGTCGCTCTTGCTGTTCTCAATGGACAGAACATCAGCGTCAAGAGCGGCAATGGCATGGAAGAAGTCCTGGAACTCAGAGTAACAGAAGTGGGAGTGGATCTGAGTAGAGTCCTTGACACCGGCGCAGGCAAGCTTGAAGGAGTCGACGGCCCAAGCCAGGTACTTCTCGCGCTCGGTACCCTTGCGGAGAGGAAGTCCTTCACGAAGAGCGGGCTCATCAACCTGGATAACGTAAATGCCAGCAGATTCGAGGTCGATAACCTCGTCGCGGAGAGCGAGAGCAAGCTGCTGAGCCTGAACGGACTGGTGGACATCGTCACGGGGGAACGACCATCGCAAGCAGGTGATGGGACCTGTGAGCATACCCTTCATAGGCTTCTTGGATACGGAAGCAGCGTACTTCGACTCCTTGACAGTCATAGGGGCGGGGCGGGAGATGTCGCCGACGATGATGGGGGGACGAACGCAGCGGGATCCGTAGGACTGAACCCAACCCTTGGTGGTGAAAGCGTAACCGTCGAGACGCTCACCAAAGTACTGAACCATGTCGTTGCGCTCGGGTTCACCGTGGACGTAAACGTCGAGGTCGAGCTCATCCTGGATCTTGATGGTCTCCTCGATCTCCTTCTCAATGAACCTCTCGTATTCCTCGGCGGTGATCTCACCCTTGGTGAACTTGTTACGCTGGATACGGATCTCCTTGGTTTGAGGGAAGGAACCGATGGTGGTGGTGGGGAAGAGAGGCAGGTGGAGGTGCTCTTTTTGCTGAGCATAACGCGAAGGGAACTCAGACTTGCGCTCATGCTGCTCAGGTGTGACGCTAGCCTGGCGGTCCTTGACAGCCTGAACGTTTGTGCGCTTGGAGGTGGCGCGAGCCTGCATAGACTTGGCATTGGCCTCGAGAGCCTCACGTACGGAAGCAGGACCGTCGTTAACGGCCTTGGTGATGACGACAACCTCAGCGACCTTCTGGACAGCGAAGGAAAACCAGTCGCGGACCTCATCGTCGAGCTTCTTCTCGCTGTCAAGGGAGTGAGGGGTGTGGAGGAGAGAGCTGGAAGTGGCAACGAGGACACGGTCCTTGCCGAGCTTCTGGACAGCCGACTCAACGATTTCAATGGCGTTCTTGAAGTTGGTCTTCCAGATGTTACGACCATCGACAACACCGACAGAGAGAGCCTGGCTGGAACCAAGCTTGGTGACGACAGTGTCGAGCTGCTCGGGGTTCCTGACGAGGTCGATGTGGACAGCAGCAACGTTCTGGATGCTGGGGAAGACGTCGAGGTTGTGGACGATGTCACCAAAGTAAGTGGCGAGGACAAGCTTGGGCAGACCGCTGCCAGTAAGCTTCTCGTAGGCAGGCTTGAATGCATCCTTGACCTTCTGCTCGAGGTCGTAGACGAGGACAGGCTCGTCGATCTGGACGTACTCGGCACCGGCCTCCTTCAGCTGCTGAAGGAGCTCAACGTATAGGGGCAGGAGCTTCTCGAGCAGAGAGATGGGGTCGACGGACTGGTTACGGTCGGCCTTGCCAAGAGCAAGGAAGGAGACAGGACCGACAAGGACAGGACGGGTGGTGATGCCAGCCTCCTTGGCTTCCTTGAACTCGCGGACAGGCTTGGGGTCGGAAGCGAGCTTGAAGGTCTGGCCATCCTGGAAGGTGGGCTTGACGTAATGGTAGTTGGAGTCGAACCACTTGACCATTTCCTACGGCGTGTTAGTGGGGCTGTTTCACATGTAAAGTTCCGCTCTACTTACCAGACTGGGAACATCGACACCATCCTTCTGGTGGCCACGGCCCATGGCGAAGTACTCATCGAGAGGGGACAGCTTGGCGCTGGAGTAACGCTCTGGGACAGCCTGTCATTGTCAGCAGTGTGCTTCAAGTAGGTGATGGCTGGTAGCGTACGTTGAACAGCTGGATGTGGTCGAGAAGGTGGTCGTAGAAAGCGAAGTCGTTGCTGGGGATGATATCGACACCGGCATCCTTCTGGATCTTCCAGTGTTCTTGCCTCAGACGGCTAGCCTCCTTGACGAGGTCTTCCTGTGAGAGCTTGCCAGCCCAGTAGGCCTCGTTGGCCTTCTTGAGCTCACGGTCCGCACCCATGCGGGGGAAACCGAGAACTGAGGAGTGAACCATTGTGATGTGTTGCTCTTGCGCAGCTAAGCAAAAGAGTACAGAGATAAGAAGACAGGGACTCTCAGACTACAATGGAAGAGTGAGAGAGAATGAGGGGGATGAGAGAGGGAGGAAGGGCGGGATGATGTGCTTATGTTTGAATTCTTCGCTAGGGCGGGGTCTATCTAGCCTACTTTGCTCTCACCGCCCGCGATGCGCTAATCAATGGACGACGTGATGATACTCCTCCTCCTGGCGTTTAATCAACCGAACTCTACTCGCAGTGCGCGGTGGCGTCTCCAGTGTACGTAGTACCCACTACAGAATGCCTTGACGACTGTAATGGTTTGCGATGTGGTCTACTTGGTGTGGATGCCTGCTTTATCCAGCAGAGAAGGACGGAGTTTCTTGCTTTCTGCTACTCCAGCTGCTCCCACCCCACATGGGCCGACACCGGCCGTTTGCGCATTGGGCTTTTGATTCCCATCGACTCGGACTCCGGACGCGTTCGGGGATCGGAGTATGCACTCGGCCACACACCTATATGAATTGAACCTTTCAGTAGACCGCGAGAGACAGCCAGTGTCTCAACTGTCGAGCCAGACGTTTGAGACTTGGAAAAGCTCGGACGTAGCCTGCCGAAGCGCTCAGATCTCAGCTCTTGCCCTAACAACGATGTCTGGAGGTCTTGAGGAAAGTTTCAGCAGAGGTACCAGATAGCTGGAACAATCTATATTCTTTTCAATGTCAAAAGAGACGGATACGTAGGTTGAACTGGTGGCTGAATACCACTCAGATTATCCCGCTGCCTTGCGGTCGGTGGACCCTGTTGATCATGACGAACTACGTTGAGACACTAGCAGCACCGTGCAAGTGAGGCTGAATACCAACCTTCCTACCCTGGAGACAGGTCGTTCTCATGCATTTCCCCTTCAGGTTGGGACACCAGTTTTTACAGTCTCGTGTTGAGCAAGCTCGGCGACGACAGCGACGACAGCGACGATGCGACCGGCGAAATTCCGTCCGGGAGGCTCGAGCTGCTCCACAATAGCTCCCCGCATTGCACATAAGAGCTCGACACCAGCCCCGCCCTGGACATAGGAACCCCGTCTGTTGCATGCACACGTACAGTCCACGAAACAACGACAACAAACACCACAATGTCTAGGCCACAACATACTCGAACCGCATCGACGAACCTGGGCAGTGGCTCCGGCCAGCGTGTCCTGGAGGGCAAGGTCGCGCTTGTGACAGGAGCATCGAGAGGTTGGACTACCATCGTTCTGCAAAGAACACTGACTGACGCTTCCAGGCATCGGTGTCGAGATTGCTCGTAACCTGGCCAGCAAAGGTGCTAATCTCGTCCTCAACTACACCTCCGACTCGTCTGCTCAGGTTGCCGAAGACCTCGCGAGCGAGCTGCAAGCCGAGTACGGTATCAAAGCCATCACTGTACAAGCCAACATGGGATCCGAGACTGGACCCAAGCATGCCGTCGAAGTAGCGATCAACCACTTCAAGCACCCGAAGACTGGCAAGTTTCAGCTTGATATCATCATCAACAACGCTGGCGTGGCGGGCAACAACTTCGTGGAGAACGTGGATGCGGAAGACTTCGCAAGGCAATACAACGTCAACGTGCGCGGGCCTCTGCTGCTCTTACAGGCTGCCATACCCTACTTGCCAAACGACCGCTCTGGCCGCATTGTCAGTTTGTCGTCAGTCAGTGCTTCGTTAGGGTACAGGGGTCAGTCGATCTACGGAGGGACAAAAGCTGCGCTAGAGGCCATGACAAGGACATGGGCTCGTGAGTTGGCCGAGCGCGCGACTGTCAACGCCATCAATCCTGGACCGGTCGCGACGGACATGTACTGGGGCAACGACGAGAAGTTTATTGCTCAGAACAAACCCTTCATCGAGACTACGCCTCTTGCGGCCCCACGAAAAGGGATCGACGAAGATAGGATCTACGAGGCATCGCAGGGCGCGGGGGGACGACCAGCGTACAGTGAGGAGGTCGCAGGCGTGGTGGGTATGCTTTGCTCGCCCGAGGCTGGGTGGACGACTGGCAGTGTTATTTGCGCAAATGGTGGCATGAAGTTCAGCGTTTAAACACTCCTCCAGACACAAGACCCGGGATGCATGATCATGTCGTTGACTGGGAGACCCTGCGAGCTTTTGGTGTAACACGTTCTGTCAATGATGGCGTGGTTAGCCGGTATCGCGCGAATGTGCAACAAAGAATAACCCAACATGAGCACTGAAGCCAAAACACAAAACAACAGTTCAAATTTGCAGAATCGAGACATGCTGTGCAAGTTGCATGGAGACAGGGTTCTTGTCCCCAAGGCTGTTTTCGCAGGGCTGCTGCGCACGTGCTTTCGTTCAATGCTGTCATACCACGGGGTCCGTTCCCAACCACCTCCCTTTCATCCCATGTTTGAACAATCCCACGATGCCGCATCCTGACTGTCTGACAGTAGTCTCTGGGCGACACGACGAAGATCACCAGATTACGTCCGGACCGTTGAATCGGCCCTTGATAGTTCACATGTTGCTGAGTGCGCAAGCTGTAGAGCCGTTGCTGGGGTGATGTTGTTTAATCAAGGTATGACCCGCGCCGAGATTGCCTAGCCCCTCACGCCGCATTCCAGGATTTCCTGCTCCGGTGTGGGAATCAGCAGTGATTGGAGGGCTTGATGACCGTTGAAGGGGAATCGGGCGCCACGGTAGCGCGTTGCGCAAGCAGGTGGTGGGAGACCTTCTGGCCTCTGTTTACGAACGGCCCATCCGTTACCAGCCATCTCTGACGGACCCGTGCATGAACTGCAGATCTGAGCATACCCCTCGACTCCCACCTGCTACAACAATTCCAGTCACCGTTGCCATACATTCTGTGTTACGCTGTCTTGCCTTACCTGACACCATTGTCCATGGGTCGTCGCAAACAGCAGTCGAGGTGAACATCCTCAGCAAGGCACTTAGGTTGACACCACGCCATGCGCTCGACCACGACGCCGGCTAGGACCTGGCTTCAGTGGTCTGCTCTGTTGCACGTCCCACTCTTGCTGTTTTTTGCCGCTGCTCAGATGCCGCACAATCCAACACGACTCCTGCACAATGGCAACCATATCTACGTATTCCAGCCTTCGTCCCGGTCGTCCGCCCAATTTCAACTCGGATCCATCGACGTATCAACTACTTTTGATGCTGCCAGTTTACCATATACGACACTGTACCCAACGCTGCCATTCTTAGATGATACGACTTCGCGCGCATTCACCCCTGTACTCGATGACGGTGGGAATCTGACCGTATACACGGGAAACTGCTCGCAAGGGGCGAGTGGAGGTGAAATCTGGAGCTTTATCCCAGCTACCGGGGACAAACAAGGCAGCTGGTTTCAACAAAATCTGTCGATTGAGAGCGAAAAGCATGCCGCCACGATAGGCGCAAATTACCTGAGCAACGGCATCTCCTTCTCAAGCATCTTCGGAGGAAGCGCAGCAAATACTGGAGTTTACTTCTTCGGCGGCATGTGCCCAAGTTTGGAGGATGACTCCAACAACTGGCAGTCAGCTGCGAACTACTCTAATCTCATGGTTACTTTGGAGCCGTCCGGCAACGCGATAGGTGCCATCACGTACAAGATGGATGTCTCACCCAGTAGAGGTCCACCAATACCGGAGGCTGGCTTTACCATGACTGGACTTACGCCGACATACTCGAATCGCAGCGATGGATCACAAACGCAACAACAAAATTTTGTTTTGGTTGGCGGGCACACAAGCGCTGCATTCATCAACATGTCCCAAGTTGCTTTATTCTCTCTACCAGAACAAGGATGGACCTTCATCAGCATCCAACAGCCTAATGCGCCGCACGCATCTCTGTCCACGCGCGACACCACGACCGTCGATCCACGTTCAGGACACACTGCTGTACTGTCATCTGACGGGCAGCAGATCATCATTTATGGTGGCTGGGTTGGAGACATAACTTCTCCAGCAGAACCTCAACTGGCGGTTCTTAATATTGCAGATGGTTATGGCGGCAACGGCGAATGGCGATGGGAAATTCCAGATATTCCTTCGGGTAGTGGTTCTCCAGGCACCTCTAGCCTCTATGGTCATGGTGCTGTCATGCTCCCTGGCGGCGTAATGATGGTAACCGGCGGTTACTCAATCCCGACAACAGCTTCTCGACGGCGAAGAGATGCTCCGGTTGCAAATACTAAGACGTATTTCCTCAATCTCACCTCCAATACTTGGATCACCGACTATTACCCGCCGCCCGGACCTTCGGGCTCCGGGCCTACCGATACCGGTCCTTTGTCAAGCCCAGGCCAGAGAGCAGGCTTGGGCGTCGGAATTGGCATTGGACTGGCTGCAGTATGCGGTCTTTTCGCCTTCTACATGTGGTACACCAGGAGGTTACAAAAGCAACGCGATCTGAGAGAGAAACAGCTGCAGGAACTTTCGCTTGTCGCTCACAGATACAACATCGAGGACTATTCTCTCGGATTCGATGGACGTGAAAGTCAAGCAGATGCAATGGAGTACTTTGCTGGACAAAATGGGTCCTACTATTTCACTCCAGGTAGCCAAGGTGGTCAAGGCTGGAAGAGCTCACATGGGCAAGACGCGGAGAGAACCGGCCTTCTTCTCGAGATTCCCAGCCCCACTCGTGGATTGCGACGCAGTCTGAGCGGAAGACCGGCATATGCAATGGGTATCGTACGGGGTCCGGGCCAAATCCACCCCATTGACGAGTTAGAAGAGGGAGAAGAAGAGGATGAGGCCGAGAAGGCTACTGACGAAACGCCCTTGACTGAGCGACGCGAGATGAGTGAGCGGAAGGTCAACAAAACATCGTCAGTGTTTGACAATGCACCACAACTTGATCCCTTCTCTAACACTCAGCGCGAGGACAGCGGAAAGAAGAGTACCATTCGTTCCGCGTCTTCATCTCCCATACTAGAGGATGTACAAGACCACAGCCATCTCATGACTGAGTCTGACTGGCCCGGACCTAGCGTAGCTGCAGTTCGCCGCTCGAACACAGTTTCCACCGGTCACATGTCCCCAGACAAATCATCGTCTGACGAGCGTACAAACTCGAATCTCAGCGAACGAAGTACGCGATCAAACTTGTCGTGGACTTCTTCGCACGGGAGTCTTGCGAGAAGTGCGTCTGTACGTGCCGCCGTCGTCGCTACAACCACATGTCAAGTCAACCCCTTCCGGTCCCTAGATGTCAGTCCAATCCACAATAGGCCACGCAGATGCAGTGAGAGCGGTACAAAAACCGCAGCGCACCCGCGAACTCAGTCCTTCAGCAGTGCTCGTAGCAATGGCTACGCAGATATTGATTCCTTTAGGACTGCGCAATCGTCTTTCGCTCACCTTCAAGCCGAGGGTGAGAATCTACTTGGCGGCAAACCAGAGCAGGCTCGTCCAGAGACATCGTCGACCTCTAACGGGTCGAACCCACATCCACGTGGAGATATCGAAGCAGGCAACAGTCGCGCTGCAACAGTCACACCAGCAACGTCGTATATGTTAGAAAGGTCACGGCCAGAGAGCCGCGACGTGAGGAAAAGCTGGTTAGGCAGCGTACGGAGGGTATTACGAAGATCGGCCTCAGGCGCCGATCGAACTCGATCCCTCACCAACACAGTTTCTAATCACGAGCCTTATACCGACAACCCGGCTTCGCCTGTTGGCATTTCGGCGACCGACAACCGCAAGTCATCTTTGTCAAATGTACCACCTCGACGTGCCGCCTCCGATGCAAGCTTCTGGAAGAGTAGAAGAGGAAAACAGGATTGGGAAGAAGAGCTTGAAAACAGATGGACGCGCAACAGTGGAGACGATTGGGGTGCGCCAGAAGACATCGCACGCACGGAAAAGGATCGCCTACGTCAGGAATGGCGAGAACGAGGCAACTTGCTCGTAAATCTGACATCTGACGACGAATTACCTACTCCACGAACACCAATAACGCCGAGCGAATTGGGTGTTCCAAACACAGATCACCGACCTTGTACGCCTGCAGATGAAGGAGACTGGGACGTTGAGGCCGCAGTCGAGCGTCGCGTTGTTCAAGTCATGTTCACAGTACCCAAATCCAAGCTTCGTGTTGTCAACGCCGACCCCGACGGGTCAAGCATTCTCTCTTTATCCCAAGAGAACTTCAAGGAAGGCGACGATGCCCGGACAGGAGACGCGAGTGGCTCCCCTAGTCGAGTCAAGGATCTTGCTGGCAAGTTCGAACAAATGTCAAGTTCGAAGGCCTCATCACCCAGAATGACACCAAGAGCTAGCCCAGTACCCAGTCCATCTCCAAGTGTGAAGAGCATGAAGATTAGGGCTCGACGGAGTTTGACATCTCTGAACAAGCAGAGCCTAAGGCGAAGCAGCGCAACAAGCCCTTTGGCTGAGTTCAATGCAAACCACGACGTTGTTGAGGAGTAGGCGCACCATCACTAAGAAGATCGCGCTGCACATGAAGTTGGGTTTGGTCGTTTCGGGGATTTCATAGATTAGAAGCTTGCAACTGTACGCTCGTTTGATGTGATGCCAATGATTAGCGTTCGGAGTTGATAGGGCATTAGGTTTTTGCCCTCTATCTTCAGTTATACCCAGCCAGTATTAAATACACAACAACATTATAGCATGTATACCTTAAGACAAAGAACAAAGGTTCTACAATAACTACTACGTAAGACACGTTTTAATAATAACTTAAATAGCTAGCTTCTAAAAGCTGCTTAGTATACCTCTAAAATACTAGTAGCTTTACTCTTAATTACTGTGTATATAGAGTAATTAATAGTAATCTATAGTTTAAGATATGCTAAAAGGTCTAAAACCTATATTTAACTCTACTCTATCTATTCCTACTAAGTACTTATTAAGTAACCTAAGTACTCTAAAGAGTAGCGCGCTAAAAATAAAGATAAAGAATAAGTTAGTTCTAGCTAATCTAGTCTCTCTTACCTCTAGCTAATCTACTTAGTTTAGTTACGAAATTACTTATATAACTAATTATATAAAAGATATAATTAATTTATATATCTTGTTTAAAAAGTTCTACTAAGAGGCTAATACTCTTAAAAATGCTACGAATAATAAGATTTAACGCGTAAAAGCTTAGGTAATTTAGAAAAGCTTATATTATAAGCTTTTTATACCTCTTATACAAAGCACGTAATTAATTAAAGTAGATAAAGTTACAGCTACAATTATCTTCCTATAGTTAGATTAGATAAGAAGATAAGCTAGTAAATTATAGAGTGTAATACAGAAATTTACTATTCTCTTTATATCATTTAACTTAATAGTAATAGTTTCTAATTACTAATATTTGTCTTTGTAATTCTTCTCTATATATTTCTACTAAGGTAGTAGTAAATTTCTTTTAATAATAGTAATTCTCTAGTTAGTATTAATTTATAGAGTTTATTTATACGTAATATATTATTATCTATAGTAACTGTAGTTTACTATATACTATGTAATACTATTACTGTTATAATAAAGAAAGAAGTTAACTAAGAAAATAAGAATAACTCTACTTTTTTTATTACTTATAAAAAGGTAATAAGAAACTCTACTACAAATACGCTTTAGTCTAGAAAGACTAATTACTATAATAAAAGTTCTAGATCTCTAGTCCTAAATTACGTTACTTAAGCTGCTATCTAAGTAGTTTTTAAGGTTTTTAGATTACTTAATAGTAGAACTTCTACTATAGTTAGATACCACAACCTACTAGTAGATACTTGTTTAACTTAGCAGAATTTATCTAGCTAACTTTTACTTTATTTTACAGCATAGGGCTATAGGCCTTCTTCTACTTATAGCCTAAAAGTAATCTAGAAATTATATAATTTTACTAAACTAAGTTTATAAGTATTTGTAGAGTTACTTATTTAACAACTATTAAATAGCTAAGTAACTAGGCTATAAGGCATATATTCTACTCTATATAATATTTATTTACTCTTTCTTTAATAATTTAGCTCTTTAGATTACTTCTTATTATACTTATAGAGTCTACTATATATATTAGCAGATCTAACAGCTTAAAATTTAGCTCTTTTCTTAGGCTTTAACCTTTACTTAGTAAAGTAGTTAGCTACTATTACTAAAGGCTATTTAGTTTATTACCTAGTTTAATAAACTATTACTTAACTAATTAATTGCTGTAGCTATTAGAGCTTTTTTTTCTAGTTCCTTTCTCTTTCTTATACAGATAGTAAGTACCTATTTACAAGTGCATATTACCTTTACCTACGCACTTTTATTAAGTACAAACTATTTGTTGAACTTAGTTAGCTAAGTATTCTACTTTCTTTTAGGTTTTAGAGTACTAGTATATCTCTTTAGCACCTTTTAAGTAGTTTAGTAATTTCTTTATTCTTAGTTTTAGTACTTCTAAAGCAGTCTAGTACCTACTACTTTAGTACTTGTTAAGTAGTCTAGCGCTACTTCTCTTAGCTTCTTTAAGTAGTTTTAACTTATATTTTGTATATTTCTAAGCATTAGTTATTATAACTTCTTAACTTCAATCCTTTTATTATCTTTAATTTTACTAATATTTAATTATATACCTCTTCTAATTTTAACTTAGCCTTACTCTAGGTTCTTACTACTTACTCTAACTTTTATTTAACTTTTATACTAATTTTCTATAAATCTTACTTTATTTTTAAAACTATAGCTATGTATCTAGCTGTTAGCCGTTTTGTGTTTTAATTTTGTGACTAGTGTTTAAGAAGGCACTTATCTAGTATACGCTACAAACCAGCACCGTTACAAGGGTATTAATTAGCACTAGTTCTTTAATAAAATATATTATTGATTTTAAGTCTAACTAAAACATAAAGATAGTTATTTATATCTACCTTCTTACAGCAAAGCGCATCTGTATTAAAGCTAGTTTATCTAAACAACAATATATAACTAAAAAACAATTAACCTCTAAAGCTATACCTAGCTAGCAATTATCTCTATGTTTCTAACTTACTTCTTTTTGCTTAAAACTCTGTTACAGATTACCTTAGAAGCAGCAACCTAAGCTACTCTATCCCTTCTAGACTCTCTACACCCTCTTAGACAAACAAATAGCTCTTAAAAGTTCCTAGCGCCTATAGTATATGTAGGATAGTGCTAATCTGTCTTGCTATATCTATAGCCTGCTGTAGTGTTGTTAGAAGAGCTAACAAAACGCTCTAACTAAATATATACACCCTTATTACTTTATTAATATTAAATTTAATATAGAGGATGCTGTTAATAAGAAAGAGTTAGATGTAATTAATACTATATTGCTAATAAAGCGCCTAGTTGCTAATAGGCGCAAGAGCACTAATTAGATGTACTTAGAGCAGACTTTTGCGCAGTTAAGGTTACAGTAGTTTAGGTCTTAGTTATAACCTAGAGGTTAGTGCTTGCAATAAAAGCTTATAATAGTAGTAGAGTTATAAGTTTATTATATATACTGTGTTTAGAGCAGAAGGTTAAAGAATACAATTAAGTACAGGACACTAGCACAGACAAAAGGACTTTATAGAATTATAAACATTAACTATATAGGTGTGTTGCAGACTCTTCTTGCAATATTTGCTGCTTTCTAGTTAAGAGGTTATTACCTACAATACCTCTTATTCTGCTAAGATTGTTTAGTTTATAATAGAATTACAACTGTTTAGTAGGCATTAAGCTTTTTCTACTATAGTTTATTATTAACTTAGACTTTAGAGTTAGTTAGTGTTTAACTTATTAAGTTACTTATTATTTAACTTACTTGTTATTAGGTTTACGCAAGACGCGTACACTAAATCTATTAAGACATTTTATTAACATATATATTATAATTTTTTATGCTACAAGTAGAGGGACTAGGCTTGTTTTAGTTACTGCTTTTTGTTTTATACCTCTATTTGTTGTGCTTCTTTACAATAATTAAATTATAGCTATGTATAACAATCTCCTTATATCTAGCTAAATATTAATACTTATAGGTATGTAAGTATAGGTTAGCACTATAGATACAACTATAAGCTAGTATAGTATAGTTCTATTATATATCACAAAATAAGGCTTATTTCTTAGTTATTAAGCCTAGTAGATTATACGTAATAACTTACGCAGCCTATATTAAGCCTAGTAAGCTTAGTAGTCTTATATAATTGCTATAGTGTATAGTATATTAAAACATAATTTAATTATTGTAAAGAAGTATAATAAATAGAGGTTTAAGAAAAAAAAAAAGTAAATAAATTATTTTAAGTTCCTCTACTTTTAGTACAATTTTTTCTAATATATATACTAATAAAAAGTTCTCATAGATTTAGTGTATACGTCTTACGTAAAATTATTAATAAGTAAGTTAAATAATTAGTGACTTAAGAATTAAAATTTTAACTAACTCTTAAGTCTAGGTTGTTTATAAGCTGTAGTGGAAAAAGTTTAATATTTACTAGATAGTTGTAATTCTAATATAAACAAAACAATCTAAGCAGAATTAGAAGTATTATAGGCAATAATGTCTTAGCTAGAAAGTTACTAATATTGTAAAAAGAGTCTAGAACTATAAGGCAGACGTTATAAGCACAAAAAGAAAGTAATCTAGAAAGCTAATATACTTAAGAAGAAGTAAATAAAATAGCTAACAGAGAGCTATAAGAAGGCAAAGATAGCTACCTAATTATATTAAGTAGGCCTAAGCTTCTAGACTAGAAGTAGAAGGAGGCCTATACTCTAAAAGTAAACTAAAAGTTAGCAGGATAGATTCTGCTAAGTTGGATAAGCACCTATAAGTAGGCTGTGCTATCTAACTATAGTAGAAGTTTTAATAGTAACACACTTATACAGCTAATATCTTTAATTCTATAAAGTCTATTTATACTAGTATCCTATACTTAATTATATCTTTTAACCTTTTACTTTAAACATAGCATATTTAATAAACTTATAACTCTGCTACTATTATATAATTTTGTTATAAGCACTAACCTCTAGGTTAAAACTAAGATCTAAACTACTATAACCTTAACTATATAAAAACTGCTCTAAGTATTTCTAATAAGTGCCCTTGCGCCTATTAGTTACTAGGCTCTTTATTTGTAACATAGCGTTAATTATATCTAACTCTTTCTTATAAACAGTATTCTTTAGGTTAAATTTAATATTAATAAAGTAAGAAGAGTGTATATGTTTAGTTAGAGCGTTTTATTAGCCCTTCTAATAACAGTATAGTAGACTATAGATATAGTAAAACAGGTTAGTATTATTCTATATACACGGTAGACGCTAGAAGCTTTTAAAAGCTATTTATTTATTTAAAGAGGGGTAAAGAGTCTATAAGATATAGCGTAGTTTAGGTTACTACTATTAAAGTGGTCTATAATAGAGTTTTTAATAAAAAAAGTTTATATAGATTACCTTACACTATATCTATGTTGTAAATATAAACAGTATAATTACAAATTACAAAGAACATAGAGAATAATTACTAGCTAGGCTTAGCTTAAAAGGTTAATTGCTTTTTAGTTATATACTATTGTTTAAATAAACTAGCTTTAATACATATATACTTTACTACAAGATAATAGATCTAAATACTATCTCTTATATTTTAGTTAGATAGTAAATTAATAATACACTTTATTAAAGGACCTAGTGCTAATTAGTTACACTTTGTAAACACGTACAGCAGCTCTAAGTATAGTAAGCTTACTATTAATACTATTTGTTTAATATAGAATTATAAAAACTAAGCAATATAACTATTCTAACAGCTAAATGGTTAAATAGAAGTTGAATTACAAAAACAATTCTAAGAAAGTTGTAACAAGTAGATTACAACTTAGAACATTTTTATGTGTTGCTAGTATAAGCTATAAGAAGCTAAAATAGAAGTAATACAATACTTCTCAACCTAGAATAAGGTATAACGTACCTAATAAACAAGATAAAAACATTACCTAAGCTCTAGCATGAATAATTAATCTGATATTTAGTTAGAAGTTGAAAAAGTACTAACAAACACACAAAATTTGTGTAAACCTAGCAGTACTAAGCGTAATATATTATAAATTACACTAGCTCCTTTTAGACTAGATTCGTCACTAGTTAGTGCACCTTATCTAAGCTTAGTAAGCATATAGTACTAGCAAAGCTAGCGTAATAAATTTATCTAAATTGACTCTTTAACACTTAGTTTACAATTGTGCTAAAACGCGTTTTCTGTAATTACTAGTAGTTTCTACTATATTACTCTACTAAACTTAGTAGAGTTTTTACACAAATAGTATTGTAATACTTTAAAGTTTTTAAAATTATTTAAATTACTAGTGTGTTTTAGAGATAAAACTAGTGTTTTAAACTACGTTACAACAAACATTGCAATCTACTATTTTAAATATTGTTTAAACTAAGTGTTTTACTAGTATCTAGAGTTAAGTCTATCTAAATATCTAAAACTTAGAGACAAATCTATCTAAACATTGAATAGATTGTTTGTTTAATCTTATTGTAGTTATATACTGTACTTTCGTACTGCAAAAGAATAATTAATTAGTTTAACTATTATATCTACTTTTTCACACTATTATAACTATAGCAGTAAATTAGACACTACTATAGGTAGTTTACAACGTGTTTGTATTACCTATATAATATTTAGCCTATACCTCTTAAAGGCATACTACTTTTGTAAGCTTTATAGCTTTCTTATGCTAGGCTTCTAAATCTTATAGCTCTTAGTTTACTTTATTAACTATTAGGACATATTACGCTACTATAGCCTAATATAGCTTAGTAAGCCTTATACTAGCTAGCAGAAGCTAGATTTAGGGCTTGTTTAACATGTAATTAGATATTATACACTTAGTGCCTCTAGACGCTTTATTCTAGAGCTTCTTAGGCCTTACTATAGAGATTTTACTTA
This sequence comes from Ascochyta pisi, assembly GCA_039634435.1. Classification (NCBI taxonomy): domain Eukaryota; kingdom Fungi; phylum Ascomycota; class Dothideomycetes; order Pleosporales; family Didymellaceae; genus Ascochyta; species Ascochyta pisi. Next base: position 927,024 of record CP113326.1, on the reverse strand, counting down.
TAGATATAAAGAAAGTTCTTTATTGCAGCTCTAGAGTTAATTCTTCTACTTAAAGTTAGAGTAAAACACTTATTCTAGGATTCTGCTACTTCTTCTCTTAGTATAAGAGTAAATAGAATATTAGGCCTTAAGGTAAGGTACACTAAAAGATAAGGTAATAATATAAGTAGTAATAGATAGAACAGCTATAGAGATGTATATTTAATAGTAGACTATTTACTACTAGGCAGTAATTTAGTACAAAGAACTATTTATACTAGGCTTAACCTAGAATAAGTTACTCTATAATAACCTTTAGAGGTATTAGTTGTTATACTAATAAAAGACAGTATAACTTCTGCTGTACTAGATATATACTATTAGTACGCCTAGATGTTTAAAGAAGAGCTATCTGCAAAAGTACTACCTAAGTTATAATCTTAGGATTATAAGATTAAGCTCTAGAAAGAGGAAGAACTACTCTTTAGGCCTATATACTAGTTATTACGAAAATAACTTAAGATACTAAGGTACTATTTTAAGAAGAACTTTATAAAAGAATTAGTTAATAAATCTTATCTCTAGCAGAATTCCCTATTCTATTTATACTAAAGAAAGACAGTAAACTATAACTACTTATTTATTACTAAAAGCTTAATAATATTAGTATTAAAAGTTAGTATTTATTACCTAATATAACAGAGCTATAAGACTAGTAATTAGAAGTAAAGTTCTTTACTACACTTAACCTATAGACAGTATATTTCCTAATATTTATAAAAAAAAGGCAAAGAATAGAAAAAGATATTTAGAACCTATTACTAACATTTAAAGTATAAAGTTACACTATTTAGGCTAACTAATACACTAGTAGTCTACTAGGCTTATATTTATAATATGCTATAAGCACACCTAGAAATTACTATAGTAGCTTACCTTAGTAACATCCTACTATATAAGAAGATACTAGAAGAATATAAGGTCTATATATAATAAGTGTTAGAATACTTAGTAAAAGCAGACCTTAGGCTAAAGCTAGAGAAGTGTAAATAGTACAAGATTAAAGTAGAGTTTCCTAGCTATATTTATAAAGCAGACTTTATAGGAATTAAAGAAAGTAATCTAAAAGGCTAATATATTTAAAAAGAAGTAAAAGAAAATTGCAGACTAAAGCTACAAGAGGGCAGAAATAGCTACCTACTTATTGTTCAAATATAAAATTATAAAAACTAAGCAATATAACTATTCTTACAGCTAAATAATTAAATAAAAGTTAAATTACAAAAAACACTTTTAAGAAAGTTGCAACAAGTAGATTGCAACTTAGAACATTACTAACTGTTTCTAGTATAAGCTATAAGAAGCTAAGATAGAAGTAATATAATACTTCTAAACCTGGAATAGGGTATAACATACCTAATAAACAAGATAAAAATATTACCTAAGCTCTAGCATAAATGACTAATCTGATATTTAGATTAGAAGTTAAAAAAGCACTAACAAACACGCAAAACTTGTGTAAACCTCTTAATGCTAAGCGTAATATATTATAAATTACACTAGCTGCTTTGAGACTAGGTTCATTACTAGTCAGTGCACCTTAGCCGAGCTTAGTAAGCATATACTACTAGCGAAGCTAGCGTAATAAATTTATCTAAATTGACTTTTTGACACTTGGTTTACAATCGTGTCAAAACGCGTTTTCTGCAATTACTAGTAGTTTCTACTATATCACCCTACTAAACTTAGTAGGATCTTTACACAAATAGTATTGTAATACTCTAAAGTTTTTAAAACAATTTGAAACACTAGTTGTTTTAGATATGAAACTAGTGTTTTAAACTACGTACAACAAACGTTGCAAACTACTAGTGTAACTGTTGTTTTAACTAAGTGTTTTACTAGTATATCTAAAACTCGGAATTAAGTCTATCTAAAACTTGGAGACAAACCTATCTGAATATTAGATAGATTATTTGTCTAATCTTATTGTAGTTATATACTGTACTCTCGTACTGCAAAAATAATCAATTAGTTTAACTATCACTTCCACTTTTTCACATATATAATCTGTGCTATAGGTAATAGTAAAACCTAGTTTTCTTGCTGCTAGTTACTATATATCTGTAGAAAGATTTCTATAGTCTAGTTTATTCTTTTAGTCTGTCTATCTGCCTGCAGATAATAGGCAGTAGAAAGCTTTTTTTTAGTACTAATAGCTGCTAAGAGTGTAATCTAATAGTTTAATATTAATTTAAATATTATGTAGAAGCACAACAAACAGAGGTATAAAACAAAAAGTAGTAACTAAAACAAGCCTAGTCCCTCTACTTGTAGCACAAAAAATTATAACATATATATTAACAAAATGTCTTAATAGATTTAGTAAACATGTCTTGCGTAAACCTAATAATAAGTAAGTTAAACAACAAGTAACTTAATAAGTTAAACACTAACTAACCCTAAAGTCTAAGTTAATAATAAACTATAGAAGAAAAAGCTTAATATCTACTAGACAGTTCTAATTCTATTGCAAACTAAACAATCTTAGTAGAATAAGAAGCATTGTAGGTAATAACTCCTTAACTAGCAAGTAGCTAATATTGTAAGAAGAGTCTATAATTTATTTAGTTTAGAAAGATATAATAAAAAGAGGTAGATAGTAAAAAGCACTAACTTAAACAAGCCTAATCTCTCTTCCTGTAGTACTGAAATTGTAATATATATATTACAACAAGAGTTTATTAAGAACCTAGTAAACGCATCCTATATAACGCTAGAGCTAAAGTAACTTAGTAAGTTAAATATTAAGTAACTCTTAATAAATCTAAGAGTTAACAGTATACCTTAGTAGGCAGGTAAGACTTAATAACTACCTACAAGTTAGGGACTGGAATCCCTAGATTTGTAGGTTAGTAGGTTAAGAGGTTAGTATCTACTAACTATAAGTAATAACCTCTTTACTAGAAAACATTAGCCTATTTTATAAAAAGGGCCTCTAGTATACTAAAAGAGTTAATAACCTAGCTATAAGACCTTAATTCTGTGCCTATAATATTGTATATATCTACCTCTTTAACTACTCTAAGCAACATATTATTTAAAGAAATTTCTAATAAGACATACTAGCTTCCTTTATATGCCCTAAGCTCTAGAATAATACTAAGACCTAAACACCTCTAATACTAGCAGCGTAAAAGCATGCTCTAAGCATGCCTACTTAGTACTATTACGCTTATTAATAATAAGGCCCTATATTAGAAATGTAGTATTAATTATATATAATCTCTCCTTGTTAATAGTATTCTCTACTACTAGTTTAATATAAATAAAGTAATAAGGGTATATATGTTTAGTTAGCGTGTCTTGTTAGCACTTACTTTAACAACACTAGAGTAGGCTACCTAAGCTGTAAGATAGAATAGGACTATTCTAGGTATTCTTTTAATAGGCTTCTTTAAAGGAGTAGGTTTGCTAGTCTTTAGAGAAGTAGAAACTGCGCAAGGCATAGAGTAGCTTAGGTTATTACTTATAAAGTAGTTAATAGTTAGTTATTAATAACAGAGTTGCTATAAGTGTAAATAAATAGCACTACTGCTATAAAATCTTATTAGTTAGATGCTGTAACACTGTTGCTGCTAGCTTATTTATACTAAGTCTAGGGTCTGTAGAATAATAATAAATAGACGTTTTTGCTTAGAAGAATTAACTAGGAAGTGTAAGGCAATACTGTTGCTGTAATTGCTATTGTTTGTAGCACTGTTGCAAATGTATCAAACAAGTTTCTTCCTAAACTCTAGCTACAAAATTAAGACATAAAATAGTTAAGAGCCTAATCTAGAGAGTATAAGGTAATACTACTACTGTAATTGCTATTGTTTATAGCACTGTTATAAATATGTTAGACAAGTTTTCTCCTAAAATCTAGCAACAAAATTAAGATATAAAATAGCAAAGGGCTAAAGAGTCTATAACACGCCTATACAGTTAATATCTATAATTTAATTAAGTCCTTTTTTCTATGCTAGTGTCCTGTACTTAATTATATCCTTTAACCTTCTGCTCTAAACATAGTACTTATAATAAACTTATAACTCTACTACTATTATAACCTTTTATTACAAGCACCTACCTCTAGGTTGTAACTAAAACCTTTACTACAATAACCTTAACTGTGGAAAAATCTGCTCTTAGTACATCTAATTAGTGCTCTTGCGCCTATTAGTAACTAGGCGCTTTGTTAGTAATATAGCATTATTTACATCTAATTCTTCCTTATTAACAGCATCCCCTATATTAAATTTAATATCAATAAAGTAATAAGGGTGTCTATGTTTAGTTAAAGCGTTTTATTAGCCCTTCTAATAACACTACAGCAGGCTATAGATATAGCAAGAAAGATTAGCACTATCCTATACATATTACAGGCGCTAGGAATGTTTAAGAGCTATTTGTTTGTCTAAGAGAGTAAAGAGAGTCTAGAAGAGATAGAGTAGCTTAAATTGCTACTTCTAAAGTAATCTATAATAGAGTTTTAAGTAAAAAGAAGTATATTTACATTGTAAACACAGAAAGTATAATTATAAGTTAAAGACGTGTAGAGGGATAATTGCTAGCTAGGCGTAGCTTTATAGATAAATTCTTTTTTATTTATTATTATTTAGATAAACTAGCTTTAATACAGTTGCACTTTGTAGTAAGAAAGTAGATATAATTAACTATCTTTTGTGTTTTAGTTAGACTTAAAATTAATAATATGTTTTATTAAAGAATTAGTGCTAATTAATACCTCTATAACAGTGCTAGTTTTTAGCGTAGATAAGTGCCTTCTTAGACACTAGTTATAAAATTAAAACACAAAACAGCTAACAGCTAGAAATAGTTTAACATAAAGACCTTGTCTCTATTACTAATAATTAATTTAGGAATACTATAATACCTAATAACTTAGTTAAGAGATATTTAAGTAAGCTACTCTATAGTGTAACTATGTTTAAAGGTTATAATCTCTATAGCTTTTATAAATTTGTCTATTATAATAAAAATTTAGTTATAATTATATCCTATAACAGAGTTTTTAGAGATAGGTAGCTATATAATAAAGTCTATTATAACATTTATCTATAGTGCTGTTAGTAGCTCTATTACTTATAACTGTCTATATCTAGTGTATATGCTATACTTATTCTTTTAGCAATCTATATAATGTTTAGTACACCTAGTAACCTTATCTTTTATATTTAGAAGCTTATAGTGCCTTTTAATAAGTTCTATTATCTTTATATTAATAAGAGTTATTATAAAGTAGGTTATTATAGTAACTAGCTATAATTTCTTCATATAACTCTTCTAGTACTTCTAATAAGATAAGTTGTTCTGCTTAAACCTATATAATGTTGTTAAGCTGCTATAATAGTTCTAATAATCTTTCTTTATTACTTCTAAGTATAGCGTGTTTTTTAATTATCTTAGTTTCTATAATTTAATTATTGTAAAGAAGCACAATAAATAGAGGTATAAAACAAAAAGCAGTAACTAAAACAAGCCTAGTCCCTCTACTTATAGCACTAAAAATTGTAACATACATGTTAACAAAATGTCTTAATAGATTTAGTAAACATGTCTTGTGTAAACCTAATAATAAGTAAGTTAAATAATAAGTAACTTAAGAAGTTAAACACTAACTAACTCTAAAGTCTAAGTTAACAATAAACTATAGTAGAAAAAGCTTAACGCCTACTAAATATTTGTAATTCTATTACGAACTAAATAATCTTAGCAGAATAAAGGACATTATAGGCAATAACCTCTTAACTAGAAAGTAGCTAATATTATAGAAAGAGTCTATAATATGCTTATATAGTTAATGTCTATAATTCTATAATATCTATCTATACTAGTGTTCTGTACTTAATTATATTCTTTAACCTTCTGCTCTAAACACAGTATACATAATAAACTTATAAACCTACTACTATTATAAGCTTTTATTACAAGCACCTAATTCTAAGATATAACTAAGACCTAAACTACTGTAACCTTAACTGCGCAAAAATCTGCTCTAAGTATATCTAATTAGTGCTCTTACGCTTATTAGTAATAAGGCGCTTTGTTAGCAATATAGTATTAATTATATTAAACTCTTTCTTCTTAACAGAATCCTCTATATTAAATTTAATAGTAATAAAGTAATAAGAGTATATATATTTAGTTAAAGTGTCTTGTTAGCTCTTTTAACAACACTATAGTAGGCTATAGATATAGTAAAACAGATTAGCACTATTCTACATATACTACAGGTGCTAGAAACGTTTTAAGGCTATTTGCTTGTTGAAGAGGGTATAGAGAGTCTAAAAGAGATAGAGTAGCTTAGGTTGTTGCTTCTAAGGTAATCTATAATAAAATTTTAGGCAAAAAAGAGCATATTTGCGTTGCAAACACATATAGCACAATTACAAGTTAAGAACATACAAGGGAATAATTGCTAGCTAGGCGTAGCTTTAGGGGTTAATTGTTTTCTAGTTATATATTATTAGTTAGACAAACTAGCTTTAATATAAATATACTTTACTATAAGAAGGTAGATATAATTAACTATCTTCTATATTTTAGTTAGACTTAAAATTAATAATATATTTTATTAAAGAACTAGTGCTAATTAATACCTCTATAACAGTGCTAGTTTATAGCGCAGATAAGTGCCTTCTTAAACACTAGTTATAAGATTAAAACACAAAACAGCTAATAGCTAGACTTAGTTTATATAAGATTATATTAATAACTGTTAGGACTTTCGCTAAGATAAGATAGCATAACCTACTAGTAGGTGCCTTTTACCTTAGCAGCTTCCTTCTAGCCTCCTTTTACTTAGCACTTAGAGCCTTAGGCCTTTTTTTACTAGCTACCTAGGAGCTTAGGCCTACCTACTATAAGTAGGTAGCTATCTCTGCCCTCTTGTAGCTCTCTGTCTGCTATTTTGTTTACTCCTTCTTAAATATATTAGCTTTCTAGATTGCTTTCTTTTGTGCTTATAAAGTCTACCTTTTATAATAGCAGACCTAACAGCTTAAAACTAAGCTTTTCTCTTAGGCTTCTGCCTTTGTTTAGCATAGTAGTTAGCTACTGTTACTAAAGGTTGCACAATTTTTTGCCTAGTTTAGTAAGCTATCTCTTAACTAAGCAATAGCCCTAGCTGTTAGAGCTTCTTTTCTTAGTCTCTATTCCCTTCTTATGCAGGTAGCAAGTGCCTATTTCTAAGTATAGATTAGTCTTACCTGCGCGCTTCTTTAAGTATAAACTAGCTGCTAAACCTTAGTATACTAAGTGTTCTACCTCCTTAAAGCCTTTAGAGTACTAGCCTGTAGATAGGCTTTAGAGTACTAGCCTGTCCTTCTTTTAGCGCCTTTTGAGTAGTCTAGCGCCCTACTCCTACCTAGTTTTAGCGCCTTTTTAAGCAGTCTAGCGTCTACTACTTTAGTGCCTTTTAAGTAGTCTAGCGCTTCTATGTTTTCTCTTACTATGTTATTGCCTTTTAAGTAGTCTAGCGCCTTTCTTTTACTATTTTAGCGCCTTTTAAGTAGTCTAGCGCCTCTGTTCTAGCGCCTTTTAAGTAGTCTAGCACCTTTCTTTTACTATTTTAGCGCCTTTTAAGTAGTCTAGCACCCCCTCTTTTTACTATTCTAGCGCCTTTTAAGTAGTCTAGCGCTAACCTTTTAGCATCTCTTTATAAGGCAACTTAGCTCTAGCTTACCTCTTTTACTCTATACCTTCTACTAGTTTAGTATTCTTTTACTATATACTTATCCTTTTACTTAGCTCTTACTCTTAGTCCTTTCTACTACTTTAAGCACTAGGTGCTCTACTTTTCTTACTAACTACTCAACTTACTCTCTTCTTAACTAGAATTAGCACTTAACTATATCTTTAATATAAGCTGCTTAGAAGCTAACTTACATAACAACATTGCTAAGGCCGCCTAGCACTAGCAAACTCTAGTAATATATAAGCACCCTATAGAGATTCTGCAAGCTTTCTAACTACAGTATAACCTAGAATACTGCTTAGATTATAACAAGCTCTTGCTAGATCTTACTAGGATACTATAGAGCACTATTACTAACTATTTAAACGCCTTTAATCTAGAGGAGCTTGCTTAACTCTCTACCTTTCTTATATTTGTACTTTAAGAGGCACTTTTAATGCTAATAGCTGCTGTTCTAACTAGTTTAGCCCTAAACTATTTTCTACACTGCTGCCTATAGACGCCCTTGCCCCTAAGAGCCTATATTACTAACTTAGACTCTTATAGTAATAGCTTAGAAGAAAACCCTACATTAACTAACAATTAACTACTAGCTATAGGAAATTACTCCTTAGGCTATACTTCTATAGATAAAAATCATAGATATTAATTAGATAATAGCTTAGGATTCTCTAATAGCAATGTCTCTCTTAACTCTTAGGACAGTTACTAGTTAAATTCTAAAGCATATAACTATACAGGGGCTAACGCGTTTAAGGCTAATTAGGCTTATATAAATAATTATAATAGCTATAATTAAGAAGAAGCTAATTAGGCTAACGCAAACAATTATAATAGCTATAATTAAGAAGAAGCTAATTAGCCTAATATAAACGATTATAATAGCTATAATTAAAAAGAAGCTAATTAGCCTAACGCAAACAATTATAATAGCTATATTCTAGAAGAACCTAATTATAATCTAGAGCCTAACGTATACAACTATAATAGCTAAAAATTAGAAGAAGGCAGGCAAGAACCTAATTCTAAGGCAGATGCAGATGTATATTAGCTAATTTAGAGCTAGAAGCTACCTTAGTTTAATAAGTATATTATAACAATCTCTACGCTTAAAAAACCTCTTAGCCCCTAACCTTTTAGCAGATCTTAGGGAAGTAGCGTATCTAGTATTACTTAACTATTACAACTTTAGCGTCTCTCTACAGCCTAGCAATTTAACTCTTAATAGAATAAGCTAACACTGCTAATTGCTAGTGCAAACACTATTAGGACAATTAAAATAGTAAGCTACTATTACTAATTACTAGCTTAACCTCTAATAGAATAAGCTAAGCACTGTTAAATTGCTAAATTAACCCCTTATAGGAATAATTAACAACCTATTACTTATAAACTACTGCAGGCTAGCACTACTCTCCCCTATAAATGCTCTAACTAGCTTTAGAGACAATTTTTGCGTTGCAGGGTTTATACAGTAGAAAAAATCTTAGAGGTTAGTTTTTTGTATAGGAATCTAGGGAGACCTGTATAGCGCTATATAAACTATAAACCTCTATTCTATACTAACTACTGTTTTAACTTAAAGCTCTTGTTAAGTATTTACCTATTTTCTATTTACTTTTAACCTCTTCCCTTTACTCTACTTTAGTTTAGCTTGTTTTTACTCTCTCTTTTCTTTAGCACTAGCGTCTAACTTAAGGGACTTCGCTATTAGTAGGGGGGGGCACGTGTTAGGACTTTTGCTAAGATAAGATAGCATAACCTACTAGTAGGTGCCTTTTACCTTAGTAGCTTCCTTCTAGCCTTCTTTTACTCAGCACTTAGAGCCTTAGGCCTTCTTTTACTAGCTACCTAGGAGCTTAGGCCTACCTACTATAATTAGGTAGCTATCTCTACTCTCTTGTAGCTCTCTGTCTGCTATTTTGTTTACTCCTTCTTAAATATATTAGCTTTCTAGATTACTTCCTTTTGTGCTTGTAAAGTCTGCCTTACAATAACTAAGTGCATTAGCTCTGCTATTGTTTTTTTCTAGTGTGTATAGAATTCTAAACTTATATTATTCTAGTAGTTTAGCCTATTAAACCTGTCTCTAGTTAAGTACCTTAGTTATAGTAAACTGTGTTAATTTTTATAATTTATATAGATAGTAAGGTCTAAGTAGCTTTTTATATAAACTTACTAATATTTTAAAGCTAATATAATTGCTAAGAGTTCTTTATTATGCATAGTATAGCGCTCTTTAGGTCCTAAGAACTTGCGTAAGTACACTAGTAAATAGGTATAGTTTAAGTAAGGGTTAGGTACATTACGTAAGGTACTCTAGCCCTACCTAGCCTCTACCTACGCTAACTTCCTGCTAAGAGGGTTAGAGTTAGATAGGGTCTATATATAGGAGAGGTAGGTATAGAGTAGGCTCTATATATAGCAGAAGTAGGGGCGGAATAGAAGCTATACAGACTAGTAGTAAGAGTTAGGTATATTAGGTAATAGAGAATCCTCTAAGGATCTAACTTATCTTAGAGATCTAGCTAGTTAGATTAGGTTAATTCTTAACTTATCTAAGAGATCTAAGAGATCTAAGAGAGATCTAGCTAGTTAGATTAGATTAATTCTTAACTTATCTAGGAGATCTAAGAGATCTAAGAGAGATCTAAGAGAGATCTAAGAGATCTAAGTAATATTATGTATATATAAGGCAGACTTTACAAGCACAAAAGAAAGCGATTTAGAAAGCTAATATATTTAAGAAGAAGTAAACAAAATAGCAGATAGAGAGCTACAAGAGGGCAGAGATAGCTACCTACTTGTAGTAGGTAGGCCTAGGCTCCTAGGCTAGAAGTAGAAGGAGGTCTGTGCTCTAAAAGTAAAGTAAAAGTTAACAGGATAGATTCTGCTAAGTTAGATAAGCACTACTAGTAGGTTGTGCTATTTAACTATAGCAGAAGTCCTAACATATGCCCCCTCTTTATAACAAGCAAAAGTCCTCTAAGCTAATCTAATTTACAGGTGCTGTAGAGCTACTATTAACAGAGAGAAAGAAAGAAAAGAGAAAGAAAGATAAAAGCAAATAGTATAGTAGTTAAGAAACTGCAAAGAAAATATAGTAGCAGTAAACATAGAATTAAGGTTTATAGTTTATATAGCGCTGCGTATTCCTCTCTAGATTCCTATACAAAAAACTAACCTCTAAGATTTTTTCTACTGCATAAACCCTATAACGCAAAACTTATACTTAAATCTATTTAGAGCTTATATAAAGAAAGTAAGTAAGCCTAATAGCAAGCTTGCTTAGCTTAATAAAAGTTTAACTAAATAAAGCTAGCAACAGCGAAGTTAGGTAGGCTTTAATAGTAGGATTAGTTTAGTTATAGTATCCTAAAGTTAGTGTGTAGGTGTTAAGGTAGTGTGTAGTCTTTACTAAAATAGAGAAGAATACTGTTATTAATGTGCTAAAAGTTAATTATAGTATCCTAAAGGCAGCGTGTAGGTATTAAGGTAGCGTGTAGTCTTTGCTAAAAAGTAGAGAAACGCTGTTATTAATATGTTAAAAGTAGCCTAATATTATGCTAAACCTAGACAATCTTACAAAACATGTAATAACTTGCTGTTTAGAGTTACTAAAGTTGCTAAAATAGTTACTAATAAAGGCGTCTTTAGGTTATAGGGCCTAGTCTGTAGGCATCTTAAGACTAGAGGGCTTTAGCTTATCTAGATTCTTATAGTAATATAAGAACGCGTTATAGTATTTAAAGTGTTGTTTAGCAGGTTCCTATATTAGCAAAGAGTTATTAGACTACTTAATCTAATACTCCTAGGTGCCTTAGCGCCTACAGCAGTTAATAAACTTGTTAATAAACTATTCCTAAGAGATATTACTCTAATTATTAACAATATCTACAGGTTCTAGTTTAGGGGTTGTTTAATCTAGTAGCCTATCCTAAGGCGCTTCTTAGAGCAATTTAAGATAGAATACTAGAAATATGCCTTTTAAAATTATCTTATTAGGTAGCTAGAGTTTGTAAGCAGCTCTGTTGTAAATAACGTAAGTAACTAGATACAGCCTAGCGTATTTATAATTAAGCTTTTTTAAAGGTTAAGCAGTGCTCTAGTTCTAGGTTAATACCTAAACTAAGTCTCTAACATTATATTTTAGCGTTTGTTGTTAGTAAGTGTTAGCCTATATTTACTATTCTTATTACGCCTAGGTTAGCTAAATCTTTAGGTATTCTAAAAGATTACTGTAGGTTTAAAGAATCTTATCTGCTCTTAGAATTTAATCTTTAGCGTTTCTAGAAAGCAACTTAGTGTTTAAATAGTCTTTGCTAGAGTAAATCCTACTGCGTAGGTAATAGCTAAGATCTGCAAAGAAGAGAGTAAGACTAGTAGATAAGTTAACAGTGTTATTAACCTAAAACTTAGCTAAGTATAGCTATAACACCTAGTTGTCTTGTGTGTAATTAATGTATTTATAAAAATAAATTTTAATGCTCTAGTTAGCGCGCTCTGTTTATATAAGGCAGGCTTTACAAGCATAAAAGAAAGCAATCTAGAAAGCTAATATATTTAAGAAGAAGTAAACAAAATAGCAGACTAAGAGCTATAAGAGGGCGGAGATAGCTACCTACTTATAGTAGGTAGGCCTAAGCTCTTAGGTAGCTAGTAAAAGAAGGCCTAAGGCTCTAAGTGCCGAGTAAAAGGAGGCTAGAAGGAAGCTGCTAAGGTAAAAGGCACCTACTAGTAGGTTATACCATCTTATCTTAGCGAAAGTCCTAACAGTTTAGCTGTCTGTCTGTAGGTAATAAGTAGTAGATAGTTTAGCTTAAATATTAAAACGCTTACAGACGCGTTTCTAGAACTTGTTAATAAATAAGGTACTATAATTAGATATAATTTATTTAGTTTAGAAAGACACAACAAAGAGGTGTATACAGCAAAAAGCACTAACTAAAACAAGCCTAATTCCTCTGCCTGTAGCACTAAAATCGTAACATATGTATTGCAACAAAAGTTTATTAAGAACCTAGTAAACGCATCCCATGTGACGCTAGAGCTAGAGTAACTTAGTAAGTTAAATGTTAAGTAACTTCTAATAAATCTAAGAGTTAACAGCGTACCTTAGTAGGCAGGTAAGACTTAACATCTACCTACTAGTTAGGGACTAGAATCTCTAGATTTGTAGGTTAGTAGGTTAAGAGGTTAGCGTCTACTAACTGTAGGCAACAACCTCTTAACTAGAAAACACTAGCCTAGCTTGTAAGAGGGGCCTCTAGTGTACTAAAAGAGTTAATAACCTAGCTATAAGACCTTAATCCTGCGCCTACAACATTGTACACATCTACTTCTTTAACTACTCTAAGCAACATGTTATTTAAAAGAATTCCTAATAAGAGATACTAGCTTTCTTTACATGCTCTAAGCCCTAGAATAACACTAAGACCTAGACTTCTTTAATACTAGCGGCGTAAAAGCATGCCTTAAGCATGCCTGCTTAGTACTATTGCGCCTATTAACAACAAGGCTCTATGTTAGGAATGTAGCATTAATTACATACAACCTCTCCTTGTTAATAGCATCCTCTGCTGCTAGTTTAACATTAATAAAGTAATAAGGGTATATGTGTTTAGTTAGCGCGTCTTGTTAGCGCTTGCTTTAACAACACTAGAGCAGGCTACCTAAGCTGCAAGATAGAATAGGACTATTCTAGGTATTCTTTTTACAGGCTCCTTTAAAGGAGTAGGTTCTCTAGTCTTTAGGGAAGTAGAAACTGCGCAAGGCATAGAGTAGCTTAGATTATTGCTTATAAGGTAGTTAATAGTTAGTTATTAACAACAGAGTTGTTGTAAGTGTGAATAAATAGCACTGCTGCAAGTCTAGAGTCTGTAGAATAATAATAAATAGACGTTGTTGTTTAGAAGAATTAACTTCTAGGGAGTGTAAGGCAATACTGTTGCTGTAATTGCTGTTGTTTGTAGCACTGTTGCAAATGTATTAAACAAGTTTCCTCCTAAAATCCAGCTACAAAATTAAGACACAAAATAGCCAAGGGCTAGAATAATTAGATATAATAGTGCAAGGTAACCTGTGTAGGCAAAAGATTTATATAAAGTAGTAGGCAAATTCCTTTAATAAGCGGCTAACTAAGGGGAAGAAGTACTGCTATTTAGTAAGTTAATTAACTACTACTAAAAGATTAGTGTAAATTTGTCTGTTAAGTGTAGAAGGTAGCAGGTCTTAAATATAATCTATAGAAATGTCTGCCTATTATATATTAGGTATAGGCATAGATTAAAAGTAGCTATTATATACTTCTCTAGAAGGTTAAGCGCGTTTACACACTACAAAGAATTAGTAGTACTTTTTAATTAACTACGCAAGACTAGGCTAGTAGTATTAATATATTATTAAGTAAAGTGTAGCTCTATTTCTCTTATAGCCTACAATCTTATAATTATAGCAAAGGTTAAAAATCTAGTAACAGAGACAAGCGTCTAATAGTATGTATAGACGCGTTTTATTAACAAACATTTATTAGTAAGCTCCCCCTCTAGTAGTATAGCAGTCTAAGAGTAAAATCTTGTAACTATTCTTCTAAAACTATAAGCTAAGTTTGTAATTGCCTTAGTCTAAGGTAGTAAACATCTTTTAAGTAGTAGAGTTAGTAGTATAGGCTCTGCTAAGCATTTCTTCTATTAAGCGCAGGTCTTCTAGATAAGAGAGTAGTCCTAATATTACTATTCTGTTAATATTGTTAATAGGCTCTCTATTGTCTATATTAGAGTTAGGTGTTAGGCTTAGAGTAGTACGGAGTTAAGCTACTACTTAAGTATCTAGAGTAACAAACGCGGAATTCTATTAAGAGGAGATTAATAAGGCTTTTAGAGTAGCTTAGATTATAGGTACTATACTAGAGGACAGGTATTTTAGTTATAAAACAATCTAGTAAGTATTAATAAGTCTTATATTGTTTTTGTCTTTAGGAATGTCTTAGGTTTACTAGCTAAGGGCGTCTGCTTTGCTATTTATCTCTTCTAGTGCATAAATAATCTTAAAGTTAAATTACAAGAGAAAAGGTAACTAGCAGGCTTGCTTCTAATTAAGTTTCTTAGTAGTTATAAAGGTTTCTAGGTTCTTATAATTAGTAATAACCTAAATTAAGTGTAGGGAACCTATAAGTTTAGGTTCCTAGTCCTTAAATGCTTAAATAATAGCTATTAGTTCTATATTGTAGATATTGTAATTGCATTTAGCAAGGGAGTGTTTTTTTAAGAAGAATGCTATAGGTTATAGAACGCCTTTAGCATTACGTTGTTTTATAACCCTACTAGAAGCCTACCTAGAAGAGTTAGTAGAAATAAAGATTAGCTAACTAGGGTTAAAATAGCGTAAGACTAAGTTAACTGTAAAAGCTTTCTTAAGTTAAGCAAAAGCATTAATATAGGCCTATATAGGTTTAAATTTCTTATATTGCACTATACAATAAAGCTTGTTAGGGTCTTTCTATAATAGTTTAGTAATAACAGTAGACTTAACATCTTATATAAGTAGAAGGGCAAGAGAGAAGTATCTCTAAATAAATTGTTAATAAAATCCTGTAAATCTAAGAAATAAGAGAATATCTAGTACTGTTTAGGGCATTTCCTATTCTTAAATAGCCTAAATCTTGTTAGGGTCTATCTGTATACCTTAATCTGTAATGATTATTCTAAGAAACTTAACTTAGCTCTTAAAGAATTTAGACTTCTTAGGGTTAATATTTTATTAATAGCCTGTTAAAAGGTTGTAGGAGCGTTGCATAGACTAAAAGGCATAACTTTGTACTAGTAAGTGCCCTTTTAAGTAGAGAATACAGTAAGCTATTCTAAGCTAGGCTTTATGCAAATTTAATAGAAGGCGTAAATAACATTAAATTTTAAAAAGATCTTAGCTTTATTAAGGTGTGCTATAGTCTCCCTAAAAAATAGAATAGATTAGCAGTCTTTAACTATAGCTTTATTTAGTTTCTAATAATCTACGCATACACGCAGACTACTGCCTAGCTTAGCTATAATAAGAAGGTTATTCTAAGCTAAGAAGTTACAGCGTTTAATAAATCCTCTAGATTTGTTTTCCTTAATATAATGCTTAATAGCCTTTATTTATTGTCCTAAAAAAGGTTGTAGGCAGTAGTTAGGTAGATTAATGCCTAGCTTAAGTTTAATTTTGTAGTTAAAATTGCTATAGTTAGGCAGTGTTTTAGCTGCAGCCTAGTTAAAGGTAGAAATAAAGTTAGTATATTCCTCTAATTCTTCTACAGTAAGAAGGTTAGAGAGCAGAGAGTCTTTAGGAAGCTAGAAAAATTTCTTAAAATTATTATTAGCTAAAGCCCTTCTAGCAGTAGTAGTGTCTAATTGTTAAATAATAAAGACTAGGTGCCTAGGTCTTTTCCTATAAAGGCGAATAGCTTTAGTAGAGACTAAGTATAGGTTAACTAAGTTATTAGTATATAGTACCTTACTTATAGGGCTAAGTTTAGGTTAGGTAGATCTTCTATTCTAGAGTTTGCTTAAACTAGACTGTAATAATTATAAAAGCTTAGTGTCTAACTTAGAGCCTTTATATAGTAATAAGAGAGCCTAAGCTGTAGTGTTATAGTGTCTAGAGCAATATTTGTTGTTAAAGCAAATAAAGCAGTTACGCTATAAGACTAAGAGATTATAAATAGCCTTCTAGCAGAATTCTAAGATAAGTTAAAAAGATCTATAATTGTTTATAATATAGGCTCTAGTACGTTCTAAGTAAGAGCCTAACTAACAGTAAAACTAAGTATAGTAAGTAATAGTTTTAGAGAGTTAACTATTGTATTCTTAGCAGATAATTAGAGTAGCTAAAGAGATAAGATAAAGGGCCTTAGTGTGTTATAGAAATTTGCAAGATATAAAGCTAGAATCAGCCTTATTGTTAGCTAAAACGCAGATCCTGTGTAGAGTATTATTGTTGCGTTCTAAGAAAGCTAGAAAGGTAAGCTAATTGTAATGTTGTAGGCTGTCTTTAGTTTAGTTCTATTTGCTGCTAGCTTTTTAGAGTATAGTATTAGCCTCTACTAAACCTAACTAAGAGGAGAATAGGTTCTTAGAGCGCACTTGTTAGTAAACTAACCCTAAGTAGTAACTAGAACTTAAGTGCTCTAGTTTTCTAAGTTAGAGGCAGAGTTATTATTTAAAGATTTAAAGAATTTGTCCTTAGTGTTATCTCTTAGGTTCTCCAAGGTAGCTATGTATTAGTTTGTTAGTTTATCTTAAAAAATAGTTAATAATAGTGCCTTAGGTTTTAGTAGCTCTAGGCATTAGTTAGACTTATAGCTCTTAAGTCTACAGTTAAAACAAGTAAACTTATTAGAGGAGGCAGAAGTAGAGTTCTTAGGGCAATAAGAGCAAGTATCCTTAGCCTTAAGAGCAGATGTAGGTTAAGCTAGGATAGTAGTAGCAGGTAGTACTAGCAGAATATTATAAGTAGTTAACTAACTGCGTAGAGCAAAGCGCCTAGGCTAATTTCCTTTAGAATCTTAAGTAGTTGTTTTATTAGAGATAAGAGTATAGTTAGAAAAGTAGGTGCTAAGCTGCTTATAATATTCTTGCAGGCTAGAGAGAGACTTTTTACAAGGAATACTAGCTATCTAATAGCAGTAAAAGTCTAGTAGTTTAGTTTATAGGCAATAGTAGTAAGTCTTAAGAGACTAGTTAAGCTGCTAAGCAAAGTACTCTATCTTAGTACAAAAGACAGAGAAAGTAATTAAGGTATTAACAATGTCTAGTAAAAGAAAGTAAGGAAAGATAAAGGTATTAAAAAAGCGTTTAGCTAACCTAAAGGTGTCTTTATCTCTATAGACTTCTTATAAGCAGTAAATGCAGTCTATAGGTTTAGAATAGAAGTAACTAAAGCTAGATAGATCTTAGAGCAAGGCGTAAGCAGGGTCTTAAGTATAAATTATAAGAAAGTCTACTTAATTACTAGAGTGCTAGTAGTTACATCTATTTGCCTGTATATAATAAAGGTAATTAAAGGGCTATTTACTAAAGTTGTCCTTAGGGCTAAAGAAATACTAGGGTTTCTTTATAGCCTTATCTAGCTAGTTGTTGTATAAGTCTAGTAACTACAGGAATTTATAAGCGCTAGCTAATATAGGAGTTAACAATATAGTAGAATAGCTTCTAAGTAGTATAAAAGTAGAGGGAGTAGTCTAAGTAGCTAGCTGTTAGAGGCTTTCTACCTTAGGCATACTAATCCTTAAGAACACCTTAGAGCGACTACAGTCACCCCTTAGAGCCTACACACACGTATATATTCCCCTAAATCCTTAGGGGCTTAACCTCTAAGGATTTGTCTTTTATCTTATCTAATACTTTACGTTTTTATCCTATCTCTCTTGCCTGCCTGCAGTGCCCTTACAATTTAAATCCTTTATACTCTCTCTTAGAAGAGGCAGTTAAGAGATCTCTAATTTTTTCTATACCTATTATAATAGTTAGAAATTAACGTTGCTAACGTACTGCTAGCAACAACAACGCACTAGGCTTGCAACAGCCTAGCCCTAGTAGTAACCTAACAGATGCCTAGAGGTATTCTATATATAATGTAGTAGCAAACTTGTTACTACTAGGCATACCCTAGGTTAATACAACGCCTAGTATATCTAACAACTAAGCGTTAGGCCCTACTAAATTAGGAGACAAACAGGCTTATAGCCCTACTAGCTCTCTAACAGATACACTATTCTATCTAAGTTAGATAAATCTAGCAACTAGTTTAAATGCAGACCCTCTAGCTGCTATAGAGGCGCCTAGAGTAGAACCTATAGCTATCCTAACTACAGGCTAGCCTTTATTTGTTAAGTAACTCCTTAAGAACCTTTTTAAGGCAGAGCTTGCTAGAGCTACTAAGGCTAAATTAGCTATCTAAAGGAACTAGATTAACTAAGCCTTATAAGCCCTAGGCTTAACTAAGGGCAGGAACTAACTAGAACCTACCTAGCTAGCGTTTAATAAGGCTAGAAAGATTATCTAAGTGTTAAACAATATTTAACCTAAACCTAAGCTAGGTACAGAGAGCAGAGCTCTATCCCCCTAGTAGGTAGACTAGTAGATTAAGGACATTAAGACAGCCTTCTAATACACCTAAGTACTAGAAGACTCTATTACAAGAACCTACTAGGCTATAGGTACTATTTAGTTTAGCATCTATCGCGAACTAATCTAGCAACAGATTAACTAGGGATCTATCTAATTATAGTCTAACCTTAAGGCAGAGGAGGAGCAACTTATGTAAGACCCTGTCCTTACTAAGTATAAGAACTATACTAAGTTCTTTAACATTAAGTAGAGAGAAGGCAATACAGTTAACACCTTTCTAATACTATTAAATTACTAGGAGTTACTACTACTGCATAGCTTCTTTAAGTTTAATAATAGTACTAAGAACTATAACTTTAAGATTGCTTTTATTTAGTCTAAAACCCTGCCTTATCTCTAATAGGAGATCTAGCGTAACAGCAGTTTAGATAACATCTAATAATAGCACAAGTTTAAACAAGCTCTCTATAACGCAGAGATAGTAGCTTATCCTACAGTTACTTACAAGAGTAATAACACTAACTATAGTAAAAGGCATACTACATCTTCTAATTAGAAGGGAAATAAAAGGCATGCTAGTTGCAGAGGTATACTATCCTGTAGCTAGGGCAATAGTACCCTAGTAGCTACCTAATCTAATAACAGTAACAATAGCTAGAGTTAAATAAAGATAATAGCAGTTAGAAAAGTTACTAGAAAAACTGTAGTAGCTACAACTCTTACTACAAGGAAAGTAACAACAGGAACTCCTAGTTAACAGGAGAGTTAGGAAAAGGGAAGCTTTAGTTGCTAACTTATCCTAACTATAACTAGGGCCTAAAACTAGGGGAAAATAAACCTATATTATAGTTACTGTATCCCTCTAGGACTCTAATAGGTCCTTAATACTGCTCTAAGCTCTTTATAACTCTAGAGCAGAGCTAAACCTTATTAGCTAGTAAGTAGTAGATAATCTCTACCTTAAACATAAATTGTTCTATTAAAGGCTAGTAGCTACATTCCTTAATAGCAACTACCTAGACATCTAGTAACCCTATAATCTAACTATTAATTACTTAGACAGTAATAGTATAGTTAAATCTGTAGGACTATAGGAGTTCTAGTTAGCTGCCTTTAAGGGATATAACCTAGTACTAGGTTACCTATAGTTAGCATCTGCTAACCTATGCATCTGCTTCTCTAAAGGCATATATAAGTAGTTCCCTAATAATATAGAGAGAGTACACTTTACTACTATATAGGATCTGTTCTACTCTATAGAACTAGGAGAAAGAGCATACTTAATGCACCTAGGTAACCTAGTTTACTAAGTCCTAGAAGAGATAATTAACAACCTGTTAGAAAGTAACTAGGAAGTTAGTAGACAACTACTAGCCTAGGGGCTAAGCAGAGACGCTGTCCTTAACGCAGAATACTTCTATAATAAGAGACTTCTCTAGCTCTAGAATAAAATGCTTAAAGTTGTTAACTACCTTTAGCATTATGTTGCGCAGTACCTAGATCTATTATAGCTCCCTAAAGCTATAAGTAAGTATATAGTAGTAAGTATTATCTATAAGCCTTCTTAACGCTCTAGGATACTGCCTACAGGCATAGCCTAAGTCCTTCTAAATAGCAACAAAGACTACCCTTTAGTTAACCCTACAGACAACAAGCTAGACCTAGAGGAGCTTAAGCACGTTCCTTTAGAGCTACACTATAAGTAGTTTGCATTTAGCAAATACTAGTCTAGTGTATTAGCACTATATTAGGATTATAATTACTCTATTAACATTAAGCTAGAGAGCAAAATACTAAACATGCCTATCTATAACCTCTCTAGGAAGGAGCTAGAAATACTACAGGCCTACCTTAATACAGCACAGGAGAAGAGCTAGATACGTCTAAGTAAGTTTCCTGCTAGGGCACTTATTCTATTTATGCTAAAAGCTAATAGTATACTGCAACTTTGTATAGATTACAGGGGCCTTAACAAGGTTACTATTAAGAACTAGTATCCTATTCCCCTTATAAATAAGATGCTAGATAGGCTATTAAAAGCAGCTATCTTCTCTAAGCTAGATCTATGTAATACCTATTATAGGCTTTAGATTAAGGAAGGCAATAAGTAGAAGACAGCTTTTAAAACTAGGTATAGTTATTTTAAGTACTTAGTTATGCCTTTTAGATTAGCAAACGCTCTAGCAACGTTCTAATCTTATATCTAGAGAGCCCTAGGGGGTCTTATAGACTGTACCTGTATAGTGTACCTAGATAACATCTTTATATACTTAGAGCATAAGGAGGATTATTAAGCCTATGTTAAAGATATCCTAGATTAACTTATTAAATAGGGGTTGTTCTGTAAGGTAAGCAAATGCTTATTTATAACTAAGTTAGTTAAGTTTCTAGGCTTTATTGTTATACTTAGTAGAGTAGTTATAGATCCTGTCTGCGTGCAAACAATCTAAAAGTAGCCTAAGCCTAAGAGGTATAAGAACATCTAAGTGTTTCCTAGCTTTGCTAACTTCTACTAAAGATTTATCTTTAACTACTCTAGGATTGTCTGCCTGTTAGTAGACTATATAACTTCTGCCTAGAGGCTAGAGTTAGAGCTAGAAGGCTCTACTTTAATAAAGAGGGGGAAGAAAACGCTAGCAAAAACCTAAAAAGGCCTAATAAGATAGTACAAACTATAGAGTTAGCTAGAGGAAGTACACTAGGCCTTCCTTACTATTAGGAAGAAGTTTACTAAAGCACCTATGCTACAGCACTTTAACTCTACTAAGCTAATAATAGTTCTTACTAACGCGTTAGACTTTGCTATAGCTGCTATACTGCTATAACTACAATTGTTAGAAGCACTAACAGAACAACACTAGAAGCTAGTAGTATTCTAGAGTAGGAAGTTCTAAGGTCTATTAATTAGATAGCACACATATAATAAGGAGTTAGCTGCAATTGTTAAGGCGTTTAGGTAGTAGCAACATTACCTTAAGTATGCCTTGTTAATAATCTAAGTACTTTCTAATTATAATAACCTGTAGTACTTTATAACTATAAAAGAGCTCTCCCCTAAGCAAGCACGCTAGATAAAGAAGCTAGCTAGATACAACTTTAAAGTTAAATATAAGCCTAGACTAGAGAACTCTGTAGATAGCCTATTAAGGCGTCTAGATTATATAAAGGGACTAGTTATTAAGGAGCAGTAGGCACTATATAATGCTATGCTACTAACACTCTAACAAAAGCTTTAAATATAGACTATCTAGAAGTCTAAGGCTTAAAACATTAAATAGGCAACTAGGGCAATAGGCAGCCCTAGTAAGAGTTCTAAGAGATCCTAGCAACTCTCTAAAACTGCCCCTAAGGAATTCTACCTACTAATAGGTACTAGAGATACGTCTCCCTTAGCTCTTAACTAGCTATCTACAGGCTATAATAGCTAGGGTTAATCTAAATTATTTAAAGCTTAGGAACCTAGATTTAATATTACAGAGGCTCTTCTTTATAACCTTAATAGATAAGTTAGGTTATCTACTTACCTTACAAACAATGCTGCGTAAGGCAAATCTATATACGCCCTAGACACCCTAGAACGCCTAACTAACTATATTAGACAGGTTTAGAAGCAGAATGCTGCTTATAAGTTACTAACAAGTTAGGAAGCAAGTAGAGCAGCTACAGGTTACTACTACTAGGAAGTTAACCCTAGTAGGGTCCTACACAGGAGTAGGAAAGTGTAGATTTCCTAAGATATAACTCTTTACTAAACTATCTTTGCAAAGAACTATAATAACTCTATAAGAGGTTACTATAGCTTTAAAAAGACTGCCTAGCTGTTAAAACAAAAGTACTATTAGCTAAACCTAAAGAAGGATGTATATAAGTATATTTAGCGTTATACAGTATGCTAACTAAACAAGATCTGCAGGCACAAGCTATAGAGGCTGCTAGTTCTACTTCTAGTACCTAATACACCCTAGTAGCATTACTCCCTAGACTTTGTAACAGACCTACTAATGTTAGAGGATAACTAGAGAAATAAGTATAACTTAATCCTAGTCCTAGTAGATAGGTTTAGTAAGTATGTCTAGTACCTACCTATAACTAAGACAGTTACGTCCTAAAGAGTAGCTAAACTACTGCTTAAGCAGTGCTTTCTTAAATATAGTCTCTCTAATACTCTAATATTAGACTGCAGGTTAGTGTTTACTAGCTAATTCTAGTCTAATATCTGCTATTACTTAAAGATTAACTATTGCCTTAGTATAGCCTTTTACCTACAGACTAATAGACAGACAGAACGCTAAAACTAGGAGTTAGAAACCTACCTACGCATCTATATAAACTACCAACAGGATAACTAGGTAGACTTATTACTATATATAGAGTACGCATACAACTTAAAGGCTTACTTAGCATATAGGGAATCTCCTATTAAGGTAGTATATAGAATTAACTCTTAGGGCTTTAATAGAGTTCTAGATAAGCACTAGTTACACTGTCCCCTAGAAGCCTAGGTAGACAGTAGAAAGGCACTAAACCTCTGCTAGCAGGTAATTAGACAGCTAGAGCAGTAGCATAACTTATAGGTAGTAGTAAAGGGTAGCTTAGAGTATGCCTAGAAGAGCAATTCTTGTTAGTATAACACTAAGCAGGTAGACAGACACTTTGCTAAAAGTAAGTAAGTGCTGCTCTAAGCAAAGAACCTAACAACTAGCTAACTATCTAAGAAGTTTAACGCCTGTTACCTAGGTCCCTTTACTATTATAAAGAAGATTAGGAAGCTAGCTTATAAGCTAGACCTACTACTATTAATAGACAGAGTGCACCTAGTGTTTAATATATTATTACTTAAACTATAGAGGGAACCCTTTGCAGAAAAGAGGTTCTAGCTAGGTCCTATATAGATCCTAGAGGATACTTTCCTAGCAGAGAGGTATAAAGTTAAAGGAATTCTGTAGTATTAGGATACTTAAGCCTGTAGGCAAGAGTACCTAGTAAAGTAGCTAGGTTAGCTAAATAAGGAAGCTACTTAAGAGCTACTAGAGAACCTTAACTACTGTAAGGAAATCCTTAAAGAGTATCTTAAGATAATAACTAATATAACACAGTAATCTACTTATAAACGTAAGGCTAAGTCTAAGTTAGGTTAGAGTAATCTAAACCTGCCTTAGTAGAAGAAGGGTTGCCTAAAGAAGTCTTAGGATAATACTTATACTATAAAACTATAGACAATATATTAACTTAGGGTTACTGTCCTAAGGCTGTAGATTAGCTTAGTAACTATCTAAGGTAGGAGATAAGAGTCTTAAGAGCATTAGAGTAGGCATAGATTTCTATATAGTTATTTATATTTAATCTATTACTATATATTATCTTAAAAAGCAGTCTAAAGGTAGCTAAGGCTTAAAAGCCCCTAGTAGGGCTGGGCTAGAAGTTAGGGCTATCTGTACAACAGCGCTTAGGAGTCTTCTAAGCTCCTAAGAATACAGACTTAGTAGAGGAGATTATTAACTGCTAGAAAGGTGCAGCTAGGGTGTTAGTAGTAGAAGGCATATTAGTGCTATAGTAGTACTAACGCTTCTCTGCACCTCTAGCAGTACTGTCCTACTAGAACATGTACTTAACGTTTATGTTAATAACTACATTAGAAGCTGCCTTCTAACTAACAGTACCTAAGGCAGCCTATATAAAGTTAGCTGTAGTAAGAGTAGAAGGTTAAGAGAACTTATATTAAAGCGCTGCAGGTTATACTTACATAAAACCTAATAAGCCTTATTGTAGTCTACTAGACCTAAACCTAAGTTCTTTATACAATAGTTAGAAGCAGCCTTATAGGCTACAGCACTAAGGTAATATACTTTAGCGTAGTTAAAAGTAGTCTGCTAATAGTATTAAGTTGTAGCTAGAACGTCCTCTTTAGTTGCAGCGTTACCTTATTAAGCAGTCTTCTTATTTGTCTTGCAGAGAGCGCGCTTAATAAGGAAGTTAAGTATATTAATAGTACAGTAGAAGTAAGGCGCAATCTATACAGATTAGCGTTAGGCAGGAACTAGGGAGAGTTCTAGACTTACCTTAACGCATCTACTAGTGTTACTGCCTAAGTATCTAGAGTATATACTAAAGTTGTTCTTACGCGTGCAGAACCCCTTAGGACGCCTAAAGACCTGTATAAACAACTTAATTATTCTATTAGAGTTAGAGCTAGACTTAGTAGACAGCTTAGTTACGCACCTATAACACTAGAACTAAGTAAGAGAAGGCTGCAGAGCTATGTTGTTAGGCAACACGTATACAAAGTCTAGTAACTTAGTATTATTAATATACAAAGGCAGAGGAGGCATAATAGTAAAAAAGTAGAGTAGAAAGTGTGTAGAGTATAAGTAGAGTGCAGATAAGGAAGAAGAAGTTAAGGTATCTACTCTTTATATACTGCAACTCTCTTACCTCTATCTGCTGCCCTACTAACATTCTACTGCCTTACTACCTACTTTCTAAACAGTTAAATGCCTAAAACTTTATATAGTTAGCAAGGAATAATACGCGCCTAATAGGACACTTACTATACGTCTATAAAGCCCTAAGTCTAGAGCAAACAACAACTAAATTTATAACAAAGGTATAGCTAACACTATGTAATTAGCAAATAGACTCCTATAATAGGATTAATCTAAGTACAGAGTAACGCCTAATATTGTTATAATAAGCTACCTATATATAGCGTGTTGCTCAGGGCCTACTTGCATAGAAGACAGACAACTTTTAAGCACTAACTAGATACTCTATAGGGTACCTCTTAGGTAAAGGTAATAATATATCTAGCTAAACTACTATAGTAGTTAAGTAAACAAGTCTACGCTTCTAGCAACTGTAGTTGTTTAGACTAAGAGTAATAATGCCTCTGCAGAGCTTATAGACAAAGAGCCTAGACACTTAAGTAACTTATAGGAGATAAGTTGTTATACTAAGAAAACAGCCTAGGGCAGCACATTACTACACCTAACACTAGCTCTTAGGTAACTGCAGTCTCTAGACTTAGAGCAGTAGTGCCCTATAGAGACTATAGTGTAGTAATAAGTATCCTATAGAGGAAACCTGCTATAATTACTATGCAGTTTGTTCTGTATCTTCTCTTTACTATACTCTTAGAGGTTAAGGCTACTAGACTAAGAGCACTATATTCTTAAGGGGACTAAGGTAAGGCTGCAGACACTCTATAGGGTAGTACTAGCTAAACACTTATTTAGTAATCTACTAAACTATTACCTAACTCCCTAATAGCTATAACTACAGGTTCTAGAGTCTTTAATCCTAAGGGATCTAGAGGTAAAGTTACCTAGTAAGTAGTAAACTAGTGCTAGCTGTACCCTATAGGGAGTTGTTTGTGCTAACATAATTAATAGATTTAAGCATCTACTAATAAGCAAACTAGCTTTCTTCTAACTATTTTCCTCTTATATTAGAGGTTTTTTTAGAGTTTAAACTAGCAAGCATTAGTATATAGGGTTTAGCAGTCTAGGACAGACTGTAAGAAGGGGGGGGGCTATTATTAGAGGCTTTCTACCTTAGGTATACTAACTCTTAGGAACACCTTAAGGCAACTACAGTTATCTCTTAGAGCCTACATATATATATATATTCTTCTAAATCCTTAGGGGCTTAACCCCTAAGGATTTGTCTCTTATCTTATCTAATACTATACGTTTTTGTCTTATCTCTCTTGCCTGCCTGCAGTGCTCTTACACTAGCATAGTCTAAAATTAGTTTATAGTAGCTAGTGCATTATTACGTTGTTTAGATTATAAAAGAATAGTAAATAGCTACTCTAAGTTGTTATTAGAGCTAGTAAATAGATCCTGTTCTAGCTTAGTAGATTCTAAATAAAGGGGGGTAGAGTAGCGTAAGTACCTAAATTAAGAAGCAGGTTAAGTAGGGGCTAAGCCTTTAGCAGCTAAGATAGCCCCTTTAGCAACAATGTAGTTATAGGCTAAGCAGAGCTTCTAGTAATTTAATTTAAGTTAGTTAGTCTAGGACTAGTATATGTTAAAAACAGTCTTAAGAGAATTATACTTAGTAACTATATAGTTATATTTATTAACAAGTATAGAGCAGGTGTTCTTATACTAAGCAAGCTCTGTTTTAGTTATCCGAAGTTTAGAAGTAACTTTAAAATCCTATCTAATATATTGTAGAGAAAGCCTATAAAGAAAGAGGTAAAGATTACTAGTTAACTCTATAAAAGACAAGAAAAGTAGTAATTTAGCAAGTTGTCTAAGAGCTAATGGAGGCCTAGAGATTAAATAAACTAAGAGTATTAAGTAAGGTTATAATTCTCTAGGACTTGCTTAAAGAATTAAGAGGGTATTATATTAGCTTTAGCATATAAGCAAGGGAAGTTCTTAGTAAGCTTAGCTAGTAAGCTCTAAGTGCTTAGCAAAGATGTGTTATAGATAGGAACCTTAGAAGCTAGTGTGTGCATAAAGTCCTTGTAGCAGAAATTTAGTAGTTCTATAGTAAAAGCACTCTAGTGTTCTAGAATTATAGGCTTAAATATAGTTAACTTAGCGCCTTATGCCTCTAAATATTAAATAGAAGGAGAGTTGTTTAGAGAGCAGGGAGTAGGTTAAAGAACTAGTATCTCTTTATTGCTTAGAAACTTAGAGGAGGGTTAATTAAAGCTAGCAAAGAAAAGGCCTTCTAAGCAAGAGATAGGGCGCTTAGTAGTAGTTCTAGCAGAACAGCAGGCAGCTTTATAAGATAGGTTAGCAACCTGCTTAGAGATAGATAATATAGGCTAGGTTAGAAAGTTAGCAGAAGAAATGCACAGCCTAGACTTATCTCTATAGTATAAGGGGTTGCAGTTGTATTTAAGAGAAGGTATCTTATCTTAGCTAGTATTGTTAAAATTAGCTAGCGCTATAGCTGCAGTTTTAAAGATACAGTAAGATTTGTAAGAAGTAGGTTTAAAGTTAGTTAAGAAGTAAGTTAGGTAGTGAAAGAAGAAAGTAGAGTACCTAGTGCCTTAAGTAGTAGTAAGAACCTAGAGAGAAGCTAAGTAAAAGAGAGGAGGTGTACAGTAAAAGGTTAGTGAAAAAAAACTAGTGTTAGTAAAAGAGTTAAAGTAAAAGAAGCTGCTATAACTAATACTTAAGGTTAGCTAAATAAACAAGTTAAAAGGTACTTAAAGAAGTAGAGGAAAGCAGCGCTAGACTACTTAAAAGTCGCTAGAAAGAAGAGGCTAGACTACTTAAAAGGCGCTAGAAAAGAGGCGCTAGACTACTTAAAAGGCGCTAAAATAGTAAGAGAAAAGATAGAAGCGCTAGACTACTTAAAAGGCGCTAAAGTAGTAGGCGCTAGACTGCTTAAAAAGGCACTAAAACTAGGTAGGAGATAGGCGCTAGACTACTTAAAAGGCGCTAAAAGAAGGACAGGCTAGTACTCTGTAGCCTAAAAGGAGGTAGAACACTTAGCGCACTAAGGTTTAGTAGCTAGTTTATACTTAAAGAAGCGCGTAGGTAAGGCTAATCTGTACTTAGAAACAGGCACTTACTACCTGTATAAGAAGGGGATAGAGACTAAAAAAAGAAGCTCTAACAGCTAGAGCTATTGCTTAGTTAAGAGATAGCTTACTAAATCAGGCAAAAAATTGTGCTACCTTTAGCAATAGTAGCTAACTACTATGCTAAACAAAGGCAGAAGCCTAAGAGAAAAGCATAGTTTTAAGCTGTTAGGTCTGCTATTATATAAGGTAGACTTTATAAGCACAAAAGAAAGCAATCTAAAAAGCTAATATATTTAAGAAGGAGTAAACAAAATAGCAGATAGAGAGCTACAAGAGGGCAGAGATAGCTACCTACTTATAGTAAGTAGGCCTAGGCTCTTAGGCTAGAAGTAGAAGGAGGCCTATGCCCTAAAAGTAAAGTAAAAGTTAACAGGATAGATTCTGCTAAGTTAGATACGCACTACTAGTAGGTTGTGCTATCTAACTATAGCAGAAGTCCTAACAGTATAATTATTACAGTTAGGTACCTTCTATACTACCTAACTCTAACTACTAGTTAATACAGCCTCTATTCTGCCCTTACTTCTAGTTAATACAGCTCTACCTCTACTTCTACTACTAGTCTGTGCAGCCTCTATTCTGCCTCTACTACTAGTCTATACAGCTTTTACTCTACTATTACTATATTCTGTAGTACGCTGTACCTATTTCCTAGTGTATGCGTAAGTAATAGGTAATTAAGTGCTATTAGCTATCTTATTTCTAAGTTATATATACTTTTAATACTAAATCTAAAGTTTTAGTTTTAAGTTAAAGTAGCTTTTTAATCTTTAATATTATTATAGTAGGTAGCTCTATATATACTTGCTTAAGTAATAGGAAAGTGTTTTCTTATACTTATTTCTACTTAAATAGTATATTCTTCTGTGCAAGCTTACTAAATATTAAGGCTCTTAAAGACTTATTCTTAATAAAGTATTATCAAAGTTAAGAAACTCTAAGAACTCTTAATTATTTCTAATAGTTTTAGGTATTAGCTAACTCTTTACTACTTATATCTTTAATTTGCTTATCTTTACTCTGTATATTTCTATAACATAGCTCAGAAACTTTACTTTATTCTTATACTATTTACATTTCTCTAGCTTTAGCCTAAAGTCCGCTTTTACTAAGTATTTTAATACTTATTATATACAACCTTTATATTCTTCTAGTATCTTACTATATACTAGAGCATTATTAAGGTAAGCTACTATAGTAATATCTAGGTGTGCTTATAGCATGTTATTAATAACAGCCTAGCAGACTGCTAGTGTATTAGTTAGCGTAAATAGTATAACTATGTACTTAAAATAGTTATAATAGGTTTTAAATACTATCTTTTATTTTTTGCTTTTTTTCTTATATATTAGGTTATACGCTCCACGTAGGTTAAGTATAGTAGAATTGTTGTCTCTTTATAACTAGTCCTATAATTCTGTTGTATTAGGCACTACGTACTAATTCTTAATAGTAATATTTTTAAGCTTTTAGTAGTTAATACAAAGTTATAGTTTACTATCTTTCTTAAGTATTAATAGAATAAGAAATCTTGCTAGAGATTTAGATTTCTTAATAAATCTTTTTATAAGGTTCTCCTTAAGATAGTTCCTTAGTATCTTAAGCTCTGTCTTAGATAACTAGTATATAGGCCTAAAGGGTAGTTCTTTCTCTTCCTAGAGCTTAATCTTATAATCCTAAGGTTAGTGCTTAGGTGGCGCTTTTATAGATAGCTCTTCTTTAGATATCTAGGCGTACTAACAGTACACATCTAGTATAGCAGAAGTTGCACTATCTTTCTTCTTAATTATTGTAGAGGAGCTCTCTAGGTCTATATAATTAACTGCTCTATCTTAGCACGTCTAATAGTTTAAAGAGATATTATAAATCTTCTTCTTATCTACTAACTCTAGCGTAGGTTGCGTAGGCTAGTATATAGTTATGCTGTATCTACACTGTTAAAACAAAAGCTGTTAATCTTACTAATCAATCTGTAGGTTGTGCTTTTGTACCTGTAGTAGTCTTAGTATAACATTATAGGTAGCTATGCCTAGAATGTTAGGTAATATTACTTTATAGTAGTTCTATACTTAGAGAGGTATACCTTATACTTTAAGTATAATTTTATTTTTCTTAGTATTAGTTGTCTATTAGCTACTTATAATAGGTATAGGTTTTCTTTGTTCTGTAGAAGAAGTCTAGCTTACTTTACAACTCTAAGGAATATATAGTTTCCCTAATCTTCTTAGTCTAATAATACTAATAGCTTCTACTTACTTACTATAATAGGAAGCTTAAAAAGGTTATAGGTTCTAATAGAGTTAATAGCAACACTCTAGGTACACTTATTTATTCCTATAAAAAAGACTTGTTATTGGTTTTAAACTCTTTAAACTCTGTTATATTTTAGTGTTTCCAGTATCTAGGGTAATAGTATAACTACTAATAGTTATTAAAGTAGTTACTCTTAACTAGCAGCTATATCCAAGCTACTATAGATAGGCTGTTGTCTCTAGAGAATATAATGTAGTTATATTTATTTATTAAATAAATATTTTAAAAGTTATTTGTACACTTATACTATTATATATAGTAGCAGTTATATGTAAATTTATAAGACTTTCTTCTTATAATCTTTATTAGGTAGTTTCCTTTTTAGAGATAGTTATTACTAAAAAAGGCAACTTAAGCTATTTAGCCTAAATATATATATATATGTATATATATATATTCTAGCCGTTAGCTGTTTTGTGTTTCGATTTTGTAACTAGTGTTTAAGAAGGCACTTATCTGCACTACAAACTAGCACCGTTATAAGGGTATTAATTAGCACTAGTTCTTAAATAAAACATATTATTAATTTAAAGTTTAACTAAAACACAAAGACAGTTATTTATATCTACCTCCTTATAGCAAAGCACATCTGTATTAGAGCTTGTTTATCTAAACAATAATATACAACTAAAAAACAAATAATTCCTAAAGCTACGCCTAGCTAGTAATTATCTCTACGTCCCTAACTTGCTTCTTTTTGCTTAAAACTCTGTTACAGATTACTTTAGAAGTAGTAACCTAAGCTACTCTATCTCTTCTAGACTCTCTACACCTTCTTAGACAAATAAATAGCCCTTAAAAGTTCCTAGCGCCTGCAGTATGTGTAGGATAGTGCTAATCTGTCTTGCTATATCTGTAGCCTACTATAGTGTTATTAAAAGGACTAACAAAACGCTCTAACTAAATATATACACTCTTATTACTTTATTAATATTAAATTTAATATAGGGGATGCTGTTAATAAGAAAGAGTTAGATGTAATTAATACTACATTGCTAACAAAGCGCCTAGTTGCTAATAGGCACAAGGGCACTAATTAGATATACTAAGGGTAGACTTTTGCGCAGTTAAGGTTATAGTAGTTTAGGTCTTAGTTATAACCTAGGGGTTAGTGCTTATAATAAAAGCTTATAATAGTAGTAGAGTTATAAGTTTATTATGCGTACTACGTTTAGAGCAGAAGGTTAAAGAATGTAATTAAGTACAGGACACTAGCACAGATAGAAGGACTTTATAGAATTATAAACATTAACTATATAGGCTTGTTATAGACTCTTCTTACAATATTTGCTACTTTCTAGTTAAGGGGTTATTGCCTATAATGCCTCTTATTCTGCTAAGATTGTTTAGTTTGCAATAGAATCACAACTGTTTAGTAGGTGTTAAGCTTTTTCTACTATAGTTTATTATTAACCTAGACTTTAGAGTTAGTTAGTGTTTAACTTATTAAGTTACTTATTATTTAACTTACTTATTATTAGGTTTACACAAGACGCGTACACTAAATCTATTAAGACATTTTATTAACATATATGTTACAATTTTTTATACTACAAGTAGAGGGACTAGGCTTGTTTTAGTTACTGCTTTTTGTTTTATACTTCTATTTGTTGTGCTTCTTTACAATAATTAAATTATATATATATATATATATATATATTAGGCTTAAGTACAGGTACTTTCCTAATAAGGCTTAGCTCTTACCTAATCTAGTAAAATACTATTTAAAGAATGCCTAACTAGAGAGCGTTAGAAAGCTGTGCTTCTTATAGCAATAGCTTTACTAGATCTAGAGTTAGCTTTCTTACTATAAATAGCTTAAGGACACGTTGCCTTTACTAGTAGGTTACGTAGCACCTAGGCCTAGCCTATTATAGTACCTCCTTACTTATTCCTTATTTATTAGTACGTGTCTTAGTTAAAACAACTCTATTACCTACTCTCTACTTTCTATATTCTCTGTTATACTAAGTTCTAAGCCTGCGCACCTTCTTCTTAACACTCTACTACTATCTAACTTTATAACTGCTCTACCCTACTTAATTTTAATAATAGCGCTTTCTAAATTGCCCTCTACCTTGCGTTCCCTTACTAAGAAGGCGCAAGGCAAGTAGGTAAGTTACTTCTCTTCTTCTAGTCTGCTTACTTACTAACTTTCTACTTTACTTAGGCCTGCAGCGCTGCTCCTGCAGATCCTACCCTTCCTAACACTTTCTTAGCTAAGCAGGCAAACCTTATAACAGAGGACATTATCCTAAAAGATAATAAGATTAAGAAAGCCTTTAATAATACTTCTACTAACAACTAGGCTAAGAGTTAGAGTAAGTAGTCTCTATATACTTAACACACTAGCAGCTATAAAGATTCTTAGGTCTATATTAACTATATTTAAGCTAGCTAGGTCTATACCTTTACTACTAGCAGCTACTCTACTTGCTGTGCTAACTATATTCTTAGCTACGCTTATTACTATAAAGTAAGTTCTCTAGTTCTTATTACTTAGTGTTTATTACTCTAGCTAATTATCTCCTAGGCTCTATATTAGACTTAGAAGACTTTAAACAAGTACTATATCTTCTTAAAGTTCTCTAAGAGTAACTCTATAAAGCTTTTAAGTGTTATTAAGCCTGTCTAAGCAGACTTTAAGAAGTGTAAGAACCTTCTATATTATACTAACCTTATATCCTAGCATAACGCTTGCTTATCTGCTACTAGGTATAAGACTAAGTAGTCTAAGTACAAGGCTAAGGTTAACAAGGTTAAAGCTTATCTCTCTACTACTATAGTCTTTGTAGAGCGTACTACTATTACTGCTAAGAAGTTAGTAGTTTATGTAAAGACTCTAGTAAGTTATTTCTCTATTTTATATCTATTTCTTAAGTATTTGCTAATTTCTTGCTTAATATAGCTTGCTGTTAACTTAGCGCTGCTTACGCGCTTTATTAACTATAAGGCTAACCTCTATAAGCAGTATAAGCTTTCTTTTATCTCTAGACACAAGGACTTTACCTAAATACTTATTAAGGATATTGCTAACACTGTAGAAGGTAATAAGGATAATAGTAGTAGTAAGGGTTCTATTATAAGTAGCGCCTAGGTTTTCTTTTATCTATAGCATTTAGAATTTCTCTAGCTAGATAATACCTAAGCTTATAGCTTTAATAGGCTAGGCCTAGGTGCTAGCTCCTTAGCGTACACCGCCTTAGCAGTACTCTAGCTCGCACTCTTAGCATAGACTAGAGCCCTGCTATAGAGCTAAAGTGTCTAAAATAGGGTTATAAAAACTCTGTAACCTCTGCCCTAGAGTTTGTTCTCTATTAAATCTATCTTGTATTTTACTAGCAAATTCCCTTAGAGGTTAGCTCCTTATAATTAGATTTAATTACTAACATAAAGATTAATAAGCAAGATGTTTAATAATACTACTAGGCGTCTAGGCAAATACAGTATTAAGCTGTGCACTAGTAATAATAATTAATTAGACGTTAGGACAGAACCCTAGAATGTTGCTACCTTATTAGTACTAGAGGAATAGTAGGATAAGCTACTAGCTTACGTACTAGAACGCCTAACTACCTACCTATTATAAGTAACTCTACCTAAGGCTGCAGTAGCTATTACTAATAATAAGGCCTACCTAGCTACAGACCCTAACTAGGATCTACTAAGAGAAGATATAAGTAAAACTATATATTAGCTAGTTAAAGCCTAGGTCTAAGCTTACGTTGTATTTATAGAATTACTAAACTATATTATAATACCCTCTACTTTTATCTAAATAAGCAACAACAAGCTAAACAAGGCTATAAAGTTGCCTAAGATAGGCAAGTTTAGTAGCAACTAACATGTATATAGGACGTTTAAGTCCTAGATAAAGGACAAGCTAAGGTCTATAGGGGACTAAGAAGCTGTCTTAGGAGTTGCCTATATATTTAATAGGCTAGAAGGATAAGCTGCGCAAGTTAGCTTATTATAGAGGGACTGTAACCTAATAGCTATAACTACCTAGTTCTAGAACTTCTTAGATAAATAGTATAAGAACTCTTTATTTAAAGAACGTTCTTAGTAGAAGCTCTAAACTATTACTATAAAAAAGATCAACTAGAGTATTAAAGCTTTTAATGCAGAGTTTATCTAGCTAGCCTATAACGCTACTAAAAAAGATAACACAAAGAACCTTAAGACTAGGTACATGTCTATACTCTGCCTAGACCTCTAAGACAAAATAGTGTTAGTAGACATCCTAGATAACTAGGATCTCTAGAGCCTTATAGCTAGAGTCTTAGTAGTAGAGGTTAACCTCTATAGGTCTAAAGCACTAATAAACAGCACCTTTAGACAACATATACAAAGAACAAACCTAGATAGTATAAACTAGGAACCTACTAAAGTCTACTCTAGAAAGATTAAGTTAGATAACTAACAGTAAGCAGAGTAGTAAACTTAGGAAGTTATAGAGCAGTAGAAGGCTGCTAATATCTACTTAAAATGCAGAAAGAAGAGCTACTACATAGACAGATGTAAGTTAGCTCTAGCTAAGAAACTAAAGAGTGTTTAGGTTAGAAGCATAATTACTAAAATCTCTAAAAACAAAAACTTAAATAATAAAGGTTTAGAAAACTAGAAACTCCTATTTCAAGATGTAAACAGGGGTTAGGAAGAGAAGTTATAAAAAGAAAAGAACAGTTCTAGAAGTTCTACTAACAGTAGCTAGATAGCAAGCCTATATTACTGTATGTAATAGTATAAGATAACACTATAGCATATATATTAATTAATACTAAGTGCTTAATATATAGTATAGTCTTCTCTAAGTTTGTATTATAAAACAACTTCTAACGCACTCCTATGTATAGACGTAGAGTAGTAGGCATAGCTAGGAAAGTAACCTAGGTAACTAATATTGTAAGAATACAGATTAACATTAATAGCTATAGAGAGACTCTCTAGGCGTATGTATTAGATAGGGAAAGAGAGTACAACCTTATCCTAAGAAGACTATAGATAGATAAGAACAAGGTTACTATAGCACTAGCTAAGAAGACGTTGTTTATTTACTTCTTACAAACACAAGTAAAAAGCAGAGAAGGTATCTGTCCTAACTAGCTGCCTAAGCCTGTTAGTCTAGAGTTGTACTAGGCGCTAAGGAAGAGGTCTAGGACAGACTAAAACATAGAACTGTTTGCTATATTAATAGCAGACATTTAAAAAGCCCTAAAGAAGAAAGAGTATATAGATTCTTAAGACCTTCTCCTAGAGTTCCTAAAGGATAAGTTTAGAACATTTATAAAGAAGGAAGCAAATAAGCTAGCTCCTTACTATAGTCCTAATATAGATTACGCAATTAAGCTAGTTAAACAGGATAGTAAACCTGTAATAGTACTATAGAGACTACTATATAATATATCCTATAAAGAGCTTCTAGTGCTCTAACAACAGCTTACTAGTTACTTAGACAAGGGTTTTATCTAAGTTAGTAAATCTAGTACTTCTGCTCTAGTGCTGTTTGTTAAGAAACCTAGCAGAAGTCTCTAGTTTTATATTAATTACTAAGTATTAAACGTAATTACTAAAAAGAACTAGTACCTACTATATAAGAGTCTAGCTCTATCTAGCTTAGAGAAGGTAAAGGGCGTTAGGGCGTAGGCTAGCCTCTTATATAGCTTAGTCTTCTAAGCTAGGATATTAATTATCTATCTAGACAACTAGTTAATCTAGTTGTGTTGTATCTGCTTTTTAGCAAAATAGTTAAGAAATAGATATCTTTTACTAGACCTTGCCTAGACTGTTATATACTACCTCTAATCTATAAAACCCTTTTACAGATATTAAAGGTGTTGTAGTTTACTAAAGTAGATGTTATCTAAGCCTTCTATAAAATTAGGATTACTAAAGGAGATAAATAGAAAACAGTTTTCTAGATAAGATTTAGACTCTATAAGTAGTTAGTTACGCTATTTAGACTAGCTAACGCCCTAAGTATATTCTAACGCTATATTAACTAGGTCTTAAGAGAGTATCTAGACAAATAGTGCTCTGCCTATGTAGATAACGTATTAATCTACTCTAACAGCACCTAGGAGGAATATAAGGCTAAAGTTAAAGAGATTGTCTAGAAACTAGGAGCTGCAAAGCTACACCTTAACATAAAGAAGAGTAAGTTCTCTATTAAGAGTACTAAGTATTTAGGGTTTATTATTAAGGCTAGGAAGAGCGTCTAAATAGATTCTGTAAAGGTTACTGCTATAAAGTTATAAGAACTCCTAAAGACAGTAAAGAGGATCTAGAGCTTCCTAGGATTTGTAAACTTCTACTAATAGTTTATTAACTAGTTTTCTAGTATAGAAGAGCCCCTTACACGTCTAACAGGGAAGAATATAATCTTTAAGTAGAGAGAACCCTAACAGTAAGCCTTTAACGCTATAAAAGCTGTATTTACTAGAGAACTAGCTCTTATAAACTTTAACCTAGACTTAGAAACAGTGTTAGAGTGTAACGCGTTAGAATAGGTAATAAGAGGAGTTCTATCCTAATATAAGAAAGATAAGGTACTTTATATAGTAGCATTCTTCTTAGCTAAGAACTCTAAGGCAGAAGTAAACTACACTATTTATAATAAGGAAATGCTAGCAGTAATTAAGTAGCTCTAAGAGTAGAGCACAGAACTAAAGTAGGTAAAAGGATTTATAGTTATTACTAATTACAAGAACTTAGAGTACTTCTGTAAAGCCTAACTTCTCTCTAAAAGACACATTTAATAGTTAAGCCTCCTAAGCTAGTTTAATCTTATTTTTGCCTATAGGCCTAGTAAAGTTAATAACTAAGTAGATACACTCTTAAGAAAAGAGGAGAATGTTTCTCTGTCTATAGAAGATAAGAAGACTAAGACTAGATAGTTTTAACTGTTAAAACTATTTATATAAGTAATAAGGACTAATCTAGAAGATAACTCTGCTAATAATATATTAGTTTTTTCCTTAGGACTTAGAAGGGCAGATAGACTCCTTCTTATAACACTTTAGAATAAAGAATTGCAGCAGAACTACTATAAGAAACTAGGCTAAGCGCGTGCAGAGACACCCCTAGGTAGAAACCTAGAGCCTTATAACAATATTAAAGAATTTAAAACACTCTAGAAGAATACTACCTAGAATAATAAAACCTACTAACTTGCTAAGTCTTCTATCTTAGAAGCTAGGAAGTTTTCTGCGCAGCTTAACCTTAAAGTTTCTCTTTTTAAGTGTTCTGTAGATAATAAAGACTAACTATGTTACTATAAGAGGTTATAGGTTCTAAACTCTAATACTCTTAGGACTAAGATTATTAACAACGCCTATTATTTACTAATTGTAGGCTATCTAGGATAAGAAAACATGTATGCAATCCTCTCTTAATTCTACTTCTAGCTAGGAATATTAACTACACTACAATAATATATTAAAAACTACAATATCTATAAAAGAACAAAACTATAAAGGGATTTAAAACAAGGACTCCTTAAACCCCTCTCTTTGCCTAATAGGATCTAAAAAGAAATTTCTATAGACTTTATAACAGACCTCTCTAAAAGTAACAATAATAGTAATCTTATAGTTGTTATAGATAGACTCTCTAAAGATGTTATTCTAGTCCTTTTACTAGACCTGTTAGTAAAAACAGTTACCTAAGCATTTATATCTAACAAAGTAGCCTACTATTAGTTGCCTAATGCAATTATCTCTAATTAAGGAACCTAGTTCCTTAGTAACTTCTAGCAGATAATATACTAACTGCTAAAGATTACATAGAGACTCTTAACAGCCTTCTACCCTTAAACTAATAGAAGCACTAAGCGTATAAACTCTGTAGTAGAGGCCTACTTAAGAGCCTATATTAACTAGGCCTAAGACAATTAGTCTGCTTAGGCACTAGTAGCCTAGATTGCGATTAAAGGCTAGGTAGCTACATCTACTAGCTTTGGCCCCTTCTTCCTCTAGCACAGTTATAACATAGACCTAGTCTAGATAGACCTAGACTTAACAGTAAAGTTATTACACTAACATACAAAGGAACCTACTAGAGCTGTAGCAAGCATAGTATAGAAGTTTACAAAAAAGTTAACTTTGTTAAGGCCTAGATAGTAGAGGCTTAGTAGATATAAGAATAACAAGCTAATATACACTAAAGAGAAGCCCCTTAACTAAAGGTTAGAGACAAAGTCTAGCTAAAGCTAGGAAACTACTTCTTAAACAGCTAAGCTAGCTAGAAGTTATATTAGAAGAAATAGAAATACATAGTTGTAAAGGTTATCTCTCTACATAATATTAAACTAAATGTTAATAGTAAAGTCTATTCTGTCTTCTATGTTAACTAGCTTAAGTTGTGCCTATAAAACCCTCTCTAAGGATAATTAAATAAAAACCTCTAGCCTAGCCCCTTAATTATTACTAGCAATAATAGCAAATTCTCTAAGGAATAGAAAGTTAACTCTATCTACAGAGAACAACAGTCTAGAAGAGGAGGTAAGAGATATAGATACCTAGTACAATAAAAAGGCTATGTTAGCAAAACATAGGAAAGAAAAGACGTTTATAAAGACTTAGAGGCCTTAGATAGATAGTTGTCTATAACAAGAGACAGAAGAGATAGAGATAGGAACTTGCCTCTAGGATTCTAGTTAGAATCCCTAGAGGAGAATAATTAGCTCTCTTACTCCTAAGAGAGGAGAGGAGCAGGAGAGGAGGCATGTACAAGTAAAGAGGAGACATATATAATTATAAAGGAAAAGTACTAGTTTGTTAAGGAGATTATTTATTGCATTAGGCTATCCTATAGGGATAGACTGCCCTAGATAGAGGCTGTATTGTTATAAAGAAAAAGAGCTATAGGCCTAGGTATTATCTAGCTAAAGAAATTCTAAACGCTACAGATAAAAAGAAAACCTAAGCGCTACTTATAGCAGAACCTATATTACTACTATTGTCCTTGTTACCTCCTACAGCGTTAGTAATATCCTTAATAAGTATTTAGGCAAAGTCCTTATATCTAGAGATAGAAAGGAGCTTAAACTACTTATAGAGGTTAGCCTTAAAGTTAATAAAGTGCGTAAGCAGCGCTAAGTTAATAGCAAGCTATAATAAGCAAGAAATTAGTAAATACTTAAAAAATAGGTAAGAAAATAGGGAAATAACTTACTAGGGTCTTAACCTAGACTACTATCTTTTTAGTAGTAACAGCAGTATACTCTACAAAGACTACAGCAGTAGAGAGATAAGCCTTAACCTTATTAACCTTAGCCTTATACTTAGACTACTTAGTCTTGTACCTAGTAGTAGACAAGTAAGTGTTAGGCTAGGATATAAGGTTAGTATAATATAGAAGGTCTTTACACTTCTTAAGGTCTGCCTAAATAGGCTTAATAACACTTAAGAGCTTTATAGAGTTGCCCTTAGAGAACTATAAGAAAATACAGTACTTGTTTAGAGTCTTCTAGATCTTATATAGAGCCTAGGAGATAATTAGCTAGAGTAGTAGACACTAAGTAATAAGAACTAGAGGACTTACCTTATAGTAGTAAGCGTAGCTAAGAATATAGTTAGCGCAGCTAGTAGAATAGCTACTAGCAGTAAAGGTACAGACTTAGCTAGCTAATATACAGTTAATACAGATCTTAAGATCTTTATAGCTACTAGCGTGTTAAGTACGCAGGGACTACTTACTCTAACTCTTAGATATAGTGTTAGTAGGAGTATTATTAAAGGCTTTCTTAATCTTATTATTCTTAAGAACAATGTCTTTTATTATAAGCTTTGCCTTCTTAGCTAAGCAAGTGTTAGAAGGAGCAGGATCTGCAGAAGCAGCGCTACAGGCCTAAGTAAAATAGAAAGTTAGTAAGTAAATAGACTAAAAAGAGAGAGGTAACTTACCTACTTGCCTTGCGCCTTCTTAGTAGGGGAACGCAAAGTAGAAGGCAACTTAGAAGGCGCTATTATAAAAATTAAGTAGGGTAAGGTAGTTAAATAGTTAAATAGTAGTAGGGTCTTAAGAGAAAGGTGCACAGGCTTAGAACACAGTGTAATAGAAAATGTAGAAAGTAGAGAGTAGGTAATAGAGTTGTTTTAACTAAGACGCGCGCTAATAAATAAGAAATAAGTAGAGAGGTACTGTAATAGGCTAGGCCTAGGTGCTAGCTCCTTAGCGTATACTGCCTTAGCAGTACTTTAGCTTGCACTCTTAGTATAGACTAGAGCCCTACTACAGAGCTAAAGTGTCTAAAATAGGGTTATAAAAACTCTGTAACCTCTACTCTAGAGTTTGTTCTCTATTAAATCCATCTTGTATTTTACTAGCAAATTCCCTTAGAGGTTAGCTCCTTATAATAGCTCTTCTTCTTTATAATAATACAGCTCCTATCTAGAGTAATCTATCCTCTTAGATAGCCTAATACAAAAAATAATCTCTTTAATAAGCTAGTGCTTCTTCTTTATAATTATGCATGCTTTCTCTTTACTGCCCCTCTCCTCTTCTCTCTCCTGTTAAGAGTAAGAGAATTAATTATGCCCCTCTAGAGATTCTAGCTAGAATTCTATAAGCAAGTTCCTATCTCTATCCCTCCTTTCCTTAGTTATAGACAACTATCTGTCTTAGGCCTTTAGGTCTTTGTAAATTTCTTCTCTTTCCTATATTTTGCTAGGATAGCCTTTATATTATACTAAGTATTTATGCCTTTTTCCTTTTCTTCTAGACTGTTGTTCCTTGATAATAGAGTTAACTTTCTATTCCTTAGAGGCTATGCTATTGTTGTTAGTAATAATTAGGGGCCTAGGCTAAGAGTTGTTATTTAACTACCTGTAAAGACAGTTCTCTAGGCACAACTTAAGCTAGTTAATATAGAACAAAAAGTAGATTTTACTATTAATATTTAACTTAATTCTATATAGAGAGATAACCTCTACAACTATATACTTCTAGTTCTTCTTATCTAGCTTTCTGCTTGCTTAGCTATTTAAGAAATAGTTTTCTAGCTTTAGCTAGACTTTGTCCCTAACCTTTAGCTAGGAGGCTTCCCTTTAGTGTATATTAGCCTGCTGTTTTTGTATCTACTAAGCTTCTACTATTTAGGCTTTTACAAAGTCTACTGTTTTAGCAAATTTCTATACTATACTTACTAGAACTCTAGTAGGTTCCCTAGTATGTTAGTGCAATAAATCTGCTGTTAAGTCTAGGTCTATCTAGACCAGATCTACATTATAACTATGCTAGAGGAAGAAGAGGCCAAAGCTAGTAGATGTAGCTACCTAGCCTTTAATCGCAATCTAGGCTACTAGTGCCTAAGCAGACTAATTGTCTTAGGCCTAGTTAATATAGGCTCTTAAGTAGGCCTCTACTACAGAGTTTATACGCTTAGTGCTTCTATTAGTTTAAGGGTAGAAGGCTGTTAAGAGTCTCTATGTAATCTTTAGCAGTTAGTATATTATCTGCTAGAAGTTACTAAGGAACTAGGTTCCTTAATTAGAGATAATTGCATTAGGCAACTAATAGTAGGCTACTTTGTTAGATATAAATGCTTAGGTAACTGTTTTTACTAACAGGTCTAGTAAAAGGACTAGAATAACATCTTTAGAGAGTCTTTCTATAACAACTATAAGATTACTATTATTGTTACTTTTAGAGAGGTCTGTTATAAAGTCTATAGAAATTTCTTTTTAGATCCTATTAGGCAAAGAGAGGGGTTTAAGGAGTCCTTGTTTTAAATCCCTTTATAGTTTTGTTCTTTTATAGATATTGTAGTTTTTAATATATTATTGTAGTGTAGTTAATATTCCTAGCTAGAAGTAGAATTAAGAGAGGATTGCATACATGTTTTCTTATCCTAGATAGCCTACAATTAGTAAATAATAGGCGTTGTTAATAATCTTAGTCCTAAGAGTATTAGAGTTTAGAACCTATAACCTCTTATAGTAACATAGTTAGTCTTTATTATCTACAGAACACTTAAAAAGAGAAACTTTAAAGTTAAGCTGCGCAGAAAACTTCCTAGCTTCTAATAAGATAGAAGACTTAGCAAGTTAGTAGGTTTTATTATTCTAGGTAGTATTCTTCTAGAGTGTTTTAAATTCTTTAATATTGTTATAAGGCTCTAGGTTTCTACCTAGGGGTGTCTCTGCACGCGCTTAGCCTAGTTTCTTATAGTAGTTCTGCTGCAATTCTTTATTCTAAAGTGTTATAAGAAGGAGTCTATCTGCCCTTCTAAGTCCTAAGGAAAAAACTAATATATTATTAGCAGAGTTATCTTCTAGATTAGTCCTTATTACTTATATAAATAGTTTTAACAGTTAAAACTATCTAGTCTTAGTCTTCTTATCTTCTATAGACAGAGAAACATTCTCCTCTTTTCTTAAGAGTGTATCTACTTAGTTATTAACTTTACTAGGCCTATAGGCAAAAATAAGATTAAACTAGCTTAGGAGGCTTAACTATTAAATGTGTCTTTTAGAGAGAAGTTAGGCTTTACAGAAGTACTCTAAGTTCTTGTAATTAGTAATAACTATAAATCCTTTTACCTACTTTAGTTCTGTGCTCTACTCTTAGAGCTACTTAATTACTGCTAGCATTTCCTTATTAAATAGTGTAGTTTACTTCTGCCTTAGAGTACTTAGCTAAGAAGAATGCTACTATATAAAGTACCTTATCTTTCTTATATTAGGATAGAACTCCTCTTATTACCTATTCTAACGCGTTACACTCTAACACTGTTTCTAAGTCTAGGTTAAAGTTTATAAGAGCTAGTTCTCTAGTAAATACAGCTTTTATAGCGTTAAAGGCTTACTGTTAGGGTTCTCTCTACTTAAAGATTATATTCTTCCCTGTTAGACGTGTAAGGGGCTCTTCTATACTAGAAAACTAGTTAATAAACTATTAGTAGAAGTTTACAAATCCTAGGAAGCTCTAGATCCTCTTTACTGTCTTTAGGAGTTCTTATAACTTTATAGCAGTAACCTTTACAGAATCTATTTAGACGCTCTTCCTAGCCTTAATAATAAACCCTAAATACTTAGTAGTCTTAATAGAGAACTTACTCTTCTTTATGTTAAGGTGTAGCTTTGCAGCTCCTAGTTTCTAGACAATCTCTTTAACTTTAGCCTTATATTCCTCCTAGGTGCTGTTAGAGTAGATTAATACGTTATCTACATAGGCAGAGCACTATTTGTCTAGATACTCTCTTAAGACCTAGTTAATATAGCGTTAGAATATACTTAGGGCGTTAGCTAGTCTAAATAGCGTAACTAACTACTTATAGAGTCTAAATCTTATCTAGAAAACTGTTTTCTATTTATCTCCTTTAGTAATCCTAATCTTGTAGAAGGCTTAGATAACGTCTACCTTAGTAAACTACAACGCCTTTAATATCTGCAAAAGAGTCTTATAAATTAGAGGTAGTAGGTACTAGTTATTTTTAGTAATTACGTTTAATACTTAGTAATTAACACAAAACTAGAGACCTCTACTAGGTTTCTTAACAAACAGCACTAGAGCAGAAGTACTAGATTTGCTAACTTAGATAAAGCTCCTATCTAAGTAGCTAGTAAGTTGTTATTAGAGCACTAGGAGCTCCTTACAGGACATATTGTATAGTAGTCCCTATAGTACTATTGCAGGTTTACTATTCTATTTAACTAGCTTAATTGCGTAATGTATGTTAGGACTATAATAAGAGACTAGCTTATCTACTTTCTTCTTTATAAATGTTCTAAACTTATCCTTTAGAAACTTCAAGAGAAGGTCTTAAGAATCTATCTACTCTTTCTTCTTTAGGGCCTTTTAAATGTCTGCTATTAATATAGTAAACATTTCCATATTTTAGTCTATTCTAGACCTCTTTCTTAGCGCCTAGTACAACTCTAGGCTAACAGACTTAGGCAGCTAGTTAGAATAGGTGCCTTCTCTACTTCTTACTTGTGTCTGTAAGGAGTAGATAAATAACATCTTCTTAGCTAGTGCTATAGTAACTATGTTCTTATCTATCTATAGTCTTCCTAGAATAAGATTGTACTCTCTTTCTCTATCTAGTATATATGCTTAGAGGATCTCTTTATAGCTATTAATGTTAATCTTTATTCTTATAATATTAGTTACCTAGGTTACTTTTCTAGCTATACCTACTACTCTACGTCTATACGTAGGAG
The DNA here is from genome assembly GCA_039634435.1 of Ascochyta pisi. Lineage (NCBI taxonomy): Eukaryota > Fungi > Ascomycota > Dothideomycetes > Pleosporales > Didymellaceae > Ascochyta > Ascochyta pisi. Next base: position 882,153 of record CP113326.1, on the reverse strand, counting down.
TGCGTTAAAAGATATTTTTTAATATAAACTTAAAAGAGACTATGCTATATATTAAGCACCTAGTATTAATTAATATATATGCTATAGTGTTATCTTATACTATTACATACAGTAATATAGGCTTGCTATCTAGCTACTGTTAGTAGAACTTCTAGAACTATTCTTTTCTTTTTATAACTTCTCTTCCTAACCTCTATTTATATCTTTAAATAGGAGTTTCTAGTTTTTAAAACCTTTGTTATTTAAGTCCTTATTTTTAGAGATTTTAGTAATTATACTCTTAACCTAGACACTTTTTAGTCTCTTAGCTAGGGCTGACTTATATCTGTCTATGTAGTAGCTCTTCTTTCTACATCTTAGGCAGATACTAGCAGCCTTCTACTACTCTATAACTTCCTAAGTTTGCTACTCTGCTTGCTATTAGTTGTCTAACTTAATCTTTCTAGAGTAGACTTTAGTAGGTTCCTAGTCTATACTATCTAGGTTTATTCTTTGTGTGTGTTGTTTAAAGGTGCTGTTTATTAGTGCTTTAGACCTACAGAGGTTAACCTCTACTACTAAGACTCTAGCTATAAGACTCTAGAGATCCTAGTTATTTAGGACATCTACTAATACTATTTTGTCTTAGAGGTCTAGGCAGAGTTAAGGTCTAGGCAGAGTGTAGATATGTACCTAGTCTTAATGTTCTTTGTATTATCCTCCTTAGCAGCATTATAGGCTAGCTAGATAAACTCTGCATTAAAAGCCTTAACACTCTAGTTACTCTTCTTTATAGTATAGTCTAGAGCTTCTGCTAAGAATGTTCCTTAAATAAAGAGTTCTTGTACTACATGTTTAAGAAGTCCTAGAACTAGGTAGATATACCTATTAGGTTATAATTCTTCTATAATAAGCTAACTTGTGCAGCTTATCCTTCTAGCCTATTAAACATATAGGCAACTTCTAAGACAGCTTTTTAGTTCTTTATAGACCTTAGCTTATCTTTTATCTAGGACTTAAACGTCCTATATACATGTTAGTTGCTACTAAACTTGCCTATCTTAGGCAACTTTATAGCCTTGTTTAGCTTGTTGTTGCTTATTTAGATAAAAGTAGAGGGTATTATAATATAGTTTAGTAATTCTATAAATACAACGTAAGCTTAGACCTAGGCTTTAGCCTTTAACTAGCTATTATAAAGTTTTGCTTATATTTTCTCTTAGTAGATCCTAGTTAGAGTCTGTAGCTAGGTAGACTCTATTGTTAGTAATAGCTACTACAGCCTTAGATAGGGTTTGCTATAATAGGTAGGTAGTTAGGCATTCTAGTACGTAAGCTAGTAGCTTATCCTGCTATTCCTCTAGTACTAATAAGGTAGCAACGTTCTAGAGTTTTGTCCTAATGTCTAATTAATTGTTGTTACTAGTACACAGCTTAATACTGTATTTACCTAGATGCCTAGCAGCGTTGTTAAACGTCTTGCTTATTAATCCTTATGTTAGTAATTAAATCTAATTGTAAGGAGCTAACCTCTAAGGAAATTTGCTAGTAAAATACAAGATAGATTTAATAGAGAACAACCTTAAAAGCAGAGGTTGCAGAGTTTTTATAACCCTGTTTTAGACATTTTAGCTTTGTAGCAAGGCTCTAGTCTATGCTAAGAGTGCGAGCTAGAGTACTGCTTAGGCGGTATACGCTAAGGAGCTAGCACCTAGGCCTAGCCTATTACAGTAACTAGTTCCTATATATTTTCTAAGTCTAGGTAACCTAACTATTTAACTAGGTACTTTTGTTAATTGCTATTCCCTTTATATGTTACTATTTTTTTAACTTTCTACTTGTTATTAATGTTAACCTAATAGTAGAAGTCCTTCTAACCTAGCGTTCTAGAGTTAGCTAGTTTTAACAGAGATATATAGAACACTAGATAGATCTTTGCATTCTTAGGCAAGGCAAGTCTATAGTTAACTAGGCTTATTTACTTAAAAAAAAACTAGTTTAACTTTAATATAATCTAGTTTCTTTGTAGGTCTTTATGTGTAAAGGTTTTTTATAAGGAGATAGACTTTATCCCCCTCGTTTAGCTAAGGTGCTGTTTTTTGTTTCTAGTTAATATAAAAGATTACTTGTTCTTAAGCTTTGCTTATATTTTCTAATATTTTCTTATATACTTCCTTTAGTTTCTAGACTAAGGAGATTGCTAATTCCATTTATACTAGCATGTCTAGTGCTCTAGTAAAGAGATTTAGGTGTTTTTTATAATTAAAGAAGAATAGTGTTGCGCCTATTACTTCTAATAACTTGTTTTTATATGTAATCTGTGCTATAGGTAACAGCAAAACCTAGTTATCTTATTACTAGTTGCTGTAGATTTGTAGAAATGTTTCTATAGTCTAGTTTATACATTTAGTCTGTCTATCTATCTGCAGATAATAGGCTGTAGATAGCTTCTTCTTAGTACTAATAGCTGCTAAGAGCGTAGTCTAGTAATTTAATTTAAAGAGCTTGTCTCTATTACTAATAATTAATTTAGGAATGCTGTAATGCCTTATAACTTAGTCTAGGAATACTTAAGCAAGCTACTCTGTAGTATAGCTATGTTAGAAGGGTATTATTTCTGTAGCTTTTGTAAATCTATCTACTATAATAAAGATTAAGTTATAGCTGTATTCTATAACAGGGTCCTTAGAGATAGGTAACTATATAACAAAGTCTATTATAATATTTGTCTAAGGGGCTGTTAGTAGCTCTATTACCTGTGCTTCTCTATATTTAGTATATGTGCTGTGCTTATTTCTCTAGCAATTTGCATAATCTTTAATATAATTAGTAATCTTATAGAACTAGACTCTAGGTCTTCTATAAGTTGTTCTACTTCCTTAGTAATTACTTCTAATTTATTACTAGCATCTGTGTCTTTGTAACTATAGGATAGTATATTAACTTGCTAAAGAACCTTATTCTTTATACAGTAGTCCCTAGCAAAGTAGCCTATCTTGCTATAGGTATTATAGGTTTTGTTGTTCCTATTGCTTAAGTTGTTACTTCCCTTGCTCTTTTTGTTCTAGTGTCTAGGTAGGCTTAGTCCTTTATTAAGGTTTAAGAGATCTATAGCTTTAGGTCTATAGTACCTACGTTGTATATTGCTGTAGATATATCTGCTACTATTAGATTAGTAGTTATAACAGTTGCTTTAATTTCCTTAGTTTAGGTTGTTGCGCTACTAGTTACGTAGGGGTAGGTAATTATTAACCTTAGTTACAACGCGTGCTCTAGGGTTGTCTCTTAATTCTGCCTAAAGTTTATATAGCTTAATATTAATGTTAATTGCTTTATTAACTAGTTTGTTTAAGGTGTTAGTACTAGCGCTAGTGTACATTAGTTCTTCCTTAACTTTAGAGTTAAGGCCTTGCTTAAACATAGTTATTAACGCAATATTACTCTACTCTGTGTTAGTAGTAAGTTTTTAAAACTTAGCAGCATAGTTAGCAGCAGACTAAGTTTATTTAATATGTTAGATATTGCAATATATAATAGCTAGTTTGTTTAAGACTCTAAAGATTAGCTTAACTAACTTCTTAAACTTATTAAAGTCTTTGAACTAGAATAATATATTATTAGAATATATATCTAACATAGCTTTCAAAAGGAAAAGCTTAATCAATTTTAAGGTGTTGCTATGTATGTAACTTGCAGCTAGTATAACACGTTTACTGTCTAGGATCTTGCTTTCTTAAAACTTAAAAAACAAGTTAAACTAGAGAAGCTAGTTATTAAGCTTATTCTAGTTGCTATTATAGGTGTTAGGCTTAGCAACGTTTATAGTGCTAAAAATAGCAGGTGCATCTATGTTAATATTATTTAAGCTAGAGCTGCTAGAGGTAGTAAAGGTTTCTTAAGTACTTATCTTAGAGGTGTTTAAAATGTTAAGTCTTATACTTTAAACAAAGTCTATAAGTAATTGTTTAATTAAGTCTTAGAGATAAATACAAGAGTAGGGAACTAAATAGAGTAAGTAGTATGCGTCTAGGACCTTAGCTACTTAGGTTGTAAGAAAGAGTATAGAGTAGACTATCTATTTTATAAGTAGAGTTAAGATATTCTAATAATAAAGTTAATTAATAAGGTTAAATATAAACTATAAGAGTTGTGTTCCTTTAAACTATATACTAAGGAGATATAATGCTTATTAACAAGCAACTAGAGTTAGTTTAATAAAATATATAAGAGAGCTTATAGACAAGCATATTGTACTATGCTTGTTAATAAGCAGTTATGTGTGTTATGCTTATTAACAAGCAGTTACGTAACAACTCTAGGTGTTCTATCTTTCTCTACTTATTGTTCCTTTTAGGAGGAGTTAAGGGTTTAGTTAGATAATACTTATTACTGTGCTGCTTCTTCTGCATAGGATTGTAACAACTATATACACCTTAGCTCTGCACTATAAGCACTTTAACTGTTACTAATAGCCTACTTATTTCTACTATTATTATTCTTATCCTTACTACTCTTACTATCCTTTTTACTACCTTCTATAATCTTAGCTTTCTTCTTATTATTATGACTCTTATTATTATTATTACTACTACTACCTCTACTCTATAGAGAGGTTAGTATACATTCTAGACGCGTAAAAGGTATAAGCTTACTATATAAGCTATGTACTCTATAAGCTACTTAAGAGCAGATATAATATAGCGCTACTCTACTAGAATTAGACCTAGAAACTAGAAAGAAGTTGTTAGTATGTAGGTAGTAACACCTATAAGTGTGCTAGTACAGAATATAATATAGCAGTAGCTAAACAGCTCTAAGTTAAATTAGTGCTAGTAACGTGTAAGTTAAACATCTTAGTTAATTATAGTTATATTAGTATAAGAAATAGTAGTAGTAGTAATAGTAGCATTATAGTAGTAGTGTAAATAGATAAGGTAATTTAAGTAGCTATTAAGCATAGTAGGTGCCTGTATAGATTAGCTTAAGTATACCTATAGTATACTTTTATCTAACTTACCTTAGTGTAGCTACCTTAATTTCTCTTTATATAATGCTTATAGTAGTAGTACTTAAGCCTTTTATAGTTTTTTTTTTACTTAAAAATTTTATTGTATATAGTGTAAGTAAGTCTCTACTATAGTAGTATAGTCTGTATACTTATTAGTATTAAGAAATACATATAGCTATTAGTTTAAAAGATAGAAATTCTTTATAAACTAAAAGTTTAGGAAATAAACTATAATAGAAGTAAAGAGTACACAAAAGACACGTATTAAAGTATTATTATTATAGTATTAAGAAAGAGTAAAGATAAGAGGTTTACTACCTACTAGGCTGCTAAGCCTAAAAAATAGGTAATAGTATATATAGTAATGCTTTTACCTTAAATTATAACAAATTTAAGGTATATCTGTAATAATTATAATATATAGGTACTATATATAAAGCGCGCTTATAGAAAGCCCTAATTACCCTCTATAGATACTCTTTTTCCTCTCTTTAAAGTAAGGTTTTTTTATTAAGGCTATAAGAAGTTAATACTAAGAATAGTAGCTAGAGAGAGAGATTCTATAATAAACTATAATAGAATTATTTAGTGTTGTAGTACTCTAAAGCTATTCTTAGTTAGTATTAGTCTTACTTTTAGTTAAGCTGCGTAAAATTTGCACTGCTTACTATCTTCTAAAGAGATAAGTATTATTCTTATTATAGAATATACCTACTGCTATCTCTCTACTATCTATTTCTAGTGTAAAGTAAGTACTATTGCCTATAACTAGAACCTTAGTTACCTTATAATATTATTAGCTAGGCCTAATAATATACTCCTTTTCTTAATTTAAGTTTAAAAAGAATTTACTTTAAGGGTTAATTTATATTCTTCTAATAATAGTAGAATAGTTACTAAGCTCTAGCTAACACAAAATTCTAGTATCTATATATATTATAATTTATTAGAAAACAAAGTATTATTAGCACATGCCTACGCTTAATATTAGATTTTTTCTTTTAATACATCTCTTAACAGATACAATGAATAAATACAAGTACTAGGATATTTTTGTACGCTAATAGGTACACGATGATAGGTTGTTATAGACTGTTCTATAATTTGCCTGCTAGAAAAGTGCGCTAGAAACTCTTGCACACCGTAATCAACGATTAAGCATCAAATGTGCCGTCACGCGATAATCCTACGGATGCTCATGCTCTGCTACGTCGTTTGACTCTTCAACTCGCTCTTGAACAAGATCAACCTGCTTCACCGGGTGCAAAAGCACAGCCGGTAAACACATCCGTCCTTCCCCAGCAAGCTCTTCCTCTTCGCCGCCATCGTTGTCGACTTTATAACCCATCCATCTCTTCCACAAATTTGGCGCAAAGCCGGCATGGTAGTACCAGGTTGTGCCGAGGAAGTTGTGTTGTCGTTCGTCTGAGAAGACGGACAGTCGGGCACCACCTGATGCGCCGTTGCGCCCGTTATTGAATATAGCAGCAAGGTATTGTGTGGGCCACTTGCGATCAATGAACACAGGGTGTGGTGCGTAGACGGCTTTCAGGCCATGGTGTAACGCAGCTGACCCAGGCCACATCTCGCTAAACATGGTGTGACGGTAATGCGACTGCTCGCGATGCATGGTCTCAAGCAAGCGGCGTGACAGTCGGCCAGATGTGTTGATGGCAGTTCGGCGTGGCGGAAAGCCTTTCTTACGGTCGTAGCCAGTGACATCCTCGTTGAGGATCCAGTTGGTTCGATCAGGATCGAAGAGTGGATTGAAGACAATGAGATCGGCTGGCTCGCCAACGCCCCATTCATTCTTGTCCTCCATCAAGGTATGCGGTGGTATCACATCCTCATCGATCTCGATGTCGGGGTAGTCCTGGGGTTTTTCTGGGCCCCAGATGTGTTTCTCGGGCTTTTGCATCTCGGGCTGGGATAGATGAGGGTTCGGCGGGAGATGCGAAGACCAGGTGTTGGCTTTGCTATTGGTACCGTGTTCAGTCTGTACACGCACCATGTGGGTGAAGTCCTCCCAGGAGCCGTGAACCGAAGGAATGTAGAAGCGAGCGTTTCGCTCCCATAGACCCTTGCGGGGTTGCGCTTCAGCCCATTGGGAGACCTGGCTGAAGAGGTGATAGTAGTGACCTGTGTACCGAACATCCATCTCCCAATGCCAGAAGTAATCAAATTCGGGATGCTGGTGTGCAAAGTAGGTGACTGGCATGAAAGTTGAACGGTATGCACCATGGACAGGCAGGCCACGGTACATAGACTCCTCCACGCCGCCGTAGATGAGGCCCATTTGCCTTTCGGACCACAGTGTACCCATGCCAGCAAACTCGGGTGGGAGTGATTTGCTCAGTACCTCTTGGTAAACCTTTTCATCTGCCCAGATTTGCTTGTTGTCGTCCTTTACGTGAATAAGGAAGTGGACCTGATATTCACCGCCTGATGCAAGGCTAAGTTCAGATATCATCGACCTCAGATACATCAAGTCCTCATCATCGTACTCGTAGTCCCACCATGTGCGAATCAGTACAGCGGTCCGGGAGACCAGGTTTTTGCGGCTAGCCTTTGGTTGTTGGCGAAGAGTTTTGCTAAGTGGCTGATCGGTTTTGGCCTGGCTGTCTACCTCCAGGTCGTCGTGAGGCTGTCGCTTTTGCACGGCCATGGCTTGGAATGCATGGTCATGCGTCTTTGGCTGCGTCTTGAAACGTTCTCTGTTTTTCTCCAAGCAACGGCTGACAGCCTCGCCCCATCTAATGTCTCGGTAATCAACCGCCGGGGTGACTTCCCAGACCTTGTCGATGCCTTCACGATCACCCTCTAAACCTGCACCAGTACCTCCACGCCTCTTGCTGTAGCCCATGCCGTAAGGCCCCAAGCGTCCGAAGCGCTCGAAGCAGACGTCGTTTCTCAGGCCCAGCAGTTCGTAGCTTCCCATGACATTGTCCGGCATGCCTTTGGTCACGCCGTTGTACGCTCTTAGCCCGGGAATCGCAATTGTATCGTTGGCATCTAGGTAGCACGCCTCGACGGGGCCATACTTGTCCACGTAGTCAAGGCTATTATAGTCGGGATATGGATTGAACGGTATCGATTCGGGTACCTTGGCAGCGGCTGCCCTCTTTCCCTTGGATGTGTCCTTCTCCATGGCTGCGGGCGGCAGCTCTGGGTCAACATCCTCCTTTGTAGGGTACTCAGGGACATTTTCCTTGCGGCTGACCAGCGTTCGTATACCGCCATGGTAGCGCTTCAAGAAGGGGAAGCTCTCCCACACGGGTGGCTGGGGAGGCGACTTATAAAGTTTGAGCTCCGTGTTGCGTATCGAGTCCCAGCTGCTGTGCAACAGGAACCATACGAACAAGACAAGAGTGCTCGCTATTGCCAGGCCAAAGTAGCGTGTGAATGCGCGAGGGTTGCGGTAGCTGTACGCGCTCACCGATGGCTTGGACGGCTTGGACGGCGTCCTTCGATGTGTACGAGAGGACTTGCGGTTGGGGGCGAGAGGCCTGGCTTCGTGTGGGTTGTTCGGGTTTACGTCGTAGGCGCCCGAGGACGCGCGTGACGAGTATGGGCTCGATGCGCCCGAGGAAGTGTAGCTGTCATCGTCATCTTCGTCGCTGTCATAGCGCTTCTCGTTGCGTGCGCCATCTTCGAGGTCGCGCTCGACCTGGTTGTAAGCTTGGGGCTTCCGCTTTGCCACCGAGAGCTGTGGCCTGAAGCCCAGCATGCTGTGTGATGGTGTGAAGTGCGACTACACGTGATGCGCACACGCAGCTTGTTGCATGCAAACAAAGCCCTGCAGTTCCCTGCCTGGTGCTATCGTAGGCACTTGCGACTTGCGGCACCAGGCGCGAATGCCAAATGGGTGCCTCGGTAGCAGATACAATGCGTAGTCGCAACGAAACGTGAAGAACCGAGTCGTGGCGTCGTGACGTCGTGACGTCGTACCAGACTGCCGTCGAGTCGAGCCTGGTTGGAGTTGAGTCGAGCCTGGTTGGAGTTGAGTCGAGCCTGGTTGGACTTGAGTCGAGCCTGGGTTGAGTTGAGTCGAGCGTGGACTTGATCGAGTGGAGTCTGAATTGAGTTGTTTGGTGCTTGAATTGAGTTGCGACCAGCTGCGCGCTTCGATGTGCCAAAAATCCAAACAAATGAATGGTTGCTGGGGTGCCAGGTGCGGCAGGTGCGGCTCGTGTCAAAGCGTCCTCCGCCGCCACTCCACGCCCACTCCGCCCCCACACTCATGGCAGCCGACTACATGTTCGTTTCGACAGCTCAACTTCAACATCAACCCTTCATTTCCATCGTCATGGTAATCAGCATCCACTTTCAAAGGCTCCATCGAGCTTTGTAGGCTGTGATACATCTGCTAGCAACAAGGCATGTTCTCTTGTTTGTATGCTCGCTGTGGCACGCTGGCAATCTCTACACAGCGTGCCATCCAGTGAAACACAGCCTCTGAGTGCCTTTACCTCAAATTTTAGTATAGCTCGCGGCATGCTTAGACAAAACCGTCAGTTGGTCGTAGGGTGCAAGCGGGGTGAGGTGATACCTAGCCCCGCGCGCTAAGATTGTTTGTGTAGCAGCAGGTCCACGTTCAAATATGCGTGCGCGTGTCTTCTAGATACCTGTTCCAGCGCCTCGCAATACGACTGCTCCCATCGCCTGCTCTTCTCCGAGATGATAGACTCCAATCCCCTCATTCTCTACGACATCTCCTCGCCTCAAGAGCCTCGCTCTTACGCGCCAAACCCCAGCAAGAGCCGGCTTGCTCTAAACTTCAAGAACGTACCCTTCAAAACGACCTGGGTCGAGATTCCAGAAATACCTGGCGTCCGCAAGGGCCTCGGCTGTCCGGCCGCTCGCAAGTTTGATGACGATTCTGATTACTACACGCTGCCTATGCTGCAGGATCCAGTGTCAGGCACCGTTATTGGAGACTCTTTTGACATTGCCAACTACCTTGAGGACGTCTTTCCCAACTCAGGCGGCCACCTTTTCCCTCCAGTGTCTACCCACACAGGACTCGAATATGAAAGTCCCAAGAAAGACACGGCTTTTTTTGCCCCATTGACCTCGAACAAAGGTTCCAAAAATGAGGCCTACGCACGATTCAACATGCACGTCGACGCCACTTTCTCGGCACACGTGGTGCTCGTCGCCCAGTACATGCCTTTCAACCCAGACACGGCAGATGCTGCAAAAGCTCTTTTCGTGAAGCGGGCGCATCTGAACTCCTGGGACGATCTCTCCATTCAAGGCAAGGCAAGAGAGGAACTTAAGGCGGCTTTCAAAGAGTCACTCACGTCACTAGCCCAGCTGTTCCAGATCCATAAAAGCGGACCGTATCTTGAGGGGAAAGAGGCCAACTATGCCGACCTGATCGTAGGAGGCTGGCTGAACATGATGCATGCGACCTTACCCAAGGACGAATGGGAGGATTTCAGGGCATGGCACGGCGGGGTTCTTGGTGCGTTGCATGATGCTTTGCAGAAGAATTATTTCAAATGCTGGTAAGCACCGGTAGCCCGCGCTCTCAAGGCTACCAATCTCGTATCTCAAGACGCCAAAAGCTGTGGCGTTGATACCCTGTCTTGCGAGGCAGGGTGTGTCCGAAGAGTATGCACTCCTGAGTAGCATAGATAGAAGAAGACTAGGGTCCATAAAAACGTCAACTTGGTCGACTTCGTTATCGCAGCTGTGAGTAACCCAGGTCGGGTTCGTCATCTGATGAAATCCAACGTTGTGTGTCTTGTCCAACCTTTTCCACATAGGGTTGTGCGAGCTGAGGAGTCTAAGCGAAAGAGTATGTATGGAAGTGCGACGGTCGCGGAAAGACAAGTAACTGGGCGAGCTGCCACAAGTATCACCTAGCATTCTCGCGGCTAATAAAATGTGCTTGCAAGAGTATAGAGACTCCCAAGGCGTACATTCATTCACTATGCGTTAACGAGCCTTTCCATCAATACTGCTCGTCTTGTTGCATCCTCAAGGCTAACCCAGCCATCGCCTTCTGGTCGGCCATCTGCAAACGCGTAAAGCGTGGCGGATACAGAATGAGCCATGAGAGGAAGCGCTAGCTGCTCTGGGCTCCAACTCCATTCAATCTTCCCAACACTGTCCCCTTCAAAATGATAGACATGTATCGTGATAGGTTCATCGTGTTCGCCTGCTTCCAAGGACCCGGTCGACGGTGATCGACTCTCATTTCGCCATGCTGAAAGTTGATCGCCCAGGTCAGAGAAGATGTGCCGGGAAAAGGCTGGCCTCGTCGGAAAAAGAATGCAAGTGTGGCATCCTCCACTGCGTGTGAAGACGGCTCCAATCGAGCGTTGAACGAGAGAAGGTCAGGGACGTCTGATGTAATTTGCTCGACAATCTCATTTTTCGACGGGTGGCGGATGCGGACATTTGGGTGCTGAATCTGGGTTTTGGCTTGAACAGTGGAGACCACTACGTCGCCAACAACCGAGAGCAGTGTATCAAGAGCGGTTCTCTATTAGTCGAATGAGAAGACACAAAGAGGCTTCAAACTCACCATGATCCACACCAATGACCACGGCGTTTGCCCCGACTTCTTTCTCAGCAAAGTATTTGAGACCAAGCGGCATAATCTCTCGGTCAAGCATAGCTCCGAACATGCGCACTTTCACACTGAGCAACTTACCCAGGCTATCATCACCGATCTTCACGAGCTCCCTCACCTTCGTCACGATCGGATTCCAACGTCGTTGTCGGCCAACTGCGACTCGAGAACCACTTTGCTTGGCCGTGTTTACTAACTCTTGGATCTGCTCCTGTGTAGCCGCGACCGGCCATTCCACAAAAAAATCTTTTCCTGCCCGAATACTTGGAATAATGACATCGTAGTGCTTGTCAACTCTTGTGTTACCTATGAAGAGCTCGAATGTCTGGGTCAGCAGCAAGATCTTCGGGCGACGCGTACGTTTTGACGTCCGGGGGAAGCCGATGGGCCTTGATAGCCAACTTCGCTGCCTCAGTACTGCTGTTCAGAAGCGATTTGATAGCAAACTTCTACTGTCCTTCATCTGCGAGCAGGCTGGGGAGGTGAGCTGACGCAGCCCAGGACGTAACCGCTGTTGACGAAAAGCCGATGATTGCCGTGCGCAACGGATAGGACTTAGTGACCATGATAAGTCAATTCGTGTCAAGTTTTCGAAGAGGCAACAGCATTGTTTGCCAAGTCAGGGTACTTGTACTTGTGGGTTCGCTTGGTAAACAGTGAACATTAATAAGCTTGTTTGGGAGAAACGCGAGCTTATGGATCTATGGCGGCACCGGGTACGCATTAAGCTCGTGGCTTTTTGTCAGCAACCCGATTTGAGAAGTCTATAAGACCAAGATGATCATGCTTCGTGGTTTCAGGGAATTCTACTGGACTTGCGCAGATTCACGAAGTCTTGGCGCATGTGCCCCTCAAGCTGAGACAGGTAGGTGAGCTGGCACGGCTACAAGCACCTTTGCTCAAAGAGATTGTGCAAAACTACTAAATACGGGGGCCAAGTTCTGTCTTGCGACTCTGCGCGTGGGTACCTGAAGAGAAGCTTGTGAAACGCTCATGTCTTTATTCTGTGTTGGTTTCCCACTCCACGGTAAAGGATGCTGCATATGGTCCTTCGATATTCGCTATTGGGTGTATTTAGCGACATCGACCTGACAGGGTTGGGTGTGAGGAAAGACAAGACGTTGAAAACCTTGAGTTTGCGAAATCGGAAGGACTATCTGAATTGCTTTTTGTGCGGCATGTTCGACGGCCGAGCTCGAAGTTTACCGTTGTAAGTTGTAACATAGTCACGGTAAAGTGATCATCGAAGCACATTGACATCAATTTAAAATGCGTCTTTTGTAGCTTGCGGCTTGCTCACAAGGTCTCTGTTTTACACGTAGAACACACATAAGAGTCAACTATGATATATTAGAAGCAAATTGTTGCGCACAACGGCGCTAAACGAAGGTTATCTATTGGAAGAGCTTTTAAGTCAAGTCTTAGGCCTTCGGCTCGTCATCGCTTCCGCGCTCAACGCTCTTGTTGGTCATAGATGCACCGGAAATATGCTCAGTGCCTATGTCCCAACTCAGGGCAAGATCCTCGAGCTGAATGCTGGTTAGTACATGATCAAATGGGATCAGGAAATAAGGCTACTTACAGCCTTCCTCTTTGTTTCCAGGATGAGCAGGGTGGTAAAGATACCTGCAAACATGAAAGCAGAAAAGATTAGCATGACATGGCTGAGCCAGGGGTTGGCGTTTTTCGCGGTAGCGCCACGGGTACGGAGAGGAGCAATAGCACCTTAGTGGATGATAGAACCGATCTTTCTATAGCCGGTGGAGATACCGTGCGAAGTTTCCAATTGGTTTGGGCCAAGGTCTACTGGTTGACTCAATTTGTTGTAGATAGGTTTTCTAAGCAGGCTAATGAGATCAGCAGACGGCATTACAGGCGCGGGAAGACAGAGAGCGACTAGTCTTATCTATCTTCATCCTGTAATCTTCTACAAACGCTGCCTACATCTCAGTGCTTTGGTCTAGCTTTCCAACCTTGCCCCCTAAAGGCACAAACACTAACGAGCGAGCATCTAGTCTCTTGTATCCAGGAGTGTCCAAGGTGCCCTAAAAGGCAGCTGCAAGAAGGTAAATAGACCCTCAATAATATCTGTGCAGTTGGTAGGCTATGTTGAAGTCGCTTCAGATCATACGAATCTGCCAAGAAGCAACCTGGACGTACGTGGTTACAAAGTCACTTCTTTATCACCTTGCCTAAACTTTTAAGCCCATGATCGTCATATTGATTGAAAGGCTACGTACCTCCTGGCGGGGCATAGCCAGACCTAGCTGCGTCGGCGAAGGAAACACTTCCTAAGGGAGTTCGCGGTTCGGGAGGGAGATCAGCAGTTTCTGTGTCCTTGGGCTCAGCATGCGAAACCGCAAGATCGAACTTCAGGAACTTCTTGTTATGCTGGTGGCATATTAGTGAGGACCATCAGCTCGAAGCTACTTGTCTCGTACTGATACCTTGCGGGGCTTCGCCGCTACCGCGAGGGTGAGAGGGTGAGAGTAGCCGACTTTGTGGGCTTGGCCACGTCCAGCTCGTCCTTAGCATTGGCGGTACCGTCCTCGGCCATGTTGAAAACCTCGAGCTCCTCCATGGTGGCTTCGATATCGTCCTCGGCGTTGTGAACCACGATCTCCACAGACTCCTGTACTTCTGCGAGCGTCCATTCCTCTGGCGCATCCTCTTCAAGCGCACCGTCGAATTCCCTCATTTGAACGAGTATATCGTCGAGGGACTCGTCGGCAGTCAAGCTGTTTCCTATAGGGTGCCAGCGTCGCACTAAATTGTACAGTGCCAAAGCGTCGACACGACACTTATTGGCCTCCTCTCAGTCACCTAGGATAGATGCGAGCAGAATGAAAACCTTCACTCAATAATACCTTGGCATGGCGTCGTCTCTCAGAAGGTCCAGGGCTGCCTTCTGGCACTCTAGGAGGCGATCGTCATGGTAGAGGTTGTAGGCTGCGTTCAGCGCCTTGGTGAACTGCTCGTCGATGATGCTGGTCATGGTATGGACAGTTGATCAGGTTTATCGCTCGTTTGAGAATGAAGAAGCGTTCGGGCGATAAGCTATTCGAGTGAGATGGGTGCATGGGTGAAAGTACAACTAGGTACCCAACCGCGCTAACGCCTTTCGGGGCAACGCCGGATGTGAATGCTCTCACAGCGGTTTCTTCAGGCAACAAAGTACGTCTCGCACAAAACGTCTCTGTTTGCTCAAATGGTTGAAAGGAATTAGAAGTTATAGGGCTGACCAGGCACTCACCGCTATTCCGCAGCCATGCTTACTTACACAAAGCGGCCTCAACAACGGGTGACCGCGTGTATTTCCAGACAAACGACATGATCATCCCATAATCACAAAACAAACGAGAACGACTGGCAAACAAACGAAATGATCGTATCTGTGTGCTATGTATAATACATGAGGTGTTTACTCCTGCTTTCGCTACCAACGTTCGAAGTGAAAGAGAATCCTTGGTGTCTGTCAAATGTCTCCTCAAAGCGTCTACCACCACCTCGTCTATTCCCACTGCTTCTGACAGGATCGTATATCCTTCTATCAGAACTCAAAATAGCCCTCCTCTAGCAAGCCTGTCCATCATCAGCGCAAGTCGTCCGCATTGTCATTCAACGAGAACCCTATTGGGCGCAGCAAAGAGTCAGCGCAAATTTTCTGCACTCTACTTTCACTTCTTTGATATTATTCCACACTTGCGCGGTATTAGTCAGCATTCCCTTTCCCGTCCGCTCAGCCAGTACGGACGAATCTTTCACTGTTCACACAACTTCGAGTGCAATTCTTTCTGCCCAACTCATCCACCACTCGCAACCGGTCCATTCAACTCCTTTAAATTCGCACAGCTCTTCGTGCAACCCGTTCTTTCCGAATCATCTCAACCTGGACATGCCGCCGCATGCTACTCGAGCCACCACTAGAGGGGCTGGCAAGGCCAAGGCCTCAGCGAAGAAGAAGGCCATAGACGACGAAAATGACGAGTTTTCCCCCGACAAAGACAAGTCATCAGGAGAAGACCCCGTCGAGGACGAAGCTGTAGAGCTCGACGATGACTCTGCTTCTGCAAGCAATCAGGGCAAGGGCAAAGACACGAAGAAGCCGGGAACCAAGAAGCGCTTTGCTCTAGGGAAGTCTAGAGCTTCGAAAAGGCGTCGCGTAGCCACTGTCGCTACTGCGATTTGAGAAGGAACCTGCGCGAAATTTTCCTAGCCTGCTGACATTGATGGCCTTATCGGTCTCAGTCAGGAGGACGTCGCTGTGGAAATCGGCGAAGCCTCAACTCCAATCCTGAATCGCTTCATCCAGTTCGTCCGAGACAATGACATTAAGTCTACCACGGTGCCGGAGTATACGCCCCAACTCAATGTCATTCCATTCGTCTTAGACCTTCCAAAGCCCCGTCACTGGAGACTTCTCGTCGACAAGGTAGCCCTGTACGACCACGAGCAGGCAGACGGTACAATTGTTCGTGCATGGCGCGTCCAGGCCGTCGATGATAACAATCCATACCCCAATCAGGTCCCCGTCGATCTCCTCACTCTCCACAAGAAAATCGGGGCGCGGGAGAGGTGTCCGCCTTGTAAGAAAGGTAAAGAAGCCTGCAGGGGCAAAGGACAGAGGCACTCACGAAAACCTACAAGACCATTGTCCCCTACAAGGGTTATGATAAGTCAAAAGTCGACGCATTGTCAGATATTCGTACCGATGGTTATCACGTTTTCGAGACAAAGCAGCGCGATAGTACCAATGCCGGGATGAAAGCAGCCTGCCGCATGCTGGAATACATAATGTTCACTCTGGTCGGCCTCGTGGGTACTTCGACAGCTTTCAGAAACAACATCTTCGATGCAAGGAGACTTTTTTTCACCGTTGAAATGTTGGAGCAAGAAGGTGGAATTGTCCAAATGTCCCGCACTGGGCCGTACAAGAACAAGATCTTCTGGAGGAGGCCTAGGACTCTTATGAATTTTCCGGGCTCCATCCTGTTAGTCGCTCCTACGCCGTTACAGGACCTCAGTTCGAACAAGCCGAATCTGCGCGAGACCGCTCTCTGCATCGACACGTTTGTCAGGGATCGCGCTTGCCCGGCATTCATTATGCAGACATCACTTAACTCTCTCGCTGCTCGTGACGGTCTCTTGAAATCCATCTTCCAGGCTCACAAGACTGCTCGGTATCTTGAGCTCGGTGTCATTACGAAGACAGACGCCCTCGAACAGCACTGCACATGTGAAAATCAGGCCGATAGAGCCCAAACAGAGCATTTCTGTATGACGTACCATAAGATCGACGGCTACGCTGTCATGGTCAAGCAGAACGTAGGGGAGGGTACACTTACGTTGTGTTGTAGCTGCGGCTCTCGTAACGCATCGTCATCAACCCAACGTCCACTTAGCAATGGTTGTTCAGATTACATCCCTAGGAGGGTGACGGATATCTACAGGATGGACGCAGCTCACCATGAGCCCAGCTGGAAACCGCAGGAGATGATCGATTTCTTGGTCGAGAATCGTGTCAAGACTGATGACAAGTCTCTCTGGTACAACTCCTACCGTGGGAATTATGTCAGCTTGTCTGCTAGGAAGTGGCCATCGGATGCGAACATTGATCTTTGTCTGGCCAATAGGCACCCGTATTCGATGTCGATTGACAAGCCGCACCTTCGTATTCTGCTTGCAGATGGAACGGTGGCTCTGCACGACACAACCAATGTCTGCCTGACAACGAGTTGTATCAACCTCGCCAAAGACACTGATCCACCAGCTGTGCTGCCCTTGATTAAGAAGGCACTACAGCCGAAGCAGGTTGCAGCTAGCGGGGGTGTGCGTGCAGACTACGCACCCGAGATTCCTGATGATTGGGAAATCCTTGATAAAGTAAGTGGCCACAATCGCACTCGTATCTCACTGTACTGACCACAACAGGCATCCGACAATCTGCGTATGATCAAGGGCATTACTCCCTATTTCTCACGGGCTCGCCTATCGAGTATACCGAAAAAGAAGGAAGAACAGCAGGTGCGAGCTCAAGGAAAATCTGGAAAGTGGGATGGGAAGTCGATGCCACCATCGTTGTATTCCTCTTTTCGAACTCGTGGCGAAGTCTTCAAAGGCACCGAAGCATGCAAGGAGTTCATGAAGCAGTTTCCTGTGTGGACTGATGACGGCTGGAAAGTCATTCTCTCTGTCGTCTGTCAGATGGAGGGCGACCGCGGACCAAACGGCTTCAACAAGCGCAAACTGCCTGATCTGCCACGCATGGGACCGATGTAATACCCTATCCATTTGCAGAGCGCACATGCCCCGACGACATCGACATGAACTTCATCTACTTCGAGTTTCTGGCGCGGCTACACACGATGGTGACCCTATGCAACAAGCGTCACACCACCTCAGAGACTCCCGCTACTCTCTCTATTGAGTATATCGTTCAGTGCTTTGAGAACGGTGGAAAATGCCATTTCTTTGGTTGCAAATCCACGCCTTACGTGGCCCACCTCTTCAACTACTCTTTCGGGCGCGGTATTGTATATCTTGACGGTAGTGGGCGCCTGATTAAGCCCGGCGCTCCGATGCGTTCAGGCCACAAGACTCCTCTCCCTAAGGACATCTCCAAAGGTTATGACCGCAAGCTGCGAACTGTCGTTGTTGAGTCATGGAATGCCAATGTCCTTCGCCTGGATTGGCCTGTCTACAAGCCCTTGATTTGAATGCTTGAAGCTGCTGTACTTGGACTCGCAGACCGTACAGAGTACTATGACGCAATCGGCTCGATTGAAGATTACTTCGACATTCCCCTACCGAAACTTCACAAGCAGCGACGGTTCTGGCATGCATCGATTAGGGGCAGGAGTGATCGCAAGACGGAAGAGATCGAGGGCGACGTCTCTGCAGCTGGCGATACAGAATTCGACGAGAATGATGACCCAAAAATCGATGCTTACATGTCGCTCGAGAAGGAGCTCACTACCCTTCAGGAAGACTCCAATCTGCAAGAAGACCAACAGAGCGTTCTTGATACTGAGGAGAAGATTACAGCCTGGGAGGCGAAGGGCGCATCCTAGCTGAAGGCAGACGAGGATCAGTCGGGATTTTCTCGTTGGGTGAACGAAGCCACCACTTCCATGCGGCAGATGATCTCAGCCGCTGCGCAGCCGACTACAGTCCAAGCCAAGTCGCCAGATGTCCAGCCTGAGCCGTTGAGCATCCCCAGATCACTACACGAGCAGGAGGATGTATTAGGCTACGACCTCACCAAGGAACTTAGCCGACTTGTTCGGTGGCAAGTGGGCTCTTGCGCTTGGCAGGGTTGACGTCGTGCGGGCGTACGGTGAGCTATGCGTCGCAAAGGAGAGGAACGACACCGTTGCCTTTATCACCGCTCTGTCTGCAATTGAGGTTGCTGCAGATGACTTTGCGCACGATGCTCAGCCATCAAGGTCGGGTATGGCAGGCGTGGAGATGCCACAAGATGTTCGAGATGTCGAGATGAAGGACGCAGACTTCGTACCGACGGCCGATTCAACAGAAAACCAGGGGCGAGTTCAGAATGTGCGAAGATAACCTAGCTGGTAGGTTTTCCAGGGTGAAGAACGGCCCTGTCGTTCGAGACGCTGTGCGGGCATTGGCTCGGGCAGTGAGGCGAACCGACCGCCCCATGTTCGATGCCGCAAAGCGGAATTTGGACCAGACTATCGTCGATAAGCAGATCAAGGGAGAGGTCCCACGCGGTGCCTTTGCAATGGATATATTCTCCCTAGTGCACCGTCGATGCAAGGGCTGCGGTGACATGCGCAACAAGGACGTCTTTGTTCCATTGTCAGGCGGCAGTGAACAGTGCACTGTGTGCGAAATTCGTCAAGGGTTCGGATATGGAGGTTGGTTTCACGCTCATTCCTTCGATTTAAAGAACTAAGTCAAGCATGAGATTCGAGTAGTGTTTGTAGTTAATTAATTACAAGGTAGAACAATAAAAGACAAAATCCATCTTCAACCACAGACCACTACCATGGGGCCCCGGCAGATTAATAAGCCTGATCACGATACAGTGGCTTCGCGCGATGGCTTGCCTTCATGCGCTCCATCGATAGACTCAGACATGTACTGGGATTCTTCACTTAAATCCCAGTCTTGAGATAGATCCTCCAGAGTCTTCCTCTTAGTTTCGGGGATAAGTAGAGTAGTAAAGATACCAGCAAACATGAAAGCAGAGAAGATCTGCATGACATGGTTGAGCCAAGGGTTGGCGTTCTTTGCGGTAGCACCTCGTGTACGGAGAGGAGAGATGGCGCCCTGGGCAATAATAGAACCAATTTTTCCAGCTCCAGCTGAGATACCGTGCGATGTGGACCTGTACCTTGTGACAAAGCACTCGCCGGGAACAATGAAGGTTGTGGTGTTGGGACCCCAGTTGAAGAATAGCTGAATGAGAACGTAAATTGCCAACATGGCGTGGCCGCTGAGATGGTGGTAGGCAAAACCCCAGATAAGGAAAAGAATGGTAAGCATGATGAAACCGACAAGCTGAAGGATCTTGCGTCCGACGGTATCAATGGTAGCGACCGCCAACCAATACCCGGGAATCGCACCAGCGCAGATGAGGATGCAGTTTCCAGCGGCTAGGTTGTAAAGCTTGTGATAAACAGTGTTACCACCGCCGTAGCCAATAGCTTGAAGGACAGTGCTAGAGTTCAGACCAAGACCGTAGAAGGCAACGTCGAGCAAGAGCCACGACATGGCGGTTCCAAAAAGGATCTTGCCATTCCTGAGCTTGCCGTAGAAGCGGAAGAAGTCGGAGAGCGAGGCCTTGGGGATCTCGAGCTGGGCCACAGATGCCTGGCGAGTTGTAGCTGCAAGGATCTCGTCGACTTCGCCTTCACCCTTCTTGCCGGAAACGAATTGGTTGACGTCGGCGTTAGCCTTCTCGATGTCCCGGGCGACATCGAAGGTGTACCTTGGGGTTTCAGGAATGGTGAGGCGGAAGTAGAGCGCGCAAACGGCTGGAACGATGCCAATACCGATCAAAGCACGCCACATCTTGTCAACAGCAACCTGGCATTCACCAGTGCAAGTAGCGTATGAGGTGGCCTTGTCGAGCTTGGATTTGAAGCCAACAGTCAAGCACACCATGACGATGGCACCACCAAGCTGGCCGAAGCCTTGCATAGCAAAGACAGCGCCCATCATGGCACCTCTCCACTTGGTGGTAGCAAACTCGGATGTGATGATGGAGGAGAGAGGGTAGTCTCCGCCGATACCTGGCATTTGTTAGACGAGTGTGGGGTGCTCTCCAAGAATACCACTTACCGATACCCATCAAAACACGCCAGAAAATGATGAGACCGACCACGGATGTTCCAGGACCGGGTCCGACGAGGGATTGAGCAAGCGTCGCGACGATGATGAGAATCAGCTCGAGACCGTACATCTTCTTGCGACCGACGATATCAGCGAGAGCGCCGAAGCCAACCTGACCAAGGACAGTGCCAGCCGAAGTGGAAAGCTTGATGGCAGTGTCCTGGGGCGTGAGGAGAACGCCCTTGTTGTCGTGCTTGTAGACGATACCAAGCATGATGGTCAACAGAGAGACGCAGAAGATGTCATAGCTGTCTGTGAAGAAGCCAGTTCCAGCGACGAGAATGGCGCGAACATGGTACCAGCCAAAGGGGGCCTTGTCGATTTCCGCAAGCGCGAGGCGTCTGCGTTCTGCAGGATCTTCAATGTGTGCCTGGCCATGTTAGTTGGATGCCCATGACGAGCTTGAGAAGCGCTTTGTCACGTACAAAGTCGTTGACAGTGTTGTGGAACGCGCTGTTTCCTCCTGCGGTCTTGATGGCCATCTTGTGGGGTGAAGCTTCGCCGAGCCGGAACCAAGAAAGTCAAGGAGTTAAACGAGGCTTGTTGAACCTGGGTTGGATGGGAAGCTGGGCATAAGCACAAGCTATATACCAACCGCGCAAGCTTCTGCGGTGGCATGGCGAGTTGCTTGGCTGGTGAAGGCCTGGTACCTTTCTGGCCAACCACGAGGCAGCACACGAGCACGCAGTCGGATACGCAGCGCCAGAGACGGGCTGGCCGGGGTTAGAGAGGCCTGCTTTGCAAACGACCACCTTCTGTTGCAAGCCCAGGGCGCGCCACAGAAGCTTGTTGGTCGCGGCAAATGTCAGCCTCGAGCGTCCCAGCGTCCCAGCGTTCGATGTTGGGGCAAGCGTATCCGCGTGCAGCAGCAGCGCGGAGGGCCGTCTGGCCAATGGGAGAGGTTTGTGGAGAAACGTGGGTTCCGGCGACACCACCTCGAACCTTTGCGGCCTTGAATCTTACTGCTGATACGACGCGAAGCTTTTCGATCCTCCTTGGATGCTTGTGCGTGCTTGCCAAAGCGCGGCATCACCGTGACTGCGTGGCGTGTACATGGTGGGTATCGTCTCGCACCACGTGACCACCCTGACGTCTGCGGGTATTGGACCGAGTTTGGAAATTATCTGACCTGAAGGGGGGAGAGCAGCAATCCCTCATGCACGTGCGAGCGCCGCCAGTCCAATCTCGGTCGGCTGTCTGGTCTGCAGTAGGTATACCTTGCCATGGAAGCGTTGCCTGTCCGTATCACACTGTTCACCAGGACAGTACGTTGGTGTCAATCCAAGCTCTCTTCCTGCACGTGTTCCACTTTGGCCCAGAGGCTGGACATGGCAAGCTAGCATGGCGCCAGTGCCCTTCTGCAGCGCTTCCGTGAAAAAACAAGGGCCGATCCAGACAAGGGACTCGATCGTGTTGCGATATTCGCTGACGCCGGCCTAGACCCTGGGAGGACCTTTGGGTTTCTACACGTTCACCCTTGAAGCTACGCAATCATCACTACGCTAGTGGTGCAAAAGCACACGGCTGCCACGAGGGTCATGCAGTACCTGTACCTACATGGACGATCCATGCTGCCTATCCGGGCCCATCTGCACCCATGTCATACCTCGCCCTTGGATCCGATCGAAACCTAGTCCGCACGAGTACGTATCGTGTCGGTCATGTTGCAGACCTTGATGCTACCGCACTCCAAGGCTTCGCATCGTAGAACCCTGGACAAGAACTGTTCACGTGCCTCTCTCTGTGAGAACATCGTTAGCCATGCTGTAGCACTTTGGGAAGGTCACGGCCCATCTACACGTGAGTAGTGCACGATCTGCAGCCAGAAGATCTCGACAAGGTGCACGAGGTCACTTGCCATCATTCGAGTTGCTAGAGAGTCACCAGTCAGGTAGTTGAGACGGAGCCGCGGTTGACTCCCCACCCAGCGTTAGGAAGAGCGAGGAAGAGAGAGGAAGAGCGAGGAAGAGCGAGGAGGTAAACAAGGTATGCTTCTATGAGTGTTATCTGGCCATGTCCCCATCCTGGTATCGATGAACACCTCCGCATCAAAAGCAGACTCGGCAGGCTTTAGGCCTTCTTGT
Organism: Ascochyta pisi; assembly: GCA_039634435.1. NCBI lineage: Eukaryota > Fungi > Ascomycota > Dothideomycetes > Pleosporales > Didymellaceae > Ascochyta > Ascochyta pisi. The sequence continues at coordinate 859,136 of CP113326.1, read as the reverse complement.
ACGTTGGCTTCAGCGGCGGATCGGCGTTCTTGACCAACATCTGCACATAGTCATCAAACCACGCACCAGCAGCCGGTGCGCCCTCGAGTCCACAGCGACCGTCACTCTCACCACCGGGCTTGATCCACACAAGGCTGTCGACGTGGGTGTTGTCGGTCTTGGTGCTCGGCAGGGGACCGAAGCCCGAAGGGCTCACGTTGCACCACTCGCCCCACTCCTCCCTCGCACCTGGCAGTGCAACACGGCCTTGATCGATGATGAAGTGGCTCGGGAGACCTTCGGCCTCGAGATACGGTGCCAGGGCAGAGGCGTAATGAGACTCGTCCCACGAAGGCGAGTACTCGGTGTAGTTCTCACGGACCTTTGCCTGGAATGCGTTGTAGTTGGATACGTTGGTAGCGTAACCACGGATCTTGGACTTGGCGTTCAACTTCTTCGCCATGGCGACGACCTTGGCAAAGACCTGGGCTGTGGGTTTTAGGTTGTCAGCCCAACCGAGCCAGCCACCGTGGGCGGCGTCGACGTAGAGGTGGATGTTGGCGGCCTGGAGCTTAGAGATGGCATAGGCGATGCCCTGCTCATAGATGGGGGTTGCCTTTGCGCAAGCTTCGATGCCCTGATTGGTGACTGCGTTACCGAGGGAATCGGGCTCGAGCACAATGGCAAAGCTGAGGTCTTTGGCTTCCTTGACAAGTTTGGCGTACTTGTCGACGAACTGGGACTTGTAGATGCGGTAGCCGTCGTTGTCGATCTGAAGTTCACCGGCAGACTCGCCAGCAGAGCAGTCGCGGTCCGGGAGGTTGTACAAGACCAGGCCGACGATCATGTCCTTGCCCTTTTTCTTCTGTCGGCGAGCCTCGGCGATGGTGGTGGTGATGTTGGAAAGGTGGGCGCGCGAGGTGACCCAGGTGAAGGTGGAGATGCTCTGCTGAACGGTGCGGGTACGGGCGGCGTTGAGGGTGTCGTTCTTGGCTTCGAAAGCAGATATGGTCTGCTCTAGCTTCTTGCCATAGCTCGAAACGACATGACGGTCTTTGCCTTGGAAAGGGTTGGGGTCAGGGCTGGGTGCGGCAGCGACACTGCCAACGACGGCGGCCGTAGCCAGGATGAGGGAGGTGAAGTGGACCATGTTGCTTGGGTGACGTGAAGGTTTGGGCTGGTTGGGTGCAATGACGAGGGATGCCAGGAGAGTTTATATACAGGACGTGATCCCAGCCAACCTACCCTTGGTGTTGGCGTTGCTATCCGCCACCCAGGGCTTCCTCTTTCGAGCTCATTATACGGTATTGGCGGCCCGTTGCATAGTGCGGAACACATACAACAATACGACTCCAGCCGGGGTTGCCAAGAAGAGGCTCCCCGTTCGACTGGGGTGGTGGTGTACGTAGGGAAAGTGCGGGAGGCGATCTAGCCTCGTTTTGGAATGGCGCATCGTGGTTCGGACGCACGTCGACGAGTGTGTTTTGGCGAGGACGTTGGTTTTCCGAGAGGATGGGGAGGACGATCCTTTGGTGTTGTGCTCCTTGACTACCTGGTTGCTACTTAGATTAGCCAAGCGTTGCTTGCCAGGCAGGTATGCATGGGTGCACGTGTACCTGGCATTTAGCCGCCTTGTGCCCCGGCGTTGCAGAGCCTCTGTTCCGCTCGCCGCGGGTGGGTGCATGTATCGTTTCAGCCAACGTGTTGTTTGTCGAGATGCTGGGGTAGTAGCATGTTTTCCATAGTAATTACGGTTGTGTCCATGTCACACCACCATGTACTTGGGAGAGTGCCAGGTTGCTGCATGCAGTGTACATTACCTGGCGCGTTCGATGCGTCTTCTAGCGCATGGCTGGCCAGGTGCAACGCGAGGGGGAGTCGAGCGTGTGTCTAGTGCCTAGGCGAAGAGGTGAGAGGAATGCACAGGAGTCTTGTCGTAGTCGTCACGGACTGTCACATGGGTTGGGTACCTTTGCGATTTTGTGGCCAGGAGCCAGACAAGAATACAATGATGGGTCTATCTACACGAATCTACAATATCAGTACATGTGTGCAGCGCGTGTCGTGGTGGACTAGGCATGCGCAGCGACTCCCCCTCCCGGGGCGGCTGATGAGGGCGTGTTGGGCGTGGCGGCTGCCATGGGGGCGAGATCCGTGACCGCGTTCTCGTACTCTGCGGTGCTCAAAGCGCCGACGCCGGCGTCCTCGTTCTGGGGCCCGGAGAACATCTGGGCGCGCATGCTCTGCTCCTCTTCGATCTGCTGGTTGGCCCAGGCCTTCCAGTTCTCCCAGGCGCGGTCTTCGAGGGCCATGCCGACTTGGAGGGGGCCCTGGGCAAAGTAGGCGCCGACGTGGGCGGCTTCTTCCTTTGCGATGCGGGCGCGGACCTCGGAGAGGTGGCGGTGGTGGTAGAACTCACGGCGGGCGTGGTCGTAGGCGGAGGCTTTGGACATGTGCTTGTGCTTCATGAGCCACAGCTGGCGCTGGACGACGCTGTAGGGGGGCGTTAGCATGTGGGTGGGTGGGGGAGCATGGGGGAGCATGGGCAGACACACCTCTCGCCGTCCATCTGCTTCCCGCGCTGCTCGATGGAGCTCCAGTTGTAGGCCTTTGCGTCGTTGCCCGAGTCCTCGACGACGAGGCGCGGGCGGGCCAGCTCCCACGGGTGGTCGCCGAAGAAGTCGGAGCGCAGCTGGTCCTCGGGGTAGGCAATGGGCAGCGGCTTGAACAGCTTGCTGGCCTTTTTGGCGCCTTTGATGCGCGGGGCTCGCAGGACGGGGCGGGCCAGCGTCTCGGCGGGGGGGATGTTGCCGACCACGTCGTACCACTGGGGCAGGTTGTCGGTGCGCTTGGCGTCGAAGAGGGCCTTTGCAGTCTGGCGCACGCGGAGGGGCGCCAAGTGGTAGCGGCCCATGGGGGGCGGAGATGTGGTGTTGTGTTGTGTGGTGTGGTGAGGGTGTAGTACGGGGGAGGTGTATCACGGTGGAGGGTGTTGCGGCGGTGGATGTGTTGCGGCGGTGGATGTGTTGCGGCGGTGGATGTGTTGCGGCGGTGGATGTGTTGCGGCGGTGGATGTGTTGCGGCGGTGGATGTGTTGCGGCGGTGGATGTGTTGCGGCGGTGGATGTGTTGCGGCGGTGGTGTAGTACGGGGAGGGTGTATCACGGTGGGAGGGTGTTGCGGCGGTGGGTGTGTTGCGGCGGTGGGTGTGTTGCGGCGGTGGTGTAGTGCGGCGGTAATGCAGCACGGAAATGGGTGCAGTCGACAAGGACGAGCGTGTCGGGACAATGGGAAGGCGCTGTTCAATGGCTCAAGACTTGTCGCTCCCTTCCATGCCGCCCTCTCCACAGCGTACGCGCAGGCGCGCATGTCGAAAAAGCGTGCCAAGACACGGGCCCCCGAAATCTTTGGCGACGCGCTGCTCCTACAGCTCCTGCACCGGCACCTCCGCGCTGCCTCGCCGCCGTCACGCTCGCTCTCTGTCTCTCCCCCGTCTCCGTGCTCCCATGGGGCTGCATTAGGCAATTGGTCCTTGACTGGACTGCATTCCCTGCTGCTGCCACGGTTACTGCCGCGGTTACTGCCACTGCCACTGCCACTGCCACTGCCACTGCCGTTGTCGCTGCCACGATGCGCCAACGCTCATGTCCCTCTTCCGCACCCTCGACCGGACCTCCGCAGTCTCTCCCACCCAAGCGCCCCTGTTCGCCTTGCTGTGTCCCCGCCTGCAGCTGCAGCTGCAGCACCAACACCACCACAACCACCACCACCACGCCACCACCACCAAAACATCCCGCCGCCGCTACCGTCGCCCTGCAATAAATCATGCACCACGCACCCATGCCTCCCCTAACGCAAACGCAAACGCCTGCGCCTGCGCCAGCGCCAGCGCCAGCGATCCCATGGACACCTTCTTCATCCACGCCCTCGTGCGCGCCGGCTCCTGTCCAGCCCACACCAGGCACATGCACACGCTGCGCACCGCCGCTCCCCACCCCTCACACCAGCACAAGACGCGTCCCAGGCGCCCTTCACCGCACCACCACCTCCAACACTACGCCCACCAAAAACACCACGCCCAACAACACCACGCCAACCACCATGACCGACGCACCTTCAACACAAAGTCGGACCACCGCGGGCTCTTGACCAAGGCCGGCCTGTTTGCCAAGAAGGAGCTCAAGGCCATGGTCGACTACTACCGCATCGAGCTCGACACGCGCCCCGAAGACGACAACACGGTCGACGACGACAGCCTGCTCATCTGGAACGTGGGCGACAACCACGAGCCCTGGCCGCTCCGCCACGCCACCGACTACTTCCACATACGCCGTCTCAACAAGCTCCTCCAGGACGACGAATCTCCCCACGAGCACGTCTTCGAAACATACAAAAAACTGCCCTCGCCAGGCGTCGTCTACCTCGATATCAATACCATCCGAAGCCTGCTGCACCATCTCTCCATTGTCCAGCGCCCCTCTCCCACCGCCATGCAGCGCTTCATGTCCATACTCGACGACATGAAGACGGCCCACATACACATCACCCAGGCCGAATGGACCACGGCCATATACTTCGCCGGCCGTTGCATGGGCAGCGTCTCGGCTGACCAAGTCCAGTCCGCCCTGAACGTGTGGCGCGACATGGAGCACCGCGCTGGCGTCAAGGCCGGCTTCGTCACCCTCAACGTCCTCTTCGATGTCGCCGTCAAGGCCGGCAAGTACTCCCTGGCCGAAACCTTTCTCGAGGAGCTGCGAGCACGCAACCTGAAGCTGCATCGCCACTTTCGCGTCTCGTTGCTCTACTACTATGGCGTCCTGCAAAACGGCAACGCCGTCCGACAAACCTATCAAGACCTGGTCCAAGCCGGCGAAATCGTAGACACGTCCGTCATGAACGCCGTCATTGCCGCTCTCTTCCGTGCCGGCGAGCCCGCAGCCGCAGAGCACGTCTTTGAGCGCATGAAGAAATTGCATGCTGCCAAAGTCCTCCCTGCCCCAGGACATCGTTTCTTCATCAACAACTGGAGAGACCGGCGAGCCGTGGGTCTGTACTTTACCCACCAAGCTCGACAACTGAAACGCCATGGAAAAGAGGACGAGTGGAACGAGCTGCAGCAGTATGCGCCCATCGCGCCAGACGGGCGGACCTATTCGCTGCTTGTACGCTATCACGCTACCGTGGCAGGAAATATCGACCGCGTCAACGAGCTGCTGCAGGAGATGCGCTACCATTCTGTTCCCATCGAGGGCACCACCTTCGTCGTCATGTTCCATGGCTTCGCTTCCTTTGGTGGCGTTCGGTACTCGTCGTGGACGGCCGACAAGCTCGAGAGACTATGGGCTCAGTTCCTCGTCGCCGTGGCGGAAAAGCCCGACCGCACGTGGCTCTCTAGTACGTCCGTCATGGCAGCACTGAAAGCTTTCAAGCGGTGCACAGATGCTGACCGCACCTTGACCGCGTGGGAGGAGATCCGGCCTGCCTGGCATCCAAACGAGGAGGAGCTAGAAAGCGTGCTGCAAGAGTTGCGCAGGGTGGATGTACGGCCTGGCTTCTTCAGCAAGAATGTTAGAGGGCGGATACGATGAGTGTAGTAGTAGGGTGTGCCATAACTTCAGACGCATGGCAAGTATTGTACAATAGCAACGTTTTGGCGGCAACACTGACTGTCCACTTCACATCTTCGCCTTCAGCTTCTCTGCCTGCTTATGCAGTTTCAACGCCTCTCTTACCCCCAAGTCAATCAGCACATCTTCGGAGCCACCAGGTACCGTGTAGCTAGGAACGTCACGGTAAAAGGCCTCGATGCGTGCCCCTTGGCCCGTTTTGGTGAGGCCGAGCCTGCGATTCACCGTTAGCCCATGTCATGGAGGGAGCATGGCAACAACCTACCCGCCCATGATCTTCAGACACTCTTCGGCAATGTACTTGCAGACCATTCCACTCTCCACTTTCAGCAGCGCTGTCGTCCCGCCCAGCCATCTCGCACCATCAGCATCAGACAGATTCTCTAGCTCATAGATGATCTGCTCCGTCCACGCCTGCAAGCTCTCCACCATCCTCCCGCAATTCCCAAGCTTGTGCCTAACCACCGGCTGCTCCATCAGCGTCTTGTCAAATGCCTCCCTCTTGATCGCCCAGCGGAAGGCATCCTCCAGCGCAATCCTACACCCTCGAATGGCCTGGAACGCGATCCAGAGTCGTTCGTGGTTGAAGTTGACCATCGTCTGCTTGAAACCCTGCCCTTCTTTCCCAATCAAGTACGCTGCAGGGACCCGCACATCTTCAAACGTGACGTACGTCGTTGCGCTCAAAGGACCGGCAACCACCTCCAACTTCTTTGTCCTCAATCCCTCTGATCTTGGTATGAGCAGCATGCTCAGTCCCCCAGCACCAGGTCCGCCCGTGCGAACGAGGGTCATGAAATAATCGCTAAACATGCCGTTGGTGATCCACTTCTTACTTCCGTTCACAATATAATGTTTTCCATCACTCGTCTTTTCCGCCGTCGTCTTCACGTTTCGTACGTCACTCCCGGCATCCGGCTCCGTCACGGCAAGACATATTCTCTTCTCGCCGCTCAGAATTTCGGGGAAGATTTTCTTCTGCAGCTCACTCGACGCAAACTTCTGGAGCGGCGGTGCGCCCACAACAAGACCTATGAAGATGGACGCGATGGGGCCTGCACGGATGAGCTCGTCCCAGAGGATGAAGTCGTGGAAGCCGTCCCACTCTTCTGGTTGGATACCGGCGGCAATTGGATATCCTGAGTACTGGGGTGGGATGAATTCGCCAAAGGCGATGGGGACGAGGAGACCAGCCGCGGCACATTTGGCGTAGATGGCAGGGTCGACGTTCACGTATCTCTAGGCTATATGCTCGGTATACAAGTTGCCGAAGACGCAGTGCGAGTCGTCGTTCTTGTGCAGCTGAAGAACCGAGGCTAGCCCCGCAAGCGCGCATCTGCTTTCGAGACACTACAGCGGCAATTCTCGATAAGGTCTTCCTGGTAATAGGGTAACCAAGTGCATGTCGTGAACGTTGACGGCGACTCTGGGAGCTTTTCAGTTTACGTGTCGGAATCCGAGGCTTGAGTTGACCACCGTGTCAAGCTTCACGATCATAGACGCGCATGCCTGCCCTGGATTCCATACTGGCCATTGCGGAGGAATAGAACTTGAAGAACGGGAAACATGAGTACTTCTTCTTCTCTTGGTTCTCTTTCACTAATCCCACAACCTATACAGAAAGCGCACGTGCTCAAATTACAGCACGGTGAGCTAGCGCTTTACACTCCCGCACACTCCCACACACTCCCACAATCGCCAACACGGCGCCATGAGCAGTGCACTCACCAGTGAGCCTCGGCTCCAGACCAGCAGTTTCCGATGCTCCAACATCAACCACTGTCTCGTCGGTTGTTGATCGCTATGTCGGCCTGCGCTTTTGCTGATGAGGATCTGAATACTGCCCGCTCGCGTTACAAACGGGCTCGTATACTCGAGATTCCTGGTCGCAAGAGAGCGACTCGCAAAGGCATGTTCCAATCCAATCAACAAGGAAAGTAATGCACACCGTGTCATCGTCCAGAGTATTGGCTGCGGCGCCGTCGAGCAAGATCCACGGTGCTTTCGGTCAACTTGCCTTGTGAACAGAAAAATGTGCACACCTCGCGATCGCCTGTGTTGATAATGGCCCCGGGTAACTCATCATTGTAGCATTGCATGAGCTTGAGCACCTCCCGGTAGCCCGGAATCGAGCACCTGCGCATGTGATGCCTGCGACGATGAGGTACCTGCGACACGCATCTCAGCTAGATGTGACGAGCACTTCTGGGGCTTACCTGATCGCTTGAAAATGACTGTAGAGAGAACCGTGGCCCACTCTGTGCATGGACTCGGAGGTTCGATAGCCAACTTGAAGAAAAAGATGGAGCAGAGCTTGTCTCTGCCGCGCGGCGAAGCTCATCTCAGCTTTGTGTTCGAAGCTATTCTCAGTTCCCGGGCCAAGAACGCCGATGGGGCTGAATTTTTCATCGTCTAGACTAACGCCTGCAGGTTTCCGCTTCTCCACTTGGCGCCTCCTTCGTGAAACACTTTTGAAAAATCGCGGGCGTATTCGCTCTGGTCCCTATAGCGCAAGCCCTGCGAAAGGGGGATTGGCACAACTCCATCGTCCAACATCATGATGGCTCCTTCAGATCTGGAGGGATTCTTCCGACCAACAACATTTCGATCGGTTTTTTTCCCGTCCAATCCAGAATCTGATATGACTCCAGCCTCGTGCAGACAATGCCTTGCACCCCTGTCGCATCGTCTTGGAATCTCCACGTCTGACGAAGCTACAGCAGTGATTGGTCGGGCTGATTCTTCCGTTCTGTAGCGACGATCCCATTATTTCCTTTGCAATAGATTCCAGAAGTCATGAAATCACCAACGCATCCTTCTCATGGCTACGATCTGTGCAGGCTGGTTCTTGGCGAGCTGCGACAAGAGCTAGGCATCCCTTGCTTGTAATGTACAACATCTAGCATGTTGAAGATCTACTTTGGTAGTTGGCATAAGTAGTGTAGGTGGGTCCGGCACAACCTTAGTGTTCCGAAATGGCCCTATTAACTATATTAAACCAAATCCCCCTTATTTTTGTATACAATACAGTGCCTCTTGTCTCTAGAAGCATCTATGCAACGTTGTCCTTATGCTAACTTAACTCTCACCCCTACACAAAGTACTGAGTAGTTAATTTAATTCACCTAAAGATTACAGCCGAGTACCCCTATTAAGCGTCTCCACCTACACTACTTATGCCTGATACCAAAGTATGTTGATTATTGTTCGGCTGATTTGTGCAGATCTGCGTATCTGGATAATGATTTTAGCTACTCCAGTACAGGAGATGAGCCTCAAAGCTTGGGACGGGACATACATCATGATTGGCGAAAGAGGAAGGTGCACGAGCATGTGCGGCTTGTGCGGCGGTATCTGGCCCGATGCATACAGGACGCACCAACAGCAGCAATGGAGAAGGACCACTCGATCGGAAATGCGGTCGTAGATTCGAATCCACATCACCACCTTTTGCGTGGACAGCCGTTGCGCTAGCCCTTTAGAGGCCGGTTCCGCTGTCACCAGTCTCGCTTATCTCCAGACTACATGGGTGCTTGCATTCGGTCTGACTAGCCAACCTCTGGTTCCTGGTAGGTACGTGGGACCAAGTCAAATGTATGGGCAGAATGGGCCCACTACGAATCGTGCCCCAGCAGGACGGATGAAGGATTCCCCTGCCAGCCTTAAGAAGAAGCGCTCTTCGAGACTGCAGCTAGAAGGGCCAAAAGCTATCGTCCTTTCATCGTTTCGAAAGTCACCGTTCCGCGCACCGCGAGAGCCATCGCAAGATGTCGACGCCGGCATTGTCGAGTTGGGAGGTGCTGCTCGCTGAGATGATCCAGAAGGCTCCAGATCCACATGAGCCTTTGCCTCTCTCGAATCGCAAAGAAACCATATATGGCTTGACTATTCCATTCCTGGTGTGTTATACTTGAAGGTAGCCAGGGCATGTGTGCTGACTAAAGCGGCAGGTCGTGACTTGGATCGCAGTTCTCTTTCGACTTTGGGTCCGCTGCAGAGTAGTCCGAGAACCGGGCTGGGACGATTTCTTCGTGGTGCTCTCCGCGGTACGAGCATCTCTAGAGACGTCGTCAACGTCTAGCAGCCGCTGATGCTGATTTTCTTTCCACAGGTCAGCAACACAGCAGCGACGATCACAGTCTGCGTCTGTAAGTCTTCGCTTTGTATGTTGCTTGATGGGTTGTGGGCTAACGGCCAATCGCAGCTGTTAACCATGGACTTGGACAACACATGCTGTACATCGGTATGGACAACATTGAAAGATACTTGCTAGTGTGTGCATCTAAGGGCTTCACTTTATAGAGTACTGACTCGGACAGTCATTTTATATCGAACACAGTATCTACCTTACCGAGACTGCACTAATCAAAGTGTCCCTACTATTACAATACCTCCGTATCTTCAAGGCTGGCCGCATGAGATGGCTTTGCTTAGGCCTTTTGGTCTTGGTCAGTCTTTGGGGATTGGCGTATAGTATTATGGGGTGGTTTTCCTGCTCTCCGGTCAGTGCTGCTTGGCATCGTACAGCTGAGGCGAAGTGTTACGGCTTTGGCTTCGGTGACCGCGAAAGCTTCATAGCCATGTTCCAGGCGCACTCCGCTAGTAACATGTTCTTCGACCTTGCCATATTCGCGACGCCCTTGGTACTGTTTCGCACCCCCAACTTGAAGTTCAAAAATATACTGGCCTTGACCGGTGTGTTCGCGTTTGGAGCAGTGTAAGTCCGTTTTTTTTCTATCTGTCACGGAATATACGCCCGGAGTTTGAGACATTCACTTACTGCCAACAGCGTCGTCATGATATCGGTTTGGCGCTTGTACTCCATCGTCAATCACAGTGCCGGTTTGTCCCCCTACCCCGATTTCACATGGTGGACTCCTGTCAGCATCATTGTCTCATGCCTCGAAATCGACCTAGCCATTATTTGCGCGTCGATGCCCATATTCTGGCCAGTGATGCAGAAGTCGCTCTCGGCCATCTTCGTCAGCCACGAGATTGAGGTGGTTGAGACTCGAATCGAAGATCATGGATTGGCATACGAGTTGGAACACACAAAAACGAGAGGACATCACAGTCTGAATAGTAGCAGCGGCACTTCAACGCACGAATTGACAAACGAAGCGGAAGATGGCTACAAAGAGCCATATTCTGTTGGTATCGACCCTCTCAGTGTCGAAGCGCAGAGTGGTCAGGGTTTGCATACCGACATTAAAGGTCAGCCTAAAAAGAAGTGGGAGATTTAACGTATCTTGTTTGGGCTCTAGCAAGTCTGAAGAGTTCTGTTCTTGAGATCACTACGATATAACAGGAGTCAAAGGGTACTTGAACATCGTGACGTAGCGGTGTCAGCTCCACCACCACGATTATCCTTCAGCTCTCAAATAATGGCTAAATCCAAAAGTAGAAATCCGGGAGTACTGATGAGACGGGCCCGATGCTTTGTGAGCAATGAATCATCTTCGCAGGATGTCTAGTTGGGTCCTGACCCGCACCGCCCCATATCGTGTACAATCCCGAGGCCTTTTTGCACCGCCTCGTATATCTGACACCGATCGTTCCGGACTTCTTGCCATGTTTTTCTAAGCTACTTGTCAAGTCCACGTCTTTCAACTCCGGTCCGGACCAGTCGGTGGCATTTTACCGTCGTAGCTATTGTCATGACTTGCGGCCACCAACTGTGCTTAGCACTACTACCGCAACGCAGGCAAGCGAGGAGCTCCTTTCGAACCGTTCATTCTCCATCTTCTCAGTTATTATTATGGTGTTTCGGAATGCCTTTTCGTTACTCCAAGCGTAGGTGAGCCTGACTGAGCACGCAAAGCCCTGGCCCCGGCCCCGGGAAGCAGACCTCAACATTGGTCAAAACCCGCAGTATATCAGTAATTGTTCGACCCAAGGCTCAATCTCCAAACTCTTCCATCTTTCCGTCTTTCCATCTTCCATCGCTTAGCTTTCAATTTGCTTTCATGTCGCGACTAATTCCAAATGGCCTCCAGATCCCACCTGGCGTGGACGCTCGACAATTCTTGTTGTCTCTTCCCGCAATGAGCTCTGATCAGATACCCAAAGGTGAAAACACTACAATGACGACTGATGGTCCTGATCAGATCTGGTTTCTGGTGGTTGCAGTCATATGCATAGCGATCCCAGGGCTTTTCCTGATATTGCGAGTGTATACAAGGCTTGCAATCATGCGGTGCCTGGAGCCAGCAGACTGTGAGTGCGACTTGAGTGACTTTACAATGGTACTGACAGCAAACAGACTTCCTGTTCTTGGCTTTCGTACGGTAAACTGAGTTCGACTCAAATCTACTATGCTGACCGTGGAGCAGCCCTTGATTGTAGCGGAGGTCGCCATGGGTTACCAGATGGTAAAATGGGGGGCAGGGGTGCACCAGTGGCAGGTCACGTTGGGTCAATTGTTCAATCAACTCTACGTATGTTGTGTCCACACACTTTTGGTCCTATATTGACATAGTAGTAGTGGGCCAATGTCGCACAGATTATATACTGTCCGCTCAGTTTTGTAGTCAAGATGGCCATCCTCATGCAGTATCTTCGCCTTTTCGCGCCTTCGCGTAGCGGCAACAGATTCATGTGGTACGGAGCATGGGCAACGATCGTGGCAACTTTCATTGTGTACACTTTCTTTACATTCTGGACAATGTTCTACTGTAAGCCCCGACAGATGATCTGGGATAAGCTCACGCCAGGCGGCAAGTGCTACGATGTAAACGACATCATTCTAAGCCAGGGTGCTTTCAATATGGCGTCCGACGTTGTCATATTGTTTCTTCCAACACTGTCATTATGGCAGCTCAACGTACCGCTTGCGCGAAAGATGTTCATCACGCTGTTGTTTGCGACAGGCTTGATGTGAGTAGGTCATTGCTCAAAAACCACAGGCAGCTAACGAGAGGTACAGAGCATGTATTGCTTCAGCGATGCGGATTTGGTTCACCCTTAACATTGCCGCGGTCATTGCTGAAGCTGACGTATCTTGGAACAGCCTTTTCATCGGAATCTGGACAACGCTCGAGGTTTCTCTCGTCTTTGTGGTAGCATGCACACTGTGTCTGCCCAAATTGATCCAGTCAAAGGGACGGAAGTTCAGAGTGGCATTTTCATATGCTTCTGCCCCCTTTTCGGCAATTCCAGGCATTGTCCGCAGGACGACAGGCTCACCGGAGGACCTGAAACCACGTACTTCGCGGGGAAGCCAGGAGTTAGAGCAGACTTCGCCTTGGGAAGACGTAGAGCTGAACGATAAACCATCGAAGTACCATGAGTACGAGCATACGCAATGGCAGGAAGAGATAGAACCCCGTCCGAGAACACCACCAAGAGCGTTACACCGGTTGTCTAGTGCTGCAAGTGGTAGCGAATACTCAAAGCGTAATGGATCGAGTCCATCTGGTCAAACTCAGGATGGATTTCAGCTACAGCCACTTCATACTCCGGAACTCTCGAAGCAACAACAACCGTTGAGGTCTGCCTTTAGCCCGTGACACATCCGTGGCCAGAGAACAGAGCAGGCGGCCACAATGTTTGGCTCCCACAGCACATACCAATCCAAGTTCGCCTGCGGGCCGGTCGCGAGATTCAATTAGGCCAGCACTTCCCCGGTGCTATTAAGGATGTGTGCCATAATCGCGGCTGTGATAGATTATCATCACGTACCTGAGTGCATTCAGCGCTCTCATCATTTCTTTCCAAAGTACGCCTTCCAATGCTGTTGAAAGCAGCTTTTTCGGTCCCAAAAGGTCATTCCTCGCAAGATTTGAATGCGTTGCCCCATTTCCTTTCTACAAGCTGGAACATGCAACTTGGACCCAGTTTGGTGAAACTATTCAAATGCCGACTGATAGGGAGTAGTGATCAAAGTTGAACTTCTACATTCAGGCTTGCTATGAGATCCTAGGCGTTTGCGGAATTGAAATCAAATACCACTCTCTCTGAGAAGTATCCAATCTTGGTGTGAGATGTGGGTGGTATATGCTCCCTTATGTGGAGATGTCGATACGGATAATGTGTTGAAATCAATACACATGTCACGATATTTGTGCTACAGGTAGAGGGATTAGGCTTGTTTTGGTTAGTGCTTTTTGTTGTACACCCCTCTTTGTTGTTTCTTTCTAAACTAAACAAATTATAATGTGTTGAAGTATTATTATTTTACATCTCGATTCTACAAACGACCATAGGGCGTTGGAAACAAGGCCTCCCGTTCGCTCAGCCCTATTTAAGCAACGTACTAGCAGATTAGTAGTTAGGTAGGTGACTACTAGCAACTCCCTCCTCTTCTACTAGTCTGCAAGGACGACTGCTTTTTGGTATAGTATTGTGTATTTTTGATACTGCACAGAAGTCAAGATGCCAAGTACTGATATTGACGCTACAATCATAGCAAAATGTCTCTCAACAAATTAACGTGTCAGGTGCTGCGGCACTAAGTGTTAAGTTGTTCTATGCTTTGACTGTTCTCATAGGTCAGCTTCAAACCTTGCTAAAATGACTGCTGCTGCTTTAGCTCACTAACGGTTTCTCACGACTGTGTCCTGCTTTTAGGCCAGCTCCTTGGGTCTTGAGCAGTTACTATGATGAACCCTTAACGAGCAGGACATTCGGTCATCACCCATTGGGCGCATTTGTAACATCTTTTACTCAGAGCAAATAACACTGGCCTTGCGACGCTGCATGTGACACGGCTTCAGGTGACACAATTTCTACCTAACAACAATGCTCTCGTCCGCACGGCTGAAAAGCCGAGGCACAAGCCCCTTGTCGCAGCAGAACCTTCAAGTTACCCTCTTATCTGAAGGAGACGATGCTGGAGACCTAGTCAAAGAATTGTCTCGCGAGCGGTTGTATTGGCAGAAGCAAGCTTATTTTTCGGCAACTGCTGAACACACAGATGCCTCTAGTGAGAAGGCTTAGTACATCATCGGCGCTGGCGAATGGGTATTACGAAAAGTCGGGAGTCTTCTGGGAAATCCTTCCTCCTGGGAGCTAAGGGTGATATGTAACATTTGGAAAGACGACTTGTTCCTCCTATGGCAACTGTGCAGAGTCGACTTAAAGATGAACTCAATAGAAAGAGGCACACATTATGATATGTTTTCTTAGCTTAGTTATGACTCTGATTACTTGAATCATTCCTGTTTATCTTGTTGATAAGCTTGTCCTTTCCTCTTGCCTGTTATCCCTAAATTTGGTTAATCAATGAGGTAAAGGGCTATTTTTAGAAGGTGAAATTATAAGCGTTGACTTTGGCTATAGCGTTCCTTTGAAACGCAGCGGAATGCGCTGATATGAGGCTATTCAGGCAGACCTTATAAAGTCGCTACGTTCTCTTGTACATGGAGCTGTGCCTAGTTAGATGGGAACCAAGACTACCAAACCTTCTCTGACGTTACTGCCAACAATTGCCTACAGCCTCCTAGAATAAATCTATACCCTCCTTTAGCATGTCCTTGCGTGACTTAAGATATGCGCGTTGCTGTGTTAGCTCTTGAGGCTCCTTAGCAATGTACCCCACTTCTTTGTTAGTGAGTTGGTGAATGATTGGCGGCGACATGATGATATGTGGGAGCGGCTTGACGAGGTAGCGCTTAACGACTTGCTTTGCAAGCACATTGACAAAGTATTTCATCTTGTCCCGAACATTCGGCATTAGTATACGTCGACAAGGGTAAACACTACTCGCTCACCTTGTAGGAAGCTCCTTTCTTGTCTAATCTGACGGATATTGTGTTAGCAATCAGCCTGGAAGACGTAGTATAAGGAACTGAGACACATGATCAGAACAAGAGAAGCTCGAAAAACTACCCAGCGCGCAGCGTACCATTCACATTATCCAAGTTCTGCTGTTTAATCCACGTTGTAATCGTGCACACCTTCTGCTCTGTCTGGTATGCCATCCACCAGAACAGATTGTCGACGATGGCCAGAGTAGACGCAAGGCTGGTTTTTATATCGTAGCTGTACTGCACGCCGCCGGAGCCGTTAAGAGCGGTTGTTTTTTGGGCTGGATGGTGGTGTCAGCAAGTTTTTGTATAGACCAATTGATCGCGTTTTGACGTTCTCACACCAGGTCCTAAGGACGGTCGCCACGTACCGATGGCAGTGGCCTGGGAGGACAGCTGAGCCGCGCTGCTCGTGTACAGGCTTCCGAGGCTGTTGAAACCATCTGTCGTGCTGTTCCAGCCGGGGACGGGCAGGACCTGGGCGAAGGGGTAAGCGGGAATAACACCACGCTCTGCAGGGCCAAGGAGGTGGCGAACGCCAGAGCGGCGAGAGCAAGGATGGGGACAAGCATAGTGGTGAGACGGTTAGTGAGATCGGAAGTATATTAAAGACATCCTGCTGGCACCGTTGAGTAGTGGACCCAACGCAGCCTGTTTATAAAATCTCGAGACTGTGCACTTATCTACACTGAACCAACCCTCAGCAACACTCCCCAGCAATGCTCTTCTCATGGTGGTTCTGGACCTTGATCTTAGCATCTTCCACCGCTGCACGGAGATGCTCGTTCGTCTCCAGGTACGCCTAGTGGTTTAATGGATCCAGGATTTTACCTTCCAAATCCATTGTCGCCACGGCTTGTACTATCTTGGGGTGTGCGCACGGAGGTTGCGCCATCGATGTCGGCGCAGCTGGGGAGGTGGCCGGAGCGGAGACGCGCCCAGTACCAGTTGAAAACGTGCTAGGTGTAGGGGCTCATACTTAGATAGTCTCCAGCACTGCACAGCTGGATGTCGGGGTATGTCATGTCATAGCCCTTTAGATCCTTGGCCTACTGCTTGGAAGTCGTGTAGTCCTTGAGTGCTGGATCATGTCGGCTACAATCGCGGTGTCGAGACCAGTATCACTTGGCATACGTCACAACGAGGGTTGTAAAAGTGCAGGCTGTTCAGCAAAGAAGGTTAATGTTCAGGACGGGAACACGCGAACCCGCTTTAAAATGTCTTTCAAGCTAGTCAACTACATAATGCGATACTATGTTAAAAAGTGCTTATACACAAATTGCATAAAGACGTAGGGCTTGTGGCTTAGATATTCTGTGCGACTTCGAAGTTAGCACGTGGCCGCCTATCATGCCGTATAGAGTAGAGCTATGGCCTTCTCTTTGTCAGCAGAGAGGCCGACGATGATGTACGAAGGAGCTGGTAATTTGGTTTTGCACCGAATAAGCCTAGTTTAGTATTACGTGCGGTGCAACACCAAATACCAGCTCCTTCGTACCTGGAACGTGGCACCTCGACGAACCTTCTTTGAGAAGGTAGGCGGGAGATCGTGCACGAACTGTAATGACTCGGCTGTCAGAGTGGGGCTCGAGCACGCTAGCCGACGCCTAGCTAGCTAGTCTCTGGGTGCACCCTGCTTCTTTGGGATTCAACCTGCTTCTTTGGGATTCAACCTGCCTCCTTGGTATTCAATCACAATATGCACGTTCAACAACAGCAAGTCTAGCGAGCACGACGGATGATAGGGCAGTTTCTACATTGAGACCGTTTTCTTTCTATATGCTGTTCGCGCTATCGCACGTCTTCCATTACACAACACAACGGATAGCTCTCACCACTTCTCCACCATAATCCCCTACTAGCCGTCCGTCCATCCATCGAAAGCCGCTGCCGACTCGAGCTGACGAACATCTACTGCTTGTAGCAAGGGGTGCGGAACTGAGCGTTGATGCCACTGACAGTCTTGTACTTTCCACCAGCGTTGCAGGCGGTGCCGACCTCAAGAGGGTTTTTCGGGTTAGTCGCACCATCGGCGCGGTGGGCGTTAGTGCACCAGCGCTGGCAGTCGAGGTTGCCAATGCTAGCATCCTAGTATCCCATATTAGTACTCGAAATGTACTTCACCCTGTTTCGTTCCTGAAGGGTTGCTCACATTGTAAACGCAGCAGTGCGAGTTATCTTGGAAGAGGCACTGGCACCACTGGGCAGCCTGGGTGGTGATGGCGCTGGCCATCAGCAGAGTGGCGAGGGAGAGGATGCGGACCATTTCAGCGGCTGTGGGAAGTCTTGAGTAGGTAGTAGAAGATTGTAGAATGGAATGGATTCAGATTGAGAGCCTTGGTGCTGTACAGAGGGATGGATATCGTGCCAAAGAGAGGGTAATGCTCGATATTTAAGATATTGAGGTGAGAACAAGCCTAACTACAACTTGCTTAAGCTCGTGAGATATCGGGCCGAGTATTGCTTGTATCGCTCTAGGTAATGGAGTCAAGTTAGCCCAGCTCGTACCGTCTCTCTAGATCATCGGATGTTCACGTGTGTCTACTATAGTCTCCGGCGAAAGTAGAGTCATGGCCAGTGCGGTGGCTCTGGTGCGGAAGCGCCTATCGACGTTTATAACAAGCGCGCACAGATGCTCCAACAGACAACAAAGACAACATAGCTCTGCTAATTGGGCAAAAATGTATAACGCCTTAGTTATTAGAGTTCCTAAGCACTTAAGCTCGATTTATAATGCACTGGCCATGGGACTCTTCTTTCGCCTGAGACCATAGTATGCATTCTAATGGTATCGCCTAGTTCGCAATCATGACATACTATGGCCATCGGCAAAGATACAGCATGTCGATTACAAGGGATAGAAAACAAGCCAACACAGGCCAACGTAGGGGTTATAACGAATAGGAGACACCTCGCTTCTTTTTCGGCCATTTTCTCAAACATCACGAACTCACTGACTAAGTGCTCCACCACAATAGTTTTTTGCCTGCAAGCACAGTAGATCGGCCTGCCGTGAGATTAATGAGAGACAAGGGAGAAAGATGGTGATAGGCACCCTCCAGGAGCAAGCACAATAGACCGCGCTTCCTTCTCGGCTGTTGATCCAAATATCACGAGCTCACTAACCAAGTGCTCTACCCACAATCTTTCTGCCTGCGAGCAGAATAGACTCTGTTTGGCAATTCCTTCCTAACTCAGTCAACTACTCGGTCTAATATAATGTGACTCGTATAATCGTTACAGCGATTCAAGCCCGTGTGGGTTTTCCGCCCCATCGCTAGTGGAATCAGCGCTCCGACTAATTTTCTACTCAGCTGACGACAAGGTTTCATTTGTGATAGACGAACATGAGCTTGTCGTCCATATAAAGCTACAGCAATCCTCTTCTAACATGACATATAAACATAGCATCTTCATTACTTTCGCAGACATATTAGCTCAGTACCCTTAAGTTTAAATCCCAGTCAACTACTCATCAACCTCGAACCACGACAAAATGGTCCGACTTACCATCTTCGCTGTTATATTCGCTGCCGTCACTTCTGTCGCCGCTGACGGATACTGTCAATGCCTCTACCCCGACGGCTCCCACTGCTGCGTTGTTGTAAGTCAATAACAGCCCGAGCGAAACCAAATAGCACATACAAGCGACCAAATCTAACAACGTATTAGGAATACGGCATCACTAAGGCCTGCGAGGAGCGGTGCAAGGACAACGGAAATTATAAAAGGAAGTGTAACGCTGGTGGCAAGTACTCGGACGTTAGCACATGGAACGCACAATGGCGCACCGGCTGCACGGAAGGTGACATTTAGGAGGTGGTACTAAGGAGCTCGCCAGGGTGCCTTGCACAGTTCCACCTGAGCAATTGTTTCTTTGCATCATGGCAATCAATGTTCCTTCTCTTGGTTCTTCTTAGTTCTTGAGATACTAGGGTCTCGCTGGGAAGCTCGCATATATATATAGGTCACATCTCCTCGAAGTCCTACATACATCACTTAGAGGTACCGCAGTCATTGAAACCACCTTGTATACCTTACTCGCCAACTTGCAATATGAACTAGTACTGCAATCCGTTCACTAGCATAATCTAGGCCTAAATCTAGAGATATGTTAGTTCCTACAGGCTTTAACATAAACCCTGTTCTGTAAATGTTGTGAGCACCTTGTTGAACGGTCCAGATTCAACGCTCGCTGCTGCCTCTAGGGCATTACAAGCACTCTATGGAAATACTTTGTTTACTTATGTTTCTATTTCATCCAAACAACTGGGAAGATCTTTGTTGGTACACCGCTTAGCGTTATGAACAATGCGGTCGCAGGCAATAGTAAAAACACCCAAAGGCATGTTGCCGCTCGCGCGTTGATCACCTTGAGTAATTGATATGACAAGGAGCCTTCCCAAACAAATACAAGCGTATTGATAAAGACTCCACGGCCTTACTTACGGGAACTCAATGTGACTTACGCACGTCCCCCTGTGGAGTGCTTCGTAATTTCGCAAATATGATTATGACTCGTGGTATATGGTCTCTTAGTCTGCGAGACTCTATAAGTTCTTGATTTCTCTTACGGCTCTACGAAAACTTCTACTCATCAGCACCATTGCATCACTCATCACATAATCCTACACCCCAATTCAACTACATCGTCCTTATCAACGCCTAACATGGTCCGCCTTCTTACTATTGTTACCGTGCTCTTTGCTAGCGCAAGCAGCGTTGCTGCTTCGTACTGCCAGTGCCTTAAACCAGACGCCAGCCACTGCTGCGTTATTGTAAGTCGTCATGTATCACTTCACACTTAAGCTCAACTTGCTTACAACTGTGGTGTTTTTAGGACAACCTAGTCAACGATTGCACAAAAATGTGCTTGAAGGCGTCTAAGGACTCTACGACTGCCGGACAGTGCAACGCCGGCGGGAAATTTTCTAATGTCAGCTCGTGGAACGCTCAGCACCGCAAGCAGTGTGGAAAGCCCTACATCTACTAGGCCTTCTCTATGTGTAGTTCCATCGGATGAAAACGTGCAGTAGACTTTCCTAGGTCATCAGGAGGGATGTCGACGATTGGTTCAATTAGGAGAAAGAATGCGATGTCGTATTATCGGATAGCTTGTAGTTGGTTGATTAAGCATTAGGGGCTTATTAGAAGCATATCAATTGCCCGTCCCAGGCTTCGCGATTCATATTGTTACTTCACCTCTTAGAGGCTACCTTGGAGAAGTAGTGCTTATTGTGTTACAAGACTATGTACTCGGCCTTGTTGTCTTTTAATGCTGATCAACTTGTAAACAAGACCGATAATACTCCAAGCATGCACCTCCGCAAAGCACTCTGAAGTATACCAGCACCTCGTTGAAGATCGTTCAACCGACACCCTATAATGGTAGCAGGCATTTACCGCCGGATAACCAAGAGTGCGCTTGCCTTAAAGAAGAGTGGAAGAGTTCGTTTGCAATTTGGGGTTACTACACTGGCACTTCTAAGTGCCACGTTATTCGCGCGCTTTACGGACTCCCTGTAATGGTGCGCAAGGCGCTGGAGGCAATTCATGTAATGTCGCGGATCGTAGGTTCCAGACTGCTTGTCGCCTAAGAAAGTCCCGTCTTTCGACAATCTTCGGGGCGGTGAGCTCTTACCAAAACGTCCCCTCTGTGGTTCGGCCATGGAAGTTGTTTTTGCCCTTGTGCCTGATAGTCGTCCGCACCTGCTCTTGGATTCCATCCACCCATCAATTAATGATCTCAACAGGCATGGCTTCCCGCTCCTTCACCCACTGCTCCCTACACTGCTTGGCAATACAGCTGGGAGTGAAATCCTTTGTCACGTGGCGCTGCATCCATGGCCAAGCATGCTCTGATGCATTGACATCAGGTGAGTGACCCGGCCACCACAGTCTCTTCACTTTTTGGAGGATCAAATAGGATCAAATAGTCGTTTAAGATCCGTAATTTGTAAGCTGGAGCACTATCCTGGAGTAGTAAACATAGTACTCCTTTCTTTCAGAGTGGTAGTATAAGTAGTTACAGAGCTTAGAAGAAGGCACTATATAACTTAAAGCTAGTTATAATAAACATGCTTAGACTAATATATACGACCTAGCCTAAATAGAACATAACATAGCTATACAATTCCCTAAGCTAAAGCCTTACTATAGCTGTATTATAATACTACTATAAACTAGGTAAAATTACAGATTAGCTATAAAAAGAATTATAAGAAGTAGAAAGAAAAAAGAAGTGTATATTAGTCTTAGGCTTTGCCTTTACTATAAGTAAAGAGAGATAGTATATACTCTACACTAAATATAAGTAAACCTTAATAGAAGCTTACGTTAGGATTATATAGGCTAAAAAGGATTAGAGTTAGTATAACTAGTCCTAGTTATTTATACCGTGTAAAAATAGACAATAAAGTAAGAATTAATTAATAGTACTAATAGATAGACA
Organism: Ascochyta pisi; assembly: GCA_039634435.1. NCBI lineage: Eukaryota > Fungi > Ascomycota > Dothideomycetes > Pleosporales > Didymellaceae > Ascochyta > Ascochyta pisi. The sequence continues at coordinate 837,334 of CP113326.1, read as the reverse complement.
CTAGAGCTATTAATAAAAGTTAGTTAGATAAGGTTTTAGGTATTTCTATTAACAACTTTATAGTAATACTTGTAATTCTCTATTAACCTGCTCTGTATAGGCTATAATAGCGTTGTAGTAGTGTAATAGACTGCAACACTACTTAAAAAGATTTAATAGTAGAATTAGCTATCTAATAACCTTCTAGAAGACTAGTCTATATTACTTGCTTTAAAATTTAATTAACATGTATATAACCTTACCTAACACATATCTACTAGTTGTATACTAGAGGACTGCAGAATCTTACAATACTTAGGTTTAAACCTATAAATTACTTGTAAGTAATTTTATGCATTAAGTTTAAAAGCTCTTTTGCTAATAATAAGTAGGAATTGTTATACTCTAAGATTGCTCTAATTTAGCATAGGAGGGGAATATATATTGTAGAATTAAATTTGCAAAAGTTGTTTCTAGCAGCTATTCTAAGATCGCTAGTTAGTTAATACGCTATAATACTTAGCAAGAGCATTACAGCTAGAAGGTATTGTAGGTAGCTTAATTATCTAGCTAGTGTAGGTTAGTGTAGGCCTAGACGCTAAGGTTAAGAAGTACTTACCTTTTAAAGCATTAAACGAACATATTAGTAGTAACGTTAAAATAGGTACACGTGTCTAGGTACCTATAAGTAGAAAATAGTTGTTTGTTGTGTAAGACATTACTATAGTAAGTAGGTTAGGTTTTTTACCTAAGATTGTTTAAAAAACATAGATTTTATGTGTTTAGTAATAGATTTCTGTGTTTTTTTAGCAAAGAGGAGATAATAGCAGAAGAATAGGCCTAATAAGGTAACTAGAAGCTATCTATCTATATAATTTCCTCTTCTTTCCTTCTCTCCTTCTCTCTCTCTCCTTCTATCTCTCTCTTCTTCTCTCCTTCTCTCCTTCTCTCTCTCTCCTTCTATCTCTCTCTTCTTCTCTCCTTCTCTCCTTCTCTCTCTCTCCTTCTATCTCTCTCTTCTTCTCTCCTTCTCTCCTTCTCTCTCTCTCCTTCTATCTCTCTCCTTCTATCTCTCTCCTTCCATCTCTCTCCTTCTATCTCTCTCTTCTTCTCTCCTTCTCTCCTTCTCTTTTTCTCCTTCTATCTCTCTCTTCTTCTCTCCTTCTCTCCTTCTCTCCTTCTCTCCTTCTCTCCTTCTCTCCTTCTCTCCTTCTCTCCTTTCCTTTCAGAAGAGGATATAATAGCTAAGCCCCTTCTTTACTTCTAGAAAATCTACTAATTTATAAAGGTAGAACAAGGCCTTAGAGGGGAAAGAGGGGTAAGTGCTTAGAGCCGCAGATATTAGGATGTAGAGAGAGAGAGTAGAGAAGAGAGAGAGTAGAGAAGAGAGAGAGTAGAGAAGAGAGAGAGTAGAGAAGAGAGAGAGTAGAGAAGAGAGAGAGTAGAGAAGAGAGAGAGTAGAGAAGAGAGAGAGTAGAGAAGAGAGAAAGTAGAGAGGTCTTAGAGCTTAGCGTAAGCAGATAGATTAGCTAATAATAAAGTAGTAAACACGTTGCGTATTTTAAATACCTATATATTTAGTGTATTTTTTACCTGCATTTTTTGTGTATAAGCCTATCTAAAATCTAGGAAAAAAATCTAATTTGTGCGGGTTAAAAAAACCCAACCTGCTTACTGTAGTGCATATTAACTACACAGGAATTATAGAGCTTATCAAATGCCCCAATCTAATACTGTGTCCAGTTCCTATTAACTAGGAATAGTAAAAGCAGGCGTTGTCTCTACAATAGAAGAAAGCACTCGTTGCAGTAAAGAGATAGGTTATAAAGGCTGATAACAGACTAAAGAGTTGGATTAATTGCCTCTACGTCAAAGTTGGGATCATTACAGATTGCTAGAGGGTTGTTCACTAAGCACATGTCCTTGTGACAGCAAACGTAGTCGCTGCCTACCCACGTCTGAGACTTCATGAAGCACCAGTTTTTCATCTGCAGCTTATCAATACTGTCTTTTCTTTCTTCTTTTGCGTTGGGACATGCTTACATGTCTTGTAGATAGGCAATATTAAGAGCATCCGTATATTGCAAAGGTATACTCTTTGCTTTTACAACAACACCTGCTTGTGTTACTGTGTCTTTGCCACAGTCTGTTTCAACCAGATCCAACCACGATGTCATAGAATATCGACATTGCAACGTGCAAAGATTAGTGATATTTTCTTTGTACCAGTAGTTCTTATCCATTTCTATGGAAGCCGATTTTGCTGTTGCTTCACCGCAGGCGATTATCGAGTTTCTATGTCCCATTAGTCACTGAACGACCTGTTGGATTTTGCACACCCACATAGCAGCAAGGTATTCTTTTGGTACTCTAAAGGCTGTCTGCACCCCTGAGTTGAGATTCGTTAAAGGGTTGAATGTGGCAGTCGCATCGCCAGTAATAGACAGCGCCGTAAAGAGAGATGCTATATGAACCATTATCCATCTGAGTTGGAGCAAAATATTGAGGACCTCAGATCGTTTTGTGAAATCCTTAGGCCCTGGTGATGTTAGGCACAATGTCTGTGCTGTGTTATCCTTTCTGGCTAATTGGACTTGCTGATGACCTGACCGACATTCTTCCCTTAACGGCACAGCGGTTTGGTAGAAAAACTCTTCTTGGTTTCATTCCGCCCAATCTCTGTGAGTGAACATTTTTCTGCGCTCGTGCTTGGGCTCTGTACGGCACTGGAACGGCCGGAGTATGCTGCCAAGCGGCACCATCGCGATATATCGCAAAAGCCAGGCGAGCGAAGCTAAGACTAGCTATCCTTCTCCGCCCCATTGCTGGGTTTAATCAGTCTTCTTGACCATATGGTTGATATCTGGCGGGAATTGAAGAAGATATATGCCTCCACACGTTTTTGAACCTTTACATTGGGTCGAAGGGCCTGTGGCTGGGCCAGTCCCCTTTGTTATACGATAGTATGAACCTACAATCAAACAAGGCTTCAATGCCACCGAGTAGACAAGATTTGAGAAGAGGTTTCTCGTGTCTGGTACTGAGGTATGGTCACGTTTCCTCTGCGCTGCAATTAATTGACCCTTATTAAACCATCGTTTTGGTCTTTACATAGAAGACAACTTCAACATCTCAATGATGAAACCCGCACTTCTTTGGCCAATATGACTCAATTCCTCCCGATTCCTATTCAAAGTGCTTCTACAAATGGAACCAATAGCCTAGCTCCAAGTGTGCCTTCCAATGACAGCGCGCTCTACACACCACTCATCGAGAAACATTCCAACTTCACGCCCAAGTTCATCAATGCTAAAGGACAAACAGCGAATCCCTTATTCAAAGCCCTCCAGGCCAAAAACGGTGACAATCAGAGGAGGAGGCTCTTTGGCGTCAGGGGTTCGCATGGAGTATCGCACCATGGCCACAAAGCAAATCACATGCATAGGAGAGCCGATCCATTGCCAGAGGGAACCTGCGCACCAGGCACGCCTTGCGTCAATCGAGCGTGGTGTAGCAATACTGGTATCTGTGGATACTCTCCTAAAGAGTGTGGCGCGGATGTCTGCATTTTGAATTGCAAAGCAACTGCACCCTGTGGCCAAGAAGCAGACAAGAATTTCCTATTGAACGTGTGCTGCTTGTTCTTTGGATTCTGCGTTTTAATGAGTGAGTTTTGCGCAACAAGCGGAGAGCGTCAATGTCGGAGGGGTTTTGGAACTTGTAGCCACGCCCCTTGACCATCCTGCGAGGTTGGCGATAGTTCGTTGAAAAGGGTCGTTGGATATTATGAAAGACGGTATGTTATGTTACTCTGTCAGACCTAAGAGCGAAATATCTTAATCATTCATCAGGGCAACTACTTGAGCTTGCGATAAATGACAACCTGAGGACATTGATTTAACTGCGTTTACCCACTTAAACTTTGCATTTGCGTTCTTTAACCCGACGACATTCCAAATAAGGCCTACAACTGCTAGCAACAAGAATCTTTACTAACAGTTTACTGCTCTTAAAGCTAAAAAACCCTTATTAAAGACATAAATAGCTGTTGGTAGCTAATCTTTTAACAACCCTACTAATGTTCTAAACACTAGGACTGCTTTTAGCAATATAGTAGCCTCTCTCTAATGTTATTAAGCATTTATTACACGTCTTAACTAGCTTCTTAGAACTTACAATTTTAATAGTGTAGATCTTAATTAGGAGTACTCTACTGTAAATAATTAAAGAGGAGTTAAAGAAGATAAAGTAACTCTTATTACATTTATAAAAGAGCTAAGAGAGGCTTTTAGTACTAAACATAGAATTAGTATTACTCTGCTAGCCTTCTTCTAGTACCTTAAGGGCTTTAATATAAATACTCTATAATATTATCTTAACTAGATAAATGTAGTAAGCTATAATATTTACAGCGTATAGGACTTAAGTAATATACACACTAGTCTATATTTCTATTCTAATATAAATCCCTTAGAGATTAATAAGAGTCTAGATCTATTATAGCGCGCAGGAGTAGACATATTAAAAGTAGTACTAGAACTAGGCTAGTATAGCTAGTTATTTACCTTATTAAACTAATTTAGAAATCTGCTAAATAGAATTTACACGTTTTCTAAAGGTAGAAGGCCTAGTAAGTGTATGTAATTAGCTAGTATATTAACTAATACAGAGATTAACTGCATTATTGCTAAGATTATTAGGACATAGCTCTGCCTACTGTGCTAAGCATCCTTTAAAAGGTACGTATAATTACTCTAATAAGTAATCTGTAGCTAGAACAGTACTTATTATTAGCTAGGCAGCCTAGGCCTAATAATATCCCCCTTCTTTAATAGAGCCTAACCTAAGCCTAAAGGGTACCTAGTACTAGACCTTCTAGCAGCTCTTAGCAGCCTATAATTATATATATAGCCTGCTCTTAGCCTATACAGGCTAGCTTAACTAGACCCTAGACCTATGCAAGATATAATAACCTAATATATAGAGTATTAGACCTAGGATTAACACTAATTACTTCTAGACTTAAACCTATATTTAATCTACGCACACTTACACACGCTTTAGGTATTAGAGTAATTAAAATATTAGAACACAGCTCTGTCTACTATACTAAGCACCCTCTAAAAGGTACATATTATTGTTAGATAACGAGCTTAGAAATAACTAGGAGATAGATTATCAATTTATATGTAGGTGTCTACTTAGGTTACTATTTATATGCTTATTAAGCGTCCTGTGCTCCTATTAGCTAATTGCTTAGCATACCTAATATAGGCAATTAGCCTGTTGTATACGTAGTATAAGCAAGGAGAGATTTAAATCTATTAGTAAGTTAGCCTAATATTAGATAGAGTAGATCTAGGTAATCTAAGCTTCTAGTAGGTAGATCCGGCGTTTAGTAACGTTGCAACACATATAATTACTCTAATAAGTAATCTATAGCTAGAACAGTACTTATTATTAGCTAGGCAGCCTAGGCCTAATAAAGATAGGTATTATTAAAGGCTATAACTAAAAAGCAGGCGTAAAGTAGGTAAGCTAGAATTTAGACTAGTAGGTTAGTTATAATAATAGTAAAACTATCTAGCAGAAACTATCTCTTGCAAATAATCGCTGTCTTAGTAGCTAGATAGTCTAGGTAATTAACTAGGATAACTTAAAAAGCTTAAATATAAACAACCTTCTTAGAATTAGACTAGCTAATAGTGTTTCTCTAGAAAGTGCTAAGAGCGCAAAGGAGCAGTATTAAAATGCAACTAGAGCAGCTAAAGTTAGCGACTTGTGTTACTAGACGTTCAGCAAGGAGTCTTGCTAAACTAGCTGGTTTCCTGCTACTTATGCTAATGGTCAGATCGCAGGCATTTAGAAAGACATTGAATACCTGTTAGGAGATCCCTAAACCTTGTGCTGTGCGCTTAGACTAACTATAGGAATCTGTGCATGGAATGGCTGGCGTGGTGTTGGTCTCTTATGCGCTCCAGCATGCTAGGACATAAAGGCCGTCATTGTCGCGAGAAACTCTAGCTTAGGCGATCGAGATTGCAATGGAGTATACCAACCATACTGTTGCAGTGGCTTCGTAATGTCTCTAATAACCAACACAGCAGAACTCGCCTTGCTCGGCGGCTCTAGCTTGACTCGATGTGATGGCAAGTGTGGAAGAGACGCATGAGTGAGTGCATTGGTGTGCATAGTACTCGCTGCCGCCCTTCAAGCCGCTATCCCTTTTCTCGGAGCTTCTTTAACCATAATAGAAGGTCCAACCGCAACCTTTGGTGTGTGTGGTGGTGTTGATGTCGTCATCGGCTTTCTGGCCTCTCTTCTAGGCGGTAGTAGACAGTACTGTCCCCAGTCACGCCACCTCTGGATCATTATGCGGGAACACCCAACCAGAACGGGAAGATTCACGGTCAATGGGAGCTGCTTGAGTTTGGTGTACTCATACCTGGCTCACCTGCAACCTCTTCTACTTCTTGTGATTGTCATGTGACATACACTTGTCGCCATGGCCAAGGCTTCGATGAAATTTGCGACAATCAACGGTGGGCTATTGCCAAAGGCCTTGGTAGCCAGAGTGTGTGTCTCTACGAGAATAGACACAGTACCTATCGTAAGGACCGATGGTCGAGCAAATACCGACTGGATGACTACCGCACATTGGCTGTTCAAAGACCTGCTGGATCCTCGGGACGAATTAGGTGCGAATTTGATGAGTTTTCACTAGGCGCTATGCGCGAGGGTAGAAATTTTGAACCCTCAGTTCGTCCGTTTCGTCAACGGTGATGCTGACGGAGCGCAGGGTCTTGATTACCAACAGTGGATGAGGGCCAGGTGGTTTCCATGTAAAGTTTATCGAAGAGACGTTTGCCATATTGCTTCTCCAGAGCCACCAATGACCTGGAAATTTGATTGTCTGGACAGTGGCCGACAAACTGCCAGGATAGATGGATCACACTTCTTGGAGGCCTACGGCACGAGTAGACCTATCTATACCGAACCTATGGTCTGAACACTCCTAATCGCTCTCCTAGTTTGACTCGCAGACACCGGGATCTGAGTGCTGGGGTAAGTCCTGTTTCCAGTTATCGCCAACATTTACACAGGCTGACCGCTCTAGCAACATTGACTTATGTGGTAGCAAAACCAATCGGAGGACCTTTGGTAATAACTTTGACTGTACTGAATCATGGTTTTCATGTCATGCCAGATGATTGGTAAGTCCCCTTATGGATTGGCAAGACAGGCGAACACTGCTGACCTTCCACAAGGCTATTTACACGGTACTCATACGACGAAAACACATACGATACTGAGCCCGCCAAGTCATACCCAACCGACGTTGCCAGCGCAAGATGGGAGAAGTGCAAGCTTGTCAAAGCCGTGCTCCTTGGAGAAGAGCCCGAATTCGAGCTCGACGACCAGAGCCACACGGCACACGGAGGCTGCAAAGAGTACGAAGCCACCGTCAAGTCCAAAAGCGAGCTCTGGTGCGTTCGACCTGAGAATCTTGTGGAAAACAGCGAGTCCTACCCTCCATTAGCAGTCACGTCTTCGATCCATGGGCATCCTAGCTCAACCACGTTAGCGCACGCGAAAGCAATTGCTACTTCTGGACCAGTGCAGACTGCAGAAGCAGAGAGTGTAGGTGCAACAAACAAATTTTTGTATAAAGAATTATAAAGAAAAATAACCATAAAGAATAACTTTAGCCTGCAGCAATTTAAGACATAAGAAAAATGTAATATATAGAACTATACATTTACACTAAAGAAGTGTTTAGACTTGTAATACGTATTAAGTATATAAGTAGAAGTATTATTAAGAAAATATTTTATAAAAAAAGAAATAAATTAATTAAAATTAAAAGTAGACTTAGTCTGCTACCTAATTATTAACTACTCTAAGAAGTAAGGTTAGTCTCTAGAGTACTAATCTATCTAGTTTCTAAGACACTAAACGTTTAGTGCTAGGTATACTAATTTTTAACTATTTATACTTAACTAGTACTTCTATCTAATTAGTTAGTAGATCTGCTACTAGTTAAGATAAGTGCTAGGAAAGCTCTACTAGTACCTAGCACCTTTATCTCTACTATTATTTCTACTACTATTGCCTGTTACTTCTACTAACCTACCTACTATAAAATACATGTTATATTTATCTATATATAGGTAAACTTTAGCTAAATTGTATAAATCTAGTATAGTTAAGGCTCTAGTATAGGTAATTAGAAAGTAAGAAGATACTTATTAAGTACTAAGAGTAAAGAAGTTTCTTCTAAGTAGTAAGAATACTAAAGTTACATCTAATAAATAAATAGAAGTAGAAAAGATTAGTTTAATATTGCGCTAAACGCGTTTAGTGCTCTAAGCACTAAAAAATACCTATTTAGTATTCTAGAAACTATCTATACGCTATAAAGTAGTAGCTTATTATTACAATCTAAAGAAGAGGTTACAGGATTAGAAGGTTATTACTAATAACGCAATATAGATTAGCAGAATACCTAACCTTAGTTACGTACAGTCCTATAAATTCCTATATACAGTTAAGAGCTAAGACTATAGAATAGTAGTTATGTAACAACCTATAATTCTTATAAAAGTCCTACAGTTCTTATAAGGCCCCCTATAGGACTTAATAGGAAACTATAGAACAGTATAGGACAGTATTAGTATATAGTATATAGGAACACAACTCTTATAGTTTGTATTTAACCTTATTAATTAACTTTATTATTAGAATATCTTAACTCTGCTTGTAAAACAGATAGTCTACTCTATACTCTTCTTTGCAACCCTAAGTAGCTAAGGTCCTAGACATATACTACTTTCTACCTCTACTAGAACCCTAATACTGTACTTATTTCTAAGACCTAATTAAATAATTACTTACAGACTTTATCTGTGGTGTAAAACTTAACATTTTAAACACCCCTAAGATAAGTACTACCTTAAGATTCTGCGCTACCTCTAACAACTCTGTTAATATAGATATAATAGACAGAAATACTACTACTACTACTAACACTATAGTTGTTAACAAACCTAAAGTCTACTGCAGAGAATGCAAGAAACTTAATAACTAGCTAATCTTATAGAACTTCTTCTTTATGTTCTAAGAGGACAAAGTACCTAAAGAAAAGTAAGTTATACTTATAGCTAGTTATATAAAAGACAAAGCCTTTACCTAGATTAAGCTATTTCTACTCTAGTACAACTAGGGCAATACCCCTAAAGAAGTAGACAAGTAGATAAAGAACTTTAATACATTTAAAACTAAGATTTAACCTATCTTTAGTATTTCTAACAAACCTGTTATTATACAACATAACATCTAGTATATCTACTAAACTATATTAGCTGCTAATTACACTGCAGAATTCTAGCAACTTGCTGCTAATACTAACTAGGATAATACTGCTCTTACAACAATATTCTGTTAAGGCCTTAAACCCTAGGTTAAGAAGAAGCTTATATACACTAGTGCTAGCACTAAGACCCTTAATAAGCTTATTAATACAGCTATTAATATTAATATTAAGCTATACAAGCTAAGATAAGAATTAAGAAGCAACTCTAGAGCGCGCGTTATAACTAAGGTTAATAATTACCTGCCTCTACGCAACTAGTAGCGCAATAACCTAAACTAAAGAAATTAAGGCAAGTGCAACAACTACTAATCTAATAGTAGCAGGTATATCTATAATAATACACAGAGTAGATACTATAGACCTAAAGCTATAGACTTCTTAAACCTTAACAAAGGACTAAGCCTACTAGAACGCTAGAATAAGAAAAGTAAAAGAAGCAGTAACTTAGGTAATAGGAACAACAAAACCTATTATAACTGTAGTAAGACAGGCTACTTTGCTAGGAACTGCTGTATAAAGAACAAGGTTCTCTAGTAGGTTAATATACTATCCTGTTGTTATAAAGACACAGATACTAGTAATAAATAGAAAATAGTTACTAATAAAATAGGATAACTTATAGAAGACCTAGAGTCTAGTTCTAAAGATAATACAGAGTATATTAAACCTCCTAAGCGCGCAGCAACACCTTATAAAGAATTGCAAGAATATTAAGATAAGATAGACAACTTCCTAAACACAACAGGAAGAACCCTAGCTTAGATTAGATCTAGATTGTTACACTAATGCTGTTATAAGAGACCTTACTGTACTTGTTGTTAGCAAGAATATAAAGAAAATAATTACGTGTACTATAACATGTGCTAATCCCTTATATACTAGCTAATACTACTACTTAAGCACGTAAGGCTAAGATATAGCCTTAACATAATTATTAAAGAACTTAAAGAGAACCTTACAGACTGCTAGCGCCTTATTAACAAAATTAACAACAAACTAGAAGAAGAAAACTAGTATAATTAGGAATTACAACGCACGCAGAACTATATAACAAGCTAGCTACCTTTAGCTGCTATTAACTCTTATACATAGTATATTCTAGATTCCTAGAACTCTAAACACGTAAATCTTTTATAGATAGTATGTAGAGATAATAGGTGCGTAACACACTATAAAGACAAGTTAGAAGCGTATTACTTTCTATTGCCTTATAACTGCTGTTGCGTATAATAGTATAAGTGCACTAATAACTTTTATAATATTTATTTAATTAATAAACGTAACTACGTTATATTCTCTAGAGACAATAACCTAACTACAGTAACATAAATGCAGCTATTAGTTAATAGTAACTGCTTTAACAACTACTAGCAGTTATGCCTTAACTCTAGATATAGAAAACATTAAGATTTAAAAGAATTTAAAGGGTTTAGAACAGATAACAAGTCTTTTTTAGAAGAATAAATAAGAGCACCTAGAGTCTTACTATTAACTCTATTAGGAACTATAACCTTATTAAGCTCCCTATTATGTTAAATAGAAAGGAGCTATTAGCACTCTTAGACTTAGGAGCATAAGAGAACTATGTTTCCTTATACAGAGTATAGCTAGCTAGACTACACCTCTTACGCAAAGAACACTTATATTAGCTCTAAGTAGCTAATAGAGAACTAATACTAGAAGAAGTAGTTATAATGTATAAAGTTAAGTGCTAACCTCTCTAGATATAAGAACACTATAAGTTAATATTACTAAACATCTTAAGTATAGCTACTTACAATATTATATTAGGATTACTATAGTTATAAAAGTATAACCTACAGATTAATTAGAAAGATTAACAGCTTTTGTTTAAAGAGTGTAGATATAGTATAACTATACACTAGCCTACGCAACCTATGCTAAAGTTAGTAGATAAGAAGAAGATTAATAATATCTCTTTAAACTATTAGACGCGCTAAGATAGAGCAGTTAATTATATAGACCTAGAAAACCTCTCTATAACAATTAAGGAGAAAAACAGTGCAACTTCTGCTATACTAGACGTGTACTGTTAGTATGCCTAAATTTTTAAAGAAGAGCTATCTGCAAAAGCGCTACCTAAGTATTAATCTTAGGATTGTAAGATTAAGCTCTAGAAAGGGAAAGAACTACCCTTTAGGCCTATATACTAGTTATCTAAGAAAGAACTTAAGATACTAAGAAACTACATTAAAGAAAACCTTGCAAAAGGATTTATTAAGAAATCTAAATCCCTAGTAGGATTCCCTATTCTATTTGTACTAAAGAAGGACAGTAAACTACAACTTTGCATTAACTACTAAAAGCTTAATAACATTACTATTAAGAATTAGTATCTACTGCCTAATATAATAGAACTGTAAGACTAGTTATTAGGAGTAAAGCTCTTTACTGCACTTAACCTATATAGAGCGTATAACCTAATACATATAAAGAAAGGTAAAAAATAGAAAACAGCGTTTAGAACTTTTTATAAACATTTTAAGTATACAGTTATACTATTTAGGCTAACTAACACACTAGCAGTCTGCTAGGCTCTTATTAACAACATGCTATAAGCACACCTAGACATTACTATAGTAGCCTACCTTAATAATATTCTAGTATACAGTAAGATACTAGAAGAATATAAGGTCTATGTATAACAAGTGCTAGAATGCTTAGCAAAAGCAGACCTTAGGCTAAAGCTAGAAAAGTATAAATAGCATAAGGACAAAGTAGAGTTCCTTAGCTATGTTATAAGAAGGTACAGAGTTAAGATAAGTAAATTAAAGATATAAGTAGTAAAAAATTAGCTAACACCTAAAACTATTAAGAACATTTAAGAGTTTCTTAGGTTTATTAACTTTAACTAACACTTTATTTAGGATTACTCTCTTAGAGCCTTACTACTTACTAAGCTTACGCAGAAGAACATACTATTCTAGTAGGAATAAGCGTAGGAAGACGTATTTTAATTACTTAAGTAAGCATGCATGGAACTACCTACTATAATTATATTTAAGAGTAGAAAACTACTTTAACTTAAAACTAATACCTTAGATTTAGTATTAGGAGCATACACAACTTAGGAACAAGATAGCTTATAGCACCTAATTGCCTACTACTTACGCAAGTTTACAGGGCCTAAAAAACGCTACAATATGCACAACAAAGAACTCTTAGCAATTGTATTAGCTCTAGAATATTAGCAGGTTTACGCAGAAAGTTGCTTAGACCTTACTATTTATACAGATTATAAGAATCTAGTACAGTTTACTATAACTAAGGTACTTAATTAAAGACAGGTTTAATAGGCTAAACTACTAGAGTAATATAAGTTTAAGATCCTGTATATACTAGAAAAGGACAATAGCAGAGCTAACACACTAAGTTAACAACACAACCTTACAGGAACTAAGATAGTTAATAAACACGCTATACTTAGAGTTAATAAGAATAGATTGTTAGAACTATTATAGCAGCTTAACAACATAATACAGGTTTAAGCAGAACAGCGCATCCTATTAGAAGTACTAGAGAAATTATAGAAAGAAATTATAGCTAGTTACTATAATAACCTACTTTACAGACACTCTAGTATTATAAGGACAATAGAACTTATTAAAAGACACTATAAGTTCCTAAGTATAAAAAACAAGGCTACTAAATATATTAAGAATTGTATAGATTGCTAAAAGAATAAATATAGTATACACACTAAATACAGAGAAGCACAGGTAATAGAGCTACTAACAGCCTCTTAGATAAACATTATAATAGACTTTGTTATACAGTTACCTACCTCTAAGGACCCTGTTATAGGATACAGCTATAACTTAATTTTTATTATAGTAGATAGATTTACAAAAGCTGCAGAAATAATACCCTTCTAATACAGTTATACTTCAGAGCAGCTTGCTTAAGTATTCCTAGACTAAGTTTTTAGGTATTATAGTATTCCTAAATTAATTATTAGCAATAGAGACAAGCTCTTTATATTAAATTACTAGACTATGCTCCTAGCAGCTATTAGTACTAAGAAGAAACTATCTACAGCCTATTATCTGCAGACAGATAGACAGACTAAACGTATAAACTAGACTATAGAAATATTTCTACAAATATACAGCAACTAGCAGTAAGACAACTAGGTTTTGCTGTTACTTATAGCACAGATAGCATGTAATAACAAGTTATTAGAAGTAACTAGCGTAATACTATTCTTCTTAAATTACAGAAGACACCTAAATCTCTTTACTAGAGTACTAGATACGCTAGTATAAACAGAATTAGTAATCTCTGTAGTTTAAAAACTAAAGGAGGTATATAAGAAAACGCTAGAAAATATTAGCAAAGCTTAAGAACAAGCAATCTTTTATATTAACTAGAAACAAAAAACAGCACCTTAGCTAAAAGAGGGAGATAAAGTCTATCTTCTTATTAAAAACCTTTAAATGCAAAGACCTATAAAAAAACTAGATTACGTTAAAGTTAGACTATTTTTTATTTCTAAGCAGATAAGCCTAGTTAAATATAGACTTGCCCTGCCTAAGGATGCAAAGATCTATCTAGTGTTCTATATATCTCTTTTAGAACTAGCTAACCCTAGAACACTAGTTTAGAAGGACTTCTACTACTAGGCTAATATTAACAACAAGTAGAAAGTTAAAAAATAATACAATATTGTAATATTAGTAATAGTAACAAATACCTAGTTAAATAGTTAGGATATCTGTAATTAGAAAACACCTAGGAACCTACAACTTACCTTACAAACTGCTAACAGCTGTTGCGCTAGTATTACTAACATTAGAATCTAATAGTAGAGAGTATACCCCCTAGTTAAGACTAAGCAACCTAGGCATTAACCTGTTCTTAAGCGTAGTAACGTTATTAAGCAACACCTCTTATTACTCTAGCTACTTAATATCTTTAACAAATTACGCACTTATGTTAAAGAACTGTTATTTATAACACTTTGGAAATTTCTTCTGCTTACAAACGCAACCTAACTTTGCACACGCTGCCTAAAGAGCAGCTATTACTGCCTCTTCTACTTTAGCAGCCTTGTCTTGTATTTATTCTAACTGTAATATTTTGTTATTAATCTTAGTAAAATCTAGAATAAGGAGATCTACTAGTTTATATTTCTGTATGCTGTTGTATTTACAGTTACTATACTTCTTATACAGTAACAACATCTTATAAGGCTTTCTCTTCTTAGCGCAGTACTTATAGGTAACTATAGCAAGATATTTAATGTTGTTTATTTAGGTTCTAGTTGTGTGTCTTACTTAGGTACTCTTAGAAACTATTAGTTAATTTATAAGGACATAAATTATAGAGGAGGAGGATAGTATTATAATCTAAAGAAGAGGTTGCAGGATTAGAAGGTTATTACTAATAACACAACATAGATTAGCAGAACGCCTAACCTTAGTTATATGCAGTTCTATAAATTTCTATATATAGTTAAGAGCTAAGACTGTAGAACAGTAGTTATATAATAACCTATAATTTCTATAAAAGTCCTACAGTTCTTATAAGGCCTCTTATAAGACTTAATAGGAAACTATAGGACAGTATAGGACAGCATTAGTATATAGTATATAGGAACATAACCCTTATAGTTTATATTTAACCTTGTTAATTAACTTTATTATTAGAATATCTTAACCCTGCTTATAAAACAGATAGTCTACTCTATACTCTTTCTTACAACCTTAAGTAGCTAAGGTCCTAGACACATAGTACTTACTACCCCTGCTAGAACCCTAATACTATACTTATCTCTAAGACCTAATTAAATAATTACTTACAGACTTTGTTTAAAGTGTAAAACTTAATACTTATAACTGTTTTTAAAATATCTACCTTACTAAAAAGTAGAGTAATAATTAGCTTAGTATTATTAACTCTAGTACTTATTTACTATTAAGAGGTATGTAATTAACGTTTTTAATACTCTACACTCTACTAAAAATCTATTAAGTTTTAAACTTTAGATAAAGTCTATAAGTAATTATTTAATTAGGTCTTAGAGATAAATATACGAGTAGAGAACTACAGAGGTAAGTAGTAAATATCTAGGACCTTAGCTACTTAGAGGTTGTAACAAAGAGTATAGAATAGACTATCTATTTTATAAGTAGGGTTAAGATATTCTAAAAACAAAGTTAATTATTAAGGTTAAACACAAACTATAAGGGTTATATTCCTACTAACTATATACTAAGGAGATATAGTGCTTATTAATAAGTAACTAGAGTTAGTCTAATAAAATATATAAGAGTACTTATAGATAAGTATATTGTACTATGCTTATTTATAAGTAGTTATATATATTATACTTATTAATAAGTAGTTATATAATATTCTTATCTATTCTATTCTTTTCTACTGTTTATTTCTTTAGAGCAGCGTTAAGAGTCTTAGTTAGCTAGTACTTATATTTATACTATATTCTAGTCTAAGATTATAATACTATTCTCTCTTTTTCTTTGGTTAAAATTCCTAAATTACGTAATTATCTGTTAGAGATTTATATAATCTGTAATCTTTATATCTAGTAACCTATAAGTTAAGATATTCTTATATACCTATAATATCTATCTTATATTAGAAATCTATTAAGCTAATATTTCTACTAAAGTCTTCTATAACTAGTATTTCTTTAGTAGCTATAAGTACTATATTATACCTAGTAATCTAAAAGGTCTAGAGTGTGCTAAGTGTATAAAGGCTAGTAGGCTATTATTAAGTTTTACACTTTAGATAAAGTCTATAAGTAATTGTTTAATTAGATGTTAAGAATAAATATAAGAGTAGAGAACTAGAAGAGTAAGTAGTATACGTCTAGGGCCTTAGCTACTTAGGTTGCAAAAAAGAGTATAGAGTAGACTATGTATTTACAAGCAGAGTAAAGATATTCTAATAACAAAGTTAATTAATAAGTTTAAACACAAACTATAAGAGTTATATTCTTATATGCTATATACTAATACTGTCCTATACTGTTTTATAGTTTCTTATTAAGTTCTATAGAGGGCCTTGTAAGAACTGTAGAACTTTTATAGAAATTATAAAACATTATATAACTATTATCCTATAGTCTTAGCTCTTAACTATATATAGACGTTTATAGAACTGTATATAACTAGAGCTAGGTGCTCTACTAATCTATATTGCGTTATGAGTAACAAACCTCTAACTCTGCAGTCTTTTCTCTAGATTATAATATTATCTTCTTCTTCTATATTTTATGTCCTAATATATTAACTAATAGTTTCTAAGAGTACCTGTTACAAACCTTAGAAGAGATATAGTAGAAGATATAAGAAGAAAGAATTAATAACACTTAGGAATAAACTAAGAGCCTTTAAGAAGGTTAGCACATAGAACTAATAATACTCTAACTCTATATGTTCTAAAGCCTTAGCAGAACGCTATAATAGAAGATATTACGTGTTGTTCTAACAATCCTATAATGTTCTAATATATCCTATAGTTAGAACAACACTAGAATAATAGAATAGGACTAGAACATCTCTTAGTATATAGCATATAGAAACACAACCCTTGTAGTTTGTATTTAACCTTATTAATTAACTTTGTTATTAGGATATCTTAACTCTGCTTATAAAACAGATAGTCTACTCTATACTCTTCCTTACAACCCTAAGTAGCTAAGATCCTAAACATATACTACTTACGACTCCTAGCTAGAACTCTAATACTATACTTATCTCTAAGACCTAATTAAATAATTACTTACAGACTTTGTCTAAAGTGTAAAACTTAACATTTTAAACACCCCTAAGATAAGTACTACCTTAGAATCCTATACTACCTTAAACAACTCTGTTAACATAGATATAACAGACAGAAATACTACTACTACTACTACTAATACTATAGTTGTTAATAAACCTAAAGTCTACTATAGAGAACGTAAGAAGCTTAACAACTAGCTCTGCTTATAAAACCTCTTCTTTATATTCTAAGGGGATAAAGTACCTAAGAAAAAGCAAGTTACACTTGTAGCTAGTTATATAAAAGACAAAGCCTTTACTTAGATTACACCCTTTCTACTCTAATACAACTAGGGCAATACTTCTAGAGAAGTAGATAAGTAGATAAAGGACTTTAATGCCTTTAAAACTAAGATTTAACCTATCTTTAGTGTTTTTAATAAACCTATTATTACACAATATAATATCTAGCGTATCTATTAGACTATATTAGCTGCTAATTACGCTGCAGAATTCTAGCAGCTTACTACTAACACTAACTAGAATAATACTGCTCTTATAATAATATTCTATTAAGGCCTTAAACTATAGGTTAAGAAGAAGCTTATACACACTAGTGCTAGCACTAAGACCCTTAATAAGCTTATTAATACAGCTATTAATATTAATATTAAGCTATACAAGCTAAGACAAGAATTAAAAAGTAACTCTAGAGCGCGCGTTATAACTAAGGTTAATAATTACCTGCCTCTACGCAACTAGTAGCGCAATAACCTAAACTAAAGAAATTAAGGCAAGTGCAACAACTACTAATCTAATAGTAGTAGGTATATCTATAATAATACATAGAGTAGATACTACAGACCTAAAGCTATAGACTTCTTAAACCTTAATAAAGAACTAAGCCTACTAGGATACTAGAATAAAAAGAGTAAGAGAAGTAATAAATTAGGTAATTAAAATAATAAAACCTATTACAACTGTAGTAAGACAGGCTACTTTATTAGGGACTACTGTATAAAGAATAAGGTTCTCTAGCAGGTTAATATACTATCCTGTTATTGCAAAGACATAGATAGTAGTAATAAATGGAAAGTAATTACTAAAGAAGTAGAACAACTTATAGAAGACCTAGAGTCTAGTTCTAAAGATAATATAGAGTATATTAAACCTCCTAAGCACACAGCAACACCTTATATGAAATTATAAGAATATTAAGATAAGATAAATAATCTTCTAGATATAATAGAACAAACTCTAGCTTAGATTAGATCTAGACTAGCACATTAACACTGCTATAAAGAATACTACTATACTTAACAATAACAGGAATATAAAGAGAATACTTAAGTAAACTATAATATATACTAATCTCTTATATACTAGCTAATATTACTACTTAAGTATATTAGACTAAAACACAGCCTTAATACAATTATTAGAGGACTAGAGGAAGACCTTAATAACTGCTAGCGCCTTATTAATAAGATTAACAATAAATTAGAGGAAGAAAACTAGTGTAATTAAGAGCTATAACGCACACAGAAACATATAATAAGCTAGCTACCTTTAGCTACTATTAACTCTTATATATGGTAAACTCTAGACCCTTAAAACTCTAAATATATAAACCTTTTATAGACTGTGTATAGAGATAATAGGTCTGTAACGTACTACAAAGATATGTTAGAAGCGTATTATTTCCTATTACCTTATAACTGCTGTTACGTACAATAGTATAAGTGTACTAATAACTTTTATAATATTTATTTAATTAATAAACATAACTATGTTATATTCTCTAGAGATAACAACCTAACTACAGCAACGTAAATGTAGTTATTAGTTAACAGTAACTACCTTAACAACTACTAGCAGTTATATCTTAACTCTAGATATAAGAAACACTAAAGACTAAAAGTATTTAAAGGATTTAAGATAAACAAGAAGTCTTTTTTAGAAGAATAAATAAGAGTACCTAGAGTATTGCTATTAACTCTATTAGAACCTATAACCTTATAAAGCTCTCTATTATATTAAATAGGAAGAAGCTATTAGCACTCTTAGACTAAGGAGTATAAGAAAACTATATTTCCTTATATAGAGTATAGCTAGCTAGACTACACCCCTTATATAAAGAACACTTATATTAGCTCTAAGTAGCTAATAAAGAACTAATGCTAGAAGAAGCAGTTATAATATACAAAGTTAAGTGCTAACTCCTCTAGATATAAGGACACTATAAGTTAACATTACTAGACATTCTAAGTACAGCTACTTATAATATTGTATTAAAATTACTATAGTTATAAAAGCACAACCTATAGATTAACTAGAAAGATTATTAGCTTTTGTTTAAAGAGTATAGATACAGTATAACTGCACACTAGCCTATTAAACCTATACTAGAGTTAGTAGATAAAAAAGAGATTAGTAGTGTCTCTTTAAACTATTAGATGTGCTAAGATAGGGTAATTAATTACATAGACCTAGAAAGCCTCTCTAAAATAATTAAGGAGAAATATAGTGTAACTTCTGCTATACTAGATATATACTGTTAGTACGCCTAAATGTTTAAAGAAGAGCTATCTATAAAAGCACTACCTAAGTATTAATCTTAGAATTGTAAGATTAAGCTCTAAGAAAGGAAAGAACTACCCTTTAGGCCTATATACTAGTTATCTAAGAAAGAACTTAAGATACTAAAGAACTATATTAAGGAGAACCTTATAAAAGAATTTATTAGAAAATCTAAATCTCTAGTAGGATTCTCTATTCTATTTATACTAAAGAAAGATAGTAAACTATAACTTTGCATTTACTACTAAAAGCTTAACAACATTACTATTAAAAATTAGTACTTACTACCTAATATAACAGAACTACAAGACTAGTTATTAAGAGTAAAGTTCTTTACTACACTTAACCTGTATAGAGTGTATAACCTAATACATATAAAAAAAGGTAAAGAATAGAAAACAGTATTTAGAACCTATTACAGATATTATAAGTATATAGTTATACTCTTTAGGCTAACTAATACACTAGTAGTCTACTACGCTCTTATTAACAATATACTATAAGTACACCTATATATTACTATAGTAGCTTACCTTAATAATATCCTAGTGTATAGTAAGACACTAGAGGAGTATAAGGTCTATATATAACAAGTATTAGAAAGCTTAGTAAAAGCAGACCTTAGGCTAAAGCTAGAGAAGTGTAAATAGTATAAAGACAAAGTAGAGTTTCTTAGCTATATTATAAGAAGGTATAGAGTTAAGATAAGTAAATTAAAGATATAGGTAGTAAAACATTAGCTAATACCTAAAACTGTTAGGAATATTTAAGAGTTCCTTAGGTTTATTAACTTTAACTATTGCTTTATTTAAAACTACTCCCTTAGAGCCTTGCTGCGTACTAAACTTATATAGAAGGATATACTATTTAAGTAAGAATAAGCACAGAAAGATGTATTTTAATTACTTAAATAAGTAAATATAGAACTACCTACTTTAATTATATTTAAAAGCAGAAAGCTGCTTTAACTTAAAACTAATACCTTAGATTTAGTATTAGGAGTATGCGCAACTTAAAAATAAAATAGCTTATAGTACTTAATTGCCTACTACTTACGTAAGTTCTTAGAACCTAAAGAACACTACAATGTGTATAATAAGGAACTCTTAGTAATTATATTAGCTCTAGAATATTAGTAAGTTTACATAGAAAGCTGCTTAGACCTTAATGTCTATATAGATTATAAGAATCTAGTATAGTTTACTATAACTAAAGTACTTAATTAAAGACAGGTTTAATAGGCTAAACTACTAAGATAGTATAAATTTAAGATTCTGTACATACTAGGAAAAGATAATAGTAGAGCTAATACACTTAGTTAACAACACAACCTTATAGAAACTAAAACAATTAACAAATACACTATACTTAGAGTTAATAAAAAAGATTGTTAGGACTATTACAGCAGCTTAACAATATAATACAGATTTAAGCAGAATAACGCATCTTGTTAGAAGTACTAGAAGGATTATAAAAAGAAATTATAGCTAGTTACTATAATTACCTACTCTACAGACACCCTAGTAATATAAGGATAATAGAACTAATAAAAAGACACTATAAGTTTCTAAATATAAAAGACAAGGTTACTAAGTACACTAAAAATTGTGTAAATTACTAAAAAAATAAGCACAGTACACATACTAAATACAAAGAGGTATAAGTAATAGAGCTACTAATAGTACTATAGATAAATATTATAATAGACTTTATTACATAGCTACCTATCTCTAAAGACCCTGTTACAGGATATAACTACAACTTAATCTTTATTATAGTAAATAGATTTATAAAAGCTGCAGAGATAATACTCTTTTAACATAGTTATACTATAGAGCAGCTTACTTAAGTATTCCTAGACTAAATTATTAGGTATTACAGCATTCCTAAATTAATTATTAGTAATAGAGACAAGCTCTTTACGTTAAATTATTAGACTATGCTCTTAGCAGCTATTAGTACTAAGAAGAAGCTATCTACAGCCTATTATTTACAGATAGATAGATAGACTAAAAGGACAAATTAGACTATAGAAACCGTTCTATAAATATACAGCAACTAGCAGTAAGATAACTAGGTTTTACTATTGCTTATAGCATAGATTATATATAATAACAAGTTCTTAAAAGTAATAGGCACAACACTGTTCTTCTTAAACTATAGAAGACACCTAAATCTCTTTACTAGAGCACTAGACACGCTAGTATAAACAGAATTAGTAACCTTCTTAGTACAGAAACTAAAGGAAGTATATAAGTAAACGCTAGAAAATATTAGTAAAGCTTAGAAAGAAGCAATCTTATATATTAATTAGAAACAAAAAATAGTACCTTAGCTAAAAGAGAGGGATAAAGTCTATCTTCTTATAAAAAACCTTTAAACGCAAAGACCTATAAAAAAACTACATTATATTAAGGTTAGACAATTTTTTATTTCTAAGCAGATAAGCTTAGTTAACTATAGACTTGCTCTGCCTAAGAATATAAAGATCTATCTAGTATTCTATATATCTCTACTAGAACTAGCTAACCTTAGAACGCTAATCTAGAAGGACTTCTACTATTAGATTAACATTAATAACAAGTAGGAAGTTAAGAAAATTATAAAATACTAAGGGACTAGACAAAACGTTAAGTACCTAGTTAAATAGTTAGGTTACCTAAACTTAGAAAATACATAGGAGCTAACAATAAACCTTGCAAACTCTTAATAACTTCTGTCCTAGTACCTTTAAAAGAAGAAAAGCCTAGGTTACCTTCTAATACAGACAGTATAAAAGCACTCTAGTTAAGAGCTAGGGAACTAGGTATTAGCCCTTCCTATAGCTAAGCAACATCCTAATTAATACTCTTAATAGCCTTAAGAGCTTTAATATCCTTAACATACTACCTAGCTTTATCTACCTACTGTTACTCTTGATACTGCAACATTTTCCTTTATTTATAAATGCAATTTTTCTTTGCATACGCAGCTAATATAGCCTAAAGAGCAGCAGACTTAGCCTTGTCTACTTTAGCCTCCTGCTGTTTTAAACAGTTTATTTTGCAATTAATCTACTTAAAGTTTAGAACTAGAACTTTAACTCGAACGCACTTCTAGCTACTAATATAATAACAATTCCTATACTCCTTCTTTAACAACAATATTTAATACTCTAAATCTCTCTTTACACAGTATTAACAAGATACTATTACTTGTTAACTAATATAATTAATGCAGTTACTAACAGAATAACAGTACGCAGTACTTCTAGAAACTAGAGAGTTAGTTTATAAGTATATAAAGATTAGAAGAGGAAAGTAGTGTTATAAACCTTAAAAGGGACATAGCAGAAGATATAAGAAGAAAGAATTAATAACACTTAGAAACAAACTAAGAGCCTTTAAAAAGGTTAGTATATAGAACTAATAACACTCTAACCCTATATATTTTAAAGCCTTAGCAGAGTGCTATAATAGAATATGTTACGTGTTATTCTAATAATCTTATAATGTTCTAATATGTCCTAAGGTTAGAATAACACTAGAATAATAGAACAGGGCTAGAACATCTCTTAGTATATAGTATATAGAAACACAACCCTTATAGTTTATATTTAACATTGTTAATTAACTTTGTTTTTAGAATATCTTAACTCTGCTTATAAAACAGATAGTCTACTCTATACTCTTTCTTACAACTCTAAGTAGCTAAGGTTCTAGACACATACTACTTATAACTCCTAGCTAGAAATCTAATACTATACTTGTCTCTAAGACCTAATTAAATAATTACTTACAGACTTTGTCTAAAGTGTAAAACTTAACAGTACCTAAGTAAGACACACAACTAGAACCTAAATAAACAATATTAGATATCTTGCTATAGTTACCTATAAGTACTACGCTAAGAAGAGAAAGCCTTATAAGATATTATTACTATATAAGAAGTGTAGTAACTGCAAATATAACAGCATATAGAAATATAAACTAGTAGATCTTTTTATCCTAGATTTTACTAAAATTAATAATAAAATGTTACAGCTAGAATAAGTAGAAAATAAAGCTGCTAAAGTAGAAGAAGTAGTAATAGCTGCTCTTTAGGCAGCGCGCGTAAAGTTAGGTTATATATATAAGTAGAAGGAATTTTTAAAATATTATAAATAACAGTTCTTTAATATAAGCGCGTAATTTGTTAAGAGTATTAAGCAGCTAAAGTAATAAGAATTATTACATAATAACATTTCTCTACTTAAGAATAGTTTAATACCTAGGTTACTTAGTCTTAACTAGAGAATAAATCCTCTACTACTAAATTCTAACGTTAGTAATACTAGCATAAAAGCTGTTAGTAGTTTATAAGGTAAGTTACAGGTTTCTAGGTATTTTCTACTTATAGATATTTTAACTACTTAACTAGGTATTTATTACTGTTACTAATGTTATAATGTTATACTATTTTCTTAACTTCCTACTTGTTATTAATATTAACCTAGTAGTAGAAGTCCTTCTAGATTAGTATTCTAGGGTTAGCTAGTTCTAAAAGAGATATATAGAACACTAGATAGATCTTTATATTCTTAGGCAGAGCAAGTCTATAGTTAACTAGGCTTATCTGCTTAGAAATAAAAAATAGTCTAACTTTAACGTAATCTAGTTTTTTTACAGGTCTTTATATTTAAAGGTTTTTTTTAAGGAGATAGACTTTATCTCCTTCTTTTAGCTAAGGTGCAGTTTTTTGTTTCTAGTTAACATAAGAGATTGCTTATTCTTAAGCTTTGCTAATATTTTCTAGTATTCTCTTATATACTTCCTTTAGTTTCTAAACTAAAAGATTACTAATTCTGCTTATACTAGCGTGTCTAGTACTCTAGTAAAGAGATTTAAGTATCTTCTGTAACTTAAAAAGAACAGTATTACGCTTATTACTTCTAATAACTTGTTATTATATATAACTTATGCTATAGGTAATAGTAAAACCTAGTTGTTTTACTACTAGTTGCTGTATATCTATAGAAATATTTCTATAGTCTAGTTTATTCTTTTAGTTTATCTATCTGTCTGCAGGTAATAGGCTATAGATAGTTTTTCTGAGTACTAATAGCTACTAAGAGCGTAGTATAGTAATTTAACATAAAGTGCTTGTCTCTATTACTAATAATTGATTTAGGAATACTGTAATACCTAACAACTTAGTCTAGGAATACTTAAGTAATCTGCTCTGTAGTATAACTATATTAGAAGGGTATTATTTCTGTATCTTTTGTAAATCTGTTAACGATAACAAAGATTAGGTTATAGCAATATCTTATAATAGAGTTTATAGAGATGGGTAACTATAAAACAAAGTCTATTATAATATTTATTTATAGTGCTGTTAGTAGCTCTATTACTTATACCTCTCTGTATTTAGTATGCGTGCTGTACTTATTCCTCTAGTAATTTACACAACCTTTAATATACTTAGTAATCTTGTCTTTTATATTTAGAAACTTGTAATATCTTCTAATAAGTTCTATTATTCTTATAATACTAAAATGTCTATAAAGCAGGTTGTTATAGTAACTAGCTATAATTTCTTCCTATAATTCTGCTAATACTTTAGACAAGATATTTTATTCTGCTTAAACCTACATTATATTATTAAGCTGCTGCACTAGTCCTAACAATCTATTTTTATTAACTCTAAGTATAGCGTGTTTATCAATTATCTTAGTTCTAGTAAGGTTATATTGTTAACTAAGTATCTTAGCTCTACTATTATCTTTTTCTAGTATATATAGGATCTTAAACTTGTCTTAACTTAGAAGTTTAGCCTATTAAACTTATCTCTAATTAGGTACCTTATTTATAGCAAACTACACTAGATCTTATAATCTGTATAGATAGTAAGATCTTAGTAACTTTTTACACAGACTCTTTAATATCCTAAAGCTAATATAATTACTAAGAGTTCTTTATTATATATATTACAGCATTCTTTAGGTCCTATAAACTTACGTAAGTAATAGGTACTTAGGTGCTATAAGCTATTTTGTTCTTATATTATATATACTTCTAATACTAAATGTAAGGTATTAGTTTTAAGTTAAAGCAGCTTTCTGCTCATAAATATAATTATAGTAGGTAGCTCTACGCATGCTTACTTAAGTAATTAGAAAGTGTCTTCTTATGCTTATTTCTACTTAAATAGTACGTCCTTCTTCGTAAGCTTAGTAAGCAGTAAGGCCCTAAGGAAGTAATCCTTAATAAAGCAGTAGTTAAAGTTAACAAACCTAAGGAACTCTTAAATATTCTTAACAGTTTTAGGTGTTAGCTAATCCTTTACTACCTATATCTTTATTATACTTACCTTAACTTTGTACCTTTCTACAATATAGCTAAGGAACTCTACTTTGTTCTTATACTATTCGCACTTCTCTAGCATTAGCCTAAAGTCTACTTTTACTAAGTATTCTAACACTTATTATATATAGATCTTATATTCTTCTAGTGTCTTACTATACACTAGAATATTATAAAAGTAGGCTACTATAGTAATATCTAGGTGTGCTTATAGCACGTTGTTAATAAGAGCCTAGTAGACTACTAGTATATTAGTTAGCCTAAATAGCATAACTGTATACTTAAAATGTCTATAATAGGTTCTAAACGCTGTGTTCTATTCTTTGCCTTTTTTTATATATATTAGGTTATACACTCTATACAGGTTAAGTATAGTAAAGAACTTTACTCTTAATAACTAGTCTTGTAGTTCTGTTATATTAGGCAGTAAGTACTAATTTTTAATAGTAATGTTATTAAGCTTCTAGTAGTTAATGCAAAGTTATAGTTTACTATCTTTCTTTAGTATAAATAGAATAGAGAATCTTGCTAGGGATTTAGATTTCTTAATAAATTCTTTTACAAGGTTCTCCTTAATATAGTCTCTTAGTATCTTAAGTTCTTTCTTAGATAACTAGTATATAGGCCTAAAGAGTAGTTCTTTCTCTTCTTAGAGCTTAATCTTATAATCCTAAGGTTAGTGCTTAGGTAGTTCTTTTGCAGATAGCTCTTCTTTAAACATCTAGGCGTACTAATAGTATATATCTAGTATAGCAGAAGTTGCACTATCTTTCTCCTTAATTATTGTAGAGAGGCTTTTTAGGTCTATATAATTAACTGCTCTATCTTAGCATATCTAATAGTTTAAAGAGATGTTTTTAATCTCCTTCTTATTTACTAACTCTAGCGTAGGCTGTATAGGCTAGTATATAGTTATACTATATCTACACCCTTTAAATAAAAGCTAATAATCTTTCTAGATAATCTATAGGTTGTGCTTTTATAACTATAGTAATTCTAATATAATACTATAAGTAGCTGTACTTAGGACGTCTAGTAATATTAACTTATAGTGTCCTTATATCTAGAAGAGTTAGCACTTAACTTTATACATTATAACTACTTCTTCTAGTATTAGTTCTTTATTAGCTACTTAGAGCTAATATAAGTGTTCTTTATATAAGGAGCGTAGTCTAGCTAGCTATACTCTATATAAGAAAATGTAGTTCTCTTATACTTCCAAGTCTAAGAGTGCTAATAGCTTCTTCCTATTTAATATAATAGGGAGCTTAATAAGGTTATAAGTTCTAATAGAGTTAATAACAAGACTCTAGGTGCTCTTGTCTATTCCTCTAAAAAAGACTTGTTGTCTGTTTTAAACCCTTTAAATTCTTTTATACCTTAGTGCTTCCTATATCTAAGGTTAAGGCATAACTGCTAATAGTTGTTAAAGCAGTTACTGTTAACTAACAGCTGCAAACCTGTTACTACAGTTAGATTATTATCTTTAGAGAATATAATATAGTTGCGTTTATTAATTAAATAAATGTTATAAAAGTTATTAGTACACTTATACTATTATACATAACAGTAGTTATAGGGCAATAGAAAGTAGTATGCTTCTAACTTGTCTTTATAGTATATTATGTACCTATTATCTCTATATACAGTCTATAAAAGGTTTATATATTTTAGGTTCTAGAAATCTAGAGTGTACTATGTGTAAGGGTTATTAGCAGCTAATAGTAGCTAGCTTGTTAGGTAGTTCTGTGTGCGTTGTAGTTCCTAATTATACTAGTTCTCTTCTTCTAGTTTATTGTTAATTTTGTTAATAAGGCGCTAGCAGTCTGTAAGGTCTTCTTTAAGTCCTATAATAATTACGTTAAGGCTACGTCTTAGCCCTACGTGCTTAAGTAGTAGTGTTAGTTAGTGTATAAGGGATTAATATATATTACTATTGCAACGTTACTAAACGCCGGATCTACCTACTAGAAGCTTAGATTACCTAGATCTACTCTATCTAATGTTAGGCCAACTTACTAATAGATTTAAATCTCTCCTTGCTTATGCTATGTCTACAACAGGCTAATTACCTATATTAGGTATACTAAGCAATTAGCTAATAGGAGCACAGAACGCTTAATAAGCATATAAATAGTAACCTAAGTAGATACCTATATATAAATTAATAATCTATCTTCTAGTTATTTCTAAGCTTATTATCTAACAACAGTTATAAGCCTAGCTTTTTAAGACTAGAATAATCTCCCCCTGCGTACTTAGCTAGGATAAACTGCTTAGTAACTACTCCTCTTATATCTTTACAAACCTAATTAATCTATATAATAACTAACGCCCTAATCCTAAGGGAACCTATACACTTACTAACTAATCCTAATAGCTAGGATAGTACATCTAACTTAAATTCTATGCTATAAGTAAAGGAATATAGAAGCAGATTAATCTATTAGCTAAGAATACAATACTAATACACAAATCTAAGCCCTAGAGGCTAGAGCTACCTAGCTTAATTACCTTAGACAATGCTAACTTATACAAGATACAGATTGCAGAATATAAGGCTAAATTAAGTAACTAGGTATTCTAGTCTATGCGCTTACAAAACCTATAGACCTAGGTTAATACTATAGTAGACCTAGTAATTATAACTCTAGCTATAATAACGCTTGTTAAAGAAGAAAAGTTAACTTTCTAAGCCCTAATTAAGGTACTAAAGAAGGAGCTAGCTCTATCTAATGCTAGTAAAAAGAACTTAGTACGTGCCTAGTACTAAGCTTATCTCTAGAAGGCTAGACAGGGTTAGCAGAATTCTAAGAAGTAGCACTAGGAATAGAACCTTCTGTATAGCAAGGCTAAAGCTCTTAAGATTACTAACGTAGAAGGTAAGCTTATAGTACATAACTTCTTAAACTTATTATTAAAGATAGCACTAGACTAGTCTAGGGCTATATAATAGTCTATTATCTAGAACTTAGTACTAGGTAAAACAACGCTTACTCTAGATAAAGTTAGTAGAGTGTATTTAGGTCTTCTTTAAGAGTACTCTGTTTAAGCTCTCTATAGCTTAGGCAGGGTGTTTACTACTATAGGTTAACTAGCTTAGACATAGTTATTATTAAACAACTAATCTAACTAAGTAAAGATTAACTGCCTATACAGATAATTATACTTCTAGAAGCTAATTAGCTGTAACCTATTAGAGGGAGCTCTTACAGGTAAACTATTTACCCCTAGTAATTAAGTTAAGAAAGAGATTCTAAAACGCCTTAATAAACTTAAGTATAAGGACTAGAAGAATAAGGTTATTAAGAAGGAATAGATAAAGGATAGCAACGCTATAACAAGCAGCAGCAACTACCTTAGGTTAATTGCAGCAGCACTAATAGACCCTAACCTAATAGAATCTTAATTTATAGAGCAAGGGATCTACTTAACTATAGATTTTAACGCTTATCTACTATTAGACAGTACTATCCTAGATAATAGAGCAGCACTCTACTTAGTTAATAAGCTTAATCTTATTAACCCTACTACTTTCTAGAAGGCTAAGAAGCTTACTTGTGAAGAGGCTAGCACCTAATCCTTCCTAATCTTAGGCACTAGCACTAGAGTAATTAAGAAAGCTCTAAATAGAGTAAGCAGAGAATGTATAAAGGATCTAATCCTTTACAACATTGCTATAGTAGAGGGATTTTACGTTAATATAGTGTTAGAAGCTTAACTAAAGAAGGCAGGTGCATAGTACTTAGGATTAGATTCAACACTACGTATTAGCTTACTATAGAAGAGTATTATACTAGCTACTCTAACGCGCTGTTATAACCTTACTTTTATAGAATATAAGCTACTATTAATCTATCTAGCTGTAATAAGCGTAACTCTATCTACTTAGAAGCTTAGATTGTAGACTGCCTACCTTAAATCTAATAATAAGGATCTATAGCACGCTTAAGCTAGGCACCTAGGGCCTACAGCGCTCTAGGCACTTATAAAAAATACCTAAAACATAAGGATTAATAGAACCTCCTAGTAGCAGTGCAAATACCATGCTATAACTTATACTAGCTAAGTTATATCTAGGAGACTAAAAGAGCAATCTCTTTGTCTATACTAGCAGATTACGTAGAATCTCTTAAATATGCTAAAGGGTTATCCAGGAGAGGTATAGATGTTGCTAATTAAAGATAAGTATAGTAGGAAGATCTATACCTATCTAATCTATGCTAAGTTATTAGATAAGGTTATAAGGATATTTAAGAAGCTTATAAGTGTTTTTTGTACACGTTATAAGCTTTGTATATTTGTAATTCTCTAGGACAACAACGTTGCTATACTACTATAGCGTAGCTAATTATAATTTAGTGTATAGGCAGAGAATTATAGTATAGAGATCTAGAGTACTTTAACGTATACACACAAACTAAATAGAGAAGTAGAAAGAGCTAGGCAGGAGATTATTACTAAGTTAATTAAAATAAGGAGCAGAGCTAACCCACTAACAAAGCTCTAGCTAGAGGTAGTAGAAGCAGCTATATAGCTATATAATATAAGCCTATCTTACAGCTATAGAGTAATTGCTTCTAACATAGTATTAGATAATTAGTTTAGGTAGTACTTTAAGTACTATTAGCTAGAACAAATCTATTACTACTTAGCAGATCTCTAGCTAGATTAGAGTAGAATTTATACCTATAGATACTAAGTATATCCCTTAAACAGAGAATAAGCAGCTAGGTGTAATAAGCAGGGCTTTAAAGTAACTCTAAAAGGCTCTATTAGATATCTAGTAGGATACAGAGCGTCTAATATATACAGAATATAGATTCTAAAGCTTAATTAGGTTATAACTATACACAATATTACTTTTAATAAAAGCTTATTCTATAAAGATAAGGAAGTAGTAGAATACCTATAAGAAGAGCTTAAGTTAATTATAGATCTATTGTATAAAAATAAGGTTAGAGATACAGAAAAAGTGTTTAAAAGTATTTTTAATTAGCTCTACGCAGCAGCCTATAAGTAGGTAGGTACTAATAATCTAGATTACTCTTAGCAGCAGCTAGGGGGTAAGGATCTAAGAGATAATAATTAACTGCCTAGCTAGCTAGTAGATTATACTAAATAAGGAACATCTCCTGTATAAGTAATAAACAAGGCTAGTAAGTTACAGGGAATCTATAAAGAGAATCTAGAATATTTAGGCCTAAAAACACTAGAGCTTATACCTAAGCCTAGCGTTGCACACCGTAGCAGCTTCTAGAAAGATTACTTACCTAGAGGAGCAAGCCTGCTAAAGGAAATAAGATTAGAGAGATCTAGGTAATATAACGCTGCACCTATACACTCTAAAAGCGCTGCTTCTACAGCTCTAGGTGTTAAGAGCAATATAGCTACTATAGAAGACTTAAATAGATTAGAGGCAACATACACCCTAAGCTTACAACTAGTAAGAAGAAGTAAAAGGTTACACTATCTAGATCTAGAGAATCCTAAAAGTAACACACTAGGGGCTTACTTTCTCCTACATAACTGCTAAATAGATTATAGAGAGAGCTACCTACTAGATAAGTTAATCTTATTAGGATTAACTAGCACTAAGCTTAAAACAGTACATACTGTAATATAAGCATTAGCAGAGAAGAAAAAGCAACTGCTAGTTCTAAACTAAGCTTAACTGCTATACAGGGATTTACTCCCTAACTTACTATAGAAATAGAGAGATCTACTCTCTTACCTATATAGGCAGCTATTTAAAGAAGCTACAGATAAGGAGATTACTACTCTACACAACGCAGGTACCTAGAAAGTAATTAATTTACTTACTAAAGATAATAAACTATTACTACTTAAATAGGTGTTTACGTACAAATTAGATAAGAATAGCTACTTTCTTAAGTGTAAGGTAAGAATAGTAGTACGTAGCAATCTCTAAGTTATTAATATAATCTAGTCTACCTACACAGCAACGCTTGCTGCTAGGTCTTTTAGAACTGCTATAGTAATTGCAGCTAGATTTAATCTAGAAATTATACAGTATAATGTTGTTAGAGCCTTCTTACACGCCTATAAGGATTACTAGCTAGTAGTAACCTATAAGCTACTAGATAGATATAAGATACCTAGGAAATGTATTTAGCTTAAATAAGCACTGTATAGGTTAAAAGACTTACTCTTTCTATAGTATAAAGAGGTTACTTAAACACTTAGAGTAACTAGACTTATAGCATCTAAAGAAGAGCCTTGCTTATTCTTTAGCAGTAATTGCTAGATACTGCTTCTCTTCTACGTTAACAATATACTAGTAATATACTACTCTACCTAGATCTTTAAGGCAAAGTATAGTGTAAAAACAATTACAGCAGCCTATACAATTAAGAATTAAGGCCTAGTCTAATAGTTTCTTAATATTAGAGTACTTAGGAACTAGAAACAGCAGATAATAACGCTTGTTTATAACAAGTATATTAATAAAATTGCTAAGAAGTTTAACTTTAATAAAACTAGACTCTTCTTATATACTCTGCTCTCTACTATAGATCTAGTAAAGAGCACTAGAGAAGTAACTAAGCAGAAGATTAAGAGCTATTAGAAAAGAGTTAGATTAGTGCTATATACTATAATTATGCTATAACTAGATATAGTGTTTACAGCAGCTAAACTATCTCTATACCTTACTAATCTAAGCAAGGAGCACTTTAAAGCAGTACACTAGACAATTGTCTACTTATACTAAACTAGGTATTAGTTAATCTAATATAGTAGGTACACTAGCGCTAGGCTGCTTATCTGCAGTAACATATTATTTGCTAATAATATTAAGACCTAGCAATCTTCCTATAGATCTCTTATAATACTCTTTAGTAGGCTAATAGTATAGAAGGCGTTCTAGCAAGCTACTATTACTACCTCTACTACTAAGGCAGAGCTTTTAGCACTTAAGCACGTTACTAAAGAAACTATAGCGCTTAAACAGCTATTTACTAAGCTTACACTAATCCTAAGAGCTGCCTAGACAATCTTCTATAATAACTAGCAAACAATTAGACTAGTAGTTAGAGAGAATAAGTGTATAACAACACAGCTGCACTATATAGATATATAAAATATATAGTTATAACAAGAGCACGCTGCAGGTACGTTTAAAGTGCTCTACCTCCCTACTAATAGCATACTAGCAGATAGATTAATAAAAAACCTATTAAGGCAATAGTTTAAGAGGTTTAGAGACTAGCTTAATCTTAAGGACATAATTATAACAGTTATAGAAGAGTAAGATATAGGTACACATATAGATTAGAAAAGAGAATAAGGTATTATTAAGAAGCAAAGCTCTATAGCCTTAGGCCTAATCTAACTACAACTAAGTAGATTACTAACAAACTTATTAACAAGTTTGTTAATAAGCCTACTAGCAGTCTACTTAAAGTGCTTACTAAGAGCGCAGATCTTGTTAGCAGCAGCAGGAACAATAGGTAGGGGCAGAAGCAGCTTATTCTTGTCCTTGTAGGCAGAGAAGGCAGGCAGGGGAGGAAGGCTATAAGCAATAACTGCTATCTTAGCAACAACTAACACTGCCTAAAACTTAGTTCTTAGTTTCCTAAGAGCTAAGTCTAAGGGCGCAACGTTGCTTTATATAGCTGCTAAGAGCTTATAGGCTTTAAGGAGAGTAAGTAAGAGGCTATATATATTAGCAAGTAATTAGTAGATAGAAGAGTAGAAAGATCTTACTAAGGGTTGCAGTTGTACCTAGAGGCGCAACGCTAGCAGCAGGAGCTACTACCTAAGTAATTAAAGCACCTACTATCTAAACAACTAGCTAAAACACTATTAATACACTCTAGGCAGAACTTACTACGCTAGGTTGTTTTAGCACTACAGGTGCTAAAGGCAGGAGCAGAGGGTAAGAACAGTATAAGCTTATTAGAGCTAGAAGGCAGTAACAGCGTATAGGGAGGCAAGGGTAAGTAAGACAGCAACACAGAGAGAGAGCGTAACAGTAGTAGCAATAGTAATAGCAGTAGCAACAGCAATAGCAAAGGTAATAGTAATAGTAATAGCTAGTAGGGTAGTAAGCCTAAGAGAGAAGCTAGTAGTAAGCTTAGAGAGCTTAAAAGTAGAGAGATAGTAAGTAAGGCAGAGCACACATAGGAAGATTAGGTAGTAAATATAGAAGTAGTGTATACTTTCTATACTGCAGAATATTTCTACAAGTATTAGTGTAAGTAATAAACATAAGTGTAGATTAATTAAAGAAGTACTAACCTTAACTATAGCGCAGAGTTATACTAAAACAGAAGGTAAAACAAGTAATAGATTAGTGTTATAGGAAGCTTACTTAATAACTTCTTAGTATATATAATACACACCTTAATAAAAACAGTGTAAGCTTCTAAATAGGCAAGTCTTATATACTTAGCTTGCCTAAAGAGTGTATTGCAACGTTACTAAACGCTAGATCTACCTACTAGAAGCTTAGATTACCTAGATCTACTCTATCTAATATTAGGCTAACTTACTAATAGATTTAAATCTCTCCTTGCTTATGCTATGTATATAATAGGCTAATTGCCTATATTAGGTATACTAAGTAATTAGCTAATAGAAGCACAGGACGCTTAATAAGTATATAAATAGTAACCTAAGTAGACACCTATATATAAATTAATAATCTATCTCCTAGTTATTCCTAAGCTTGTTATCTAATAATAGGTAAGTAATATTTAGGTTAGTTAAAGGTTCTCTTATTCATAATCTACTCTTTTAGAAAGGCTATCTGTAGAGTTTATTTTACCTAGATAGTATTCTACCTAAAAATTAAAAGCCTCTAGGTACATAGCCTATCTAGCTTACTATAGGTTTAGCTTTTATATAGCGCGTATACTATACAGGTTATTATAGTTACTTAGCACCTATATAGTGTACTATATACCTTTAAGGTAATACCTCTACTACTTAAAGCTATATACTATAGTACGTAGCTCTAGGTTATAGACTTTATAATTTAGCTTAGCAGCTCATAGCTTTTAAGAGGTAAAGGCAACTAGATACTATTTTCTATTCTTAAAAAGTTAGGAGAGTATACCTAATATAGTAAAGGTAGACGTATCTATTTCTACTTAGATAAGGAGCACTGCATTATAATAGTATAAGATAGGCACGCTTAGAAAGTAGGTCTTTAGCCCTTTAAATAAGCAGTTTACAGCTTTATTCTATTACTAGTCTTAGTTTTTCTTTAATAATTCTATAAGAAGAGCTGTTTCTCTAGTATATCCTTTAATAAAACGCTAATAGAAGTAAGTAAACTTTAGTAAGAATTGCAACTCTTTAATATTAGTAGGCTACAGCTATTAGGTAATAGTACTTACTTAAGCTAGATTAGCATATATACTATGCGTTTTAATAATAAAACTAAGAAAGTGTACTATATCTAATATAAATATATATTTCTATAAGTTAATAAATAGTTCTTGTTGTTAGATAATAAGCTTAAGGATAACTAGAAGATAGATTATTAATTTATATATAGGTGTCTACTTAGGTTACTATTTATATACTTATTAAGCGTTCTATACTCCTATTAGCCAATTACTTAGCATACTTAATATAGACAATTAGCCTATTATATACATAGTATAAGTAAGAAGAGATTTAAATCTATTAGTAAGTTAGCCTAATATTAGATAGAGTAGATCTAGGTAATCTAAGCTTCTAGTAGGTAGATCTAGCGTTTAGTAACGTTGCAATACACTCTTTAGGCAAGTTAAGTATATAAGACTTGCCTATTTAGAAGCGTACACTGTTTTTATTAAGGCGTGTATTATATATGCTAAGAAATTATTAAGTAAGCTTCCTATAACACTAATCTATTACTTGTTTTACCTTCTGTTTTAGTATAACTCTGCGCTATAGTTAAGGTTAGTACTTCTTTAATTAATCTACACTTATGTTTATTACTTACACTAATACTTATAGAAATATTCTGCTGTATAGAAGGCATACACTACTTCTATATCTACTACCTAATCTTCCTACGTGTGCTCTGCCTTACTTACTATCTCCCTACTTCTAAGCTTTCTAAGCTTACTGCTAGCTTCTCTCCTAAGCTTACTACTCTGCTAGCTGTTGCTATTACTATTGCCTCTGCTATTGCTATTGCTACTACTGTTACACTTTCTCTCTGCGTTGCTACTCTACTTATATTTGCCTCCCTACACCTAAGGATAAGAACAAGCTGCCCTTGCCTCTACCTATTGTTCCTACTGCTGCTACCTCTACTAATAAGATCTGCGCTCCTAGTAAGCGCTTTAAGCAGACTGCTAGCAGGCTTATTAATAAAGTTGTTAATAAGTGTATTAGTAATCTGCTTAGTTATAGTTAGATTAGGCCTAAGGCTATAGAGCTTTACTCCTTAATAATACTCTATTCTCTCTTTTAATTTATATATATACCTATGCCTTACTCTTCTATAACTATTATAATTATGTTCTTAAGATTAAGCTAGTCTCTAAACCTCTTAAACTATTACCTTAATAGATTTCTTATTAATCTATCTGCTAGCATACTATTAGTAAGAATGTAGAGTACTTTAAATCTACCTGCAGCATACTTCTATTATAACTATATATTTTATATATCTATATAGCGTAGCTGAGTTATTATACACTTATTCTCTCTAACTACTAGTCTAATTATTTACTAGTTGTTATAGAGAATTGTCTAGGCAGCTTCTAAGATTAGTGTAAGCTTAGTAAATAGCTGTTTAAGCGCTATAGTCTCTTTAGCAATGTGCTTAAGTGCTAAAAGATCTACCTTAGTAGTAGAGGTAGTAATAGTAGCTTGCTAGGATGCCTTCTATACTATTAGCCTACTAAAGAGCATTATAAGGTATCTATAGGAAGATTACTAGGTCTTAATGTTATTAGTAAACAACGTGTTACTATAGATAAGTAGCTTAGCGCTAGTATACCTGCTATATCAAATTAACTAATACCTAGTTTAGTGTAAGTAGATAATTGTCTAGTGTACTGCTTTAAAGTGCTCCCTACTTAGATTAGTAAGGTATAGAGATAGTTTAGCTGCTGCAAACGCTATATCTAGTTGTAGCATAATTGCAGTATATAGCGCTAATCTAACTCTTTTCTAATAGCTCTTAATCTTCTGCTTAGTTACTTCTCTAGTGCTCTTTACTAGATCTATAGTAGGGAGCAGAGTATATAAGAAGAGTCTAGTTTTATTAAAGTTAAACTTCTTAGCAATTTTGTTAATATACTTGTTATAAACAAGCGTTATTATCTGCTGTTTCTAGTTCCTAAGTACTCTAATATTAGGAAACTATTAGACTAGGCCTTAATCCTTAATTATATAGGCCGCTACAATTATTTTAAAAATGTGCTTTGCCTTAGAGATCTAGGTAGAGTAGTATATTACTAGTATATTGTTAACATAGAAGAGAAGCAGTATCTAGCAATTACTGCTAAAGAATAAGCAAGGCTCTTCTTTAGATACTATAAGTCTAGTTGCTCTAAGTGTTTAAGCAAGCTCCTTGTACTATAGAAGAGGTAAGTCTTTTAACCTATATAGTGCTTATTTAAGCTAAACATATTTCCTAGGTATTTTATATCTATCTAGTAGCTTATAGGTTACTACTAGCTAGTAATCCTTATAGGCGTGTAAGAAGGCTGTAACAACATTATACTATATAATTTCTAGATTAAATTTAGCTGCAATTACTATAGTAGTCCTAAAAGACCTAGCAGCAAGCGTTACTGTATAGGTAGACCAGATTATATTAATAACTTAGAGATTGCTACGTACTACTATTCTTGCCTTGCACTTAAGAAAGTAGCTATTCTTATCTAATCTATACGTAAACACCTATTTAAGTAGCAATAGTTTATTATCTCTAGTAAGTAAATTAATTACTTTCTAGGTACCTGCGTTGTGTAGAGTAGTAATCTCTTTATCTATAGCTTTCTTAAATAGCTGCCTATATAGGTAAGAGAGTAGATTTCTTTATTTCTGTAGTAGATTAGAGAGTAAATCTCTATGTAGCAGTTAAGCTTAGCTTAAGACTAGCAGTTGCTTTTTCTTCTCTGCTAATGCTTATATTACAGTATGTACTGTTTTAAGCTTATTGCTAGTTAATCCTAATAAGATTAACTTATCTAGTAGGTAGCCCTTTCTATAATCTGTCTAGCAGTTATATAGAAGAAAGTAAGCCTCTAGTATATTACTCCTAAGATCCTCTAGATCTAGATAGCGTAACCTTCTACTCCTTCTTACTAGTTATACGCTTAGGGTGTATATTACCTTTAATTAATTTAAGTCTTCTACAGTAGCTATATTACTCTTAATACCTAGAGCTGTAGAAGCAGCGCTCTTAAAGTGCATAGGTGCAGCGTTATATTGCCTAGATCTTTCTAATCTTACTCCTCTTAGTAGGCTTACTCTTCTAGGTAAGTGCTTTTCTTAGAAGCTACTAGAGTGTGTAACGCTAGGCTTAAGTATAAGCTCTAGTATTCTTAGGCCTAAATATTCTAGATTCTCTGTGTAGATTCTCTATAACTTACTAGCTTTATTTGTTACTTGTGTAGAAGATATTCCTTATTTAGTATAATCTACTAGCTAGCTAGGCAGTTAATTATTATCTCTTAGATCCTTACCCCCTAGCTGCTGCTAAGAGTAATCTAGATTGTTAGTACCTACCTACTTATAGGCTGCTGCGTAGAGCTAATTAAAAATACTTTTAAACACTTTTTCTGCATCTCTAACCTTATTTTTATGCAATAGATCTATAATTAACTTAAGCTCTTCTTATAGGTATTCTACTACTTCCTTATCTTTGTAGAATAAGCTCTTATTAAAAGTAATATTACGTGTAGTTATAACCTAATTAAGCTTTAGAATCTATATCCTGTATATATTAGATGCTCTGTATCCTACTAGATATCTAATATAGCCTCTTAGGGTTACTTTAAAGCCTTGCTTGTTACACCTAGCTACTTATTTCCTGTTTAGGGGATATGCTTAGCATCTATAGGTGTAAATTCTACTCTAATCTAGCTAGAAATCTGCTAAGTAGTAATAGATTTGCTCTAGCTAATAGTACTTAAAGTACTGCCTAAACTAAGTATCTAATACTGTGTTAGGAGTAATTATCTTATAGCTGTAAGATAGGCTTATATTATATAGCTATGTAGCTGCTTCTACTACCTCTAGCTAGAGCTTTGTTAGTAGGTTAGCCCTGCTCTTTGTTTTAATTAACTTAGTAATAATCTCCTACCTAGCTCTTTCTGCTCCTCTATTTAGTTTGTGTGTATATATTAGGGTGCTCTAGATCTCTATACTATAATCCTCTGCTTATACACTAAATTATAATTAGCTACGCTATAGTAGTATAGCAACGTTGTTGTCCTAGAGAATTACAAATATACAGAGCTTATAACGTGTATAAAGGACGCTTATAAGCTTCTTAAATATCCTTATAATTTTATCTAATAACTTAGCATAGATTAGATAGGTATAGATCTTCCTTCTATACTTATCTTTAATTAGCAACATCTATACCTCTCTTAGATAACCCTTTAGTATATTAAAGAGATCCTACGTAATCTGCTAGTATAGATAGAAAGATTGCTCTTTGTTAAGGGCTTTCTACCTTAGGCATACCAACCCTTAGGAACACCTTAGGGCGACTATAGTTACCTCTTAGAGCCTACATACACGTATATATTCCCCTAAATCCTTAGGGGCTTAACCTCTAAGGATTTGTCTCTTATCTTACCTAATACTATACGTTTTGTCCTACCTCTTGCCTACCTGCAGTGCCCTTACAATTTAAATCCTTTATACTCCCTCTTAGAAGAGGCAGTTAAGAGATCTCTAATTTTATCTATACCTATTACAATAGTTAAAAATTAACGTTGCTAACGTGCTGCTAGCAACAACAACGCACTAGGCTTACAATAGACTAGCCCTAGTAGCAACTTAACAGATGCCTAGAGGTATCCTATACACAACGTAGTAGTAAACTTGTTACTACTAGGTATACCTATAGCTAACACAACGCCTAGTACATCTAACAACTAAGCGTTAGGTCCTATAGAATTAGGAAACAAATAGGCTTACAGCTCTGCTAGCCCTCTAATAGATGTGCTATCCTATCTAAGTTAGACAAACCTAGCGACTAGTTTAAACGCAAACCCTCTAGCTGCTACTAGAGCGCCCTAGGTTAAACCTATAGCTATCCTAACTACAGGCTAGCCTTTATTTATTAAGCAACTCCTTAAGAACCTTTTTAAGGCAGAGCTCGCTAGAGCTACTCAGGCTAAACTAGCTATCTAAAGGAACTAGATTAACTAAGCCTTATAAGCCCTAGGCTTAACTAAGAGCAGGAACTAGCTAGAACCTAATTAGCTAGCGTTTAATAAGGCTAGAAAGATTATCTAAGTGTTAAACAACATTTAACCTAAACCTAAGCTAGGTACTAAGAGTAGAGCTCTATCTCTATAGCAAGTAGACTAGTAGATTAAGGACATTAAAACAGCATTCTAATACGCCTAAGTACTAGAAGACTCTATTACAAGAACCTACTAGGCTATAGGTACTATTTAGTTTAGTATCTATTACAAACTAATTTAGCAACAGATTAACTAGGGATCTATCTAATTATAGTCTAACCTTAAGGCAGAAGAGAAGTAACTTATATAAGACCCTGTCCTTACTAAATACAAGAACTATACTAAGTTCTTTAATATTAAGTAGAGAGAAGGCAATACAGTTAACACCTTCCTAATACTATTAAATTGCTAGGAGTTACTACTGCTATACAGCTTCTTTAAGTTTAACAACAGTACTAAAGACTATAACTTTAAAATTGCTTTTATATAGTCTAAAACCCTGCCTTACCTCTAGCAGGAAATCTAGCGTAACAGCAGCCTAGACAACATCTAGCAATAGCAGGAGTTTAAACAAGCTCTCTATAACGTAGAGATAGTAGCCTATCCTACAGTTACTTATAAGAGTAATAACGCTAACTATAGCAAGAAGTATACTACATCTCTTAATTATAAAGGGAATAAGAGATATACTAGCTACAAAGGTACACTATCTTATAGCTAGGGCAACAGTACCCTAGTAGCTACCTAATCTAATAATAGCAACAATAGCTAGAGTTAAAACAAAGACAACAGCAGTTAGAAGAGTTACTAGAAAAACTGTAGTAGCTACAACTCTTACTATAAGGGAAGCAATAACAGGAACTCCTAGTTAACAAGAGAGTTAGGAAAACAGAAGCCCTAGTTGCTAACTTATTCTAACTATAACTAGGGCCTAAAACTAGAGGGAAACAAATCTATATTACAGTTACTATATCCTTCTAGGACCTAAATAGGTCCTTAACACTGCTTTAAGCTCTTTATAACTCTAGAGCAGAGCTAAACCTTATTAGCTAGCAAGTAGTAGATAATCTCTACCTTAAACATAAATTGTTCTATTAAAGGCTAGTAGCTACATTCCTTAATAGTAACTACCTAGACATCTAGCAACCCTACAATCTAACTATTAATTACCTAGATAGTAATAGTATAGTTAAATCTATAGGACTGCAGAAGTTCTAGTTAGCTGCCTTTAAGGGATACAACCTAGTACTAGGTTACCTATAGTTAGCATCTACTAACCTATGTATCTGCTTCTCTAAAGGCACATATAAGTAGTTCCCTAACAATGCAGAGAGAGTATACCTTACTACTATATAAAATCTGTTCTACTCTATAGAACTAGAAGAAAGAGTATACTTAATACACCTAGGTAACCTAGTCTACTAAGTCCTAGAGGAGATA
Source organism: Ascochyta pisi (assembly GCA_039634435.1). Classification (NCBI taxonomy): domain Eukaryota; kingdom Fungi; phylum Ascomycota; class Dothideomycetes; order Pleosporales; family Didymellaceae; genus Ascochyta; species Ascochyta pisi. The sequence continues at coordinate 795,486 of CP113326.1, read as the reverse complement.
ATTAACAACCTATTAGAAAGTAACTAAGAAGGCAGCAGACAACTACTAGCCTAGGGGCTAAGCAGAGACGCTGTCCTTAACACAGAATACTTCTATAATAAGGGACTTCTCTAGCTCTAGAACAAAATGCTTAAAGTTGTTAACTACCTTTAGCATTACGTTGCGCAGCACCTAGATTTATTGTAGCTCCCTAAAGCTACAGGTAAGCGCATAGTAGCAAGCATTATCTATAAGCCCCTTTAACGCTCTAAGATGCTGCCTACAGGCATAGCCTAAGTCCTCCTAGACAGCAATAAAGACTACCCTTCTATTAACTCTGCAGACAATAAACTAGACCTAGAGGAGCTTAAGCATGTCCCTCTAGAGCTACACTACAAGTAGTTTGTATTTAGCAAGCACTAGTCTAGTGTATTAGCACTGCATTAGGACTATAATTACTCTATTAATATTAAGCTAGGGAGTAAGATACTAAATATGCCTATCTATAACCTCTCTAGGAAGGAGTTAGAAATACTATAGGCCTACCTTAATATAGCACAGAAGAAGAGTTAGATCTGCCTAAGTAAGTTCTTTACTAGGGCACATATTCTGTTTGTGCTAAAAGCTAATAGTACACTGCAACTTTGTGTAGATTACAAAGGCCTTAACAAGGTTACTATTAAGAACTAGTATCCTATTCCCCTTATAAATAAGATGCTAGATAGGCTATTAAAAGCTGCTATTTTCTCTAAGCTAGATCTACGTAATGCCTATTATAGGCTCTAGATTAAGGAAGGCAACAAGTAGAAGACAGCTTTTAAGACTAGGTATAGTTATTTTAAGTACCTAGTTATGCTTTTTAGATTAGCAAATGCTCTAGCAACGTTCTAATCCTATATCTAGAGAGCTCTAGGGGGTTTTATTAACTGTACCTGTGTAGTGTATCTAGATAAAATCCTTATATACTTAGAGCACGAGGAGGATTATTAAGTGTAAAGTTATAAGACTTTCTTCTTATAATCTTTATTAGATAGTTTCCTTTTTAGGAATAGTCATTACCTAAAAAGGCAACTTAAGCTATTTAGCCTAAATATATATATATTAGGCCTAAATACAGGTACTTTCCTAATTAGGTATAGTGCTTACCTAATCTAGTAAAGTACTATCTGAAGAATGCCTAGCTAGAGAGCGTTAGAAAGCTGTGCTTATTATAGCAATAGCTTTACTAGATCTAGAGTTAGCTTTCTTACTATAAATAGCTTAAGGACACGTTGCCTTTACTAGTAGGTTACGTGTACACCTACGTAATCTGCTAATAGGTTGCGTAATTATCTACGTAATCTGCTTATAGATTGCGTAATTGCCTACGCAATCTGCTTAGAAATCTACTTTGGATTTCTAAGCATCTATTAGTAATAACTATTCTAGATCCTTCTGATTTGTAATAGAGAGAAGCGAAAGTAGAGTATAAATACTACTTGCTTTCCCCCTCTCTTTATTCTGTACCTAGCATTTAATATAATAACTTGTCTATTATATTATCTTATTATTACTATATTTACTCCTCTTGCCTCTTTAGGCTATACGCTTCCTATTTTGGAATTACCTAGTCTAGTTAGTCTAGGTCTTCTAGATTAGGGAAGAAAGTAGTCTGTCCTCCCTTTCCCCCTACTTTCTTTACATTAAGCCTATGTTAAAGAGATCCTAGATTAACTTGTTAAATAGGGGTTGTTCTGCAAGGCAAGCAAATGCTTGTTTATAACAAAGTTAGTTAAGTTTCTAGGCTTTATTATTACGCCTAGTAGAGTAGTTATAGATCCTATCTACGTGCAAACAATCTAAGATTAGCTAAAGCCTAAGAGGTACAAGGACATCTAAGTGTTTCTTAGCTTTGCTAACTTTTACTAAAGATTTATCTTTAACTACTCTAGGATTGTCTGCCTGTTGGTAGACTATATAACTTCTGCCTAGAGGCTAGAGTTAGAGCTAGGAGGCTCTACTTTAACAAAGAGAGGAAAGAAAACACTAGCAAAAACCTAAAAAGGCCTAACAGGATAGTACAAACTATAGAGTTAACTAAAGAAAGTACACTAGGCTTTTCTTACTATTAGGAAAAAGTTTACTAAAGCACTTATGCTACAGCACTTTAACCCTGCTAAGCTAATTATAGTCCTTACTAACGTGTTAGACTTTGCTATAGCTGCTATATTACTGTAACTACAATTGTTAGAAGTATTAATAGAATAGCACTAGAAGCTAGTAGCGTTCTAGAGCAGGAAGTTTTAAGGTCTATTAATTAGATAGCACACCTATAATAAGGAATTAGCAGCAATTGTTAAGGCATTTAGGTAGTAGCAATATTACCTTAAGTATGCCCTGTTAATAGTCTAAGTACTCTCTAATTATAACAACCTGCAGTACTTTATAACTACAAAGGAGCTCTCCTCTAAGCAAGCACGCTAGGCAGAAGAGCTAGCTAGGTATAACTTTAAAGTTAAGTATAAGCCTAGACTAGAGAACCCTGGAGACAGCCTCTTAAGGCGTCTAGATTATGCAAAGGGACTAGTTATTAGAGAGCAGTAGGCACTATACAATGCTATGCTACTAACGCTCTATTAAAAGCTTTAAATATAGACTATCTAGAAGTCTAAGGCTTAAAATGTTAAATAGGCAACTAGGGCAACAGGCTGCCCTAGTAGAAGTTCTAAGGGATCCTAGCAACTCTCTAAAACTGCCTCTAAGGAATTCTACCTACTAACAGGTACTAGAGATGCGTCTCCCTTAGCTCTTAACTAGCTATCTACAGGCTACAACAGCTAGAGTTAATCTAAATTATTTAAAGCTTAAGAACCTAGATTTAATATTGCAGAGGCTCTCCTTTATAACCTTAATAGATAAATTAGGTTATCTACTTACCTTACAAATAATGCTGCGCAAGGCAAATCTATATACACTCTAAACACCCTAGAACAACTAACTAACTATATTAGATAGGTTTAAGAGCAGGACGCTGCTTATAAGTTGCTAACAAGTTAGGAAGTAAGCAGAGCAGCTATAGGTTACTACTACTAGGAAGTTAACTCTAGTAGGATCCTGCGTAGGAGTAAGAAAGTGTAGATTCTCTAAGACGTAACTCTTTGCTAAACTATCTTTACAAAGAACTATAATAACTCTATAGAGGGTTACTATAGTTATAAGAAGACTGTCTAGCTATTAAAACAAAAGTACTATTAGCTAAACCTAAAGAAGGATATATATAAGTATATTTAGCGTTACGTAGCATGCTAACTAAACAAAATCTGCAGGCACAAGCTATAGAGGCTGCTAGTCCTACTTCTAGTACCTAATATACTCTAGTAGCATTACTCTCTAGACTTTGTAACAGACCTACTAACGTTAAAGGATAACTAGGAGAACAAGTATAACTTAATCCTAGTTCTAGTTAATAGGTTTAGTAAGTATGTCTAGTATCTACCTGTAACTAAGACAGTTATGTCCTAGAAGGTAGCTAAACTACTGCTTAGGCAGTGCTTTCTTAAACATAGTCTCCCTAATACCCTAATATTAGACTGTAGGTTAGTGTTTACTAGTTAATTCTAGTCTTACATCTGCTATTATTTAAAGATTAACTACTGCCTTAGTACAGCCTTTTACCTATAGACTAATAGGCAAACAGAGCACTAAAACTAGAAGTTAGAAACCTACCTGCGTATCTATATAAACTATTAACAGAATAACTAAGTAGACTTGTTGCTATACGCCGAGTACGCATATAACTTAAAAGCTTACTTAGCACACAGTAAATCCCCTATTAAGGTAGCATATAGAATTAACCCTTAGGGCTTTAATAGAGTCCTAGATAAGCACTAGTTACACTGTCCCCTAGAGGCCTAAGTAGATAGTAGAAAGGCACTAGACCTCTACTAGCAGGTAATTAGACAGCTAGAGCAGTGGCATAAACTATAGGTAGCAGTAAAGGATAGCTTAGAGTATGCCTAGAAGAGCAATTCTTGTTAGTATAACACTAAGCAGGCAGACAAACACTTTGCTAAAGGCAAGCAAGTGCTGCTCTAAGCAAAGAACCTAACAACTAGCTAACTATCTAAGAAGTTTAATGCCTGTTACCTAGGTCTATTTACTATTATAAAGAAGATTAGCAAGCTAGCTTATAAGCTAGACCTACTACTATTAATAGACAAAGTGCACCTAGTGTTTAATGTATTATTACTTAAACCCTAGAGAGAACCCTTTGTAGATAAAGAGTTCTAGCTAGGTCCTACGCAGATCCTAGAGGACACTTTCCTAGCTAAGAGATATAAAGTTAAAGGGATTCTGCAGCACTGTAACACTTAAGCCTATAGGCAAGAGTACCTAGTAAAATAGCTAGGTTAGCTAAATAAAGAAGCTACCTAGGAGCTACTAGAGAACCTTAACTACTATAAGGAAATCCTTAAAGAGTACCTTAAGATAGCAGCTAACGCGCTACAGCGATCTACTTGTAAGTGTAAGGCTAAGACTTAGTTAGGTTAGAGCAATCTAAACCTACCTTAGCAGAAGAGGGGTTGCCTAAGGAAATTCTCTTAGGATAATACTTATACTACAAAACTGTAGACAATATGTTAACCTAGAGTTACTATCCTAAGGCTGTAGATTAGCCTAGCAACTATCTAAGGTAGGGGATAAAAGTCTTAAGAGCATTAGAGTAGGCATAGATTTTTATATAGTTATCTGCATTTAATCTATTGCTATGCATTATCTAAAAGAGCAACCTAAAACAAATAAGAAAGACTTTACAAGCCTCTAGTAGGGCTAGGCTAGAAGTCTAGGCTATTCTAATAACTACGCTTAGGAGTCTTCTAAGCTGCAGGCTTAGTTAGAGAAACTGTTAACTACTAAAAAGAAGCAACTAGGGCGTTATTAGCAGAGAGCATATTAGTGCTGTAGTAGTACTAACGCTTCTCTGCACCCCTAGTAGCACTATCTTACTAGAACATATGCTTAACATCTACGTTAATAACTACATTAGAAGCTGCCTTTTAACTAATAGTACCTAAGGCCGCCTATATAAAGTTAGCTGTAGTAAGAGCAAAGGAATAGGAGTACTTACATTAAAGCGCTGCAGGTTATACTTATATAAAACTTAACAAGCTTTATTATAGTTTACTAGACCTAAACTTAAGTCTTTTATATAATAGTTTGCAGCAGCCTTGTACGCTATAGTACTAAGGCAATAGGCCTTAGCGTAGTTAAAAGCAGTCTACTAGTAGTATTAAGTTACAGCTAGAATGTTATCTTTAGTTACAGTGTTGCCTTATTAAGTAGTCTTCTTATTTGTTTTGCGTTTAGCTTGCTTAATAAGGAAGTTAAGCATGTTAATAGCGCAGCAGAAGTAAGGCGCAATCTATATAAATTAGCATTAAGCAGGCACTAGAGAAAGTTCTAGACTTATCTTAACGCATCTACTAGTGTTACTGCCTAAGCATCTAGAGTACACGCTAAAGTTATTCTTACGCATGTAGTACCTCTTAGGACACCTAAAGACCTGTATAAACAACTTAACTGTTCTATTAGAGTTAGAGCTAGACTTAGTAGATAGCTTAGTTACGCACCTATAGCACTAAAACTAAGTAAAAGAAGGCTGCAGAGCTATATTATTAGGCAACGCATACACAAAGTCTAGCAACTTAGCATTATTAATATGCAAAGGCAGAGGAGGTATAATAGTAAAAAAGTAGAGTAGAAAGTGTATAGAGTGTAAGTAGAGTGCAGATAAGGAAGAAGAAGTTAAGGTATCTACTCTTTATATACTACAACTCTCTTACCTCTATCTACTGCCCTACTAACGTTCTACTACCTTACTGCCTACTTTCTAAATAATTAAACGCCTATACTTTATATAGTTAGTAAGGAATAATGCACGCCTAATAGGACACTTACTATACATCTACAAAGCCTTAAGTCTAGAGTAAACAATAACTAAATTTATAACAAAGGCATAGCTAATACTATATAATTAGCAGATAGACTTCTATAACAGGATTAATCTAAGTATAGAGTAATGCTTAACATTGTTATAATAAGCTACCTACACATAGTGTGTTGCTTAGAGCCTACTTATACAGAAGACAGATAACTCTTAAACACTAACTAGATACCCTACAGAGTACCTCTTAGGTAAAGTTAATAATATGTCTAGCTAAACTGCTATAGCAGTTAAGTAAATAAGTCTACGCCCCTAGTAACTATAGTTATTTAGACTAAGGGTAATAATGCCTCTGTAGAGCTTATAGACAAAGAGCCTAGACACTTAAGTAACCTATAGGGGATAAGTTATTACACTAAGAAAACAGCCTAGAGCAGTATGTTACTGCATCTAACACTAGCTCTTAGGCAACTGCAGTTTCTAGACTTAGAGTAGTAGTGCCCTGCAGAGACTATAGTGCAGCAACAGGTATCCTATAAGGGAAACCTACTATAATTACTATATAGTTTGTTCTGTATCTTCTTTTACTATGCTCCTAGAGTTTAAGGCTACTAGACTAAAGGCACTATATCCTTAAGAGGACTAGGGTAAGGCTGCAGACACCCTACAAGGCAGTACTAGCTAAACACTTGTTTAGTAATCTAATAAACTATTATCTCACTTCCTAACAGCCTTAACTACAGGTTCTAGAGTCTTTAATTCTAAGAGATCTAGAGGTAAGGTTACCTAGCAAGTAGTAAACTAGTGCTAGCTGCACCTTGTAGGAAGTTGTTTATGCTAACATAATTAATAGATTTAAGCACCTACTAATAAGCAAACTAGCTTTCTCTTAACTATTTTCCTCTTATGTTAGAGGTTTTTTTAGAGTTTAAACTAGTAAGCATTAGCATATAGGGTTTAGTAGTCTAGAACAGACTATAAGAAGAGAGAGAGCTATTATTAGAGGCTTTCTACCTTAGGCATACTAACTCTTAGGAACACCTTAGAGCGACTATAGTTACCTCTTAGAGCCTACACACACGTATATATTCCCCTAAATTCTTAAGGGCTTAACCCCTAAGGATTTGTCTTTTATCTTACCTAATACTATACGTTTTGTCCTACCTCTTGCCTGCCTGCAGTGCCCTTACACTCTTTTAGTCTCCTAGATATAACTTAGCTAGTATAAGTTGTAGCACAGTGTTTACACTACTACTAGAAGGTTCTGTTAATTCTTATATTTTAGGCGTTTTCTATAAGTGCCTAGAGCACTGTAGGTCCTAGGTACCTAGCTTAGGCATGCTATAGATCCTTATTATTAGATTTAAGGTAGGCAGTCTACAATCTAAGCTTCTAAGTAGATAGAGTTACGCTTATTACAGCTAGATAGATTAATAGTAGCTTATATTCTATAAAAGTAAGGTTATAACAGCGCGTTAGAGTAGCTAGTATAATACTCTTCTATAGTAAGCTAATACGTAGTGTTGAATCTAATCCTAAGTACTATGCACCTGCCTTCTTTAGTTAAGCTTCTAACACTATATTAACGTAAAATCCCTCTACTATAGCAATGTTGTAAAGGATTAGATCCTTTATACATTCTCTGCTTACTCTATTTAGAGCTTTCTTAATTACTCTAGTGCTAGTGCCTAAGATTAGGAAGGATTAGGTGCTAGCCTCTTCACAAGTAAGCTTCTTAGCCTTCTAGAAAGTAGTAGGGTTAATAAGATTAAGCTTATTAACTAAGTAGAGTGCTGCTCTATTATCTAGGATAGTACTGTCTAATAGTAGATAAGCGTTAAAATCTATAGTTAATAGATCCCTTGCTCTATAAATTAAGATTCTATTAGGTTAGGGTCTATTAGTGCTGCTGCAATTAACCTAAGGTAGTTGCTGCTGCTTGTTATAGCGTTGCTATCCTTTATCTATTCCTTCTTAATAACCTTATTCTTCTAGTCCTTATACTTAAGTTTATTAAGGCGTTTTAGAATCTCTTTCTTAACTTAATTACTAGGGGTAAATAGTTTACCTGTAAGAGCTCCCTCTAATAGGTTACAGCTAATTAGCTTCTAGAAGTATAATTATCTGTATAGGCAGTTAATCTTTACTTAGTTAGATTAGTTGTTTAATAATAACTATGTCTAAGCTAGTTAACCTATAGTAGTAAACACCCTGCCTAAGCTATAGAGAGCTTAAACAGAGTACTCTTAAAGAAGACCTAAATACACTCTACTAACTTTATCTAGAGTAAGCGTTGTTTTACCTAGTACTAAGTTCTAGATAATAGACTATTATATAGCCCTAGACTAGTCTAGTGCTATCTTTAATAATAAGTTTAAGAAGTTATGTACTATAAGCTTACCTTCTACGTTAGTAATCTTAAGAGCTTTAGCCTTGCTATACAGAAGGTTCTATTCCTAGTGCTACTTCTTAGAATTCTGCTAACCCTGTCTAGCCTTCTAGAGATAAGCTTAGTACTAGGCACGTACTAAGTTCTTTTTACTAGCATTAGATAGAGCTAGCTCCTTCTTTAGTACCTTAATTAGGGCTTAGAAAGTTAACTTTTCTTCTTTAACAAGCGTTATTATAGCTAGAGTTATAATTACTAGGTCTACTATAGTATTAACCTAGGTCTATAGGTTTTGTAAGCGCATAGACTAGAATACCTAGTTACTTAATTTAGCCTTATATTCTGCAATCTGTATCTTGTATAAGTTAGCATTGTCTAAGGTAATTAAGCTAGGTAGCTCTAGCCTCTAGGGCTTAGATTTGTGTATTAGTATTGTATTCTTAGCTAATAGATTAATCTGCTTCTATATTCCTTTACTTATAGCATAGAATTTAAGTTAGATGTACTATCCTAGCTATTAGGATTAGTTAGTAAGTGTATAGGTTCCCTTAGGATTAGGGCGTTAGTTATTATATAGATTAATTAGGTTTGTAAAGATATAAGAGGAGTAGTTACTAAGCAGTTTATCCTAGCTAAGTACGCAGGGGAAGATTATTCTAGTCTTAAAAAGCTAGGCTTATAACTGTTGTTAGATAACAAGCTTAGAAATAACTAGAAGATAGATTATTAATTTATATATAGGTGTCTACTTAGGTTACTATTTATATGCTTATTAAGCGTCCTGTGCTTTTATTAGCTAATTGCTTAGCATACCTAATATAGGCAATTAGCCTGTTGTATACATAGCATAAGTAAGAAGAGATTTAAATCTATTAGTAAGTTAGCCTAATATTAGATAGAGTAGATCTAGGTAATCTAAGCTTCTAGTAGGTAGATCTAGCGTTTAGTAACGTTATAACAGTTCTGTTTTATATAAGAACTAAAGTACAGAGTATATAGTGTACTAGTAGAGTATAATATTATTACTCTCTATATAGATAAGAATATTATCTAGGTAAACTACACAGATATAGTCTAGGTGCTTAATTAGGGCCTTGTTAATATAGGCTTAGAAGCTTATAGGAGTATTAGTTAGCCTAAATAGCATTACTAAGTACTTAAAGTAACTATATTAGGTTCTAAAGGCAGTTTTCTACTTATCCTCTACTTTAATTCTTAGCTAATAATAGGTGTTGTAAAGGTCTAGGATTGTATAATAATATACGCCTAGTAAGTAGTCTAGTGTCTCTCTAATTAGTAGAAGTAGGTAATAGTCTTTTATAGTAATAGTATTAAGACCTCTATAATCTACCCAGAGGCAGAGTATCTTATCTTTCTTAGAAATAAAAAGTATAGATGCTTCTGCAGGACTTATACTGTGCCTAATCTACTTATTACTTAGTACTTATTCTAAGTATTCCTCTAGCAGCTTTAGCTTGCATAAAGAGAGGTTGTAGAGTAGTCTATATAGAGGTTCTTTTTCTTCTATAAGTAGGATTATATAGTCTAAAGATTTAAAGCTAAGTAGAGTAGCAGCAGCTTCTTTGCTAAGTATATTAATGTAATCTACTAGAGTGTCTAGAATGCAGAGTTCCTACGCTATATATACTTTATAGATATAGGCATTATATTCTAAATTAACACTAGTAGCTTATAATACCCCTAAAAGAAGGGGATTAGAGTTAGCTTCTTTAAACTCTATAGAAGTAGCTAGCTAAATACTAGCTATAGTGTATCCCTAACGCTAGAATTATAATCTATAATCTAGATAGATATATTCTTATTAAAAGAAAGGATTTCCTAATAGTAAGAGAGTTTCTTCCTTATTAACTCTATATATAGTAGTAGATATATAATACTTAATACCTGTATTATTAGTTTAGCGTATCTATAGCGTATATACAGTGTACATACTTTAGCACTATATACTAATCTATCCTAGGTATAGAAGTTCTACTTCTTTAATAGGTAGTAGGTCTATTTCTATAGTAATTCTTTAGCTAATTAAGCTTATATCTGCCTAAGGATTAAGAATAACCTATAATTATTATTCTAGTATTACCTTCTTAGATACGTTACATATACGTTTTATACCTAGTAAAATATATACTAGAGTACACCTTACTATTCCTAGGTAGCTAGTAAGGCTTAGCCTTTTTCTGTCTAGTTAATTTAAACTAGGATCTAGTTAGGGTTAGAGTTAGAGTTAGAGTTACTGCTTTAATATTTATTAGCATAGTAGCTAGTCTTATTATACTTAAAGTAGGTAACATTACTCTTATTATATAGGCCTTTGTTAGTAGAGGCGTTGTCTTTTTACTTTTGTCTCTTGTGCTTCTAGGTACTCTTATAGCATATACTAGGTATATAAGTTAGTAATAAACAGTATAAGTTACGCTTAAGTATAGAGCCTAACACTACTAGGTCTTTATATATAGCTAGTGTATAATAGTAATTAGTAATTACTTGTTGCAGTGAAGGTTACACATTGCATAAGTGCTAGATTAGAACACATAGGCCATCACGGATTATTACAGAACCTAATCCTAGAGTACAATCTCCCTCTCTAGAACACTTGGAGATTAATCCTGATACTACAGGTATATAGATGTGATTCTTTACTACAATAATAAGACAAGGAACTTAATTACCTCTTTCACTTATTAATTACTCTTTCTAGTTCTCTTAGCTCTAATAGTTATGAGCCTGGCGTTATAAAGACTACACAGTAGATTTTCCCTGCGTACTTTGTATAGCTAAGAAGCTAGTCAAGATTAATTATATAGTTTCAAACACTTAATCCTCTCTTAATTCCAAACATGGAATCTAACTCTTAACTCTCAACTAGACAGGTTCTTTTTAAGAACAGATCTAATTAGCTATACTAGTTTGCCTAGCTTAAGCTCTATGCGAGAGACAAGGCAGTATAGAATTAGATTAATCTAGATAACAAAACTGTTGCAACTATTAATAAGCAGGAACTAGAGTATCCTAAACTCCTGCTAAAACTACTAAAACCCTTAAAACTATCTGTCCTAAATACTCTAGGAAGTAGCAACAACTCTAAGATAAACATTGTTAGCACACCTAATTAATTATTTAAGGATTAAGAGAAATACAAACTAGAACTCTAGATGTATAATCTTAAGACAGAGGCGTATAAACTTGCTATTAAGAAGCATCCTAAGGATATCTAGAAATACAAGATAGCAACCTCTAAATAGGTTAGAATGTTAGCAAAGCTAAGCAACATCTAAGATTAGATTAACAAGACTGTTTTAGCCAATTTTATAGCCCTAGTATTAATTAAGATGCTAAATTTACAAGAATTAACCCCACAGGCTCTAATCTAAATTCTTAAGAATAATCTTGCTCTAACAGATAGCAACACGATGCATCTAGTCTAACAGCAATATCAATCTTATCTTAAGAAGGCCTAATTAGGCTAGATGTCACTAGAAAAGTAGTTTAATGAATAGCAAGTCCTTTACAGCAAAGCTCAAGCATTCAAGATTACTAAGATTAAGGGACAACTTGCCCTTATAGATTTCCTTAATGCAATTGCTCCTAAAATCGCCCCTAAATAGTCTTGCTTAATAAAACAGCAGGTAATTATGGATTTAGCGTTTAATTAACTACTAATAAGTATGTATAATCTCTTAAAGGTCTTTACTCTAATGCTCTAAGAACAAGCAATTAGCTATGTTAGAAGCAAAGGAAACACAGCCTTTGCAACCCTAGAAGGAAACTCTAACTAGGATAAAAAGAATAGATTAAACAGAAAGGGATGCCCTTGCAAACCTAAAGGACTTCACACTTAGGATCTAATTAACTGCTAAAGACTCTAGACTACTGTCACAGGATCTACCCCCGCTAGATCACTAAAGATCTCTTTGTTAAATTTTGACAAAACAAAGATTAAGGAAAGACTTAACAGTTCTAAATAGACTAAGCTAAGGGAACAGATCAAGGAAGCTAGATAGAAGACTAGAACTACTAGATTAACTAAAGACGCGTCTACCTTAGCAAAATTTCCTAGATCAATCTTAGCAGCTGTTATTAATCCCTCCTAATTTAATCTAGAAATAGACAGAGTATACTCTACAATTAAGTACAAGCATCCTCTATCTATAAGCACTATCCTTAACAGAAGAAGAGCAGTTTATCTAGTTAATAACTAATTACTACTTGTTCCTAGATTATTCAAACAATCTAATCCTAATAATACTATTAATGCAGGAACTCAATCTCTTCTAGTATTAGGATTAGGAAACCAAATCCTCAAAGGAGTACTTAACAGGAACAATAGACCAAAGACTAAGGATCTAGTCCTTAAGAATGTTAAGGTAGTTAAGGGTTTCTACGTTAATATTGTATCTAAGGCACGTCTTAAATAGTTAGGTATCTAGTACCTTAGTTTAGACAACACACTTAGGCATAGAACAATTAAGAATAATGTAATTATAGCTAAGCTACACACTGCTTATAATCTTGCTTTCATTAAATATAATAAGGTTTCCTTTTACTCTACTCCTAACGTATACGCAACAGCAAAATTATCAAAACCTACAGCAAGATTAGACAGTAAACAGCTATAGCATTAAAGATTAGGTTACCTAGGACAAAGAGCACTTTAATTATTAGCATAGTCTGCTTAACACGTCCACATTAACAGAACTAAAAGAATAGAATATTAGGATTGTTTAATTACTCACTTAACACAAGTTATATTAAGGCGTCTAAGAGAACAATTACTAAGGCTGTTCTATAGGATTTTATAGGACCTTTTTAACATGCTAACTAGTTAAATAAACAAAGAATGGACAATAATTATTAAAGAAGATTACTTAGGAAAACTCTTTAACTACAATCTTTAATCTAAGAGCTTGGATAAGATTATAAGAATTATTAAACTATTTAAGGAATAGGTTCAGCGAAAGTATTAACTTAATATTGTTAAAATCTATTAGGATAACAATACAGCTACTAAACTATAGAGAGGTCAATCACAGTACAAAGAATAGGCAGATTAAAAGGGAATTAAGATACTTACTCCTCTGCCTTACACTCACGAACCAAACAGATCAGCAGAAAGGGCTAGAAAAGAGTTAATTACTAAGTCTATAAAAATAAGGACTAGAGCGAATCTCCTAGCAAAGCTCTAGCTAGAGATTATAGACTCTGCTGCCTATTTACACAGGATTAGCCTAACAGCAATTTATAACTTCTAATTACCTAACAAAGTGCTTAATAACTAGTTTAGGCAGTACTTTAGATAGTATGAACTAGCTTAAATTAGGCACAGAACAGCTAATCTACAACTAGATTAGAGTGGCATATACGCCTATAGCTGCAGAGCTTACCCTCTTAACAAAGATAGAGCAGCAGAGCAAGACAGACGTAGGTTTAAAATTAATCCACACAGACACATTAGATATTTAGTAGGCTACAAAGCCTCTAACATCTACAAAATATAGGTCCTATTAATTAATTAAGTAATTATTATAAGGAACGTTACTTTTAACAAATCTCTGTTCTATAAAGGAAAGAAAGATAAAGAAATAACAAAAGACTAAGCAATTTAGATTGCTAATATCCTTTACAACAGAGAACTTAATAATCTAAGTTAGGATCTTGATATCCTAGACCTTAGAGATTAGACGCAATCTAACATAGTTAGATTAACTACTAAGCAAGAGCTTAGGGGTAAAGTAACTCTACTAACTAATTCTAGAACTAGCCTAGTTCAAGATTAAGACATACAAGTTACAGATACTAAGCAAGGTAATTATAAGGCTAGTAATTGCCTAGAAATCTGCCTAGATTAACCTAACAACCTTAGATTGCTGACACTAGAACAGACTCCTAAACTAACTAATTTAGGAACAGGGGTACTAGCGTCACACAATTAGGATAATTGTTTAGGAATAAATAGTTAATAGGAAGTTAACACGCCTATAAGAGCTAACCTGTTGCGTTCTAGTAATTAGATAGGATTACGTGAGTTAAGGTAGGAGCGCCTAACTAGTTCTAATACCTGCTCTGCTAGCGCTGCTTCTGCTGCTTTAGACAGGACAAGGAATACACCAACACAAAGAACAAGTTAGAGGATTAGAGGCTAACAGCTAGAAACAAATTAACTAGCTAACGTTTATTTACCACTCTAAAGAATAAAAGATCGCAACAATTAACTAGGGGGTAGTAGTTAAAGGAGTGTTAATGCATTAATCGCGAATCTAATAAACAATCTAATTAATAACTTTAAAGACACGTTCCTTACAGGAACACACTAGGCCTTAGATAAACAATCTAGTTATAAAACACTAAACTTAGTAGTTATAGCAGCTACACTAAGAACAAAAACTAATCTATTAATACAACCTTTATAAATGCATTAAGACAATCTTCCTCTACTACTAAGCACCTAGAAACAGCTTCTGCAATATCTTATAAAACTGTTGCTTATAGACGCTTTAAGGAAGGAGATTAATTAGATAATAAAGAAAGGAACATAGACAGAGATACTAAGATTAGACACAAATAATTAGCTATTACTACTAAAATAGGTATAGACATACAAGTTTAATAAAGATAGCTACTTTGTTAAGTGTAAAGCCTGTATTGTTGTAAGAGGAGATCTGCAAGAAACAGATTTTTTACAATTAACATATACAGCAACCCTTGCAGCAAAGTTATTCTAAGCTATAATAGCAATTACTGCTTAGTTTGATCTAGAAATTATGCAGTACAACGTTGTTAGAGCGTTCCTTAACACTTTAATTACTGCAGAAAACCTAGTACTATGCAACATGCTAGAAGGATTTTAGAAGGCTAGATACTGTGTTAGACTTAATTAAGCCCTTTATAGATTAAGGGAATTACTACTCCTTTAGTACAAGGAATTCTCCAACTCCTTTTAATTAATTAGTTTAGGGTTAAGCAAGGAAGAGCCTTGTCTCTTCTTTAACAAAAGTTGTAGGATTATTGTACTTTTCTATGTTAATAACATACTTCTGCTCTATCCTAAGGCATATAAACAAGAAGCAAAGCTCCTTTAGAAGAAGATTATAGACAAATACAAAATCCAAGATTAAGGACTAGTAAAATAGTTCCTAGGGATTAGGGTAATCTAAGACAGAAACCTTAGGACTATTATGCTTTTGCACAACGCCTACATTAACAAGATTACTAAGAAGTTTAATCTTAGCACAGGCTCCTTTCTACCTACACCTCTACTATCTAAAGATTTAATTAAAAACACTAGAGAAGCATCTAAGAAGGAGATTAAACAATACTAAGAAAAGGTTAGATTAGTTCTCTACACAGCAATCATGCTTTAACCTAATATTGCTTTCTTAGTCTCTAAGTTATCTTACTTTCTAACTAACCTAAGTAATTAACACTAAAAAGCTGTTGACAAGGTCGTTATGTATCTATACAGAACAAGATTTAAAGGGATTTAATATAGAAACTACAATAGATTAGAACTAACAATCTGCAGAGATGCTTTATTTGCTAATAATCTAGAAACTTAAAGATTATCCTATAGCTACCTAATTATGTTGTTTAGAGGACCTATACTATAGAAAGCAACAAGGCAAAGCACTGTTACTACATTAACAACAGAAGCTAAATTGCTAGCCCTAGAGCACGTTTTAAAAGAGACAATTGCAATTAAATAGTTCTTTAATGAATTACAACTTGAGATTAGCGATGCCTAGACTATATAGTGTGATAACCTACAAACTATTTAACTAGTAGTAGGTGCAAACAAAAGAATTACAACTAGACTCTAACATGTAGACATTTAAAACATGTAGTTAAGACAGGAGTATGCAAGAGGCACAATACAGATTAGTTATCTAGACACTAACAGCATGCTAGCTAACAGATTAACAAAATTGCTTACTTATTAGCAGTTTGACAAGTTTAAACAACTAATTAATCTGTACAACAGGAGCGAAAGAACAGAAGTAAAAGCTAAAATAGAAGAGATAAAGGTTATTAGAGTGTATTAATCTAGAATTACAATATCCTACACACTAAAAACACTAGGCAGAATCCACTTCTATTTGTAAGTTAATTAAGAAGATTAATTAATTGTTAGTATGTTACAAAGACAGAATGTTTATTAAACTCTAATTAGATTAATGTATCTACAATAGACAGGATCTCTCTAAGCAAAACGTACACCTAATCCACACAGCTAAGAATTGCTTAACAAGGAGAGGTCTTAGCACTAGGAGGATTAGCATACTAATTGTCTTAACTAAAGCCCTAATTATAAGCATAGCAAAGATTATAGAGTTTTGCAGCAGGATAGAAAGGACAGCTAATTAACTAAGGATTAGGGGTGTAGAATAATTCTAATCTAGGAAGGGCATGCTAACCTAAAGGGTGTCTACCACCGCTACAGAATTAATTAGGATCACTAATAGAGGTGCTACTAGACTAAGACAGATTATTACTAGGCAGGCTTAATTTGTAAAGCTAGCTCCTTAACAATCTCTACTTACTAAGCGTGCTCTTACTTACACAAGTAGGAGTAGGCAGAGCACTACTCTAAGGATTAGTGTTAAATAGATTACTATTAGACTAATTAGGCTAAGCCTGCTGCATAACTGCCTGTAGAGTAGATAGTAGCAAAGCAGCAGTAGGCAGATTAGTCTAAGTAGGACCTTAAGTTGTAGTAACTAGAACACAGAAGGGCAAAACAGCTGTTGAGATTAGAGTAGGCAGCAAGATTAAAGAAGAAGATGTAAGTGTCTAAGGACTGTTCCCTAAAGTAGTAGCAAGGATCTAATCTATAATAGGCATACCTCTAGTCATATTATAGTTGTTGTTTAAGCTTAGCTAGAGCAAGTTAACATGTGGATTAATTACAACCTAGGAATTAGTAATCTTCTAATCCTTCTTTAATGCCTTTGCCTTCTAATCCTTTTTTAAGTCTAGGGTCTTCCCCTCTATCTTAGCCTATCTAATAAGCTTAAACAAAGCACAAAAGGCAGATCTCTGCAATTCCTAGATTAGTTAGGTATAATTAACAAACTCTATAATTAACACTTACATAGCTCTTATTCTTAGCGTAGGCCTTAGATGCCTATTTAGCAGCTTCTTAAAAAGTAGCACAACTACAACCTAATTAGTAACAAGAATAATTAAAGATTAAAACCTCTTTTACTTACAGAGGTGCACAAGAATAAGTGTAACACTTAACACAGCGCTTGCTGCTATACTTAGAGTCTAGCAAATTTAGGCAATTATAGCATAGACTATTGCTAGTGCTACTAATTAGGCAACAGACACACCTATTGCAAGGATACTTATAGAGCAGACTAATCGCAATCCTATTTAATAAATAGTTAATCTAATCTTCCTAATTATCTTCCTTAGTCTAAAAGGCATTGAACTTGTTGCGTGGATTAAACAGCGCCTAATTATTAACCTCTAATTAATTGTACTTACTACCCTTGCTCTCTTAATTATTAGACAACTCAATTGCTACGCTAGAAGATTAGCCTAATTAAGAAGGTGTAGGAGCAATTAGATTATCCGCAGCACTGCGCTCTTTCTTAATCTTCTTTAAACTAGGCTTAGCGAGAGCGCTTAAGGCACTTGCTTAGCGCTTTGCAGGAGTCTTGTTTAACATCTTTAATCTTATTTTTGCTAGAGTAGTTGGCGCAGATTATGCGCCTCTCTTACTACTACCTTGCCTACCTTTAGGCAGCATGTTATTGTTAATTACACTGTAAGCGTATTAATTAAGAGCCTACAATTAGGATTAGCAACTACGCAGAAAAATGAGGATTAATCTTATACTATAAGAAGGTTGGTGTTAGGTAAGCAACTCGCTAATAGAGAGTATAGGGATAAAGAGTTAGAGCCTAACATGTTTTTATTGTTATTTTTGTACTTAGTTATTTAGTAGTTAACCTAATTAGGCAACTATTTCTAGACTCTAATTATTAAGCGACTGCGCGCACGTTAGTCTAATTAGACAACTAATAAGAAACACTAGAGAGATAATAAACCTACAAGATTAGGAACACTAATTGTAGACTAGCGCTCCTAGGGGGTGTGTTGTAGTAAAGGTTACACATTGCATAAGTGCTAGATTAGAACACATAGGCTATTACAGATTATTACAGAACCTAATCCTAGAGTACAATCTCTCTCTCTAGAACACTTAGAGATTAATCCTAATACTATAGGTATATAGATGTGATTCTTTACTACAATAATAAGACAAGGAACTTAATCACCTCTTTCACTTATCAATTACTCTTTCTAGTTCTCTTAGCTCCAACATTACTCTTTATAATTCTAGCTAAAGCTTAGAAAATAACTATTAGACCCTCTGTTCTTTAGTATAGCGCGTAAGTTAATCCTCTAAGACCTCTAAGTAGGTTATAAAAGTGTAGACTATTTAGTTCTTCTACTACATAGCTTAAGTATAAGCTATAGCTAATTCTAAGTTATAGTTTATAAGATTAGAGAGTAAGTCTAGTAAGTACTATTTAAAGTATTCTTAGCTAGGTGTCTCTTCTTATACTCTAAACGTGCGCTTAAAGTACGTATACTAAAGCACTCTTAGGTCCCCTAATAGGTACTATATTGCCTAGAGTATTCTATCTTTAGAGTTACTAAACTCTTATAGTAATAGTTAGAAGGCTACTTTATAAGAGTAGAAGAACTTATAATACTCTTTAAGGTTCTTTTCTCTACATTTAGCTAGGTTTTTAGGTTTAAGTGTGTGCTTTATAGGTTAAAGTATAAGCGTTATAAATATATTCTACTTATATATACTAGCACTTAAAGGTTTCCTTAATAGTTTCTACTATACTTAGAGTAGTATAGTTCTCTATACCCTCTAGCTGTATAATCTTAGCTTTAAGTAAGTATAGGCACTATAGGGCCTAAAGCTTATTACGTTAGCATTTAGCAGCTTAAATACGCTCTTAAAGTGTTAGAGGTGCACTTATTATAGAAGTTAGGATCTCTTTATTAATTAAAGAAATCCTACTAGAGTTATCCTTCTACTAGGTTTAAGATAAGAGTAGTTAGGTCTCTCTTATAAGTGCTCCCTAACTATTTATCTAAGTAGTTAGAGCTATCTCTATACTATTAGATTAATAAAGTATTATTATATAAGGTTCTAGTTATAGGCAATAGTACTTGCTTTACACTAGAGAGAGATAGTAGAAGGATAGTAGTAGGTATATTTAATAATAAGAATAATACTTATCTCTCCTAAAGATAGCAGGCAGTATAGGTTTTACACAGCTTTACTAAGAGTAAGACTAATACTAACTAAGAATAGCTCTAAAATCCTATAATACTAAACAATTCTATTACAGGTTGTTACAAGAAGATAAAAGTAGAGTTTTAGTAGGCTCTACTTTACTTCTACTTCTACTCTATGTAGATTCTACCCTACCTCTACTCTCTTAGCAATAGATTAGCGTAGGTAGAAGTTGGGTAGGGCTGGGGTACGTCACGTGATGTATCATACCCCTACCCAAATCCCGCCTTTTTACCACCGTAGGCTGAACATACTGGTGTCTCTTCTTTTAGTGTGGAACAAGTATCAGGCGCTTTTAATGTTTTGAAACCTTACTGTCGTTGTGCAGATCGAGTTGAGGTCAGGTTTCGATGCGTAGACTCGAAGGGTCCCAAGTGTGGCATCTTTAAGGGCGCGAGTCAGGAAGAGGTACGCACGTGATGTTATCGATAAGCAAAGCGCGTCGGACGCGCCTGCTACCTTCGTGTAGCGACGGCATCATCGCTTCCATCTCAACCACACAAAACTTCACTTCGACACGGCCAGGTGCACAAACACTGCCTGTTCTTATTCCAAAACTCCGACTTCAGTACCACCGTCCACGATGCTGCTGACAAGCACATATCAACCACATATGCCGAACCAGCATTGTGCCACCCACGCGCCTGTTCGATCCTCACCATTACGCGAACGCTCCGCGAATGCTGGCGCAAGGCTGTTCGAGTTCAGTATGGCATCACAGCCCAGCGAGAAACCCTTGTCGCAATCACAGCGATCGTACAAGGCCATTCCAGCATTGCAGACACGCGACGCAGCCACAAAACGGCGGAGAGAGCTTTTTTTCAAGCGTGTGCAGAACAACCGAGAGGATAAGAGATGGGAGTCTCGAGGTGAACAAGTAATTGCCACAACGCACTTCACTCCAGCCAGACGCATTGACTTACACGACACAGATTCAGCAATTAAATTTCGTCACCGAGCGCAAACGGTGGGAAAGCAGAAAGGCACAAGAAGCCCCGCCTGAGGCGCAAGAGACGGATGAGGACCTTTGGAGCGACGCAATGCTGCCATCATCCTCGTACGAAATGCCACAGCTCGAGCCAGAGATGAGCGAGGCCGATCATATACTCGCACAAGAGGAGCACGAGCTTCAACAGTTGATTGCATCGATGGAGCAAGAGCAGGGTCAGGATAAACCACAGCATTACGGTAGCGACGACGAGGACTACGACCAGATCTTTATACAGTGCTCGGCAGATGGCGATTTTGGGTATCATCATCATCATCAGCAGCAGCAGCAGCAACAGCAACAGCAGCTGCCACATGCTCCTTATTATGAAAATGGAGGAGTGGATGATATGGACATGACGGACGGTTGAGAACGCTCATGCTCCTTTGTGTAAGACACATCAAAACCACGGGCATGTTCGTGGTATAGGAGTCGGGAGCTATCTCCAGGCGCTTCTTGATCCATCAGGAAGCGCCGCGTGAAAGCACTTGAAAGGCTTCGCGTCTATGTTACTGGCATGTTTACTTTAAATTAATACGCTACTGAGTCGGACACCCCTCGTCCATGCCCGCGAGTGCTTCCTGTGCGGCATTCATATCACCCACAAGATCGGGCGGCGGTGAGCCAGCGGCTTGCATCTAGCGCTAGTCAGTCATGTTGTCGAGGAAGATTCAAGGGGTTGCCTACCTTTTGCATCCTCTCCACAATATACTCTCTGTCTTTCGCGTTGTCATCACTATACCCTTTCCTTTCGAAGCGTCCCGTGATTTCCCTGACCAGCGTCTGCTGCTCCTCGTACCTCTTGAGGTCTTCTTTCGATACCTTTTCTTTGTTCTTCTCCATCCAAGCTGGAAACTTGACGTCAAGCTCTTTCATGGGCTCGTACAAGATTTCCTTGTTGGTCAACTGCTCCATCATGCCCATGAGTATCTTGCTGAAATCCTCATCGCTCCCTTCGCCTCCAAGCCCTCCGCTCTCCATCTCCTTGAGCATCTGCGCGAGGATGTCGTCTTGGTTCGCCGAAGACGCTGCGGCGGAGGATGCTGCATCACCAGACTCTTGCATGCGCTCCATAGTCTTCTTGATCGTATCTTGGAAGCTCTTGTCTGCTTTACCCGCGGGCTCGCTTGCTTTCGAAGAAGTGCCGTCTTTGAGCGACGACGAGGCCGCAGCAGCGGCTTCAGAGGCCGTCGGCGCGGGGAGGTGGTCGCCGCCCATTTCGCTGTTCATTTCCTTCATGATGTCTTCAAACTGCTTCTGGAAGTCGCCCTGGCCGAGCAGCTGCTCCATCTCCTCTTGCAGCTTCTTGGCGAACTCGTCTTCATCTTGCAGGAGGAGTTCGGCCGGCGATATGTCTTCTGGTCTGCCAGGGCCGGAAGAAGATGGCGCTGGCGGTTGCGGTGCGGCTTTGGGTGCAGAGGCTGTAGGGTCTGTGTGAGGGTTGGAGTCGAGTTTTATGTTTGCAAACTCGTCTAGGACGTCGTCCAGGTCGGAGAGCTCGTCTTCCTCGGGGTCTGAGGCGATGTCGGCTGGTGGAGGGGCAACTTTCACGTGCTCGGCCTCTTGCTTTGCTGGCGCGTCCGCCATGGCTGCGAAGAATGACGACTATCCTCTCTCACCAGCGAAGTCCAATATGGCTTGAGATGTGAAGTAGGGCACAAGTGGAGGGCGTTGGATAGGCAGATGCAGGTCCCTCTGGCGCTGCTGCTCTGTGCTGATAGCCGTCGACGTCCAGCCTCGGCCGTTGCCAAGTGGGGCAGTCGTAGCTCGCAGCGCGCAGCTCACAGCCGGTGCAGCGGGGCAGGGATGCTTCGCTGGCTGGGCGAGATCCATTGTACGTCACGTGCGCACGTCGACTCGACTGGACTTCACTTCCACGGCCAAGCTTGGACGCTGCCTGCTCTCACTTTCACTCTTCACTAGGCTTGCCGCCTTGCCGCCTTGCCGCTTTGCCAAACGAAACGCCGTGGGCGCCTTGGATCCGTCGCACAGCCGCTTCGCCTCTGCCTTGATCAACCGCGCAACGAGCGACAGAGTGCGGAATCCCTACCACGAAGCTCGATACCAGCCTTGCGACCCCACCATGTCTCTTTGCATGAACCGACTCTCGGAGGAGAGGTGAGCTGGCCATGTCTGCGCGAAGAGAGCCAGCCCGGGTGCTGACGAGGTTCTAGGAAGCAATGGAGACGCGACCACCCGTTTGGCTTCTTCGCCAAACCCATGCGCGGCGCGAACGGCATGATGGACCTCAAGAAGTGGGACTGCGGTGTACCGGGCAAGGAGAAGACAATCTGGGAAGGTGGTCTGTTTAAGCTGGAGGTCACATTCCCCGACGAGTATCCTACAAAGCCGCCAAAGTGTACGTCGTCTTCCACCAGCCTGGCTGTCCGCTGCCTCACCACCTTCTGACACAACGCAGGCAAATTCGTCCCGCCGCTGTTCCACCCCAACGTTTACCCGTCCGGCACCGTATGCCTGTCGATTCTCAACGAAGAAGAAGGCTGGAAGCCCGCCATCACAATCAAGGAGATTCTGCTTGGCATCCAGTCACTGCTCGACGAGCCCAACCCAGAATCGCCGGCACAAGCAGACGCGTTCAACTTGTTCAAGAAGGACCGGGCGGCGTATGAGAAGAAGGTGCGCGGTGTTGTTAAGGAGAACCCTGCACCTTAATCGGGCGTGTCGGTTGTGTCGACGACATGTGTCGGCTTGAGCTCGGACCGGAAAGAAGAGTCGAAAGGTTGGGGAAAGAGGCGAAGCGTTGTGGGTCAGGGCATTCGATGTCTTTGCGTCACCGAGGGACACTTATTTGGCAAGCGTTCGTCAGGAGGATGCTCTATGCACGGGTTTTGGCGTTAAGGAGTGGTAGGACATGATGGGGGGCGGGCTCACTGCAGCTCTATATCGGTGCCTTTGGACCTATACTCTCAGCGACAAAGCAAGAAGCGAAACGACCACAATCATGCCATTTTCAGCCTGCAGTGAGCAGTGAAGTTTCCTCACAAGACTTTTCACAAAGATTTTCTGAGCTTAATCATCTCAGCGCACTGAAAAATGCGTCTGCCCATACACGCGTAGCTTGACTTGCCCAATTTTCTCTTTCCCAAATACTGTGTAGATAGATAGCGCGTTGCAGCTGCAGAGTGAGGCCATCGCGCAGACCCCAGTCTATTGTCTTAGCGCAACTTAGCTCCGACCCACGGCAGCGTCACGTCCCCATGGCTACATTCCAATTACCTTCACTCGGGCGCCTTTCCTTGACTTTACTACATCTCTATTACTGTCGCGTCAGCTGCTGGAGCTCGTCAACTATATTGTGGAAATTGTCTGCCTCGTCAACACTTGGCCTATCCTCTTCCGCGTTGCAACGCTAAAGAGCTCTCAGTAGCCTTGTACGCTCAGTCACCGTAGAGGCTCCCTCTGCATACTGCTAACGCGCAACGTAGCCCTGAAGAAGCCCAGCCATCATGTCTGACGTCGAGACGGAGCAGAAGCGCGAGGAAGAGCAGCGCCGCGAGGAAGACGAGCGCCTCGATACCGCAGAAGATGAGCGCCGTGGAGAGGATGTCACCGAAGAGGTACGACGTACTTGCTCACCAGAGCGCGGTCGCTTTCATCTCTTACTGCGCGCAACGTCTGCGCGACAGGCATCCTGCTAGCCACAAACAACAGAACGCCAGACTAACAATGCGCAACAGGAGGAGATCTCAGCCATGAGGCGCCGCGTGCAGGAGATGGAGGAAGAAGCACAGAAGCTGCGCGAAATGCAGCAATCGCTCGACCATGAGCGCCACGAGATGCGCGAGAGCAAGGAGGACGTCGACTCGCGGAGTGTGTTCGTGGGCAACGTAGACTACGGGGCCAGCCCCGAAGAGATCCAGGCACACTTCCAAAGCGTCGGCAGCATTAATCGTGTCACCATCCTGCTCGACAAGTTCACAGGCCATCCGAAAGGGTCAGTACCAAGAGGAGGTTTTCTTTGAACGTCTGTCTGCTTGTATGAGACTTGTTGCACCCACCTTCGAAGCCATGCGCATGCGCCGCATGATGCGCTGTTGCACTCAGCCCGCGTCTGACAACCACCGCCCCTAACATCGTCTTTCGCAACCTGGCAAGAGTTTGGCAGAAAGATCGGAACGCTAATGAGCGTATGCAGGTATGCGTATGTAGAGTTCACAGAACCCAGTCTAGTCAACGAGGCTCTTGTCCTCGACAACAGCCAGTTCCGGAACAGGAATCTGAAGGTACGTCCCCAGTGCGCAACATGATGAAACCCACTCCACCGGTACTGATACAACATCCAGGTCGTCCCCAAGCGAACCAACCTACCCGGGATGACGCGCGGTGGCCGAGGCGGTCCTAGAGGAGGCCGTGGTGGTTTCGGCGGTCGAGGTGGGCCATACGGTGGTCGTGGTGGTGGCTACGGCGGCGGCGGCGGCTTCGCTCCTCGAGGAGGCGCCTACCGCGGTGGATACCGCGGCGGCCGTGGAGGCTCTGGCTACCGTCCATACTAGATTGTGCGACTGCGGGACATCTTGTAGACTTTGGTCACTTTAGGAGTTGCCGCTCGCCACGGTGTGCTTGGATTTTGGAAGACAGAAATAAGCCAGGGTTTTCCCTTGTGGATCTCCAGAGGGCTTGTATCATATCGTTGTGTGTAGGATGATGGAGAAATCGAGGCCCCGCAGCATGATTTGTTGCTGTTTTTGCGCATAGGGCTGGTGCCGTACCGCGACTATTGAGGATCGTCATCGATATCATTGTGTTCAGTCATTGTTCAATCAATGTTTGTGCCTGGATAACTGTTTCAGGATAACGCGCACTTTCACGCTGGAGCTCGACATGCCAATCGCAAAAAGGACTGTAGCACCTTACTCGTACAGGAACGTCTCGATTGTCGTTCAGTGGAGTCAAACATTTTCCTTGATGCTGAAGGCAACAACTCACGCTTTATACCCTGCGCCCGTTGCAAACTAATATTTACCATCTCCCACACCCTGCTGCTCAGGCGCCCATTCCGGGTCTTCTTTGCTCTTCACCAACTCATGTACATCTTGCCTTGAACCTACAATCTCTCGCCCATTCACCAAGTCATTCTCGTCTGCTCTCTTGGCCGCCTCTTCCTCGTTCTTTGCAATTCCTGCCTTGATGTGTCTATGAATCAGTCGTTTCCGCGCAATCTGGAAGTCTACATCCACAAACCACAGCTCATCCATGAGATCCGCCGCTTCTTTCCAAGGGCCATGGTTCAGAGAACAGTAGTTGCCTTCAAAGATGACAATGCGAACGGATGGTGCGATTGGGATATCGTCTGCGACTGGATCTTTCTTCGCGTGATCGAAGCTAGGTGCATACAGCGTACGTGTTTCCGGCAATATTGGCTCCCGAAGCTTCTTTACCAACGCGAGAAACTTTTCGGCGTCAAACGTGAATGCGGCTCCTCTGCGTGCATGTGCGTTTTGCGGGTCGGGCATAGCGTCGAGTTGCGCACGTGAGAGATGGTAGCCGTCCATGGGAATAAAGGCTGCCACAGGATTGCCATTGTATGTTCCCGGAGAGTTGTGTGCGTGCTTCTTATTGAGGCCATTGGAGACTTTGGCTGCGAGCGTAGTCTTGCCTGGGTGCGGTCAGGTTTATAGCTGAACATGCAATGCTGTGCACAGTACCTGAGCCCGGAATACCGGAGACTCCAACCATCAACCGCTGTGATCTGCTGACATCTTGGAACTTTTCTGCAAAATACAGTCAGTATGCAGTCACAGGATGCTCCAACATGTACTACCATACCCCAGGTCTTCTCTACAAGGCGATCGACTTGTTCTTGCATGGTGGAATTGGCGCGACACAAGCAGGTAGAAACAGGCGACTTTTGTGTTGTTGGAGCTGCGTTTAGGCGATTGGACACCCAGGGACTATCAGGGCCAACCGGTAATCAGTGTGAACGGGTTGCTTTTGCTCCGGCGCAATCTTTGTTGACTGTGGGGGCTCGACATGCTCTCGAGCAATGCCCGAGTTACCGCTGACGTCGTTCTGCGGGGGGGAACCGCTGCACGTGATGGACACCGTGGGCTGATGTGTCAAATATTTTGGAGACAGCGGGACACGGCGAACGATATGAGCCCAGGACTGCACATCTACGATCTCCATTATGGGTGCTTTGGAGTTTGGTGCGATGATGCTGCGATGAAGGGTCACAAGAGCCACTGACCAATCGGTGCTCGAAACCCCAGCGGAAGTAATCAGGGGTGCAAGGCGCCTGACGCCGAGAAGGATGCACAGGTTACGGCTGCCGATACACTTCCTAGGTTGTGCGACGCTTGTATGCGTAGACAACAAGTATCATGGTAGGACACTTGCCGTAGTGATTCTTTGAATTCGCAAACCTATCAGCCCACGCCGTAGCTTGACTCCAGGGACCATGCAGCAATCAGCGATTTTGGTAGCGCTCGCCCTTTTCACTCCTGCGCTCTCGAAGACGGTCGATTCATCTCTCTATTCTAACGAAGCGCCGCTGCTATGGGGCCCCTACCGACCCAATCTCTATCTGGGCCTTCGCCCCAGGGTTCCCGAAAGTCTCGTTGCGGGGTTGATGTGGGGAAAGTTGGATGAGCAGGAGAAGAGTGGGTGAACAATGTCGTTGGGACATGTGCCTGCAGTGCTGACTGAGACCGCAGAGCTACGACATACAGTAGAGCAGAGTGATGGCATGGCCATGTACGGCTGGAGCACGTACGATGCACGCGCCGGCGGCACGCAGATCATCCAAGACGTTGGAAACCAAATCGATGTCACGACTGAGTTCATAAAGAAGTCTGAGGGTCAAAGTGCAGGCAACTGGGCGCTGCGAATCAAAGGCAAACCTCGCAATGGGGCACCGGCAGATCTGAAGACTTCTGTTATCTTCTATATCGGCATGGAAGATCAGGCGAGCTGTGCGGACTGCCAACTCGAAGCCTTCGAACAACTTGGTGCTGGCGATGACAAGTCTGTTGAGGCTGTGAACTTTGCAATCAAGCACCCACGGTTGGGCTCAGCCGGCATACATATCCCAACATCGGTTGGCGAGAACGGGCGACATGAAGGCACAATCGTGCACACGTTGAACACCACCGAAGACAAGCTATGGCAGGCAAAATGTGAGTGCGGAAAATCCCAATGGGACAAGTGCGCTGTTCATTTGGGTCAATAGCTGACATTCCTGCGTGGAAGAAGCCACTTTCCTAGACTTGTTGAAGGCTCAGTCAAAAGACGTAACAGAGGCCGGAAAAATGGACGTGGTGCTTCTCAACTCGCCAGGATCAGGCAACATGCACTTCGTGCAGATTGTTGTTCACGGCAGTTTTGACTTTGACGTGCTCTACTCAACGCGGACGGCAACGCGTGCCATGACAACCTCGGAGATGGCGAGCAGTATCCAAGATTCTGTAGTAGCATACAGAAAGGCATACTCCCGCGTATTTACGCTAAAAGCTCCGTTCAACACCGATCAACACGCCACATTCGGCGAGAAGATGCTTGCCGACTTATTGGGTGGCATTGGGTACTTTGAGGGTACCTCCAAAGTCGACATCTCGAAGAAGGCCATCTATGCGGAAACGACTGGAAAGTTCTGGGAGAAGACTGAGGATGCTAAGAAGCACGCTACGCCCGAGACGACGGGACCGTACGAGCTCTTCACGCATACTCCCGCTCGAGCTGTATTTCCGAGAGGCTTCCTCTGGGACGAAGGGTTCCACTTGATTCCAGTACTCCAATGGGATGTTGATCTAGCTATGGAGGTTGTTCATAGCTGGCTGAGCACCATGGACAAGGACGGTTGGATAGCTAGGGAGCAGGTGTTGGGTACTGAAGCAAACCATGGCACGCCAAGCGACTTCGTCACGCAATATCCACACATCGCTAATCCGCCGACGTTGTTCTTCGCAGTCTCGAGGTTTATCGATATGCTTCAGGGCAAAGCAAAATATCACGGCCACACATCAACCCTTTTGAAACCCGAGGCCGGAAAAAAGTTCGTCACAAAGCTGTACCCACTGCTGAAGAAGCACTACGAATGGTGGCGAAAGTCTCAGGCGGGCGATGTGGAAGCTCACTCTGTTCCGTCAGCGAATCTTAATGAAGGGTACAGATGGCGGGGCCGTACGCCAGAGACGACCTACCCGAGTGGTCTGGACGACTATCCACGCGTCGAGCCCCCAGACATTACCGAGCTGCATGTCGATGCGCTGTGCTGGGTTGGTCTGATGTCCCGTACCCTCGAGAAGATTGCCTTCTTCACCGAAACGACGCACGATGCGTTCACCTACCAAAACCACGTTCGCGGCGTCAAAACCAATCTGGAAGTCCTTCATTGGCAAGACAAGCAAAAGGTGTACTGTGACACCGTAGTCCGCGACGACAAACACACCTACGTCTGTCATAAAGGCTACCTCTCCCTTTTCCCTTTCATGACCGGCTTCATCGATGCTGCTCATCCTCATCTCGACGCAACGCTCTCCCTCCTCCGTGACCCAAAGCACCTCTGGACCGATCACGGCATCAAGTCTCTCTCGCAAGAAAGCAAGAAGTACGGTGTAGGCGACAATTATTGGCGTTCGCCAATCTGGGTAAACATGAACTACCTCATCCTCACGCAGCTTCTTACCCTCGCAAAAACTCCGGGCTCGCAACAACAGCGTTGCAAGGATATTTATATCGAGCTACGTCGTAACATCGTACATACGATATTTAGCTCATGGCTGCAAACAGGTTATGCATGGGAGCAGTACGATCCTGTCGGCGGACACGGACAGCGAACACAGCACTTCACAGGCTGGACGAGTTTGGTGGTCAGTATCATGGCGATGCCGGATCTGGAGCAGGGAGAGGGGGTCAAGGAGAAGGTTAAGGAGATCTACGAGGAGGCGAAGAAACAAGCGGTGCAAAACCAGGGGTATAGCGCGGGTACAGTGGCCTTTTTGGTAATGCTAGTGGTATTTGTTTATGTTACGAGGAGGAGATTTGCGGGGACATGGAGGAGTTGGAGGAGGGAGAAGAGGAGCGGGGACAGGAATGTGTGATGAGGGAATAGGTCAATGCT
Organism: Ascochyta pisi; assembly: GCA_039634435.1. Taxonomy (NCBI): domain Eukaryota; kingdom Fungi; phylum Ascomycota; class Dothideomycetes; order Pleosporales; family Didymellaceae; genus Ascochyta; species Ascochyta pisi. The sequence goes on along the minus strand of CP113326.1, from coordinate 765,787 downwards.
GTGTAGGATATTTCGAATAATATTGACTGTTTTCATACCTACAGAAGGTGTCCTGCAAGACGCGCGACAGAACATACAGCCGTTGCATTTTAAAAAGTTTGTCGTAAGTCGTTTGCTACTCCATTCGCCCCGTCCAAGTCTTATCCATACCAAGCATATTGCACATGAAACGAAGGGTCGCGTGCCCCGACAGGTATGCACCTCGGCGATGTCGATCGGCTCTCCGTGCAACCCAGAAGGAAGGGAAGGCTGTTTTTCGACATGAAGCCATGGGGAAGGCCCGGAGGCCCGCGGATGACTTCATGGTTTGCTGTAATCAATGCAGGCCAGGTCGTAAGCAAGCAGGACAGGAAAGGCATTTTGGAATCCTAGTTTCGCATACGCCGGAAACAGAGGGCTCAACGCACACACCGAGTCGATCGTGCAGAGGCTTCCTTAGACTTGAGTGGCGTGCTGAGTTTGAGGCTCCGCGTTCTCGACAAAGTCAGATGCTGAGGTCTCACGGTTCAAGCTGGTCTCGCGGTGCAGGAAGGTGCCACCCTCCTTTGACGGGCTGCCCGCTTTCAGATCTCCACTGCTTGGTGCCTGTCCGTTGACGGGTGTGGGCGGGGCCATGTGTGGAATCTTCTCGGGGTTAGGGTGCTCGCGGCCGACCTGGGTGACACCGGCGTCTGAGGCCTTGCCGGCCTTGGAGAGGGCGTAGTCGCCACTGTCGAAGTATTTGCGCTCCTGTGGCATTGCGTTAGCCCAGCGTCCTGCAGCGACAGGAAGTGCGCGAAGCATGACGGACCTTCAGCTTGTTCTGCAGCAAGTCCTTCTTGTTGGGGAGCTTGCCGTAGAGACGGAAGAGCTTGGCCTCCTCGGGCGACATTTTCTACACATTGTGTCAGACCTGGCCTTGGTACAGCCTAGGGCGTTGCCAAAGGGGCAGCCGTGCGAGCAGCGACAGCGCTGTGCAGGGGCCGCAGATGACGTACGCTAATGTCCACCTTGTTCTGCTGGTGGGGGTTCATGTTTGCGGTTGAGCTGACGTGTTGCTGTGCGGCGGGGTGCGAATGCGGCGGGCAAGAGGGGCGGTTGCGTGCGAGAAGACGGGAGAGGTCGTGGTTTATGCTTTGTCGTCGTCGTAAATGTCGTGGCTAGAAACCAGGGTCAAGGGTCCAGCACGTCCACGAGTTGGCCGTTTGGGCAGCAGGGTCGTGGCAGGGAACCGGTCGGTTTTGTGTCTGGCTGCCGGCTTTCCAGCGCGGGCGATTGGACGTCGAAGAAGCTCGGGCGTGTCTCGCAGCTGCTGCCTGACAACAACACACAACAACAGTACCCGGTGGCTATGACGGAGACTGACTCGTGTCCTGTGGTCTTGCGTCGAAACTGCGTCGTGGACTGACTGGTCCAAGGGAGTGAATGCCCCTCAATCCACACAAAGCGATAAGCCTTTATCGTCCGAGGTAGCGCCTGCTCTGCGAACACGGCTCTGCTGCAAGACAGGCAGCGCAGCAACACAATACCAGGCGCACTTGTCAAACGGACGCAGCCTCAGCGCGTTGGACGGGAGAAGGAGCGGAAGGAAGGAACAGGTCACAATCGTAGTCGAGGTTGCGTTCTGCGTGCGGTCTCAGAGCGCGGTAAGAGCACTGAAGAAGCAGCAGAGAGGGGTATGCAGCAGATATGTAGCACGGGAGTGGGCCGATAGCTCGACCACAATGCTTCCCTGTTCGGCATCTTGTCATCTTGACTTGTCCCGGGGTGCAAGGGAGCATGCACATTACCGCTGCCCGCGAGAGGCAGGGCGAGCCTGACGCTGGACGCTTGATGCTGGACGCTTGACAGCCGCTGGGTGGACGACCACTGACGACTACCTGGGATTGCCGTGTGCCTTACCACTCATGGAGCTCCTATAACGTCACGCGTGCTCACTAGCGCTCTGGATCGCCAGGACCGCTCCCAATTCCTGTCGAACCTACAATGCCTCCGTCTAGTAGCGTTGCTTGTGCAGCAGCTTTCGTCCTGAAAGCAGTTGCCCGCTGCTCACCATCGACTGAGATGATTGTGCGAACCCCATACCTAGCTACAGACTCGCAGAGCATCAAGCCCCTCGGGCACTTGGTTGACGTCGGCTCGCACACGTAATAGGCTACTACTTGCTAGCTCCGATCTCTTAGTGTGCTCGCCAAATCCTTGCTGGCCGCCTTCAGACCACATGCTCCGCTTAGCAAATCACTACTGCAACGCTCGCACCATCAACGACCATCCTCAAAGACCGTTCTGGGACGTAGTCGACCGCTTCAGAGTCCGGGTGAACGAACAGCTAGCAGACCCCCGAAAGCTGCCACCAACTGCTGCGAATTGTGAAGACTGCTGCGAATTGTGAAGACTGCAGCTGACTTGTACACCCAAACAAAATTAACACCGGAAAAAAAGTTCTCTTCCATCCCACCCAACATGGCCGGTGCGGGGAAGACTTTCGTTGTCGAGCACCTGGACCCAGAACTGGAACAGTGGTCATCACTTGAGTACTCAGCTATTGCTCAGGAATGTCACGATTCTGGGTCCCAATTTCTCCTCTCGTCTGTACCGACTTCCTTGAAGTTGCCCGAGAACCTGCAGCAAGCCAAGGGCCTGAATGTCGAGACACGAGGCATTGAAGAAATCTACGCGGACCGTAAGAACCGAGTCTGCTTGCTCGATCCCGCTGCTGCCAAAGATCTTAGTCCAGAGGACGGCGACAACTTTGATATTTTTCTCTTTGGAGGTATCCTCGGTAAGATACAGTGTTTCATGTGCTATGTTGACGTTGACTGACGTAGCCGTAGGTGATGACCCACCCAGAGGTATGTTACGCAACCAACTCCTGTCATCGTTGGCCACAGAACTGACAGTTTACTGCGTGAAGATCGAACCTCGGAGCTGCGCAAGAAGGGCTACGAAGGCCGTCGACTTGGGCCGGTACAGATGACGACCGATACAGCCGTCCGTGTCACGAGGATCTGTGTTCAGGACAGAGGTATGTATCTTTTGCATGTGCATGTTCGAATGTTAAAGGTGTGCAGTCCCAGTCGAGAAAATCCCCTATGTCGACCACCCAGAGATTAGGACCAACGCGAACGAGAGCACCGAGATGCCCTTCCGTTATGTTGTCGGCAAGAATGGAGAGCCTATCATGCCACCGGTACGGCCTTGCGCACTGCAGATGCGCAGCCAGATTGGAAGTCTTAGATGCTAACCGTCAGTAGGGCATGGTCGATCTCATCAAAAAGGACTCTGAGAAGAGTCTTGATGATCTCTTTTAAGGGTTGACTTGAGATGATGGAATCACCAACGATCACATTACGATAGTGGAGTCAGCAGCATGTCCAAAGTCTATCTACGCCACTGTGGCACGCAGCTTTCGACATGTCTCAAGAGATACCGTTTCCAGCAAGGCAGGCGGAAGTCGCGCACAGAGAGGGCTGCTGTGTGTATTACCTTGTGGGAAACGGAGCCCAAATCGGTGGAGAAGGGACGGGCCGACTGGAGGATCTCGGCTGGGAACGTCGATCGGTGTTCGGAGACGGTAGCGAAAGCAGAAGATGAATAAAAGTCGAAGATGGCTCGTGGATCACTCATTCAGTGAAGGGGGTGCTGACAGGTCCTCCTGGGGCGAATGCAGGGGCATGTCCAGCGATGCTGTGAATGTTGATGCAAGCGGCTGTTGGCCGCTGGAGACAGGCGATCCAAGCTCCCTCGTGTGGCGCCTCTCCCGCACGCCTGAGGCCTGGGAAGCCTGGTGATACAAGAAACTCACACTGCAACGGTGTCAGAGCCGCACACCACGCGAAAGGCGCGGAAGGAGAGGAGATGCGAAACGCGGAGGTTTACGAGCCCACGAACGGGAAGGATGGCGTGGCGCGTGATTGGATGGTCCCTGCATCCTTTGGCATGGGGACCAGCTGTACAGCCTGTACCTTGGCGGACAGGGACCAAGCCATCACGACGGCCATGGGCATGGAATAAGAGACTCTTTAGACTTTTCAAAAGCTCCGTCCTCTTGCGTGCGTCCATGCTGCATGCGCCCCGTTCCTCGTGCAATTGACGATTCTCTTGTGCTTCCGTGAAACCCCGGCGTTGTCTCTGTACTTCAAAGCACCCCTGCCGCGCTCTAAGGACTCGTCAGCTGCGGCCAGATCATCCACTCCCCAAACCCCCGTGCCCAACAGCAACCAAGTGAGCGCCTAGCACTGGTCTCAAGCAATCTAGCTATCTTCTCGCTTTACTCTTACTCGACACGCTCCTGCGCCGAAGAGACACGCCCGCGACCTCCATGAGATAGCGAGACACAATCGCCCTCGGCACCCTCGGCACCCTCGCCCATGACCATGTTCTGCACAGATTTGCGGCTGCGATGGCGGACAGCACTCGTTGGCGGACTGCTGGCAACGCTGTCTTTGTTGCCCGGCAGCGCGGCGCAGGCCAAGACGCAGGCCGACTACTTTATACACGAGCTTCCTGGCGCGCCACAGCCGCAGTTGAAGATGCACGCAGGGTAGGATTCCCTGGGCAGAGGCATACACGCAAGCGCTGACCAAGACTGCAAAGACACATCGAAGTCGATGCCGCGCACAACGGCAACCTGTTCTTCTGGCACTACCAGAATCGCCACATTGCCAACAAGCAGCGCACCATACTATGGCTCAACGGAGGACCCGGTTGCTCCTCGATGGACGGCGCAATGATGGAAGTCGGTCCCTACAGAGTGACAGAAGATGGCAACCTCAAATACAACAATGGGTCCTGGGACGAGTTCGCCAATCTGCTCTTTGTGGACCAGCCTGTGGGCACCGGCTTTAGCTACGTGAACACGGACAGCTATCTGACCGAGCTCGAGCAGATGGCAGAACACATGGTCATCTTCCTGGAGAAGTGGTTTGCGCTGTTCCCCGAGTACGAGCACGATGATGTGAGTTGGCACCGCTAGCTTGGCACAGGCAGCAACTAACAGCGCGCAGTTTTACATTGCAGGTGAATCCTACGCAGGCCAGCACATACCACATATTGCACGCGCAATCCTCAAACGAAACAAGAATCAGGCCAGCCGCCCATGGCCGCTCAAGGGCCTGCTCATTGGAAACGGCTGGATCTCGCCCGTCGATCAATACCTCGCATACCTTCCCTTTGCATACCAAAATGGTTTGATTGAGGCAGGCTCAGAGTCGGCGAGACGGGTCGAGCAACAACAGTCCGTTTGTGTCAACGCACTCAACGATGGCGGCAAAGACCGCGTCGACACGCCAGTTTGTGAACAGATCATGACTACCATCCTGGAAGAGACCAAGGACAAGTCGGCCGATCGCATGGAACAGTGCGTCAACATGTACGACATCCGTCTGCGAGACGACTCGTCTTGTGGTATGAACTGGCCTCCGGACTTGAAGCAGGTCACTCCTTACCTGCGCCGTCAGGATGTCATCAACGCTCTCCACATCAACCCCGACAAGAAGACTGGGTGGCAGGAATGTAACGGAGCGGTAACTGGCCACTTCCGCGCTAAGAACAGCGAGCCTGCTATCAGGTTTCTTCCGGAGCTGCTCGCTGAGGTGCCAATCACACTCTTTTCTGGAGACAAGGATATGATTTGTAACCACGTCGGTACAGAAGCCATGATCGACAAGATGAGCTGGAACGGCGGTAAGGGCTTTGAGCTCTCCCCTGGTGTTCTGTCTTCCAAGCGCGATTGGGCGTTCGAAGGCGAGCCGGCCGGTACTTACCAGGAGGCGCGCAACTTGACCTACGTTGTCTTCTACAATTCTAGCCACATGGTTCCATTCGACTACCCCAGGCGAACCCGCGATATGCTGGATCGTTTCATGGGGGTTGACATTGGTGAGATTGGTGGAGACCCAGCCGACAGCGTCATTGACGGCGAGAAGGGCCCGTTGACGAGCGTGGGTGGCCACCCCAACTCTACAAAGGCCGAAGAGGATAAGGCACAGGCGTTGAAGGAAGCCGAGTGGAAGGCATACTATCGCTCTGGTGAAGTTGCGCTCGTGGTTGTTATCATCGTCGCCGTTCTCTGGGGCACCTTCCTCTGGCGCAGTCGACGCCGCAGCAGTGGGTACCAGGGAGCGGAGGGTGATGAAGGCCGGGAATCTCTGCTCACCGGCATGGGCCTGGACAACTTCAGGCGAAAGGAGCGAAGAGCGGATTTGGAGGCCGCAGACTTCGATGAGCGAGAGCTGGACGATCTGCACGATGTGCCCAAGAAGCCGTCGAATGGGTACTCGGATAAGACGCGAGGACCACAAAACGATTCTACTTTCAGCCTGGGTGCGGACAGCGACGACGAAGCAGGTGGCAGCGAGCAAGGTCGCAGGAAAGAGTAGGCGGAGACAGGCATGGTTTTCACGGCGTGTTGTATCACGAATGTGGAGGGTTGGATACCTACTACAAGCATTACAGGCGTTGCCTGTCTGGCATCAAATTGAACTGTATTCCACAACTGGCGTCAACCTAACAGGATTGCCATTCTGCCAGGCAACACACACTTAGTGTTCTTTACATGCTGAAGCCTGGAGCAAGCGGGGAGCTCGATGTGGCCAAATACGTGAGCACGTGAATGGTGGGCTAGCGCGTTCCTTGCTGCCTTGAGCGCGTCACCTTTAGCCACCCTTCGACACCAACGCGACGGCGCTCAATGCACACCACATCGTGAGTGCACAACAATGCCTGCGTAAGTGCCAGGAAATGCGGTCCCACTATCCGCGCACATACGGTTATTGTCTTCATCGACTGACGGTGACGCAGGCCCGGCGACCAATACAGCGGCGGCAACGTCAAGAACCCGTTCGAGGAACGCGTCGTACCCAACTTCACCGCACAAGAAATCGCGACATTACAAAGCCGATTGAACAAACAACTCGGGCCCGAGTACATATCGCAACGACCAGGCAATGGTGGCGGTCGAGTGGCATATCTGGAGGGGAACAAGGCGATAGCTCTTGCCAACGAGGTGTTTGGGTTCAATGGCTGGTCGAGTTCCCTCGGGCAGGTGCAAATTGATTACGTATGTGTAGTCAGTTTGAGACAGGAGGAGGGTGACTGACAGTGGCAGGTCGACGAGCATCAGAATGGCAAAGTCAGCCTTGGCCTATCGATCGTAGTGAGGATCACGCTCAAGGACGGCACATACCACGAGGTAAGTCTGACCATGTACACCACGAACCATGCATCTGATTTGATATCAGGATATCGGCTACGGTTCAATAGAGAACGGTAAAGGCAAAGCAGCATCGTTCGAGAAAGCGAAGAAAGAAGCGGCAACAGATGGCCTGAAGCGCTCGTTACGAACATTTGGTAACGTCCTCGGCAACTGCCTATACGACAAGGAGTACCTCAAGAAGGTCCAGGCGATGAAGGTGAAGCCCATCAAGTTTGAAGAAGGCAACCTCTACCGACACCCAGACTTCGCACTGCCACGACCGCAGGATGAGCAAGCACTCGTCAAGCCCGAGCCACTCAGGACACCCGGCCGCTCGAACCAGATCTTGAGGACACGAACAGACCATCTTACACACTCGACCACTGCGGAATCTGCAGATTTCGACGATGAGTTCGATGGAAATCTGTTCGACGGCGTTGAAGTTTCCGAGGACCAGGGCGAAACCGCCTTTGATTCAGCTTCCTCAGACACTGTTGTGCCACGAGCAATCGAAGCGGCTAAGCAGACAAATGGCATGGACGGAACGAAGGGCACGAACTCGGGACGCAACACACCTGGCCCTCAACACGGCCCTCCACAGCCTCATGCTCAGAGACTATCAGCACCAGTAGGGCGTGGGCAAGGGCCTCCACCTCAGCAGTTCCAGCCAAACCAGGGACCTGGGCGGCCACAATCGAACGGACCCAACCAGCGTGGTCCACAAACGCCCCAGCAGCCTCGCCCGGATCAGGCCCGACGCATGCCTCCACCAACGGCTGACATGAACAAGGCACCTGGTCAACAGCAACAAACTGGACAGCAACCCCAACAGCAACCTCTTCGGCCGACTCCTCCACAAGCTCAGCAGGCTAACCAGCCGCGCCCCGGGCCACAGGCTGCGGGCAATACAGGTCCTGCAAACAACGCTCCTAACCTCAACGTTCGCCCACCCGTCGGCTTCGTGACCTCCCGCGCGGCTGAACAGTTGCAGAACGCCGAGTCTGCAGCAGCACTCAACTCCCTCGCCTTCAATCCTCACGCGGAATCGCCTGTTCCCAAGGACAAACGCACACCCGGGCTAGACCATACCCGTAGTGTCCCCGTAAAGCGCAAAGACGACGGTAGCGCTCCAGTGCCTCCACCCCAAGGTCTCGGACGTCCAGCAAACGGAAGCAGCGCGGGGCTCAACCGGCCAAGCACCTTTGCCAACCCACAACAAGACACCACCCGGCGGATCGGTATGCCAGGTGCACCCAACTATGCCATGAGTCCTAGTGCGAATCGTGGCGCGTACAAGCCGCCTACCTTTGCCAACGGGGGGGCGCCGAATGGATTGAAGAGGGAGAGGGTGGTGCTGCAGGATGTGAGCAATGCGGGTGTGAATGGCGTGACGGCGGAAGGGGGTGATGCGAAGAGGCAGAGGGTAGAGGTGCCTGGGGCAGAAAATGCCGGTGTTGGTTCTTCCTAGGTTTCCTGGTGGGGCATCTGGGGGTTTTGCTGGCACGCAGGAGAACATGCGCTACAAAGCATAATCACGAGGCGTTATTTATTGGCTGCTGTACATTGGAAACGGTGTCTTGGTGTTGGCCGGAGGAAGGGTCTTTCTTACTTTACTAGGGAGCATTTCTACAGGGCACATAGCAGGTAGCTAGGCGTGCAGGGGTTTCTGGCGCAACGACTCGTGTTACCTCGTCTCTCTACTTTTCTTGGACGTTGGAAAAGAAAGGGGAGTGCGTGTGTGACTTTCACATTTTTCTCCTATCCTATCGTGAGCGTTTCAGCCCAAGGTCCCGTATACGCCAGTCCGCCATAAAACGCTAATGCAATACAATGAAAACACTCCATCATCTCGCGATCCCCATGAACCGCAGTACCCGCTCTGCTTGGTTCGTCGACAAGGACAAATCGTTCACTAGATGACCATGTACAGTCCTTGCCACCCCCACATCCACACCCATACACGGCTGTCCGTAACGAAGACAGCCATGAAGAAGAAAGAAAAAGGAAAATCAACAGACAAATACACGAGCAGGCTTCCGGGTTTACCGCTTCTTCGTCCCCGGTCGGGGCTTGCACTCTTCGCCAATGACGGGGTGCAGCTTCAGCTTGATGGGATATTGGGGCGTGTTCCCGCTGAAGCCCTTGCTCCAGTCGTAGCTGACGGCGTAGGCGAAGATGTCGCCGTTTCGGGAGAAGGCGGTCGCGGTGATGGAGCCGCCGACCTCGGGGTAGCCCTTGAGACGGTGCTTGGCGTCCTTGTCCCAGAAGTGGAAGGTTCCGTCTGAGCCGGCGGTACTGAAGGTGCCGTGCTGGGGGTGGAAGGAGATTGCGTTTACCGAGTAGACTTTGGCGATGTCGCGCTGGGCGGGGTCTTGTTGGCGGTGGCATTTGAAGGAGAAGTTGAGGCTGGCGGGGTGTCAGTGGGGGAGTCTGAAAGGGGTGTGGAGTTGCGTACCTGGTGTCCTTGTCCTCGACGTACTGAATGGCACAACGTCCCTCGATGCTACCAACAGCGAAGCCCGAAGCGTCGGTGAAGCAGCTGACGACGCGCGTTTGCCACTTGAGCGGGCTGATGATGGTCTTGTAGATTTTGGTGGGCTCGTTGAGGTTGATCATGTTGATGTGTCGCTCGGCAGTAGCCACGACAAGAAGCTGGTCCTTGATGTCCATGCTGTAGACGCGGTCCTGGCACTGCAGCGTGGCGACGGGCTGGGCGCCCTTGAGGTCCCAGAACTTGACCGTCTTGTCCCACGAGCCTGTTGCGACGTAGTCCTGGCCGCCCGTCTGGAACCAGCGCACGCACTTGATGGCTTCTTCGTGGGCTTTGGCCTGTTGCGCTTGCACCTGGCCGCTGGCGGCGACGTTGCGGAAGTCGACAATGTTGAGCATGCCGGTCGAGTCGCCTGCGGCTACGCGCGTGCCGTCCTGTGTGCGTGTTAACTCGTGCCGTGCTGCCGTACTGCACTGTGCCTCTTACCTTTGACCAGCCAACGCCCAAGACGTGGCCCTGGCACTCGAACAGCCACTTGCCGTTCGCGCCGTTCCCAACGACCTCGTAGATATACACCTTCTTGTCCCAGCTAGCTACCGCAAGGAAGTCATTTGTGGGCGAGAACTGGAGGTCCTGGATGCTGTCTGAGGGGAGCTGGCTCTGCTGGACTTCGACATCCTTGCTGGTGTCGCCCGTGGTGGTGCTCGCCGCAGCCGGTGCTGACGATCCAAAAAGCGCCATCTTTCTTGCGCGTCGAGGGGTTCAGTTACGCGTTGGGAGTTGGCGGTGGTGGAGCTTGCGCGAGCTCTGGTCCGAGGGGAGAGGAAGTTTTGGCGCGTCGAGTGTACGCTTGCAAACGCGAATGGGTAGGAAGTGGATTGCAAGGGGCTGTTTATTCTGTGTGCTGCACGAGAAGCTTACACGGCAGTCTTTTCGTCTTTATGCTCGTACACCAAGCATGAAAGAAAGCCTAGGTATCCAAGCTTCACTCGTGCCTAGCGCTGCCTATTACCGCCTTGCGCTCCATCGGCGTTTTGTGCGCCGGCTTCCGCTCCGCCCTAATTAAATTCATCTCTGCGCGCTGCCACTTGCCATCCCCCAACGTTCCTCGCTCCAAGAATCGCAACGAAGCACACGCACAGAGTGCCCTCGGGCATCTCGCTCCGCTTTGGGAGAAAGTCCCCGGACAAGGGTCCTTTGGATCGCACTTTCAGCAACGAACCGCCATAGAAGCGCGGCCTCGTACCACGACGGCGCTTCTCACTCTCTTTTCCGTTTGCACTCTTTTCCTGACCTTTCTCGACGCTACGGGTAGAGGAGCCGGCGCCTGGACGATGATACGAGTCCGCTGGTCACCTTGCCCGCCGCCGACGGATTGACGAGGGTTTAGAGGAGGGGGGAGATGCTGGGTCGCGCTGGGTATCGAGGGTCTTCTCGTCCAGTTTATGGTCATGCGATTGCTTCTGCGCGTCTCGGTCACACGGGACGGCGGCAGGAGTAACTCAATGGGGCTTATTCTTGACGCGAGGAACGTTCACACCCACACCACACTTTTCGGATCCGCTCGCGTAGGTGCAGCTGCACGCTTGGTCGAACAAGCCGGATTCCCTTCAGCCACGGGTCCATATGATGAGATACACGAAATAGAGTCAAGCACTGAGGTTGTCTGAATCCCAAAGTGGTAGGACGCCGATGCTGAGTATTTCAACCTTTATCCTGATGGACCTCGAGGCTTAGCTAGTTGGACGGTGTTTTGTTCCACCATGAAAAAAATCAATGAATCAATCTACACTTGTTTTCTATTGCGTTGTGGTATCACGGGTCTGCATGGTATCGTCTCCCAGTCATGGTCCCTTCAGGCGTCGTCGCCCACAATGAAGGCCTTGGCCTCCTGGTAGGCCTTGTCGAGGTCATCGTTGACGACAATCTTGTCGTGTGGTGCCTCGGGGCTGTTGGCGAATTCCATCTCCACCTTGGCCTGGTTGAGGCGCTTGAGGATGTCCGCCTCCTTGTCGGTAGCACGGCCCCGCAGGCGCTTCTCGAGAATGTCCATGCTCGGTGGGGAGAGGAACAGGAACCTGGGGCGGGGGAAGGTAGGGTGGTTGGCGACCTGCTTGACGCCCTGCGTGCTTGTCAGTGCCTGTGTTCTGGGCGTGTCGAAGCGCGGATGCTTGCCTCCATCTCAATGTCCAGAATGCACGTCCTGCCCTTGTCCTCAATCTCCTCTATGGCCTTGACGCTGGTTCCGTAGCTGTTGCTGCCGAACGTGGCGTGCTCGACGAAGCCCTTCTTCTCGACCAGCTCGTTGAATTCCTCCTTGGTGACAAAGTGGTACTCGACGCCATCCCTCTCGCCGCCGCGCGGGTTGCGCGTGGTGTGGGAGACGCTGAAGCCGAAGCGGTCGGGGTACTCGTCAAAGAGGCGCTTGAGGATGGTCGACTTGCCAGCGCCCGAGGGGCCGGATATGACGATTGCGCGCGTGGAGGGGGTGGGTGCCATTGTGGAGGGGGTTGTGTAGGGGCGGAGCAAGCGCAGGCTTCTACGTGCAGCCGGGGCGACGGGCGAGGACAGAGGCAGCGAGCGCGTCAGGCGGGCGTGGGCTCGACGTGTGACGGCAGGGTGGGACGCGTGCAGGCTCCTGGTGAGTGCGGGCGGGCTTGGAGCGGACATGCGGACATGCGGCAGCGCAACGGCGGCCAATGCTGCTCGCCGTGTGCTGTCGAGGCTAGGGGTCTTGTGTTTGGCGTGTTTGCACTCTTGTGTTTGCACTCTTGTGTTGGTACTCTTATGTTTGCACTACCCTGTTTGCACTACCTGTTTGTACTGCGGGGAGCTTCGCGGGTGTCCTGAGTCCTGACATCACTGGGCCTCGAATCTCGTCAGTGCCACTTTTGGCTTTCACAACGCAACCACGCAGGCACCGCGCCTTGCAGTCTCTCGCACACGCCACACCCCAACGCCACACGTCGGGAAGCTGTAGTGCTTCAATTCACACACCATGGTACGCTCCTTGCTTTAATCTGTACACCATTCGCGAATACTCACATCCCCCAGTCCAAGCAATACCTCACCCTCCACACCGTCGACAATGCGCACCCAAAAGCGAGCGACATCTTCGCAGTCGCACCCACCTCCACCCAGCTCCTCTCCGCATCTGGCACCTCCTCCATCAACGTGTACGACACCACACAGCCTGAATTCCCCCTCGTCCAGACCCTCGACAAGGCACATCCTCTTGGCATTCACCATCTCGTGACCGCCAAAGAATCCACAGCACGCCGCGCCGCCAGTGCCGGCTTCGAGGGCAAGGTCAAGATATGGAGCCAGGGCGAAGACGGTCTCTGGGCCGAGGACGGAGAGATAGCCGACCAGAACAAGCCTGGCGAGATATGGGCCATCGCGCTGAGTGCAGACGGCCAGTACTTGGCGAGCAGCAGCATCAACGGCAAGATCAACGTCTGGAGTCTCGACAAGACACAGAGCTTCCCACGGATACGAGAGTACGAGACAAAGGGAAGCTTCGGACTGTGCGTGAGCCTGAGTGACAACGGAAGCTTCACTGCCTCAGGACACGAAAATGGATCCATATACGTCTTCAGCAACGACACGGGTCGCCTCGTACACTCTCTTGCCGGCCTCGTCCACCCTGTGCGCAGTGTTGCCTTCTCGCCCGCATCGAAGCTACTTGCTGCCGGAGGCGACGCGAGAGTCATCGCACTGTATGATGTCACATCTGGCGAGCAGGTAGCAAACTTCACTGGCCACGGTGGATGGGTTCTCACACTGGATTGGAGCGACACGGGCGAGTACCTGCTTTCTGGGTCGCATGACTCCAAGGCAAAGGTCTGGCGCATTGAGACGAGGGCATGCGTTGCTACACATTCGCACGGCGACAAGCCGTTGTGGACGGCCAAATGGCTGCCGAAAGCGCCGACGAAGAGCGAGATGTTTGCCCTTGGCGGTGGGAACAACTCAATAAGCTTCTACCGGGAGGCTGCTGGTTGAAGCAGACGGATGCGAATAAATACCAACCATGTATCACCTCGCCCTTACAATGGCTCAAACGATATGGGTCGAGTTAGGCTGATTGGGCTGACTACCGGCTATATGTGAGAGTTCGCAAAATGTGGTCCGGCCACTACCTCCAGGAGGCACTCACGTTGGGGCAGCCATTGCCATATTCTACGCAACGATGACCACCCATGGCCAAAGACAAATACATAATACATTCACCTCTTTGCTCTCTCTTCCCGCAATCTTCGCCACCCTCCGTCTAGTAACGATATCACTAACGCGCTATCGACACAAAAGGCTTAAAAGTGTATGGTTGCGCCCTTCTTGAACCATGGTTAAAGAAGTCCAGATCAGACTAATTCTTCACTATTGTCATATATCATTCAGCTCCGGCCTCCTCTGCTCTAACATCCATTTCAGAAGAAGAAATAAAAGCTGCTCAACGACGCAAACTACGTCGTACAACCCAAGATGCTCACCCGCATTATTCCCTACCACCTAGTCGCGGCAGACTATGAGGAAGTCAAGCACCACCAAGACACAAGACACCCAACATCCCGCTCTCGGCGTTTCAACACCGCACACCACACACGCCTCGACATTCTTACCGCCGTACCCGAGTCACTTGTCTTCAACCACGAACAGCCCCCATGGACGGCCTACGGTTACACGTTATGGCATCCACTCATCACCCGCAGCCAGAAAATGGCCTCCAGCCACATCGCCACGATTCCGAGTTTCTTGTACGACGACTTGATGCGCTGCCACGCCGCGTGGATCAGCACGAACCGCTTCCCTCACTCGCTCGTCGCCGAAACCGTCTCAACATGGAAGGGCACACGGCGCGGCCGGACCCTGCTACCTTTCCTCGACGGCAAGCAAAAATGGTTCATCCGCCTCGACCAGATGTCTCCCAAGGACAGCCAGTTCGGGGGCAAAGAACCCAGCTCCACTTTCGACGACGTAGTGATGAAGATCTGCAGCAGTATGCGCGCGTGGGGATGTCTGCAGCGCGAGAAGCTAGACGCCGAGGCAGAAGACAGGGAGATGCAGATTCAGCTTATACTAACCCCTTGGGATGAGGGCATGGATGTGAGGCGCGAGTTTCGCGTCTTCGTGCCCCCGCCTGCCGCTCGTGGTGAAGCTGGCGAGGTCAATAAACTCCAGCTTACCGCTGTGTCGCAATATCACTGGCCGCTCCCGTTTGAGCGCCCGTTTGGTTGTACTCTAGAAGAAACAGCGCATATGGTGTGTACGGGCTCCAACGGTGTACTCGAGAACATCAAGACGTTCATGCAGGAAGAAATGAGTGAGCGGATCAGCGGGTTGTTGCTGAAGTATGGGTTCAGCTTCGATGTTGCGCTGCAGGAAGACGGGACCGTGCAGCTTGTAGAGATCAATCCGTTTGGGGCAATGAGTGGATGTGGAGCTTGTCTGTTCAACTGGGTCAGCGATGGGAGGGTGATGTATGGGTTGCAGGAGGACGCGGAATTTATTGTTACTATGAAGGAAGAGGCGAGGAATGAGTTCGGATAATTGACATGCCTGACTGGGGGCGAGGACCTGAGGTAATATAGCCTTCGGTCGGAAACTTTCAACAGAAGATCAATCCCGCCAGATCATTCAAGATGCGATGAGGTTAGAATCTGACCAAGGAGAAGGTTGAAAAAGTTTGGCTTCAACGATGCTGATCGCTAATCTCTGATGATATCATAATATAATGCACAAGTCTCCTCCTATATACATTGACACGGTTCAAGAAGCTTAAACGCTCTCGCGGCGCTCAGCATCCTTGGCCTTCTCCTCAAAGTAGCCGCCCTCGCGAACTGCCTCCATTTCCCTGAGGCGCTCAAGCATAAGACCGTGGGCCTTGTGCGTGGGCTTGATCTCAAAGAGCTCGTCCATGCGCTCAAGAGGAATGCCCTTTGTCTCGGGGATGAGGAAGTAGACAAAGGGAACGGACAGGATCATCAAGCTGGCGAAGAAGAAGTAGACGCCGTAGCTCATGGTCAAGAACATTTGCGGTGTGAAGCGGGAGATGATGAAGTTCCAGAACCTAGACGCCATGTTAGAATTGGTACTATTAATCAGGTTCAGATGCGATGAACATACCAGTTGTTGGCGGCTGCGGATGCCTGACCGAGCGAACGAGTCTGCTGGGAGAACATCTCCGAGTTGATGACCCAGGGAGTTCCGTTCCAGGATGGGGTGTAGAAAACGGTCCAGAGGTAGAAGAAAAAGACGGCTGCGATACCGCCGGGGGAGAGCTTTGCGCCTGTTGCTGGGGCTGTTCCTGTGTTTGCGAGCTTGATATAGGCGCCAATGATCCACATGCAGACTGAGCCACCAGCGGCACCGATCATGAGAAGTTTGGTGCGACCAAGACGATCAATCAGGTACATGAGCCAGATAACAGTCACTACCGTCTTGACAACACCAAAGAGTCCAGTGGTGAGGAAACCAGTGTTGGTACCAGTGATACCGATGGAGCGGAAGACAGTCGGGGAGTAGTAGTTGATGGCATTAATACCAGAACCGTTCTGCCAGAGGAAGAGCATACCACCGAGGAATAGACGGTACTGCACCTTGCGCTGCTTGACGGCCTTGAAGGGCGCCCAGAATCCGGGACCTACAACAAGACGGTCGTGCTCGATCTCAGCGTCAATAGCGGCGATCTCCTCAACCATGTAAGGGTGAGTAGAATCAAGGTTGCGAATCCAGCAGAGATCCTTGACGGCCTGGTCACGGTCACCACGAGCAAATTGCCAACGAGGGGATTCCTTCAACCAGATAGTACCGAGGAGAAGAAGGCCAGCTGGGATCAACTGAACAGCGAATGGAATCTGCCACTGGCGGGTAGAGGGAGCCATGGTCTCAACGAGTCCATAGTTGATCCAGAAACCGACAAGACCACCAATTTGCCATCCCAGTTCGTAGATACCAACAAGACGTCCACGGACAGCAGGGGGTGACATTTCAGAAATGTAGATGGGAACCATGTTACTGGCAGCACCAACACCAAGACCGGCCAAAACACGGCCACCGATGATCAGACCAAGTCCACGCTCGCCGTTAGCGCCCAGCATCATTCCCGCGCCGAGGATGAAAACCAGAGTCCAGATGAGAAGCGTCTTCCTGCGTCCAAGGTAGTAGGAGGAAATGTAGGCGCCGAAAGCACCGAAGAAAGCACCAGCCTGGTAGACGGATACAATGTTGGCCTTTTGCAGAGCCAGATCCGCAGCGGATATCTGTTTGGGTGCAGACAGCCTGAATTCGGAAACGAAAGATGGCAATGCCAATGTGGTTCCAATAAAAGCCGAGTCGTAGCCAATCTAATTTCCGGGGTTAGATGAGATTTTTGTGAAGCTTTGTGATTGAACTCACCATGCAAGATGCAAAAGACGCGACTGAGGCAGCAGCATAGACACGCCAGTTGTACACCTCCTTGGGCGTAGGCCTGTCTTCGACAAGAGTGAGGAGGCCCATGATGAGAGATGCAGTCTTCCTGTCCTGTCGTCGATGGGATGATGAGGTAGGAGAATCCTGAAGGTCCGACGATCCTACAAAGAAGAAAGGATGTGGTCACTTTAAGGGAAGCTGTCGTTCTGAAGATTCTTCTCCTCCGAGCCCGGCCTCTAATAGTTCAGCAGGGTTAATTGTTACCCCGGAATCTGGCCTCGTGGGGAAGCTAGTCTCTTGAGATGATGTGCGACGGCGTGCACGCGAAGACCCCAGACAACGCCCAGACTCTCCAGTCTCCAGGTCTTATCCGCGCACAACCTGTGGAGACGCCACGATGATGGAGCAGGGCATGCACCCCGCAAAGGATGAAGACTGCCAATTGCGTTCTAGCATGAGGCTGATGCTGATCATGGATAAAGGTTTGTTACTGCTTCGACAAGCAGTGCTTCGGAGCCTCTTCCCGGTGCGGACATGGATTACGAACGGCCAGTACTCATTGGTTCCGGCGCTTCTTCGGCAAGCTTGGCGAAGGCGATGGGGATAAACCCTTCCGATCTCGGAAGATGTCTTTACAGGTGTAGAGGGGAGACATCAAAAAAAAAACGTGAAGCATCCGGTGCGCGACGACTGCGTTGAGTACTTGTCTGGGGTGATCCTTTACCCGCAATCCCCAGTCGTCCTCCAAGCCTCTCCACCATACTCCACAAAGCGTGTGAATTCGTTGGAAAAGGAATCCGTTAGAACGTAGAACAAGAGCCTAAACATACCCAAATTCTGGGTCAGAAGTTGCTCCATCTCTCTGCCACTCTCCCCGTGAAGAACTCTGCACGCCGCTGAAGCCAGTTCACCACCGCAAATCTCA
Source organism: Ascochyta pisi (assembly GCA_039634435.1). Taxonomy (NCBI): domain Eukaryota; kingdom Fungi; phylum Ascomycota; class Dothideomycetes; order Pleosporales; family Didymellaceae; genus Ascochyta; species Ascochyta pisi. The sequence continues at coordinate 747,784 of CP113326.1, read as the reverse complement.
CCGTCGTCGAGGCCATCCATCACAATGTCCACGGCAGCCACAACGCAGCAAACAGTAGTGCCAGACACCTCAAGTGTTGAGCGCCATGGCTACCTGTTTGGCTACCCCATCGCACACTCCATGTCGCCGTTATTTCACAACACTGTATACGCAGACCTTGGTCTGAACTGGAACCAGTTCTATTTAGAATCGACCGACATGGAGGTGTTCTTGAAAGCTAGACAAGACCCCAAATTCTACGGTAAGCGTTTATGATTACGACTTGGCGAGATATGAGACTGACTGTCCTTCCAGGTGCATCAGTGACCATGCCGCACAAAATGGCGATTCTTCCACACCTTGATGAGATGACAGAAGAGGGTAGGGAGGTCGGCGCTGTAAACACACTCTTTCTCAAGGAGGATCCCACAACCGGGAAACGAATATTCTGCGGCACCAATACAGATGTCGTCGGCGTACGAGATGCTTTCGTCTACAACGTCAAGGATCCCGCGGCAAGCTACGAGAACCGGCCAGCCATGGTAGTAGGTGGTGGTGGTGCGGCCCGGAGCGCAGTCTACGCGCTAAGAAAGTGGATGAAGGCCAGCAAGATCTACCTTGTCAACCGCGATCGCAACGAAGTCAAGGCAGTTATCGATGAATGCACAGCGAGAGGATTCGGCGACTCCCTTATCGACGTATCGACGGCTGCGCAAGCCGAACAACTCGAGGGTGTTGGTGCCATTGTGGCCTGTGTACCTGACTTTCCACCCAAGACACCAGAGGAGAAGGAGGCGAGGGCTGTGCTCGAAACCTTGTTGAACAAGCCCCACAAGGGCGCGATTCTGGAGATGTGCTACCACCCCTCGCCATGGACCGAAATCGCAGGCATCAGTGAGAAGGCTGGATGGCAGCTCATCTTGGGTACGGAAGCGATGATTTATCAGGGTCTGGAGCAGGACAGGTACTGGACGGGGAAGCCGGTATCTGAGCTGCCCAAGGCAAAGGTGCAGGCGGTCATCGCGGCTAAGCTGGCCGAGTCGCGACACTAGTGGTTGTGTATAAAAGCTCTACTTCTCGTTCTGCCCGTAGACTTTTTGTGCAATGTAACTCGGAATGTCACCATGTTGTTATGCACAGTGTCGTCGAACAGCTCGTGGTTGGTACTGCAGTTGCTTGGTTGAGTGCACGTGAGCGGAGCGAGACGGGAGGCGCCACCAGCCGGGGTCCGAGATTCTCAGCCGCGTTCAGCGTTAGGGTAGGTCTCGACCAAGATGGATTGCGCAATGCATGTACACCGGTGTCTGGCTGGAAGCGTATCCGACGGCGCTGTCCAGTAGGTGGTGCTGCTCGCGGCCTAATTCTGGGGCCCTGATCTCAGTGATCTACCGCCACAGCACGCGGTCTGCCACGAACGGGTACATGGAGATGGCAAACCACCGGACATGGCGCTGCTGCTTAGTGGAAGCAACTTGCCGTTCCGTCCACGTCAGGGCGCTAAATCAGAAGGGCACAAGCATGCAAATGATGGATTCCAGTGCGAGAGCGAGTGGCGATCCAGACTTGTTCGGCCCCGACCTGGGCTTTCTGCAGTGCCGCGGGGCGAAAATGACTGCGGACTGCAGACTGCAGACTGCGAGGCGCGAACCTCACACAGCTGCTCGACACTCTCTACGGCCTCCTGTTCCCGTGCGCCCGGTGCCATCTCCAGCAGAGCATGGAGCGTGAGGTGGTCGTCGCCCGTTCCACCCCGCACTTGTCGACATGAGCCGCCCGGCGTCGCGCATCAAGCCCATCTCGGAGAAGAAGAGGGAGCGCGAAGTGCTCCAGTACGTGGCCGCCTACCGCGACCTACCGCAGCTCGACGCGCTGGGGCCTGTGCCAGAGACATGCCAGCTGCCCGCCAACCACCATGCGCGGCCCTCTTCGGACTCGACCCTCACTGCGCTGGCCCAGCTGGCAGCCTTGCGCATGGGCGCGCAGCGTGCCTTGATCTCGCTGATAGACGACACCCACCAGCATGTCTTGGCCGAAGCTACGCCTCGCTCCCCGCTCCGCCCCGCCTCCGAAGGCAACGCAGATGCGTCCAGCTCACTGTGGCTTGGGAGTGTCAGCATCCCGCGGACTTGGGGCGTCTGTGAGGAGGTGCTCGCACTGGACCCTGCAAGACACGTCGGTCGTCCAACGGAAAGCTCGGTCGTCATCAACAAAGATCTCTTGGCCAGCGAACAGCACGCCAAGCGCACCTACGTCCACGACGCTCCACGCCTGCGTTTCTACGCTGCTGCTGCGCTCGTGAATCCACATGGCGCCATCGTCGGCGCCCTCGCCGTCTACGACAGCGAACCGCGACCTTTGGGTGTCCCTGAGGAAGACGCGAGATACCTCGAGGACCTTTCGGCCACTGTCATTGAATACCTGGGCACCTATACGCTCAGGGACCGCTTCATGCGCGGCGAGAAACTCACCCGAGGTCTCATCTCCTTTGCCGAAGGCGCATCCGCTCTGCTGCCACTCGACAACATCGACCACTTCGACTCAGATCCCTGCTCGCCTTCTGCGGGAACATCAACCACAGCGTCCAATGCCGGCTCGCAGTCTGATGTCCCTGCCGAAAACCAACCCTTGTCACGGCTGCCTAAAGAGTCAAGCCCCTCTGTCACACAGACATCACACGCCGGATCCCAAGCATCTGGTCAAGGCTCTCCGCGACCAAAACCACAACGGTTTTCCACCGGCTCCGATACGGTACGCGCCCGTTCTACTCGCAACACGTCGTTGAGAGCTCTGCAGGACACCATCTTGCCCATGAACGCAAGGTCAATGTTCGCACGAGCGGCCAATGTCATGCTGGCATCCAGCGAGCTAGATGGAGTGTTGATCCTTGACGCATCTATTGCAGCGACTGGACATCGCCAGCATCCCGCAGCGCCGGAGCGTGAACGTCTAAGTGGGCAGCTTTCAGATGCTACTGAATCCGCAGGAGCTCACTCAAAGTCAGAGTCGAGCGAGGAAAGCAGTAATAACAGCAGTGGCAACAGGGGGCCAAATTCATCATCACCAAAGGAATGTCAAGTTCTTGGAGCTGCGCCATCTAGGCCAGTCGTCAATCCCGATGGCACACCGGGTGTTGGATCTCTTGCTGAAACCAACTTAGCCCGCTTGTTGCGCGAATATCCTCACGGGAAAATATTCAACTACACAACCACTGGTGTTTCCATGTCTTCAACAGATGACTCATCTTCGAATCGGAGCTCACACGTCGCACATTTGTCCGGCGGAAATGACTCGCGTCCCACACCGAGCCGTAAACATGACCGTGCATCTAGAAGCTCGAAAGCAATTTCAGAGTTACTCGTAGGCGCACGAAGCGTGGCATTTGTGCCTTTCTGGGACTATGAGAGATCAAGATGGTTCGCGGGCTGTCTCTGTTGGACCAACAACGCAGATCGACTGCTCTCAGTATCCGTGGATCTAGCCTACTTCACTATTTTCAGCCACTCAATCATGCGCGAATTGTCACGACTGGACGCCGTTGCGTTGAACCAACAAAAGACTACGTTTGTCGCTTCCATATCGCACGAGCTACGCTCGCCTTTGCATGGCATATTGGGGACGTTGGAATTCATTAAAGATACTCAACTCGACACTTTCCAGACCAGCATGCTGAATTCACTCAACTCATGTGGTCAAACTCTCCTCGACACGATCAATCACGTCATGGACCACTCCAAGATGAGCGAGACAACGAAAAACGTTTCCACGAGACGACTGAAGAATACAAAAACTGTGCGTTTGTCGTCCAAACCTCTCAAAACACGGCGTCTACGAGACCCGGCGTTCGACTTAGGCATAGCTACCGAAGAGGTGGTGGAAGCTGTCTTTGCTGGATCTTCGTTCCTCCCAATAATGAGTTCGAAGAACGCGCCTCTCTCCCCAACGGAATCGACATCTACTTCTGCCCACACCGACAAGTCCGACGTTACATTCAGACGCAAAACCTGTTACATTGTACTGGATATCGCGCATGAACAAGACTGGATCTACTGCTTCCCCGTAGGATCATGGAAGAGAGCAGTCATGAAGTATGAGCCCTGGCTACGATATTCTTCTCTTGGCCGTGCTAACCGAGTCACAGTCTCTTCGGCAATGCCGTCAAATACACAGCCACTGGTCATATCACCGTCTCACTCCACGCCACAGACGTTGCCAGAAGCACTGGCTCTGCTACAACGATCACGCTCACCGTTACTGACACAGGATCCGGCATGAGCCCCGCTTTCCTCGCAAACAAGGCATTCCAGCCGTTCTCACAGGAGAATCCGCATAGCTCGGGAGTAGGTCTGGGACTTAGCATTGTCCGGCAGATTATTGAGACAAACGGTGGCAAGATCGAAGTCAGCAGCGACCATTCCTCAGGCACCAAAATCACTGTCAAGCTCTCTTTGATTAGACCCGAGACGGCAAAAATTCCTCTGCCTCAACGGGATGAATATCTTTCATGGTTACCGCGCTTGAAGGGTCGCAAGGTCTGCATCTTGCGCAGAACTGAATCTAACCAGGACATTTTAGATGAACCGCAAAACGCTGAAGGTCTTTCTAAACTCACTCATGCTTTGGCCACAACCTTGACCAATCACCTGAATATGGAGGTTGTGCAAACAACGAAATGGGAAGGCAATGATGCCGATCTTGTCATTTGCCCAGAGCCGTCCTTCGATTACCTCGCTTCTATCAGACATCAAAGGGTAAACGTCAAGGCTTCGAAAGCGGCAGTCACCATTTTCATTGCGCTGGACGCACTCGAAGCGTCAACTCTTCGTTCCGATGTCCGCGTCAAGAACAAAGAATCGGTCGTCGAAATCATGACTCAGCCGTCAGTGGAGCCTTCACCCGTTGACATGTGTTTTTTCGCTTACCATCAGTCAGACTCGGACCTTATAAACTAGCATATGTGCTGAACAAATGTCTCGACCGATTCGAACATCCGGACGAGAACGTACAGCCAGCTTCCGATCTCCCTCAAAATTCCATACCTAATCTCTTACAGTCAAATCACCAACATTCAAGCCCCTTACAGTCAAATTCTTTACAGTCAACACTCTGCGAACAGCAGTCGACCATGTCATCCCCGCCGGCTGAAATGCCACCCCTGTTGCATCAACCTTACTGGGCCGAATCAGACTTACCACAATCCTCGTCAGCATTAGCAGATCCATCAAACAGCCCAACGCCAACTACTCAGACACCTCTTGTCGAGCAACGCACACTTCCGATTCGACCGAGAGTGACCATACCCAGCAATTCAAACAGTACCTTGTCCAGCAAGTCAAACAGCACCTCATCCAAAATTCTCATCACGGACGACAACGCGATTAACCGTAGGGTCAGTATTCCGCCACCTACCCGCTGACTTTACGTTTCGCTAACAGACGCACTATAGCTTCTTGTTGCATTCACAAAGAAATACGCTCTCGAATTCGCAGAAGCCGAGAATGGCCTCGAAGCGCTGCGCGCATATCAATCAGCCCAGGTACACTTCGGCGTCATCCTGATGGGTAGGTCACAATTCCACTTTTACGTTAAAACGTGGGTTTTAATTAGGCCGCCCAGATATGTCGATGCCCGTCATGGACGGCATGTCAGCAACACGAGCAATACGACAGTACGAACAAGAGTACAACGTCCCGCGATGTTGCATCATCGCGCTAACGGGCCTGGCATCTGCGAGCGCGAAGTTAGAGGCTTGGAACTCTGGTATAGACTACTTTATGACGAAGCCTGTCGATTTCAAAGCTCTTGAGAAAGTTCTTAAGAAAGAGGAAGAAAAGCGCAGAGAAGCTACGAATGCGGCTCCGGCTCCGGCTCCGGCTCCGGCTTCCTATGGGGATTGAAACGAGTCGTCGCATGTGTATGAGGTTGGCGCCGACCTCAGCGTACAGACTCCACTCCACCTGTCAATGTGTTTTCACTTCCAGGTAAATCGTCCAATCGCTAGACATGCTATTTAGGACGACGTGCCGCGGAGCAGCCATGATGTCAGCCTAGCCGGTAGGATAAGTAGAACACGTCTCGCCATCAACATTCGTGCTGGGCTGGCAATGGCGGTGCGCGCAACAGCGTCGCTGTTAGAAAGCCGCATACATTTGAGCCTGGCTAGCGTCGTTCGCTGCAATTAATTATGGCACTTCAGTACACGACCGACAGTGCTCTCTAATTCACAAAAAAAAATCCATAATCAAAAAAAAAAAAAAAGTTTTCATGTATCTTACCACAACTTGAATCATGCATTCCTCAATCCATCTTAATCACCAACTTCCGATCTCCTCTCCTCTCTCTCCAATAATTCGTGCTTTCAAGTAACCCCTCACATCCCCTCACAAGCCATCCCCATTTTCTCAAGAACGGCATCGTAGCCTCCCACGCCCTCGGGTCTGCCGCATCACCCCACACGACCAGATTCGGCTTCACCACCTCAGCCTCGTCCACGTCCAGGAGATCTGTGCTGATTTCACCCTCTAATTCTGTCCAACTCAGGCGCAGAATTGCGTCGCGGAGCTCGGGAAGAGGGAAGAGATCGATCCACGGTCTATGCTGGATGGACGTCTGCAGGGCAGTTGGTTGAAGCGATGGAGGTAGTCTTTCATTCGGAGCCTGGGGTGAGGCGGGGCCGATATGGTTGAATGGCGATAGTGAATCCAGGCCACACAACGTCTTCGGTTTTATCCGCAACCTCGAAGCGTTTTGCATCAGGGCATGGAGCACATTGAGTTGCACGACTGTGTGCAGCGCTGCTGGTCGAGGGGAGCAGAGCATGTATTCCGTGTATGCACGGCGTGCATAGAAATCCAATCGGGCCTGGGCTCCGGGCAGCATGTTCTTGCAGACTCGACCAGGGAGGTAGTTAGCGGCCTGAGAGCGGCTGATGTAGATCACTTCGACCTCGGAGATGTGCTCGTCTTGTGTCGTATAGATTCTGGTAGGTGATGTAGGAGAAGAAGTTTGCTGGTCTTGTTCTTGTCGTTGTTGTTGATGTTGCTGCTTTCTTTTTCCTACGATGAGTGTGATTCAGTCACTGAGATTATGAGGGTCGAGGAAGGGACTAACTCCAAATCCTTTGAGCATGTCGATTTTGCAATCGTCGCCGAGTTGCCGAGTCAGTGACACCGGTCCAATCATCTCTACGGCCAGTAGCTTCCAACTGCTGTGGCATCCGTTGCAGCACGATTGCGGATGAATCCATGCCTCATCGATAGCGCTCGGAACCACTCGAGGTCAGACGAAAATTGGCACTTGAGATTCCAGGGCTCCAGGATATGCAGATTGCTTATATGCGTTGACTGGTGAGCTGCTAGGAGCGGCAAAGTCCTTTGTCTGACCAATGACGTATGGTGTAGCGAAGAGTCCCGATGGAGCTATAAGCAACCTGCATTAGCGCCTTTAACTAGCTCAGCATGCATCTACTATGGTAAATTTTTAACTTAACACCCTGCTCTCCATCAACGGATGGTGTTTTTCATCTTCTAATTGCCATGGAGGCTCACTGATCCATACTGATTCTCGGACCTCAAACCCAATGCTTTTGAGATGCATTTTGTGGGTGCTTGCGAGCCTTGCGTGTCGCTTGGTTGAGAAGAGCTTGTTGGTCCAATATCTGTAGTTCCAATCGAAGTCATGCACCTCAGTCTCTTGCTACTTCAGGTATGCAGTCGTCGTCTGTCTGGGTATACTATACGTCTCCTCCATACTCATTTTGTGGGTCTTTAGCATTGAGGAGGTGGAAGTCAAGGTGCAAAGCAGCTTTCCTGCCCTGGTAGTGCGATTTCCTTCGAAATTCTCAAACCAAATGTCCGCCTAGTCGATAATACTTAAAACAGAAGTTGCTTCTTAGACTCCTAAGTATACTACCAAGCCTTCAATGCACGAGCTCGGAGGGAACAGTTGACTTCTGGCGCCACCAGACCTTACAGCTGAGGCGGCTGATCTTATCAATCAAGCCCTCTGCATGGATCCATCTCGAGGTTCTATGGTAGTGGGTATCTTCCGGGTTCTTCGTATATCCCATCCCAAAAAGAGGAGAGCCCGCATTCATCCCTACCCTCAGCCTTCCCTTGTAAGGCATCGTACGGTATCCGGTGGCCCCATGGCTCCGACGGTGGTAGAATGCGGGAACTGTTTTTTCTCCCGTCCGCAAGCAGGAGAGAACGTGAACGAGGGCTAATGAAGGTGATCTGAAGACGTAAAACGGCTGAACTCCAATCAAAGTGCGAAGGACGGCGGAACCATACGCGTCCTTCTATCATGTACAATTCCTGACTAACACCATAGTAGACACTGACCTCAATATGCGCAATACCAAAATGCTGTGCTATCATAGCAACAGATTCTTTGCATGCGTCTTCATACTCCAGTCTCTCCCTGTCTATTTTCTGGGCAGCATCTTCTGTTCTGTTCAGTCGGCCGTGCGCTTCCGCTTGCATCTAGACATGCTGTAGACTGGCGACTGTATAAGCCAAGTTTGAGGGCCTTGAGCAGGTCAAAGATCGTCGTGTCTGCAGGCACTGTTTCATCCGGCGCAAAACAGTCCTGGAACGCTCTTCAGCCTAGGGATTTGGTGGTGATATCTATTGTCTTGTTAGTCTTGGCGATGTCTGGTGCTTTGTAAGGATGGGGTGTACTCGCGTCAACTCTAAGGCGAGAGGATGCGTAAACGACGACGTTGCGGAAGAACATGCTTGCAAACCAGCCTCTGTCTTGCTCAAGTGCGAAATGTTTAAACGGGTTTTCATCGTTCTAGTTGTCAACAATGCCTCGTTTGTACGAGACGCGCCCTGCAGCTCGCGTATACAGGAGAATCTCCAGCACGCCTGCTGGTAGCTCGCTATTATCAAATCCTTCATTGACCGCTTCACCAAGGTTGTCGTCTGCACCGAAGTCGGTTTCCTCAACCTCTTAGATTTCTTCTTCCTCTTTTTAGTTATCCTTATCGTCGACCTGCATTTCTTGACGCAACTCGAACTTTGATTTTGATCATGAAGCGCAAAATTGTGTCAGTCGTAGGATAGAAGCTACGGTTGTGCTAGAAATTTCGAAAAAAGCTGCACTGGAGGTGAATATGAACGTTAAGAGCGCTCAGACACGTTTGTGCACTAACAGGCTTGCTTCCTTCACCTGCAATGCGTAGTTCATTCAATCTTGAAATAGACACAATACGGGACACGGCGAGCACACGGTATTACTTAGTTTCGTTCAACAGGAAAATGTCTTGCCCGGTGCGCCTTTGCTGAGGTCTCATCATACAACATACACATGATTTAAGTGCACGTATTCGGGCGCATTGTCATAGGCCTCTGTAAGCAAAAAACCCGAGAGTTTTGGGCCCAGAGGCTAGCGAAGAGTTTGGAGAAGAAACGATCTGTAGCAGCGATTAATAAAGAGTGCTGCAGTCTTCTTTGTCTCTATCAATTAGTAGTTGTTAGACCATGCTAACTTGACTATTTATAGAATCGAGAGAATTAGTATTTTCGTTGTCTGCTTTTCTCGCAACGTACATGGAGGGTTATATGCAGCAGGAGGATTGTTCGAGGTTCCTTGAATGTACTTGAATTGAAACTACGAACGCTGAGCTGGGTAAACACACTTTCACCACCTCAATTTAGGCCTCCTTACTGTCAACCTTTGCCGCTGTATCAGCGACCTCGGCAGCGGTCTTCGCAGCCTCGGCATCACCGTCTTTGATGTCACCACTTTTAGCCACAAGGTCCTGAACGACCTTGTGGGTGCCAGCAGGACTGCCAGGTTCGCAAGCTAGCACCTTGCCCTCCTTGTTCACCACAAAAACGCCACGTGTAGTACCCTTGGGCGCCTTCTTCAGACCAATCGCCGAGATGAGGGTCTGCGCGGGATCGCATAACAGGCTGTAAGGGAGATTCTGCTTGGTCTTGAAGGTGGTGTTCGCCTTAGGGCTGTCGTTGGAAAGACCAAAGATGCTGAAGCCGGTCGCGGTGAGGGGCGCATACGAATCGCGAAACAGACAGACTTGAGTAGTACCTGTGTGTGTTAGCGGCGAATCTAGTATTACGACGCGTTGCTTTACATCCTGGTGTAGAAGCTTTGGGATATGTGAACAGCACAACACCGCCCTTGCTCTCCTCTACTAGCTTTGCAAGCGTTGTCTTCTTCCCATCGTGTGTCTCGATCTCTGCTCCAAAATTGGTCAGGTCGAGTGTGTCGCCGACCTTGGGTGGACCAGACGAGGATGCAGTAGCAGCAGCTGGCTTGGTCTTGCCGTTGGTAGCGTCAGCAACAGCCTCCTTCGCAGTTCCGACAGCGTCAGTTACAGCCTCGGTAACGACTGCTGTAGCTTCGGAGACGGCTTTGGCAGCCTGCTCGATGGCTGTCTTCTCGCTGGCATTGTTCTTGCCCTTTAGCGCAGACGCCTTCTTCGCTGGGCGCACGGGGGCTGGAGGGGGCGTCTTGCGTTTACGTAGCTCAACCATGATGGGGATTTGGTCGCGTAACTGGTGCGCGGACGCGTCAGTATCGTGATATCTTATCAATACTCTGGTGAGGGGAAGATGGTTGTTGCTACGCAAGGGTATGGAGGAGCTGGAGTTGCGTGTCGAGAGAGGCGGCTCGACTGGCGCTTACCTGCTTGTGACTTATTCACGAGCTTTTTTGTACTACCTGTACGGCCTACAAAGGGTACGACGGCAGCTTCAACGTAATATAGATGTGGGTGGGAAACAACACGGGCTTGATGTTGAAGCTTCAAGCCAGAACAACCGAGGAATCATCGGCGATGTTGCGTGCGGCCTTCCAGCCTCCTCCTTGGCAAGCTGCACATCCATTTCGATATTAGGCGGATTACATGAGCTTGCGCCTTTTGTTCCGCAGGTCGCACGTTGTCTTTATTGGTTGGTGATGTTAAGGAGTGAACGCTGCGACCCAATCTCCCGTTCGGCCCTTACCCAATACGTCATAGCGTCCGTCTACTTATTTATATCTACCAGCATGTTCATTATTGTGTTCGTGGAAAATGACAGTTCAGATATTGTGCTAACCCTTGCGGCAGGGCGCTTGCGTGCACTAATGATCCACTTCTCTAGTACTTCCCAGTGACACCGAAGAGCGCCCAGCGAGCGATGTCGCTAGATCAAAGACTGGCATTATATCTCGCGAACCTTGGAATGTTCTCTACCCCACACCAATTGGAGACCAGTAAGGGTCAACATCGAAGCTCAACGGGCGAAAAATATCATCAACCACGGTTCTTTTCTGAACATAGACCATGGAGGTTCGGTACCATCGTCATTATCGTTTTGAATCTCCACAATACACTATTGTTACCTGCACTTGATGCTGCTCCGTCATTACCTTTCCAGGTTGTGGCTTTAGAGCCTGTTCTCTTTTTATCGCTTGACTCTCCTTGTCACGCTTCGATCACCACTCCACTTGAAACCACCGAGCTTGTCGATTTCGTGCTATTCCATCACTTATTGGAACATGTTGCCTTCGGAGGAAAGAGGCAGTGCTTCAACGCTGTCAAGTCAGCCCAGACAACAAGCCGAAAAACCAGAACGGTTGGACGAGCCTGAGATCGAGCTGATCGCCACAAGATCAGATATCGAGAGGCATGTTTCTCAGCCCGCAAACGAAGATGTTTTTGGTAATGAAGAAGGTGCCAAGATCCAATACAAGACATGCGATTGGTGGTAAGTCCCGAATCAAACAGATATTTCCATCTCTACGCCAATATAGACCCAAAATGCTAACAGTACGGCCAGGGAGACGGGTGTTTGTATGATTTCTCTTCCTTTCGAGTGCATTTCCCATCTGACATTGCATAGTGATGCTCGCAGAAAACGTCTCTCTCGGCGTCCTCGCGCTACCACAGGCTCTTGCAATACTTGGTCTTGTTCCAGGCCTCTTGTGTATCTGCTTCCTGGGCCTGATCGCTACCTACACCGGATGGCTCATCGGCGAGTTCAAGCTTGCTTATCCGAGAGTTCAATCTTTCGCAGACTGTGGGGAGCTCATTGCTGGACCCATAGGAAGAGAACTCATGGCTGTTGGCTCGATTTTGATTCTTGTCTTCATCTGCGGTGCGCACATCTTAACTTTCGCTGTTGCTATGAATGCTTTGACCGGCCACGGAACTTGCACGATAATTTTTAGCGTCGCTGGTATGATAGTATGTTTCGTACTTGGATTGCCGAGAACATTCAAGAAGGTCAGCTATTTGTCCTACTTCTGTAAGTCTACCACCCAAGAAAGAAAAATGAAGACTAATTATGGTAGCTTGCGGAAGTATCATCCTGGCCGTCTTCATCGCTATGATCGGAATTGGCATTTCAAAGCCAGATGTTGGCAACATCCTTGCTGTTAGGCCTGGCGTTCCTCTCGTCAAAGGGCTGGGACCAGTTTTAAACATCATTCTGGCATACAGTATGCATATCTTTGCAACTCGAGATCAATGCAACACTAACTGGAAGTAGCCGGACACGTTGCTTTCCTATCTTTCCAAGCCGAACTGAGGGATCCGAAAGACTTCAAAAAGGCTCTCTTCTTCGAGCAAGGTATCGCAATCACGTTTTACATGACCATATCAGCCATCATCTATTACTACGCTGGTCCTCTTGTGACGTCTCCTGCGCTGGGTTCGGCAAGTCCCGTCGTCACAAAAATCGCCTTCGGCTTCGCAATTCCGACCATAATCATTGCGGGGGTGGTTAATGGGTCTGTAGCCTGCAAGTATATCTACATTCGAATGTGGAAAGGAACCAACGTCGTCCATCAAAAAAGCTTCAAGAGTCTAAGTAGTTGGATCGGCATTTGCGCCGCGCTGTGGATAGTAGCATGGCTGCTGGCGGAGGCTATCCCAAACTTTAACCTTTTGTTGGGTCTCATTGCCGCATTATTTGGATCCTGGTTCAGTTGTATGTGAACATCAACATACAGGCGTACATTGCTGACGTATCCTAGACGCACTACCCATGGTCATGTGGTTTTATCAGTATAGGGGAACATGGTTCAAGAGCAAGCGAATGATCATATGGTCGATCTGCAACGCGTTTCTTTTTTGCCTTGGCGTCACCATCGTGAGTTGAAGAGAGATCTCTTGTCACGATCTGGGTGCTAACGCGAGAACAGTTTTCTCTGGGTATGTGGGCTTCTGGCTACGAGCTTCATAATGGTTCTGGAGGTGAAGTGTTTTCATGTGCGAACAACTGGTCGCCAGTTAGTGCAGTACTCATGAATGGGGAGTGAAGGATGGAGTGGTTACACATCAACGCGCACAAACTCACATACGTCTACACATGGTGTATAGAAAGATCTGTTGGCTACATTTCTTAGTAAAAAAGGGATCTGGTTTTGATGTTAGAAAGTACAGAGCTGTTACATTCGGCACCCGCAAGGAGATGCCCTAGATATGACCAATGACGTGGTTGCCCAACATATGGCATTTGAGGGCGCAATGCCTCACACAAACTGCACCAACATTATCTTCGTCTCTTTGAGAGGCAAGGCATTAGTTAGAGCCGCACACCAGGGACATGCCACATATTCAGGGGATCGCAAAGATTTCATTAACGGTATAGCTTCTGGAGACTCGTTTGACGAATCTGCCATCGAGGCAATTTCGTCATCCTCAGGAGTAACGAAGAAATGGAGATTTCGACGCACGCATATGCTGAAATACGCCTTGCAAAACACCACAACATCTACGGCGTACATATATCGCTTGCTGTGGTATGTGAACTCAAGGCTTTCAGGCGAAAACGTCAGGTCGAGAAACGACCGTGTGAGGAGACGTGTAATGGGGGGTTTCAGAGTTGAAGTGTTGACTTCATTTTGGCATGTTGGAGTTTCAGGTAGAGGGATGGCCCGGCTAGATAGTAGAAAAGAGAAACATGCTGCCTTGAGATCTTTAGCAGCTTTCACTTTTAGTTGACCCTTTTTGCTGACATACACATGCCCTGGTACTTTTCGCACGTCTGGAAGAGATCTATCCAAGCAAACAAGGTCCAGAGACGTTCTTTCCACAGCGATCGCTTCGGGACACCAGCACGAGAATCTGATCACATAAGAGTAGGCGTCTAGAATCGTGTATGCAACAGCGATTGACAGACTTCCGATTGGATTGGAAGGAGACGATATGTATCATAAGATGAATTAGGGGTAGGAAGAGATCAACCATCAGTAGCTCCCCCTACTCAGTTCAACAAGTTTTCGTTGCCTCGCCTCTCACCATGCTGCGGGTTCGTGTTCTGAACTCATGACTTTATCGAACTCGTCCAGTCGTTACGCCTTCGGACTGAGAAATCACCTTTCCCCGGCTACGCTTTGCTCAGCCTCAGCCTGATGTGATTCGGCGCAGCTGGAAACGCCTGGCAAGCAACCCGGGCGGCATCTAGTACGAGAACATAGTGGAGGTACTATGTTCAAAGCAGACCGAGAGCGTCGTCAGACCAGTCTCTTGTTTGAAAATTATCACCAACGAGGTGCTCCTGCATCATCTCGCCTATCAGATGTGCAGTTGCATCACTGCCAAGTGGCACGCAGCCTGCCGTAGCAGCTCAGCCTCCCATCGTCAGGCCACAATCGTTACAATAAGGCGTGGACATGTATGCAGATCCTCACACCGGTTGTTTTACTGTGACAGGCCTCGAGGAAACAGGTGTATTATGTCATTGCTCTGAATTCGCATGCTTGGGTCGCAATTCACTGCTCAGATCTTCGTTCACATAAGTTCCGTATAAGAGGGGCGGTTTCTGTTGAACGAGAATGTCACGAGAGCAGAAAGCTAAGTTACCCTCAATAGTAAAAGACAGTGGGACACGCGGCTCAACGCAGCGGCCCTCGCATGAAAAGTCTTGATAGGCTCCGGAGCTACTATAAAACACATATACATGCCCTCACGTCATCTTGCCATAACGCTAATCAATTGTGTAGCGTGGCCTTCTTTGACCCAAACGCCAGTAGCAAATGCAAAACCAATATACCATGCAAATGAGTGGAACCCGGACAACGCCGTCGCTAATGTATGACAGATTGTAAGAGTAAGAGGAGGAAATCGCAGTAATCATGACAGTAGACGTTAAAGACGCACAAGCGCTAAAAGGAGAGGGCCTGCTGCTCGGTGTTGCCAAAGGTCGTCGGGCCATCAAATACGTCGCTGAGTCTGGTTCAGCAACCTGTCTGCCCGCTCAAAGACGTTGAGAGTATTGGACCCGTGGCCGGGAACAAATTTGGGCGTGTTGGGCACTGTAGCTTGTGCTGCAGCACCAAGAGCAGCGCTCAACGGCGTTGCTGGCACTGGAGTGCCATAGCCGGCAGACCCTTGTGACACGAGGCTCGCGGCAGAGTAGGGCTGCGCGGAATAGGTCGAGCTGATTGTGGGAATCTGTGTGTTGATGGGACCGAGGTAAGAGGAGCCACCACTGGCACCCAAACCTGCTCGACTGAGAAATCTAGGTGGTTGGGTACGTGAGGTGATTGACGACAACGAAGGCGGGCCCGTTGAACCGGAATAGCTAGATGTTAGGTGTGACCAAGGCGAGCCGTAGATGGCAGAGCTAGCTTCCTTGACTGTTTTGTGAAGTGGCTTCATAAGCTGCTTCACTTCAGGACTCAAAAGCTTGTGATCCCTGCCCTGCTGTGTATAGGCGGTAGCTAGTTCGCCCCAGGCCTGAAACAATTGTAAGTCATGGTGCTTCACGTTGAAACAAACAAAACGGGAAAACAAACCTTGATGAAACCCATGCATTGCTGCCAGAACTCGATTTGGCTGCGAGTGTAGCTATCCTTCAGTTGCATCTGCGACAAGCGGCTGGCAAGAGGAACCGTCATCTGCTGTACTTCATTACTCTTGTCAATGAGGCCAGCAAGCGCCTTGATTCTGGGATGGTCAGAATCCAGGTCCCGCCGCAAGGCGTCAAACTGCTCTCGTAACAGACGAGTGATTTGTGGAATGGAGGTTCTACAGCTCTCGCTCGCATTTCTCAATTTCTGGTAGACTCTGTCGAACTGAGCATCCTCGTCAGACTCGTCAAAGTTGCTGGTCATTGTGTTCGTGCGGGTCATGTTTGTAGCCAGCGTAGAGAAAGACTCTCCTGATCGGGGTGTCGCAGCGCTAAGGCTGGTCATTGTGTTCGTTCGGCTATTGTCATTGCTGTGTAGTATGACCGGTGGAGGTATTTGGTATTGGCTTCGCTGTGGTGGTGATGTTGGGAACCGTCGGACTCTTGGCCTTGCGCGAATTGTTCCTGGTGCGTCTACCGCACTGGGCCTGCGTGAGGTTACAGCAGTGCCCTTGAACTGTGCGCCCAACACAGAGCAAGCGTTCCTCATCTCAATCAAACTGCCCTGTTGTAAGAACAGGAAAGTCTGCACCACCTGCGGATTAGCATTCTGTGTGATCTCTGCACGATTCTCCGCAACAGACAAAGTGATTGACATGAACGACTCCAAGCATCGCAGTGCGTACATGTAAACACTCCTCGAGAGTCTTTGAGCGTCTTCTTCGTCCTCTTCAACCAGTCTGCCAAACTTATTCAACACATCGCTCATGGCTCTGATGTTGAGATAGGTACTGGAAAATCGGCGGTAAAAGTCCTCCTTCCGGCGAAGGGCTTCTTTCGGCCTTGCCGTCACCTTGATAGACCGAACCATGTGTGAGACGCAATCGTGGAGCTGGGATATCGCATAGAGGAATTTCCTGGCTGCCTCAACGACAATGTCAGGGGCACGAGAGCCACGCCTGTGTTCTCGCACGTCAGACAATGGGCGATTTGCGAGCGAACGAACCGTTCCATTGTCTCCATAACCAACAGCAGTGGCGGGTCCAGATATACCGTTGGCAGCGTTTGAAGGAACAACGATGCCCTGACTAAAACCACGGAAGTGGCTGGTCCGCCTGAGCTCATCGACCGAGCCAAGCTGCTCAGATGCTTGATGTTTGTTGGTGTAGATGCCCATACGTTTCTGGCGCTGTGTTGAGGGGCCTGCGCCTTCGCTCTGGCTTCGATTCCGCTCGTTCAGGCTGTTTGTCAAGAGCAAGGGTGACAGAGGAGGTCGTGACTTGATGCCATTGTTGCTCGTTTGCGAGGATACGCGGTAGTGGGAGCGAGTGGGTATAGGGGGTGCTGCTAGGCCAGGGGAGTCCGCCTTGCCCTCGGCGAAACCATCCAGTGTGCTGACGCTGGGCCGTACGGGAAAGCGGGCACCGGCGGCTCGTTTCGACGGCCGAGGCGTCTCTGGGTTGCTCTCGGTCCAGCTCTCGTCGCTCGACGACTCGATGCGTATGCGTTCCAGCTCGGCTCGCTGGCGTTGCTTAGAGGCCTGCTGGCGCATGAACTTCTTGACTTGGGTAGCGATGACGGCATCGCGTTCGTTCTCGTTGGCGGGCGAGGGGGCGTTGTCTTTGATGGTGCACACGTCGGGGGGCGGAAAGGTCAAGGGGTTGCCGTCGAGCTTCAGGACCTGTAGGCTGTTGATGTCGCCCAGACACACGGGCAGCTCCTCGATTTTGTTCTTGGCAATGGCCAGCACTTTGAGCGAGGTCAAGTTTGCAATCTTCTGGGGGATTGATCTGATCTTGTTCCTGCTCACGTCGAGGATCTCCAGCGATGTCATGTCGAGGATCTGGGGGTGGCATCAGCAGTGTGTCCCAGCGGGTGCAGGTGGGGCGGGCCAACGGACGGCATTGGGGATGTCGCGCATGGCGTTGTAGCGCACGTTGAGGTAGCGCAGGCGCTTGCATTCTATGAGGCGCGAGGGGAGGGTGGAGAGGAGGTTGTGGGAGAGGGCGAGCCTGGGGGTGTCAGCATGTGCGGGCAGGCGTGCAGGCAGGGCAGTGGGTGGGAGCGTGCAGGCAGGGCAGTGGGTGGGAGCGTGCAGGCAGGGCAGTGGGTGGGAGCGTGCAGGCAGGGCAGTGGGTGGGAGCGTGCAGGCAGGGCAGTGGGTGGGAGCGTGCAGGGCTCGGGCGGGCGCACCTCTCGATCTCGAGGCGGATGACATGGATGACCTCGTCGGGCAGGCGGGCGATGTTCTTGTGGCCGAGGTCGATGGTGATGCCGGGCTGCTGCTGCTGCAGGTCGCGGGGAGCATCGGGGCCGCGCTGGCTGAGGTCCTGCGCGTGGTGGTAGGCGGCCTTTGCGAGGGCGAGCACCTCGTCGTCCGAGATGGGCACAGGCGCCTCGTTGCTCATGACGAGCGGCGGTCGGAGGGGCGGACAGCGGCGGCAGCGAGACGTGCAGACATGCTCATGCAGCGACGCAGCGATAGCGATGGTGAGCCGTGAATGAAGCAAGGAGCGGCGTGCACATGTTCCTGGCGCTAGCCGCACAAGCGCCGCCGCTCCATGTCAGGCCAGTCAGGGCCAGCCGCAGACACTCGATTGCTCCAAGACGGCCCATCCAACACGCCTCTGGTTCGGAAACACGCCCACGGCGCCCCGCCGCCGTCACAGCATGCGCTGACACACCGTGTCCTCATCCACCACCTGCTCTGCTCTACGCTGCAGTCCTGGCCTTTTCTTCCCATCTGTTAACTGTCAACCACAAACTGCCCTCCAGATGCCTGCGTCACGTGAGTCAGGCCGTTGTGCTCGAGCACCCAACGCTGAAGCCACTGGTGCACCGTCCACAAATACCAGTCCGCCGGAGCTGGATCCCGTGACCCAATCCAGCAGCCCTTCTTTGTCCCCACGATGAATCCTTTGTCTTGCACCACACCACCTCTGATAGGACAATATTTCACACAATGTACCTCAGCGTCGCACACACTGCACACGCTCTGCCCAGGCCACTCGGAGTCGCTGCAAGTCACTCGTCCTGTAGCGACACGGGCTCCCCAACGGCTCTTTTACCCAAGCAATGAATGGCACGCTAGCAAGTGGGTCATGGCAGTTTTGGCACTTCATTTCGTCATGTCGATCCATCTGGGAATTCCAAGATGAACTCCAGCTGCAACGATCAACAACTTCTCTACAAAGTCGAGACTCACAGTAGACCGGCGCACGCGCAGACGTTGCCATGGACTATGAGCATTACCCACATCCCATTCGTCGTTCACCTCGAGCGGCGCATGAGCTGCAACAAGTCTTTGAGCAACTGCAGCTTGACAACAACAGGCGCGACTACCATGATGACCATGTAGAGGATGACTACACCGACTCCGACCAGGATACCCCACCACCTATACCGCGAACGCGACCAGACTCGTACGGCGAACCACCAACAACAAGTCCGACAGAACCACCACCTCGCTCTCCATCGCATGTGAACCCGCTGCGATTTCACCCAGTCGCTGCAGCTAAGGAACCAGCACCAGCACCACCAGCGCCAGCGCAAAGGCCAACGCCTCGGCATCGCTTCTCCCACCCCTTTAGAGAACAATTGTATGCTTTGCGACAGCCTGATCCAGCACCTCGACGGCACCCAACCAACCTCGTGTCTTACAAGCCTGCCAACCAACGTCTCCACCCTCGTTTGCGCAGGCGCACCTCCTTGGACACAATCGCCTCGGTGACGACGACAGCATCCGTACTCGACCCTGAAGATGCAGAAGCTCCATCTCCTGATAGGTTCACGCTCGAGGACGAGTACCCCATCACACCAGACGTGGACCTAGGACCACCACCAGCGACCGAGCCGCCGAAAGCTGCGTCCCTGCCCGAATCGCTACGGACAGCCAGTCTCCGCACGGCCAGTGTCAGCTCCACCCAGTCCATGTACCCAGCAACGCCCGTGGCCTCAGCTGAGACATACCCTCCCAAATCGCTTTTACAGAAGCTGAAGCCTGGCAAGAGGAAGGACTCGACGGGCATGGAGGGAGGGGCCGAGCGGCTGGTCATCGAGCGAACGGTTTCGGTTGATCAGACGTCGTACCGCTCCAACTCGTCAAGCGCATCCAACACCGTATCGTCAGGTACGCCTTCACGGTACCCTCCCTCAGAAACGGGCAACTCGCGATCGAGCAGTACGTGGACGGCAAGCTCTCATGACATCAGCGGCCTGACACCAGAGGAGATCAAAAAGTGCAAGAAGAAGGGCATCAATCCAGCGCTGTTTGCCGAGATGAAGGCAGCGAGGAAAGGGAAATGGACGAGTCCCATTGCGGGCAACACGTTTTTGTCCTGACATGGCAGTGACGGCGAACCTTGTCGAGCGGGTTCCTCCTATACGTCCACCGTATAAGGCCCCTGCGCAAGTAACCTGGGGTTATCAACCATGCTGGTCTGAGATACTGGGTTGGTGTCTTACACGGTAACCATCGCGGCGATGCTATGTTTGACAGCCCGACTTGCTTTCAGAGCAATGCCGGACCTCAAGAGCCTGCTCAATGCTACCTCCTAGGATGGACACCCAGCCACTGTATCAGTATAGCTGCTAACATGCGTGGAGTGCGTACTTGCTAGCGACACGACAGCCGCAAGCAAGCTACATCGCTAGACTCATGTCTAGCCTACTGGGTACACACGGCCTTCCGTCCCCTGTCTGCAGCTGCAGCTACCAAGCGTCCGCTGTTATGCAACGCTGCTTATCCATGACGGAATGGCCACGACCTCCACTTTGCGCCCACGATCTCTCGTCTTACAACCGATCGCACATCGCTATGTCTCCGCATCCAAGTGGCCAAAGGCGGCATCGGCCATTCGCTTGAGGGGCTGTTCATTTGGAGAGCCCTTGGTGTGACAGTCTCTACAATGACCAAGAGCACTACGGCAATATTCATCCGGCTTATCTTCAAGTCTATGTTTGAGATAGATTGGAGTATATTGTAATGGTGTTGTATGCGATTCGGCATGTAGACTTGGTACTGAGAGATCTACCATCCGGCACTTGACTACCGCATATACCATGTCGAGTCCTGGGGACTTGCGTAATGCGTAACGAATCAACGATATTCGAGGGTCAGACGAGCTACGCTCAGATCTATAGTGTCTCCAGGCCGAGTGCACGAGGTGTCTAATCTGAAGCTGCAAAATAGCAGAGAATAGATTACATTCCAGCCGTATCAAGCCACCTCTCCATCGATCGCCATCTTGCACAAGCCTTAACTCATCCCACCCCTGCAATAACCCCCCCAATATCGTGGTGATGCTCGTCAAAATCCCAAGAACCTTCCCAACGCAGCATAGCACCAAGACGGCAGTTCCCTTGCTTTCCCCACCACCAAACCCACAACCAGCTTCCCACATCACAGCATCACGCAACTTCCCCTGCATCCACCTATCGCATCCTCACCCCTCCAGCTTTCCCTTGCACTACCTACGCCGTGCGTGCTAGTCGATCAGCGAGGCAGCCGATCATGACGCTGCTTTTGCGCGTCGACTTTCTGGCCGCTAAACCGCGCAGGGCAACCGTGTAGGTAGTAGAGCGTGCAGGCGGGGAAGACGGGACGCGAAAGGGCTTGGCGGATGCTTAGTGCTCTGATTTTGGGTGTCCATGTACCCACATGACTGGTTCGTTATTATTGGTGGTTGATTGGTTGGTTAGTTGGTTGGTGGGCTCGGTGTGAAGCCCGTCGTCACATGTTCAACGAACGGGTTGGTTATCTAAGCAAGTGCGCGAACTATGCGCTACCAACTGGGGCTGTGCTGGACCGTTCGTTCTACTATTGTGGAGCTGGATGGAATAGGTACAATATCGTGTGCTGAGCGTCAGGAGATAAGGCGATCTGCACGGGAGTAACGACGAGCGTTCCTCTCAGAACCCCACTACGTACATAGCGCGATGCAATGTGATTGGTTGACGGAAAACAGCAAGGCTGGTGGCTACAGAGGTTTCGAAGCGCAGGGTCAACATACCGTACGCAACGACGCCAAAAAAGGCGCAGGTTGACGCAGATGAGGTGATGGTGGTGAGATTGCATTGTGCAGATCCGCCGGGTTGGGAGCAGCTGAGGCGTGCGCGGAGAGGGGAAACCTGGGCACGCAAGAAGACGTCACCATGTGCTGCTGCTTTGCTGGCGTTAGCAGTTTGTGGCGCGGAATGTCTTGCTTTCTTCGAGAAGCATTCTCGAATCCTTCCCGACGAATGCGCGATTCGTTTGCAGCAAGTGGAGATCCCGCATTCTTTAACCCTTTGCAGCGACCTTCTCGTAATGCCTGAGTAACGTCGTCGGTTAAGGTGGTGAGGTGCTCACTCCACCCACTGCTCGTATGCTCTGTGATCCATCCATCAATTGCACGTGCAACTCCGAAATTCTTCGCGCAGATCCAATCCTCGAATGGAGCTTTGAACTCGGTGATGCAGATCCGTGTCTTCAACAGATCGCGATTGTAGACAGTGCGCATCGGCTACATGGCCGAGTTGAGGCTCTACTTTAGTTAGCACTGGCGTGCAAACATTGTATTCAGATCGACGTGCTTCTCCACTTGGTAGAAAGACTGAGTTATACACCACGTGCTTCTGCCTATCATGGAGCTACAGTGACTTGAAGAGTGACACAACTGCTCTGAGCTAGAATGCTCCGCGGAGCAAAGCTTGTAGTTTGGAGTCGAACGTGTACACAGATCTGCATTTGAGGGTTCCAGGACCTGGTGGGGTTTCTCAGACACTATTTTATTGCGCGTGTCACAATCATCATCATGTAGTTGTACATCTCGATACCAACGTCTGCGACACACAAACCGCATGTCCACAACCGTCGGACTCTACTCCGCCACTGGACAACTGCTGTCCCATATGGTGCGGGATTTTGCTGCCCCTGCCGGATGCGGACGGTTACGCTAACACTACGCTCCCACCACTACCAAGTCGCACATGATGGTACTCCAGCACGTGGAGCAGGTTTACGCGTAGCAGACCGTGGTACAGCAGTGCGCTGTGCGGCACTTACCGAACCGTATCGCGGAATGCTGCTGGTCAGTTGATAGCTAGCGGTTGAGACTTGCGTCGTGCTTTGCGGATGGCTGGGGAATGTCGAGACAGAAGGAGTAAAAGCAGCGACCGGTAGTGGGATGGCGATTAAAGCTTGGTGAGACATCTGACATGGACTCGGTATTGGTGACTGACCATGAACAAACGTGAGGACGATTTTGATTTTGATTCTGATACCAAGGCTGATATAGGTTGCTACGACTGACTGGTGACTTTGGTCTCAAGATCCAACATTGGCGAAACAAAGACACACACGCCCAATATGCAGTGGCGGTGACAAAACGAGTCGCGTTTGGAAACGAACTGCGGCATGTCGCTGGACCCTGCATCCCGGGGAGCATCAAACGGGGGAGAGACTACACTTGACCACCGTCGTTCCCAGAACGATATCAACACCGAGTGCTGATAGGACATGAGAATCACATGTCACCAAGTTGAACCAGCCCGCGAATACAGTACCAGCAGAGCAGTACGCATCGTGGCCGCGCGGGCCCAACACTAGAATTTTCTCTCATCGGTCCTAATCCCTCTCTCCTCACGCCCAAAGCCTCACGTCGAAGCATCGACATCCGGGGAAGCCGCCACACTCCTCACGCAGGCGGTTGATGATTGGGTGACGGCCCGGCTCGGAGCATTGAGCGATCGACCACAGATGCGAAGGAGCCCGAATCCACTACGGCTCTGAACGGGGATCAAGTAAAGTAAACCGTAGATAGGTCAAAAAGGTACCTACATAGATGATAGACGCGCCGACCTGATGGTGCTGGAATCGCACTTACACACGCACATACGTGGCCTGCAACCGACAGTCTGGGTCCTCGACTAGCAGAAGCGACTCATGGAAGTTTTCTCTATCTAGCTCACGTCCACACATAGTAAAGACAGGCACGAGCCATTGAGCTATGTAGCATGAGGGGAGGGGGATAAAAAAAAAAAAAAAAAAAAGACAAAAAAAGAAGAAACAGTGATAACCTCGTTCTGCCACATGGCACGTTTCAAGCACCCCTATCAAACACGAAGTTTTTCCTTATTTCCCTTCCCGCACTCATTGCTTCCCGCGCTATAGCAGTCTCAAAAAGACCTTACCTTAGATACCGATCGGTACCTACCCTACGGTACCAGAAAGAAAAAAACCCTACAAGCAGGAAAAGCAAAAAGTTCCAGACCGTCGACCACGGTGCTACGTCGGCTGTATTTCTTCCCTCCCCTTGTTTGCTGGCCCGCGAAACGATAGTGTGTGCACTGTGGGTGGGTGCGCGGTTGGGTCGTGATTGAGTCGTGTGTCGGCGGAAAACGTCGACTTCATGACAGTGACAGTGACAGACCGAACAGTGCATCGCTTGCGCCTGACGTGGTTGGCATAATGGGCTCTCGCCGTAAATTGCCTTATCGTGGAGAGCAGCTGCCGGCCGCAAAGGTACCATTTGCCGGCCGGCGTGCTGTTGAGGTTACATTACGTGCTTGGTGAAGGGCTGTCTGTTGGGGTTGGGCTCTTTGTTTGCAGTGTGATCCACAAAGATTGGAACGGCAGTCTATGATGAGTTGTAGTTACGAATTGATCTTGTTGTGGCATTGCCAGATGCTTCATTGCTTCGCGCTCTTTGCGCTTTGGTATCTACTCCAAACCTCCCTCGTCTCAACTGCTCCGTCTGGAGGCCCCAAGTAGAAATAAACATAAGTATTGATACAATCGCATCCGTCCGTTCGTGTCATCATGTGCTAAGAATGATGAGATCCAAAAACGCCGTGCCAAGTTGTGACCTCTCGCCAGAGGTGTGATTTTGCAAACGCCAGTAATGTCTAGAAAGCCACGACTACGCCGGTCGTGGCTGATATACGCCTGTTCGCCTCGCTAGAGGCTAATCGAAACGCCGAGTATATGCAGCCCAAATGCTGTTTGTATGCAGGTCGCTGAATGCGCATGTTCGTAACCGTAATCGCTTTTGAATGTAGAAAATTTGGTAGTAGTCGTCGCATCCTCGGGAAGCCTGTCGGCATGTCCGTCTAGATGAAGCCTCCGGGTGAGTCGACAACAATGTGCTCGTCCTCTCGCAGCTGGCCACCGCTCTTCTTCTTGGGCCAAAGCTTGCTGCTGACGCGCTTCCAGCTATCCCTGGTGGCAGCACCAATGCCATTGTGCTCCACACGACTTGTTCGGGGACTGGGAGTGCCGCTGTTGGATCCGTTCTCGTAGTAGATGTGGGTGGATTCGACCATTGGGTAGTCGCTCATAGGTGGTGTGCCTGGAGGCGTAAGGGGGTCGCTCATGGATGGGCTTGCACTCCCTGTGTCGTCGGTCATGGCATCACTGCCACTAGTGTAACCGGATGTGACGCGAGTAGCAGGAGAGCCAGATGAAGTTGGCTGAGAGTGAAAGCGTGAGTGTGAGAACGGACGAGAGTGCATGAAACCAGCAGTCAGCGACGAGGGCGCCGACGCACGCTGATGAGCAGGAACGTGCTTGTGAGAGACACTGCGCTCATCATAGCTGCGAGTTGCAGATCGTGTGACGCTGGCTGTGTAGCTCTCGTGGCTCATGATGCTGTGGTGCGCACTCGAAGGGCTGACAGAGTTGAGGAACGATAGAAGCACGCCCTCCTCCATGAGCTCGTAGATTTTGGCAACAGCCTCGTCCAGCGTGGATGGGTGGGGTGGTACGTAGGAGTCGGAGAGAGCCAGAAGATTGTCACGGACTTCAGCGGGAAGGTTGACCTGAGACAGTCAGTGGGTGAATAGGAGGATGTAATGGAAGCTCGACTTACCTCGCGTGGTCCAGACTCCCGGATGTAGGCGTCTATTAATCGGCGCCAAAGCATGAGGACGTAGGCACACTCGTCTGACAGAGGAGAGATGGGAGTCCCCGGATGGCGGTTGACCATCTTGGAGTAGTGCTTGCGATATCTAGATGCGTCCATTGTGAATTCCAGGTTCTCCAGGCAGTGGTTCTGTGACAGAAAGGCCATGAAGGAGGACAATGTGTATGGCGGTGGTGCATTGTTGGCGAGGATCTCTGCGAGGTTTGGTTTCCGGCTGTGTGGGCTGGGGATGTTCTTTGGTATGGAGACGGTCAAGGGTGCCTTTTGGCAGTCGGAGAGGGCCATCTTGATGTCCTCGCCGTCAAAGTCGTCGAGAGACGAGGCAGGAGAGGAGATGGTGGAGCTGGTTCGTATGGATAGGGGTTTGGGTTCAGGTTTGCGGGATATCATCACGCTCCTCCAGAATTGCTTGTAGACGCGGCGTACAGTTTTTTTGCTCTGCTCTTCCAGACTTTCACAAGGACAGATTTGCGGTAGTGTGGAGTGCGCCAGTTTGACGAAAAGGGCACGGGGTCCGGGGAGAAGCTAGTGGTGATGGGGGTGCGTCGGGAGGTGGGTTAGTGCTCCTAGGACGCCAGCATCGAGGGCTGTGGAGATGGTGGAGGTGGAGGAGGTGGTGGTGGTGCAGAGACGATCGGGCAGGGCGCACAACGGGTTCTTTTGGCCTATGGGCGAAGGGTGGCGGTTGACAAGCGCGACGCTCAGGCCGTGTGCGGTGGGTAACGGTGTTTGCTGGTGCTTCTCGAAGGGCAACACAGAGACACGGGCGGGCAGGGTGCGGTGGTACAGCGGTGCAGGGAGCAGGGAGCAGGGAGCCGTGGCAGAGGGCTTGGCTGCAAGCGCGACGGACGGGTGGAGTGGTGCAGGCGGGCTGAGCGTGGGCGGCGGGCTGGTGTGCGCAGTGCGGTGCGGTGCGGTGGGTGCAGGGCGACAAGTGGCAGGCTGCAGTGCGTGGGCAGAGCAGAAGAGACGACGGCGGACGGTGACGGTGACGGTGACGCAGGCGGGGCGGAGGTGAGACGTGGGCTCAGATATGCCGTCAGGATTCTAGACAAGAAGCCCTCCTGTGGTGCGGCTCAGCGGTGGTTATGAGGAGAGGGCGGAAGCCGTGTTAGCACGATTCGCACACCCTGGGCATGCACCCAGCACCCAGCACCCAGCACCCAGCACCCATCCATGGGCAGGCGCGCAGGCGGGCGCGCAGGTCAGCACCAGCCAGGCCCCACTCGGTGGAGCGAGTCGACGGTCCAGTGCGGTTGGCGAAGCTTGCGCAAAGGCGGATAGCCTCCATGTCAGAGCGCCCATGGCTGCTGCAGCCAGTGCGCGAGGCATGCTGGCCCCCTGCAATCCCCGTGCACACGCCCTCCACCTGCGCAAAAGCGGCAGGCGCTGATGCTTCTAGCGCCAGAACGCCGGCGCTGATTGGCCGCTGCCTCTGCTCTTCCGAGGGGTCCCCGGTCGACCTGTCCTTCTTTCGCCACCCTCAGCCAGACAGTCCCATCACAGTCGCTGTTACAGACAGCGCCCAGCGCCCCAGCCCCAGCAGGCAGTGGTGCTCCATGAGTCTGTGAGTTGTGAGTTGTGAGTCGTGAATAGCTGAGTCTAGGAGTGCCAGTCTGTGAGCTGGGAGGCGTGAATAGGTGAGTAGGTGAGCGTCACTCACCAACACCTCTTGCAGCCACTACAGCACACAGCACACAGCACACAGCACACAGCACACAGCACACAGCACACAGCACACAGCACACAGCACACAGCACACAGCACACAGCACACAGCACACAGCACACAGCACAAAGCACACAGTATCGCTGCCTGTTGCCGTCGAAACCGCGTGCATCGCTGGGGCCCGTTGCACCGCAGCCTGCGTGCTCAGCGCTCGGTCTTCTCTCCACCCACCTCGCTCGCTCATCGGTCACTCGCAAGCATTCCACTTTCTACCCACTCGCTCCGGCTCCGGCACTTACTCGGGCACCAACAGTACGCCTTGGCCTGACGTTACCTCCGTCCACTGCTGTCTCTCCCTAATGAGCACACTGTGGATAGCTGCCAGAGTACTATGATAGCTACCAACTACTGCACCACCGCATCACTGCATCCCCATGTCACTTCCCTCTTGAGTTGTATATAGTCCCCTCACCCTAGTCCGCGGTTGCCCTCGTTCACTACCACCTCAGTCCCAGCACCATGGCTGACCCAAGCTTGACCCTTCTTCACCACGCCGCAAACGACCGTCCCAACACGCTGAGTCGCCTCGCTAATCCGCCCTATGACTCTCGTTGCGCGACAAAGGCAGGCCAGCCGATCGTTCTTTGAGCCTCCATGTCAGATTTTCTTTGTCCATCGCTGCCATGCATGACAGCAACCGCTGTCCCAACCGTCTTGTTTTGATTCATGAAAAGAGCGCAATGCGCTTCCGCAAACCGCTGTCTCCGAGCAGAGCAGCACATCACCCGCCAGGTGCTTGGACAAGGTGACGCCAACGCTCGCTTTGAAGGGGCCTGAGGCTGCCCCACGCGCTGACTAGTCCGTCACTGCATCCTCTGCTCACAGATGGGGATCGCACGGCCACGAAACCTTGGCTTTGGCCCTATCGCTGGGGACACTCAGCCCATCCTCCAATCTCTGCCCGAGGCTTGAGACATTTGATTACCGTAATCTATTCCTGCCGCATCCTACTCTTCACCATCACGCAGATCCACAGGGGATCCACCGCTGCCCGCGCCATGGCATTCAAGCAAACACGGTCGACTCTTTCGGCCAAGTTTCAGCACTGCCTGCGTCAATGGTCTCGTCTGTTATTCACGCAACACGCAGCAAACACCCTCGAGGCTGAGCGCTGCATCCCTTCGGCGTCTCGCTGCTGAGTCGTGAGCGTGCAAATAGCCGACCTGCAGGCCGGCTGATGTTTCACCCACCCTGTCCACTTTCTGTTCGGTCGTTTGTTCCTTGCCCTCTCACCACGCATCGACCGTGCGCGCCGAGTTTTTCTAGAAGCATTCTAGATTTCTAGAAGGTTACCACAAATTGCTACCACCGCCATAGAGCCGCCGCCGTCCATCTCTTCTGCCCGAATCTCCTGTTTCGCGCATGATGTTGGTGCAACCGTCTCCATTTCATTTCCACCTTTCGCAGTGCTACGGTATGTTGAGAATCTCACCAAAACACAACGGAAGCACTTCGGTTTCTAGAGTCGAGTACCTCGGGAACCTGCTTGCGAAGCCCTTCTAGAAGCTGAGAGTACTTTCCCTTCGTGGCCTGATCGATCGATTCCCGCCTGTAAGCGCCATTCGTTTCAGCACGCGCCCCATCAACAAAACCAACAATCGAAGAAAATTTTGGTCGCCAACACGCGCTCGGTGCCTCAGACATGACGCAGCCAGTGGACCTCTGTCGCAAGCGCTGCGATTCACCCGCTCTCACCGCCTCGTGGGGTCAGCCGCATCCCGCATTCACCATCTCAGACGAAGAGGTAGAAGCTCCTTGGCAGACGTTCTGTTCGAGACTGCCTTAGGGTGCATCGTCGAACACGATGCAACCCGAGCGCACGCCTGCTGCCCGAAACCCGTGGCAAGGTATCGTTGCTAGCACAACTTCCGTCTCAAGCTACATCTCCTGCACCGTACGTATCGCTCTTGTTGCCGGTGGCTCCACTGCCGGCTGTACAGGTCAAGCTTTGACGTGATCTGCCCAGAGATGTCACCCAACGTGAAACCGTGACAGGTGGGCCTCCACCACCATCTGACAGTCTGGCGCGCGAACAGGGAAGTTTCGGATGGCTACCGACACGAAAGACTTACGAGCATGAGATGACTGATGTGGGAGCACGTCCAGTGTGAACAGGGACTGTCGCTGCCGTCCAACAGGCATGGCTGTGTCGCTTGGGCAGCGCTGACGTCGTTCCATGCGATGCCTTAGCCTGATGAGAAGACCGCTTGTACATTCTCCACGTGAAGACACTATCTGATGCCCACTACATTAGCTTGGATGTATATGCGGGTGTATAGATGTTAACAGATTGATAGGCTATGGCAGCCCATATCTCCAGGGAGACGTTTCATTGATGTTTTTTCGTTTCAATCACTGCTCGCACACCAGCCCGTGTCTCCAGAGCAGCCACACTCAGGTCCCAGCCTTTGTCTTCGAGCAGCCCAGCATACTGCCCAAACACTCTCTGTGTCTCGGCCAAGGTGTATCTAAGCTCAGTAAGCCGCCCGGACGCAGACGCATCCAAGCTGTCAGACCCGTTTCTGCGCCGCTGAGCGAGCAACAGTGCGTGTGTCCAAGCTCTGAGTTGATCAATCCCCGTGCAACCTTTCTTTAGCACAATGAGCGCCTCAGAGTGGAGCTCAGCGTACCAGAGCACGTAAGCTTCTGCGGCGTAGACATCCAGTAGCTCGGTCATCTTGACGCTTTCCAAGGCCATGGACCCGGTCTGGTTGTGCGGCGTGCTTATGCGGCTCAGCAGCTTTTGCAGACTGACGCCTATCCTGCAATGGCCTACGGTGCTGTCGTCTGCCCAGCGAAGCACACCGTCCTTTTCAAATACCCGTTCCCTCTCTGAGACCTCCGTTGGGCTCAGCACCTTGCCATGTTGTAAGATACTGCCAAACACAATATTCGCTCGTTGCCGATTCAAGCTCGTCATCCTAACAGCCTTCACCGCAGCGTAGTTCGTCCCCAGATGCACAGCTAATAATCCCATCAGCGTAGCCCATGTCGCCAAGGGCGAATGCACCCAGCTAACCACCAGACTCCCCGCGAGCATACCCAACAACGATATGACAGTCTCCTGGCTACTATCCTTTGCATTCAGCTCTCCCAGATTTCCCCTCTTGGCAAAATGAGCACTCAAGCTCGCCTTGGCACTTCCCGCACACACGCCACAGAGCGCTCTCAAGCAGCTCGAGAAGCTCAGCACCATGACACGGGCCGGCTTGGGGAAAGCAGGAGACAGGTAGTCGAGGACCATCGCCGTATCGTTGAAAACATCCGCTGCTAGCCGGTACATCTTGCACTCTGGTTCGAGCGACGTGCCCAGCCGGTGCGCGAACAAGATGGTCGCGAGCCGGCCCATGGATTCTTGCAGGATGGAGAGCAGGAGCGCAGAGGTAGGAGAAGCGGATGAATCGCCTACGCCGACGCCTGGCAGTTTAGTTAGAGGGAGATTTGCTTGTACGAAAGTCCTTGTATACCTTCCAGCACAGCTCTTGAGGCCAATAGACCAGCTATTGATGATGAGAAAGCTTGGAGCGAATCCTGTGCATTGTATCAGATTGCTGAACTCGTATCAAGAGCTTTTTCGTTCGATAAACGCACGTAAATCTGATATCTTACAACTCCATCAGTACAGCTGCACACAACATGTCTTGTCGAGATTACACGCACTGTATATAGTCCTCCGTCACGCTCTGCGGATATCCCGCCGGTAAGAAAACATCTAGAATCTGCTGTCCATAGTTCTTCGTTTCTTTGGGAAGCTGCCCATATCAGCATTGCGTTCCCGGCTCTTGCCTGCTGGGCAAGCTGGTGGCGCATGGCTGAGGGAGACACGTACGATGATGTCGACGCGTGAGTCGCCTGACGCTATGTATGTTGATGTTACAACGCCTGCTTCATCTTGCTCGGTTATTTCGAGACGCGGAGGAGTAGACATGGTGGTGTTTGTTGATGTGAGGATGTCGACGTGTGGTGGACTAGCGCGGAGATGTTGCGTGAGGTTGGTGTGGGGTCGTGGGGTCGTCTACCTCGATCGTTCTTACTTACCCCTCCAATTCCATCTCAATGCTCGCCAATCTGTGTGTCGGCGCCTCTCTTTGTACTTCATATGCTACTAGCAACTTGTATTGGCTTTATTACGCTCGGAAGTGATGACGTGGTTTCCACTGTTCTCACGACATAACGAACAGGTACTGAACGTGCGATGCGTTCACCGGTAAAAGCAGTGTGTTGTCAGGCCAGGCTGCAGATGTGGTTCACTGGTTTTGACGAAAGCTTTGATTTATACCGTCCTCACCTACTCATGATATCTTTCTTACTCCAAAGACCCCTGACTTCACACGGCAGAAGCATAGAACATGTCTGCCACCGTCGATAATTACGATGCCAGAACGAGGGAGATATTTGTATTTGTGGGACATGTTGCAGTATACCAGGGAACAGGATGGATCAACCGTATAACACAACGTACATCTGTTCCCTCGCTATACGCATTCGACAACTATGATTTGATTTCGATACATGACCCAAGTTGAAGTTGGATCCTTCCTAAGCCCGCTGTCTAGCGTCTCAGATTAACTGACTACTCTTAACAGGCAGGAATTTCCTATCTTTTGCTCCCTGAAAAAGTCATGTTCACAATATACGGTACGTCAAAGAACCGCCACGAAGATTGTTGCAATGCGAAGAATCCAGAAAAGACCTTCGACACAACAGGGGTTGGAACATAATGTCAACGTTCGTACAAATGAGCCCACCCACTTGATTTCTAGTGTAATGGGGTCTGAGAAGGTAAGATACGTCTTCCAACGCCTTAATTCAGGAAAGATCAATCTTAGTTTTATCGGTTCATGCTTTGAAAACCATATAGAGCGCTCAAACGAGCATCAACTATGTTCTGACCTCTCAGAAGCACCTGAACGAGCTCAGAGTCATCGATTTGGAAGCTGGGATCATCGTACACACACCATACGCCTGTGACTACGTGACCTTGCCCCACGGAGCACACAGCGAGCCGGTAATATGCACGTCCTAAAGAGCCCGCAGCCTCAACCTATCGAGGATAGTACGCCACCGTTAACCCATGCCTTGAGTCATCGTCATCCGTGGATTGATCAACATGTAAGTGAAGAGTCGTATAGTGTGATGGAAACTTATACGTTCCTGTGAGCTCGTGGTTTCTAGACTAGAATATCATGCAGGCTGAAGGTTTGTATTGGTGCAGAGACCAGACTATTCTCGAGAGCTTGACTATCGCCAAAGCTTGGTTGGATGATAGCGCTCCGTCCATGAGATAATGATAACTGCTGCTCTGAGGTTGTACACTCAGAGATCGGACCGCAGGAGAAAAGTGCTGCACGTTTGGTGGTATTGAGGAATGAGCTTCTTCGATAGGAGACAAGGCTATCTTACATAATGCCAAAGTTGAATTGTAGAATATGATTTTGGAGCTTGTGGCGCTGCTTGTCATTCACCATTGAAGGTTGCACAAGTTCGCTTTGCAGACAGCAACTGTACTGTGATCAGTGCCATCCACTTGGATCGCGAAGCATCATTGGAGCTAATAGTTTTAGTAAACTCTTAAACTACGGTGATGTAAAGGCTCATCCCAGAATTGTGCTTCGTTGGACCTAACCAAGTACACATAACCCGCAAGATACGCCCTGCTCGCGCCAGCGCCTTAGTCTCACAGTATGTATCGAAACCCCTTATTATCAATCTCAGTAACGTCGTGCATTCCTGCTTCTACGGCTGCTTTTGTCTCCTCGTCCGTGAGCCGAAGACCGCTTGCAGACTCGCTGTCGCGCTTCTTGTTGACCGACCACATGTACGCAAAGAGGACTAGAACTGCAATCAGCTTCACGCTGTATCCAATGAGCATTCTGTAGTTGTATGTTAGCAACACTCGATTTGACAGCAGGGGAAGTCGACTCACGCAACGTAGGCAGACCTGTATCGAGGCGCTTCACTGCTCTTGAACGTCTGCGGGCCAATGATATTACCCACGCAGTAGCCCGTGAACAGCGCTGCGCCAGTGAGTTGCTTCTTAGTGTATCCAGCGAAATTACTCGAGACGATGGTCAAGCTCATGCTGAACCCAAGACCCTGGAAGTAGCACATCCACAGCGCGACGAGCCGGCCCCATTTGTTGTTGTTAGGCAGTGCGACGAGCAGACTGGCGCCGATGATGCAGATCACATTCGCGACTGTCATGGTGAGACAGCGGGTATTGGGCCAGTGCGTGCAGATGTAGCTTCCGGCAAGCAGGGAGACGAATTGTACAGCGCCGCCGGGGATTTGCAGGTATTGCGTTCCGAGCGTGTCGACGCCGAAGGATTTGATGATCATAGAGCTGAACTGCTATGCGTGAGTTGTTGTCACAACTGCGACAGTGCGGAAATCACTCACTGTCGTCAAGGCAGAGTTTGGAATCTGAGCGCCAACAGCCATCACGAATAGGATCCAGGTCTTCGGATCATACAGCGTCTGCCACGCTTGATAGACCTTAAAGTGCTTGTTTTTGACACCCTGTCTGTTCCCCGAGACTCGATCAACAGCAATCCCACGCTGTGTCTCGGTGAGGAACTTGGCTGTGGTTGGCAAGTCTGGCAGAAAGAGAAGGATCACAACGCCCATGACGGTGCTTGCGGACCCGAAGATCAAAAACACATACATCCAGCGTGGTAAAACCGTTTTAATATGACCCACCGCATAGCCGATCAGGCCACCAAACATGGTCGCGATACCGTTCGTGCAGTAGTACGCCCCCAGTCGAAGAGGCTGCTCAGCTGAGGTGTACCACATGCTCATGATCAGGACGAAACCGGGGTTTACAGTTGCCTCGAGAAGATCGAGCAGAAAGCGGTTTGCAGCCATGCCAGCAAAGTTGTGACATGCGGGAGTGGTCATGAGAATGACTCCCCAGCCTGATATCGTCAGTGACATCGTGCCAGAGTGGTGGGAGATGCTCACCAAGAGTGCAAAACCCAAGAAATTTAGCCATAGGTAGACGCTCCCTGAGGAGTAAGGTCGGTTTCCAGAGCACCGATCTATCTGGTTTCTAGGACACCAAACGTTCGGTGCTGGGTACACCAATTTTTGACTGTTTACGCCGAACTAGTACCCCTATCTAATTAGTTAGTAGATCTGCTACTATTTTAGATAAGTGCTAGGAAACCTCTACTTACCTTTGCCTCTTAGGACTAACGCTAGGGAGTGAGACCAGCCTAGCACCTTTAATACCTCTGTTAACACACTAACTGTAACATGCGTGCTAGATTTATTTGTACGCAGGTAAACTTTAGCTAAATTGCGTGAATCTGGCATAGTTAAGGCTCTGGTGTAGGTGGTTAGGGGGTAAGAGGGTACCTGTTAAGTGCTAAGAGTGAAGGAGTTTCCTCCAGGTGGCAAGAACATTAGAGTTACATCTAATAAGTAGATAGAAGCGGAAAAGGACAGCCTCAAGTAGCACTGAACGCGTTTGGTGTGCAGAGCACTGAAAAATGGCAGTTCGGTGCTCTGGAAACCGACCGTACTCCTCAGGGGCTGCAATAGGTAACCTGCTGGGTACTGGCCAGCAAGATAGCCGAAATAAAAGATACTGCCTGCGCACGGTAAGCAGAGGTTTTTTCCATCGTGGGTAGCCACTTGCCTAGCCACGAATAGTCCTGTCCCTTCAAGTTTGTGCCCTCCTGTAGACCAAACGCAGACGCATAGTTGATGCCGTTCTTGTCGAGGTACTGCAGCAAGTATGTGAAGAAGAGAATAGGAACTATTCGAAAGTCAATCTTCCTCAGTGTCTTCTTCGCTTCCGCGGGATCAACGTCGGTTCCCTGATTATTCTTGTAGGCTTCATACGTATCATCAAGCTGCGACGATGCTTCGGAAGAGGAAGCAGGCGACTGCTGGATGACATCATTTCCCTTGTCAAGAGGCGTTATTGAAACAGCTGGAGTTGGCGACCAGTGAGCTTCGACAGTTGTTTTATACGGACTTGAAGTGGACTGTTCACAAAGACGGGTATGGAGATGTTCGATGTTAACCGAACAACAACTCGTCGCTCGATAAAGCTTCACGAGCTGCTTATAAATGTCCTACCGCCGGGTGAAGTTACACCGGCATCTGCATGGAAATAACAAGGGCCTCCACCCTTCGAGTCCAAGAACCATACCAAGATCCAGGGGGAGAAGCCATAAAGGCTTAGCGACGATATAAGAGGGCGCATCATTGGTGCTGAAGTCTTATGTGGGGTTGATAGGCATGGAGAAGGCGTTGTGGTGTTCGAGCACGCCATCGAGAGTTGAAGTGGCGACCATGCAACCTTGATAGTATAAGCGCATACAGGCAAGATCATCACCTGGGGCTCTTGCGACCGTCGCTGCATCGATGACATGGGAGAGGAAAAAAATATGAACGCAGGTCAGTCCCAAAAAATTTAAATAGAATCCATTCAAAACAGCTTCAATTATGATGTGTAGAATGCAAGGCTGCTTCACCCATTCTTCTACAGATTTCGCTTAGAGTTGTGTACTTTCGGTCTTGATGTGTAACTCAGTATGATCAATAGCATTGCATGCGTTCATTGGATCTGGCTACAATGTGCCAGTGATGAAAAGATATGTCGCTGAAAGCCATATATAGTGCCTCAACACAAAGGCAACCGAACGCCATGCCAAACCAGAACGGGTATGAATGTGAAGCGAGCCTTGAAAACAGGCTATGTACAGAAGGACGACAGAAATGAATGCTTCATCCAGATCAGAAGCTCAACGGAAAAATGTAGAAAAAACAAAGCCAGTGCTCACACAGACGATCCTGAAGCACCGGACCCACCACTGTCACTCCTGCTCAATTCTTCACCCTCCAACGGTTCATTCTCCATCTGTTCCGCAATCTCCTCATACCACTTGCCATGC
This sequence comes from Ascochyta pisi, assembly GCA_039634435.1. Classification (NCBI taxonomy): domain Eukaryota; kingdom Fungi; phylum Ascomycota; class Dothideomycetes; order Pleosporales; family Didymellaceae; genus Ascochyta; species Ascochyta pisi. Next base: position 711,466 of record CP113326.1, on the reverse strand, counting down.
GCCTTGCGATCGACTTCACCGACCTTGCTCAATTGCTCGCAGATATCAGCAACCTGAGGCACAAATTCCGCGAGGCCAGTAGTCGCGAGCCCTTCAGTGGCTGTGCTTGCAGCCTTGACACGTTCACCAGAGCTGCTAGCTGATACACGGTTGAAAATGTGTGTCTTGAGGCGCTGGAACAGTACTTTGGTAACGGGGTCGGAGAGCCTGCCAGACTCGGCTTGAGTCAAAAGGCGTGTGACCGTGGAGGACAGCTGTGCGCGGGTGGAAGGCGGCATGTTGTGTGAAGACTCGAGCAGGGAGGAGATCTTGGAGGGCGTCGAGGGGTCTTTCAAATAACCATCCTTCAGAACCTCCCACATGCGAGTTGCTTGGGGTTTCCACTGCGAGCGAACGTCGCGCTTGAGCAGATTCTTTGCTGTAAGAAGGATACCACCAATAGTGGTGATGCGCAGAGCGTCTTCACGAATTCGTGAAATACGATCGCGGTCAAGCTCGAGAGTTTCTGGAAGCTCAGAATCTCGTAGTGGTGGAACGGAGATTGCAAGATCAACAAGACCACGTGCGTAAATCTTGTGCGCTGTTGGCCGGTTCATAGGGTTGGGCTGGGCCCATGGGTCGCGTCGGTCTGCTTCTGTGTGCATGTTGATAGCTGCACTACGCCACCAGCGCCGTGTTCGATCCAGAGTGATCCTGCCTTCCTCCAAATCCTGTGCAAACATACGTTGTTCGTACCCAGTAGCTTCCTTGATGAGTGTCGGCGCTGCGTTCATCAGAAGGAAGTTGGAGTAATCCAACGATAGAAGGTCGATCACGTGCAACAGCTTGAAAAGCTTCTCGACCATCTCAGGGAGCTCGCCTTCCTCCTGCAGCTCGTCTGCCAAAGACTTGACCTGAGCATCACGGAAAGGAGCACAGAGCTTGGGCAGGATATTGGCGATGAAACCGAAGAACTTCTCGTACGAGAACAACCCTTGGCTACACTGCTTGTTGATGTGATCCGGATCTAGAGTCTCCGAGATGAGAGTGTGCATGGAGTTGCCTGCCTTCAACAGGCGCAAAAGCTTTCCGCGTATGTTCTCAGCCATGGCGGCTGTCCATTGCGCACTGTCACCGTCCTCGAAGCCCTTGCGCATGGCGTCACACAGCTCGCGGTTGAGAGCATCTCTCAGGTCAGCAGTTGGCGACGCGTCGATGCGATATTCTTTGTCGATGGACAGCTCATGTACCAAAACGCGGTTATCCGGCACAACAGTAAAGACCTTTGATAACGACTGAGCCTGGTGGCCTTGTGTCGCGGAGCCAAGATGTGCCGCTTGACCAGATGCTGCCAGTTCAGAAGCGGCCTCAGCTTGCATGGCAGCACGCTCGCCTTCGACGGGCGAACCGGAAGTCACGTCGATGGCGACTCGCGGTCGGACTGTTTCTCCAGCAGGTCTCTTCTTAGGCCTCGACCTGCGGGCTTCACGAATTGCTTTTCGAATCAATGTCAAGGCCTTGTCCGGCCCGGCCAGCTTCTTGATCCTGCTGAGCAAGATAGCTTGATTGTCCCGGATGCCAGTTCTGTATTCATTCGCAACCTCTTCCACGGTTGCGTCTTTGACGCTCTGCCAGATCTCATCGAGACTAACAAAGGAAGCGACCATCGTCTCGACAAGCGCCGAAGAATCGCGGGCTTTCCAGTCATTGAAGGCTGTAACGAAGGCGCTGTGGGCCAACAATACCGTCTCAGTCCTGGTAGGTGAAGGGGTATAATAGTTGAAAGTCGTCAGCTTTTGTAATGCTGACTCGAAGGAAAGGACCAGGTCTTTGGCCTTGGTGATGAGGTCCTGCTCTTGATCGCCGTCACGGCTCAGTACGTTTGTAGGATGACCCAGGATAAGATACGAGGAGAGAAAGGTTCGAACGGCTGTGCTGCGGGCAACTGGATCCGGATCTGGCAGCAGGACAAATAACTCCATAACCTTCTCTGTGGTTTCCAGAAGTTTCTCATCCGCGAGCATGATGGTGATATCTTCGAAGCTTGTACTGCTGATCTTTTCAATAGACAGCCCCATCTCCAGCCAGACATCGACGATGTTCTTCCTAGTTCTCGCCCTCCATGCAGACTGGATGCGTTTGGCAGCGTCTTCCGAGGTGGGGGCAGGTGGCTGCTGAGCTGCTTTCTTCGCATCAGCGGGCGGTGAGCTCGCGGTTCTCGGCCTGCGAGGGCTGCGTTTGTACTCGAGGCGCCTCCTTTCTGCCTCTGCGTGCTTCTCCTCCATCTCGAGGCGGTATCTGCGCTCTTCGGCGGCCTTGCGCTCTTTCATGTCCTCGGCGATCTTCTTGGCCCTACGCACTTCCTCGGCGCAGGAGGCTGCCACTTGTGCAAGGTGTCGTTCGCGAGCTTCCTTTGCGGCCAACGCTTTCTCTTCGCTGTTCGACACACGTGGCGTGGCCTTGGCCGCTGCGGCGCGCAGACGGACCTGTTCGGCATGGGCAGCTCTGTCAGCCAGGCGTGCCTTGCGAGTCTCGAGGATGGAGACGCGGCGGAGGTGCTGGGCAATGTGGTGGCTCTGGCAGCTGTTGCGGATGGCAGAGCGGCTCGAGGTGTGCGAGTGGGTCGACGAGAGTGAGTTGCGGCGGGATGACGTCGCCGACGACTTTCGGCGGTTGTTCGAGTGTCTGTAGAAGCGAGCGGCGATTCGTGGGGGTGGAGCGAAGGGCTGGCCGTCGCCGGCGTCGTCTGTAAGGAGCATGTCTGGTTCCTCGGGAATATCGTCGTTGCCCAGCTCGAGCTGCGAGCTCACCAGCTCGATCTCCGAGTCGCTGAAAGACATGGCCAAGTTATAAACCTTCTTCTGGGCTCGGGACTCAGGAGTCGCGCGAGCGTATCGAGTCAGCTTGGAGAGGCAGGCGTAGCTGGTGTCGACCGAGATGTGAAACAAAGCACGTCCTTGCTTATGACGATGTCTTTGTGTGACCAGCCGCAAGCGGTAGACAGCAAATGCACCGCCGAAAGATGCGCATGCAACAGGAATAGGTACAGTGACTGACTACAGCAGAAGCGAAGGGGTCCGGTGCCTTGGTCAGCCGGCCGTGTTTATCGACGGCTACGCGCAGGAGGAAGATTGATAAGCGGTGGGGTAAAGGTCGCGCGAGGGTGAACGGGCGCCGTGAACGAGCGCTGCGCAAGGATCAAGCAAAGGAAGAAGCGCTCGACCGAACACAGCAGCTGTTGCAGCAAGGCAGAGAAGGTGGCTGGGATGGCGTGCCTTGTTTCAACATGACGGCAGCGTCCATCGGCCGCCTTGCGCTAGTCGAGGAAGCTAAAGAAATGGATGACATTGCCCAAGAACTGCATCGAACTTGATCGACATCCATTCAGCCCTATCAGCCGCGCTGTCACATGCACCGGCCGCTAGTCTTATCACCACACATCGTCGCTCGAGTTCCAAGCTGTCTCATGTTGCAGGAAATTCCAGGTACAAGCGTATGCTCTCGTCCAATGCTCTCTCATCCAATTTAGGGGGACATTCAATGTGGCTTTTCAGAAGTACCGTGGGTTCAATCATCCAAATCATCTGTGATCTTCCTAGCTACCAGAGTCTCTCTACAAGACGGCTGAAGAGTTTTAGGCGTTGTTCTGGAAGCAGGACTCACTTCTCCCTCTTTCATATTAACCCTCCAACAGCTGGCCTCGCTTGAAGACCACGTAAAACGTCCACGCATCTTGTTTTGGCCGAACTTGACTGGTTAGCATTGGTCATTTATTTACAATATCATTAGAGCCATTGCTAGCTGCACCGAAAATCATTGCATCGAGCAAATGTATTGCGCCGCACAGAGGACATATATCAACGGCCAGCCCCATCCTTGGACGTCGAGGATTGGATGCAAAATCTCGTTCACGAAAGAGGTACTCATACGTTCGTCTGTCCATTTGGGCAACCGCTGCAACCGCCCTTCCTTTTCCTGGGGTCCGCTGTTGCAGCCTCATATGCATTCAGCCCCTGCGCCCTTCGCGACGGTGCAACATAAGCCCTTGGCCATGTACTAAAGATGGACAACGGTTGATAGTGTATGGCTACGATGTCGATGCTGTGTTGCATCGGACGGCTACGTGCAGGACGTAGGTCACAGGTGACCATCTGCAAAAAGCGAGTACAGCCATGGTTGGTGGATTCTTTAAGTCCGTCTTCCTCTCAAGCTCCTGAGTCTTCGCAAGAAAAGTTTCATCGTCTTGGTTGATTTCCCGCTCTTTGAAGAGAAGCCGATCCCCACAAACCTGCAATGACATCGAGTACAGGCACTGGTAAGGTTGGCAACGAGCATCATGAGAACGAGCCCTCAGCTTCGACCAAAAAGTCCATCCAAATTGAAGCGCCATATCCGAAGAAGGGAGTTATTGTTTCTTGGCTCAAATCAGTGATTACGTGCCCATCAACGTCACCAGCCAGGCGGTTGCTCCAAAAGCAATCGCGTCACAAGACCTCTGGTCACCAAATCGAGCCATCACACGATGCCGACATTCAAGCACAAATCTGCACAATCAATCTCGACAACAATTCACAGCAATCCGTTTCCAAAATTTCGATCAATAAAAGCCCTGTGGTCGCTCCATGCAAGCCTCTTGATAGCAGTATCATCAAAGCATTACTTGAGAAATCATCTACTACACCAGAACTATACAAAACAATGCCCCATAACGACTCCGTACGCCTGCTACGCATTCACAAGGGTACCTCAGCGGACCCAGTCGAGTTTACTCTCGAGTTTGCTCGATTGGATCACGCGGCTCCTAAATACGAAGCTCTCTCATACGTATGGGGCCCCGAACTTCCAGCATCCCACATCATCCACCGAACCAGCCAGGAGGCAGTTCCAGTCACCCGGAATCTCTACGAAGCCCTCCAAAGCGTGCGATGGTGCGATCGAGACCGACTGCTCTGGGTCGATGCCTTGTGTATTAATCAAGAAGACGGAAAAGAGAAGGGAACCCAGGTCCGCAAGATGAATTCTATATACGCTCGCGCTACCCGCGTGCTTGTGTGCCTAGGCTCCGACGCAGACGATGCCGCCGATGTGTTTGGTATATTGTGTGCACTTGCCAACGAGGTTTTGCAGAAGCAGTCGCACGTCGACGCAAACGCGGTTGAAAAACCCCAGTATACAACAACATCAAAAGAACACGAACCTGTTGTGTTCGATGCCGTCCCCAACATCAAAGAGGCGTCTCCTTGGAGAAAAGTCTACCTCTTTTTCTGCCGGGCGTGGTATGAGCGACTCTGGGTACTGCAGGAAATTGTTCTTGCTCGAGAAGCTACTATTGTTTGGGGTGATTGCTCCATATCGTGGAAGTACGTGGGCATGGCCATTGAAGCCATCCGAGCGAATGAACTCCTACAAATGATTCTCGCTTCGAGAGGCCTGCAGAATGCGTTCTTCATGTGGTACTTATGCACCGTGTACCACAGCTCAGAGTACCTCCAGTCCGACGACAGCAGTCAACAGTCAGATCAAGACGAATCAGTCCCGTTCCTTCGTCTCCTAGATCTAGGACGAACCTTCGAAGTGACCGATCCCCGAGACAAGATCTACGGGCTCCTTGGATTCTCTACGAACGACGTCGGCTTCAGCGCAGATACCATTGTCCCCGACTACACGCTGAGTACAAGCGATATATACACACAAGTGACGCGCGAATTCATCGAAAAGGACCAAAACCTCAACGTTCTAGCTCTCGCACTCTACATATCTCCGCCTAGACGCCGACCTGAACACTGCATCGACGACCTACCCTCTTGGGCGCCAAACTTCAACTGCCAAACCATCACATTCCCCATCTCAAACATGAACATCGGACATGAGTACTCTGCCGGACTCTCGCAGCCCGCGTGCCTCCTACCCTCACCCACCCGCAACACCCTACGCTTGAAAGGCGTGCAGCTAGACACCATCCGCACCATAGGCCCCAGCATAAACTTCCAACTCCCGCACAAAAGCAAACCGCACTTCCGCCTCCTCGTGAAATGGTGCCTAGACGCAGACATCTCCATGGACAAAATCGCTGCAACGCTAACAGCAGGCCGCAATCGCGACGGACGGCTCCTCTCCCCTCCGCAGAAGGAAATCTATCTCAAGAACCTCAAGCAGTTACTCGAATCTTACAATACAGACGACTCCGCGTCTCCTGCCACTCCCGCGCGGTTCCCCACAGATACTAAGTGTGAGGCCGAAGAGGCGCTGTGGCGCTTCATCACGTATCGCACGCCTTTCATCAGCGAGAAGGGCGAGTTTGGACTCGGGCCGTGGGAGACACAGGAGGGCGATGCTGTTGTGGTGCTTTGGGGCGGGCAGTGTCCGTTTGTAGTCGGTGCTGCTGGGGAAGCGCAGTGGTTGCTTAAGGGCGAGTGTTTTGTTGAGCGGTGGATGGGGGGAGATGATGTACGGGCTTTGATGGATGAGGAGGGGAGGGAAGATGGGGTGTTTGAGTTTTTGTGAGGTGCGTGGTGGGTATGTGGGTGTTGACGATATATCAGATGGCCATAGAAGGACTCATATAATACAGGTGATGTCAAAATTGAAAGTTAGTAACCGTCAGCCTTTCTCGGACAGTGCACGGCCTGGGTCATGCTCATGGACTGCACTTGCTTGTTGTGTATGTGAGATCCTGTTAGAGAGCACATTGATAACAGATGCAGTAGTGTCGAATATGCATAAAGTAATAGGAAAGTTTGAACGGATTGTATTGCACGCTTGCATCTTCTTGGTGTGCATCAGCCGTCTCCACACACGGTGCTCAAGAGCTGCACTCTTGATTTGCGAGTAGTTATCCCGTGAGTGAGTTTGTTCAGTTGATGTACTGAGATTAAGATCGAGATGTGATCCAATGCTGACCTCAGAGCCGTTCTGGATGATCCGATCCTCGATAATGGTGGCGTTGACGAGCCCGTGAGGGTTTTGGATGTGACGGCCTTCATCCCTTCAACACTATCTCGTGCGCACTCGGAGGCTGTAGTCACGTGTTGTTGACTTCTAGCGATCATAGATTCTGTCGTGCCGCGTTCTGGTTTGGCGGAGGCGCGCCTGGTGCGCCTGGTGGGCGACGAATTCCACTGACTCCTCCCTTCCTGGCCTCGTCAATTCGTCCTTTAGAAAGGCTGATACCTGGTACCATCCAGTCTCCACAGCTACATTGCATGCCCTGCCAGGCATACTTGCCCACATTGGAATGGCAGTTCGGACATTCGATTCGGCCTTCTAGCTTACCCTGTTCGAGCTCAGAGCGCATCCAAGACAGAGGATCGACAAAGTAGTGCGCGCACTTGGCTTTTGATTTGTCCTGGCTGTGCGAAGTGAGATACTGGGATGTTGCAAGTGGTCGTCTACTAGTGTGTAAGCGCTGAGCAAGACCAAGGATAACCAAGCAATGCACGGTGGCATCAAAAAAAGTTTCAGAGGCTCCACTCACCTGCATTTGCGACACCTCATCTCGAAACCAGACGTTTGCTCTGTGACGTGCTCATCTTCAAATCGGATCTTGTCTGCCTCAGGGGCCTGCGCACAGGCACGACTCAGCTCGAGCTCACGTTGATAGACCCAGCGTTGATAGGCCGGTGTCTCTTCCACGTTCTCGGGCATCTGCATTTCGCCGTACAACTCGAGTTGTCTCCAGAATCCTTCGTTTGGCTCGACGATGGATCGGGCTTGCCGAACATGGGACAAAGCTTCAGATGGAGTAATATTGTACTTTTGCATCAAATAAGCGATGACAACGGTGGCGGATCGCGATTTACCCATTGCGCAGCTAGATGGAGGAATGTGGTTGGCATATTGAAACGAGTGGCTAAGAATAGGAGTGGCAAACGAGCGGTGTGCATGACTTTTCAAAAGGAGGGAAGCAGGAGAGAGCACGAGAAAAACTCTCTGGGGGACGAATGCAGGACGCGCGGAAGGCAGGGAATAACCGCATGCACTGCAACGAACGAGCTGTTGCTGCCCCTGCGTCGTGAAGATGGCAAAATTGCCAAGCAAGGCAGTCTGCAATGAAGATCGAGGGTTGTTCATGCAAGCAGGTTCAGCTGAGCTGGGATTGTGACTTACTGCACCAACACTCCGCCACCACCATCGAGTCCGTCTTGGATGAACTGGTTGGTGGCAGGGAAATGTTCCAACAAGTTTTCGTCTTCGACGTCGTCGACTTCCACGACATGGTGCTTGAATGGCTCGAAGAGATCTTGGTCTAGTGGCGTTCGCAGCACCGAGAGGACATGTGTGATGTTTGCTTGCTGTAGGGCTTCACGTCGTCGAAGCGTGAACATGCTGCATCGCGCTAATCAGCCTCAACCCGATAGTCGCGCAGAGAGAGTGGTGTCAAGCATCTCAACACGAGGGGCCGATGTTACGTACCCACCAATGTAGAGATCCAAGTCGCCGGGGACTCTGTCGATGAGGGCCATGGCGTCCAAGAGAGGGACGCAGCGTGGTCCGGGGCTGGTGGGGGCGGAGATGATGTCGTGAATTGAAACTTAAGGATAGTGTACAAAGTCGCTGTGCTTGACTGGTTTGAGGCTTCGAAAATTTGGCCGAGGCTCGTGAGCGTCTCCAATGGTGCGGTTGTAAATTGGTTAGGTAAGCGGATTCGTTAATTTTTGCAGTTTCTAATAGGGCTGACGGAGACCGACAGAAGCGTTGCTGAGATTCAAAACTATTGCTCTCGGGCTGCGCCACACAGCCTTACGCAGGCAAGAAGATACGATGATCTGCAGTACGTCTCGCAGCAGCGGCTTGTTGATGCTTCACGGGCAAAAGGGAGTTCCAAAGCCACGATTCGGCCTTGTGCGATGTCCTGTTATTAGATAATGAGGGTGGTAAATAGCGCAGACGATCGATCCAGAGCATGCATCACGTTGAATGGGAACTGGCATGAATTGGAATTGGTCCTGCAAGGCCAAATGATGGTTGCCCGCGGCCTCCACGGAAAGTACCGTGCGCCGCGCTCCAACCCGCATCAAACGCCAAACGCCAAACGCCAAACGCACGCCAGCCGCCCTGTGGACAGCTTTCTCATCAGTTCAGTCTAGGTCTACTCCACTACTCCACTGCTTCAGCTGTGGACTCTAACCATCGGCTACCGTCCTCGGCACGCTGGTACCTTTTGAATAGCAAAAGGAGCATGTCGAAGCGTTCTGCCATCTGCCACCTGCCATCTGCCATCATCATACATCTAGCTCCGAGCCGGTGCATGGATGTACGACGTACCAGAACGGGAAGTCAATCAATGTCAGGAATCGAAAACTCTTGGCGTAACGCGACATAAACCCATAGGGCTGTTGCACGGCGAGCGCACCTTTCTTGCTTGGGAACGTGTGCCCAGTAGGACGGACGATGCCTGCCGTATCAACAAGCACCCTACACAAGCACAGCAGCAACATATGTATGCCTGTGCGGCCCTGGTATTCTCCGAAGACCAGATGTCATGTCTGCATCGCCATTGGCTTCGAGAATTTCAATTGACATGTGCGGGTCAACACCACGACAGGTCGTGCAATGTGCCCAAAGGCGTTGTCATGGGCCAACATTGGTCACTGGGGCTGCAAGCGAAGCGTGGGGACGGCGAGGTGGCAGCCGAGAGTTGGCAGGGAGTTGGGACGGAGCGGGCATGGAGCTGGGGAGCTGGCTTCAGTGGTAAGGCTGAGAGGGGCTGGCGTCTCGGACCTTTCCCGCTACACACCCTACCCGTGTTCGAGTCCAACCTTAGACGATTTGTCTGACGCATGCATCGTGCGCCGAGTGGTGCAGCACAACATGCAGGATGACTCGTCAGATCCCCAGCATGCCACCATCGAGCGAGCAAGCTTCGATGCCGTCCGTCCACACTGGCCAAAACTCAGCCGTTGAGCAGGCCGATGTCGATCGCTGCTCTTGCTGCACATGATTGTCGATAACGGGCGGATGAGCGGGCAGCGACCAAAGCAGTCGACAACACAGAGCTGCACCGCGGCAACGTGACCCCGGGGCCAGTCTACATGAGGCAGCATCCATGTGGAGCGGCCTCGGACATGGACATGGCAGCGCTGAGGCCTTCGGCAGACTTCTCGAAAGCCCCAAAGACCATGGTGTCGAGTAAGGGCTGCAGATGAACACGACCCCTGTCGAGCTCCACAACGCCATTTTCCGTGCTAGCTGCGGCCAATCAGCGGGCGCGAGTGTCGACAGAGGGTCGTGGTTAATGCTGAGGCCATCCCCAATCTCCTGCTCCTCTGCTCGCTGCGGTTGCTGTTGCTGTTGCTGTTGCTGCCATCCCAACGAAACGGCCGCGGTCTTCTCCCAGCGTCTGTTTGCCCGCCTCCATCGCCCATGTCCAGTGCAGGGACCGTCTCTCTCCCTTTCGACTCTCCACTCGCCCTCCGCTCTTTCTGCGCAACGGTGAGTTGGAGCATTCTGCGTAAGGGCTGTGGTGGTACCATGGTCACGACCTGAGGTCCGCGAGCAATATTGATCATATGACCAGCGCCCTGTCCCGACCTGAGCAGTGAGCCGTGAGCCGTGAGCAGCGAGCACCGAGCAGCGAGCAGGAAACGCATTGCGTGGCGGTGCCTGGCCAGACGTTCCAGCTAGGTTGGGAGCCTCACCGTTCGTCTGAAGAGGGTTCAGCCCTACAGCTACGGTACGGTGCAAGGAAACGAACGCTAGCCCGAACGCTTCTCGCCCTGCCAGCCTCGCCGCCGCCGCCGCCGCCGCCGCCGCGCTCGCTCAGTTGCCAGTGCAGCGCCGCGACGCGTGTACGCCCCCTTTGGTGAGCCGCACTTTAGTACGCACTGCTCGATAGACTTTTCAGCTGCTGCTGCACGCCCTCCCGGCGACGTCCCTGCCTGTTTCGGCCATTCCGTGCTGGTGTCGTCGTGTCCGGCTAACCACCCACCTTTAGGCTTTGTTGCGTCCGTGCACGTTCCGCTGCCACTATCCAGTAGCGAGTAGCGAGCATCCTCCTCACGCTCTGCACGCTGCGCTCGCCACACTTGCGGCGTGCAAGTGCTGCAAAAGAAGGCACGCTTCAGCTGCCCTCTGGTGGCGGCCCGTAGCGACATCATCGTCCGCTAGGAGTAGCCTGGCACACGACGATGTCGTCGACCCCAAGTATCCGGGTATATGAATCATCGCGCTACCAGCGACCCTCCTATCCAAGCCCTGCACATGCCATGGCCATTCCAAGCGCACGCGACGAGGTCCCTCCCCCCTTGCCTCCTCCACGTCACATTGAGGACCTCAGGGCTGGGCACTCTGATCCCGGCTGGCAATGGGGTAACACAACCAACCCAAAGCAAAACGGCTTTGGCGGAAATCGGCTCGCGACAGTCAGACCTGGCTCGAGCTTGTACGGTGGATCTGGCAGCGCCCAGGTGCATCGTCCGCGGGACCAGTCGGCCGACCATCTTTTCAATGGCCGCGAGCCCTCCATCTCACGGTCTCTCGACGACATGAGCTCTGAAGGCAGCAGGGACCACAACAGTGACGAGGATCGTAGCGGCAAGACTCGGCCGTCGCTCGGCAACCACAGGTAAGAAATCTTATGCCCCATACGTTCCCTGTCTCTTCTCTGCTGTCTCTTCGCGCCTACTTGCCAATCAAAAGACACCGCTTGCCTTGCTGGCACCTGGCTGCTACTGAATGGGTGGCATGGACCATCTCGTCGTCTGCCTACCACTCTACTTGGCCCGCCCTGCGTGCTTGTATACAATGCATTCAACACAACGTACGTCGACTGACCGCAACGATGAACTACAGATTCACAAGTGAACGCCAGCTTGGCCAGAAGGCCCTGGATCACTCATCGCAGGCCTACGACAAGCAACTTCTCTCCAAGATTGGCGGTCCGAACACCCCAACGAGAACCGCTGCGCCACCTCTTTCGAGCAGTGCCCAAGATCTGCCTGCCGACGCTCACACGCACAAACTCAACGGACAACAATTGAAGCCCTTGTCTGTACCTGACCGACTATACCCAGACTCGCCCGCCACCAAGTGGCCACAGTCTGGCGCAATATCACCTGGTTATACTGGCTTCCGCAGTCCTGTCTTCGAAGGGCCGGATGCGCACAGGGGACGATACGGTAGCATCTCGACGCCAGGCCCATTGGACGAGAGTGCCCCCCACCACCGAGGAAGCTACGACCACAGCATATTCTCAGATCACGAGTTTGGCATGGAGGAGAATGGAATGCGCAACCTAAACATCGACGACCGCAGCCCGGCTGGCTCTGATGACTATCATATGTGCCAGAAGGGTGGCCTAAAACGGCGCGCCTCGTCGCCCCCTCCAGAGGCTGTGCGTGACGACAGGCCCACCACAAGTGGCAACCCCGACTTGTACCATCGGCGTTCGGCGCAGATGCTCGTCAACCGCAACACCCCAGCTTCGCGCTTTCAGATGCATCATGGTTCTCTGTCTTCGGTATCGTCATCGGGTCCTCGTACTGGCTCAGTCGGCTCCTCTCTCGGTTTTTCCACAGCAGCCAGCAGCATGACAAGCTACGGCGGAGATCAACGCTTGTCACCCAGTGCGTTGTCGCCCTCGGGGCAAACGGAACTAGGCCCTGTCTCTCCTTATGCAGCTAGTAGGTCGCTAAATCCTAGTCCCCGCGGCTCTTTATCGAGACCGCAGCACCAACGAGGCTACTCGGAGTCCGAGCATCCTTCTCAGATCCGGAAGCTTTCCACAGAAAGCATTGTCCATTCGCGACAGAATTCAATGGCCAACCGCATTCCAGGCGCATACATCTGCGAGTGCTGCCCTAAGAAACCAAAAAAGTTTGACAGCGAAGATGAGTTGCGGTAAGAAACATCCGTGCTTCCCCACCGCCATTCTGCCCGCCTTCTGAAAACATGCACTGACACACGGGCACAGATCACACGAGCTAGAAAAGCAGTACATCTGCCAATATTGCCCGAATCGGTTCAAGAACAAGAATGAGGCGGAGCGCCATCAAAATTCTCTGCATTTACGTCGACATTCCTGGTCGTGCGCTGCACTTGCTGGCATTCAGGCGGCTTTCCACCCCTCCCCTACTCGTTCAGCCGCGGCCGACGTATGTGGGTTTTGTGGCGAGGAGTTCCCCAACCCTGCAAACTGGGATGCCAGAGCAGAGCATCTGAACCATGTACACAAATTTGGTGAATGCAACCAAGCCAAGAAGTTTTTCCGCGCAGACCACTTCCGTCAGCATCTCAAGCACAGTCATGCCGGTACGAGTGGAAAGTGGACCAATATGCTGGAAAACGCATGTATGAGGGATGAGCCACCACCACAAGAGCGAGTTGGCTCGGTGGGTTCTATCTCCGGCCCTTCGGTGTCTTCGCTTTCATCGAAACCTGGAATCATTAACGAAGCACACGACGAGTCTTGAGGCATTGTTCTGGTCTTTTTGAGCAAAGCATCAGCATCTACCGTTCAGCAACGCATTTTCAGCACCGACGTTCATGCGTCGCTTATGGTTGATCAGGATACGACAATCACAACAACTATCACACTGTGGGTGGGCACACCTGCTAATCACATTTCCGAAATCTGAACATTCATACATTTCCGCGTCTGGAGCAGCATCTAGACGCATCTCTCTTGTGGCGTTGTAGTCGACAGCTGCAGCTGTGGACCTCTTTTTATGACATTCATGATGGCATTTTATCGCATTAAAACAAGCTTTGGCTTGGGGCATTTTGAAGGCGTTTTCTCAATCAATGGACTTGCTCTGTTTCAGTATGAAGGATCATTACATGTGTGTATACAACGCCCGAGGGTCTTCGACGCCTCCTCTGATCAACATAAGACATCAATTCGAATACCACCCATCATGCCAACTCATCTGACCAGTTCCCAGCAAGCTCTGACGACGGACTCGAATGTGCCGTCAGACGAACCATTGCCGTGTGGAAGATCATGTGGATTGCTATGGCTGTTTTCCCTCAACAGGTTACATCCACGTTTGTGCTGATATCGGTATACAGCGCGGTCAAGAGGCATGTATGTTGCGAGCAAGGAGGGGTACGTCACTGATCTCTAACATCAGCATCAGCAACATGCAAAAGTGATACGAATCGTGTGTCTCAAAGACACGACATGACCGGTGAGGAAGTTGCTTGTGTAATGCAGTGTCATTGCTGAGGACGTAGACATTCTATATATATGCACGTAGCCAACGAAACGAAAACCTCGACAGATTGCACGAATGGCTGTTGCGTTGCTTTTTAAGGTATTGCAGACGTTGTAGTGCAACTAATAGTCATGCGGAAGCCGGGATCGTGATCTGCATCAAGTGTATGAGTAGATTGTATAATCCGTCAGTGCAGCATTAGCTACGAGCTACACCAACAGTCACTATCAGCAGCTGTCGAACAGGCCGCAATGTTGTTCGTTCACGATACTGTACAATACGCAGTGTCACACTGCCCTGAACCACCCTGACATCAGATCCTCGTCAACTCCGACTCTCTCTACATCCCATCGGGGGATCCGGACTGAAAACAGCAAATGCCAAGACTAAACATGCAAGCTACGCATGTGCATTGCGTTGCGCGGCCGGCAGAAGCCGTGCAAAGTGACATGCCAGCATGTGCATATGCGGCCAAGAATCTTTCCCAGAAGCGACTCAAAGTCAGAAACCAAAAACACTCACTGCCAAAGCCAGAAGGGGGGAGAAGATTCACAAAGTACTGTCGGAATGCGGCAGGTGGGGGCTGACAAGCATAAGCAGACCCGCGTGTAATGATCTCACGATAGCAGTGGTACGAATATCTAGTGTATGTATGCGATCGGGACAGGGTGTGTCACACGAGTAGGCAGACCAGGCAGCGCGCGCGGGCACCGATACACGGGCGCTGCGAGTCGTGACTTACAGACTTGTATACCGTGGCGCGACGGTGTGATGACTCGTGAAGACGGACGCCTGAAGGTGCCTGACGTGCATCCTTTGAGTACCACACACGGGACAGATGTAGTTCAGGCTACTGCGACAAGGCAGCCGGAGTGTGTAATTTGCGCGGCGGGATTGATTGGCTGGGTCTCATGGCAGAAGATCCGCCAACACTTCGTCTGCTCTGTAGGGCGTAGAGAAGATGTTGTTATTGGTGTGTTTGCGCTTTTTGGTTGCCCGTTGGTTCCCGCCCCGGACATCACAAGTTGCAAAGTCACAGATCCGAAACGTAGAGCCCGTCAAGCTGCTGACTGCATATTGCGAACCTGCTACATGATCTCTCTCGCTTGATCTGCACTTGTACCACCTGATGCCTTTTCTCATGTTCTTGTCCGTTCCCTATAGCTAGTAACACAGCCGCTAATTGCTGACTGCATCGACAGCGTAAGAAGCTAAAGCTGACTGCAGCAAGGAGTCACCCTTCCTTTTCAGTTCGTCGACCGTTTGAATCGCCATCCTATCGTATCCAGAAATCTGGAATTGGTGCAGCGATGAGATCGGCTGGCAGGTTGCTGTGGGGACGGCTAGTTGATTTCAAACATTCAGGGTAGGTTGGTTGGGACGGAGGGGAAGTTGGCAGGATTCTGTAGACGCTCGCGGTTACGCTTTGCGATTTCGGCATTGCGTAGTTTGTCGAGCCGCATTTGGTAAAAGGATCTATTGTACAGTAATCAGTATGGCGGTCACATGAAGACGACGGAGTACAATACTTACTTGCTGAGGTGGTAGATCCGGGCGCCAGACTCGGTGGAGGTATTTTCGCTCGATTGAGTAAGCTCTTTGATCTATGTGATAGTTAGCTGGAAGATTGCTGTTTCGGTTGGCAGAGCACACCTTGTCTTCCTTGGCTTTTTCATCTTTCTTATCCTCTTCCTCCTCGTTCGACTTGGTCTCTTCATCCTTTTCTTTATCCTTTACCTTCCGCTTCTCTTTCTTGAGTCTCTGCTTCTCTTCATACTCCTTCTTGACTTTCTCAATCTCGCGATCCATATCTTCCTTCTTCTTGCGTTCAGCTATCCCTGCGGCTTCTTCCGCATCTGGCTGACAGAAGCCCCGATCAGACAAGTGACCGATACATACGTAGAAGAAGTCCTGGGGCAGATGAACAACCACTCATACCTGAACTTGGTTTGTCGTACCTTGTTGTTTGGTGTTATCAGTACACTCGATGTGGGCTTGAAGCAGATGTTGCAGGGTTTGGATGCATTTTCGGCAACCTTTCTGTGGTACCACGTGTTCTCAAACGGCGCTTTCGACATCCTGTCTGTCTGCTAGCTGTGCTTTCTACAGTCGAGTAGTGTGCGATAAGACGATATGTTGGCAAGGCGCCGGATCGGCCCGAACATTCGTGACGTGGCTTGATATTCCTTGTCCAGGACAGCGTTGGGAGTGATTAGAGTAGTCAACAGAGTAAACAGCGTAAGGTGATTATAACAGGAGGGGATATGTTGGTTTGTAGCGAGCTGGACATCGGATTCAAGGCCAAACGTAGTTTCCCGGTAGACTCCGGTCTAGGCTCTTTGCGGACTAGTGAAGAGTCGCTTCCACTTCCAACATGACGCAGCCCTACAATCTTTCAACCACAACACATGTTCCCAAGAACCTTGCAAGCATTTAGGTCTGGTAAGACCAGAAGTAGATTTCGCAATTGTAATCTAGCCAACTCGTCCGTCCATATAAAGGTTGCTTCGCATAAGCTGGGTATCGAGTTTCCAAGTACGTCAATACGCTTTCTCCCCCTACAGTAGGTTAACACGAACAAGGCCATCGTTCAGTCACTACAATCTTACATCCAAGACCTGCCGAAATGACTGCAGACCCAAGCAAGCTAAAGTACATTGATGTAGGTTCGCAGATCTTCTGTTATCACAACACCTACTGACCACCCATCAGATTGGCATCAACTTCACAGACCCAATCTTCCGAGGCGTATACCACGACAAGCAAAGACACGACGATGACTTCGAAGACATCATCCAACGCGCCCTAGACGCCGGATGCAAGAAATTCATGATCACAGGATCCGATCTCTCAGAATCCAAACACGCCATTGAAATCTCCAAAGCACACCCCGGACTGTGCTACGCGACAATAGGCGTCCATCCTTGCTCTGCAAAGCAGTTCGACGACTTCCCCGGCGGTCCGTCTGCCCTGCTCACTGCTTTGAAGGACTTAGCTACAGAGGCTAAACAGGCTGGTCACGCTGTAGCATTTGGCGAATTTGGACTCGACTATGACCGACTATTCTTGACGCCCAAGGAACAGCAGCTCAAGTACTTTGAAGCACAGCTGGAAATTGCAGTTGATGTCCAACTCCCGCTATTTCTGCATTCGCGGGCTGCAAGCGAGGACTTTGAGAGGCTGTTGAAGGGGAAATTAGAGCAGTTGCCCAAGAGAGGATTGGTGCATAGTTTTACAGGCACAGTGGAGGAGATGCAGAGGCTGGTGGATTTAGGATTCGATATTGGAGTCAATGGGTGTAGTATGAAAAGTAAGTTTTCCGTTTTATATTTTCTGTGAAGAATGAGGCTGATCTAGTGTAGCGGATGAGAACATTGACGTGGTAAGGCATATACCACTTGAGCGACTGCAGATCGAGACAGACGGTCCTTGGGTAAGTTTTGCCCTCCATTCTGTACGACCACAACTGACATCCCTTATAGTGTGAGATGCGGCCTAGCCATGCGTCAGCCAAGTTCCTCAAGGATGCCCCGCCTTTACCCAAGGCTGTGAAAAAGGAGAAGTTCGTCAAGGGGTCGATGGTGAAGGGGCGGAACGAGCCTGCTACTATCCCTCACGTGGCATATGCGATTGCTCAGATCAAGGAGATTACCGTAGAGGAGGTGTGTGAGGCGGCGTGGAACAACTCGATCAAGATGTTCGGCCTCGGGGAATCAGCATAAGCATAAGCGTAGAGCAAGTAAACGGTGAGATACAACGTGCGTAGATCTTGTCAATGGATAGATATTGCAACGTGTTGTACTGAATTTGATTTGTACAGACAAAGGAAAAGCTTGGCTCTAGCCTGCATGCAAAACGACCTCCTGATCCCCACACCCCATGCGCAAACACTCTACTTCCTGTACCACATCCTTGTGATCTTGGTATGCCTCATCTTCTTCTGCAGCTGGAAGATGCCGTACATCAGCGCCTCAGCGGTGGGCGGGCATCCAGGCACGTAGATATCGACTGGCACAATCCTGTCGCATCCTCTTGTGACCGAGTAACTGTAGTGGTAGTATCCTCCTCCGTTGGCGCAGCTGCCCATGGAGATGACCCATCGCGGGTCAGGCATCTGGTCGTAGACCTGTCGCAGAGCCGGGGCCATCTTGTTTGTGAGGGTTCCGGCGACAATCATGACGTCGGACTGGCGGGGCGAGGCACGGAAAATGATACCGAGGCGATCCTGATCGTATCGTGGGGTGGACA
Organism: Ascochyta pisi; assembly: GCA_039634435.1. Taxonomy (NCBI): domain Eukaryota; kingdom Fungi; phylum Ascomycota; class Dothideomycetes; order Pleosporales; family Didymellaceae; genus Ascochyta; species Ascochyta pisi. The sequence goes on along the minus strand of CP113326.1, from coordinate 693,086 downwards.
AGTGCATCATTTCGACAGCGCAGCAGGCGAGACCGAACGTCATGGGCCAGAGAGAGCTCTGACGCGCCCAGTTGGCGACTTGGTCGAGGGTTGTGCTGTTGCCACATTAGCGTACAGTTCCGCCACAACCGCCATTTCTTCTGCATTTTGTATTTTTCAGGGACAAGACGTACAGCGCATATTGCATGGCTCCCTTCTTGCCCTCCTGGCTGGGCAGTGGCACTTCGCGGCGCGCCTGCTTCATGGGGGGCGGTGTCCCGGGGTTGCCCACGATGGTGGCGGGGCTCTTCATTGTCGTCGCATTGTTGGAGGAGCTCGAAGAGAGAAAGGCGACGCTTCCGGCGCGGAAGGGCAGCAGTGCTGTTGTGGGTTTGGCTGTCCAGAAATTAGCTCCGGGGCAACGGGCAGCTTTCGTGGCGGCGACGACTCACCTCGCAGAGCCATTGAGGCCGCAGACCTGATTGTCGACAACATTCTGGCGACGAGTGTCAAGGAGCGTGTCCGGTGGAGGAGTGGAGAGGCGGGCGTGGGGTGGCGTTTGGGGACGGCAGTCGCGATGAAGTCAATGATCGTTCTTCGCCAAGCGTGTCGATTAGGTCGATTAGCTAGCCGAATGGGCAGCCTCTGATAGGTCGAGCGTAGACTGCGATTGTCCACCATCGCCTTTTCGGTCTACCCCGGCGAAACTGCATCATCAAACCCGTGACATTCGAGATCTAGTGACTGCTCTTACGATATCTAGATTCCATCTGGACAAGTTTGAAGATATGGCGAGCAAGGTGCCTTCGATCTGTTGCATAGGCTACATTGGCAAGCACGTGAGTACAACCTCACTTCGGGGGCCTTGATGCCATCTGGACTCTCTACACGTGTATATTTGTGGTAGTCCAGCTCGCTGATTGGGTGTAGAACAATCCCTTACACATCTCGCTCTTCCCAGCGGAAGAGAGAGCACCTTTAGAGTTTCAGTTCCTCCTCTCGTCATGTCTGGACATCTTCGAGGCCCGCTTGCCGTACAAGACAGCAGACCAGGACTTTGGGCTTCTCCAGGCTGTCGACGAGAGACTGGCCATGTACGGATGGTTGACCAATACCGGCGTCAAAATTGTTGTCGTAGTCGACATGGAGGGGAGGCCTGCTACTGCGTTGGATAGCAAAGCAGCAACAGCAGTGGGACTGCGAGACGCAGACCTGAAGCCTGTAGGTTCGACCCAATATAACAAGTTATGGTACTGATGTCAACCAGGCGTTCAGGGCGTTGCAGACAGCATACATCAAGCTGTTGCGGAACCCGTTCTACAACCCGGACGAGCATTCACCTGTCACAGCGAATGCCGAACAGAAGATCGGTTCGACACAGATTACGAGTCGGAGCTTTATTCAGGAAGTCAAGCGAGTTGCAGAAGCATGGGCGCCCGGCGTTGCTAATATTTGAACCACTCATTCTTGACTGCCACAACACAAAGACACCAAGCATGAGGCGGCGTTTGGCGTACTTTAATTCGATGCTCGTAGAAGACAGCAATTTGCAGACCTTGTCGTTTTGTTGTGGAAGCTTGACTCTCGATTATCAGATCGAACGCGCTAACGTCCAAATCAGGGCTAGATGATCTTGCTTGATGCACCTCGGTCCTCCCAGACTTCCAGTAACATCAGACATCTTCCTCTCCATGCCGTTCAAATGCCTCCCAGTGGCACGAGTGTTACAATCACGAACCCTCTCGTGCTTTATAGAAGTCTCATAGCAACACAGCAGATTCGCCCGGACCCCGGACAGCATCGACTAGCTTGTATGACGTCTACCATTCGACGAGCGCCAAGCCCGAGCATCTGACTGACTTTCAAACAGTACATTTGCAGAAACTTTACGATCAGTTGAAAGACTATGAGCCAAGCGTTGAGTATTCAAGGCGTCTCAGCCAATTAACTCGAGCTGTCAATGCCGGCCAAGATGTCCCACCACCACCCACTGCCACAGCGGAGCTGGGCAGCTTTGACAGGAGCTGGATATGGAGGGCTCTTGTGAATCAGAAAGAGCAGCGCGACTCACGGGCTTTGACACGCGTTCTGACTGATCACGACCAAGCCATGAATTTGCAGAGTCCAAGAGGACTGATGCTCCACGGGGAGGTCGGCACCGGCAAATCCATGCTCATCGACCTGTTTCAGGAGTGTCTACCGAACCGCAAGAAGAAGCGGTGGCATTTCGACACTTTCATGCTGCACACCATCTCGCGTCTGGAGCAACTTCGCAAGTCCCGTGCACTGACTCAGACCGCCGATGGCCAGGACGAGTACTCGTTGCTGCTGGTAGCACGCGACCTCATCGAGACGAGTCCGATACTGTTCCTTGACGAGTTTCAGTTTCCCGATCGCGTAGCGAGTAAGATCTTGTCGAACCTGATGACGAGCTTCTTCCAGCTTGGTGGTGTGCTCATAGCGACCAGCAACCGCATGCCTGATGAACTGGCCAAGGCTGCGGGCGTGGAGTTTGCTCGTCCGGCTCCAGGCGGCGCATTCAGCAAGATGGGTTGGGCGAACCGCGTGGCCGGGTTCCGCGCAAAGAACGACGGAGCGGGACAGAAGGGTGAGTTCTTCCAGTTTCTCGAGGTGTTGAAGGCACGATGCGAGGTTTGGGAGATGGAGGGTAAGAAGGACTACCGGAAACTGGAGATGGAGGAGGATGGAGCTGCACGAACCTCACCATCTGAGGCGGTCGCCGACGCCATTTCCATTGCGACAGCGGGTCTTCCCACGGAAAAAGATGCAGCAGAGACTACTTCTTCCGAAGTTTCACTCCCAAAGAACTACCTCATCCAGCCCAGCACCGTGGAAGAGATGACTAGTTTTGCCGAAACGTTCAACGCCCTCATTGAGCGCGCAACTTCACACGCCTACCCCATCCCGTGGGAACCCGCAACAATTAGTGTGTACGGGCGGCGCGTCGACATCCCCGCGCAACACAACGGCGTGGCTTTTTTCACATTTGACGAGCTCTGCGGCGCGGTCCTCGGTCCCGCAGACTACGTCTCCCTAGCCTCGACCTACCACACCTTCATCGTCAGCGACGTGCCCATCCTCACATTCCTCCGCAAGCACGAAGCACGCCGGATGATCACCCTGCTGGACGCGCTCTACGAAGCACGATGCCGACTCGTCATCACCGCCGCCGCAGGACCAGACGAGACCTTCTTCCCAGCCCCGACCGGCGCCAGCCACGAAGCGGGCGAAGCGGTGGTCGACGACGCCGTGTACCCAGAAACGTACTCTGAAATCCACCAAGATCTCACGTCGCCCTTCCGGCCCAACATCTCATCGTACGGGACCAAGACGCGCGCCATGCCCGACGACGCGCTCGAAGACGATCCGCCGAACCGCGCACGTCGCATGGCGGGGCTTTCGGAATCGGACTACGGCGATGAAGAAGAGAAAGCAGCGCGAGCGCGGCAACACGCCAAGCAGCCGGATTTCGCCAACCTGCGCGGGCTGACGGGCGAGGACGAGGTGTTTGCCGTCAAGCGAGCGCAGAGCCGCATCTGGGAGATGTGTTCTGCGCGGTGGTGGGGCAAGAGCGCTGCCTCTTCTTCGTCGTCATCCGGCGACGTAGCAAGTCAGGGGTGGTGGCGACCGCTAGCCAAGGAAAGCAGACATTGGGAGCGGAGTAGTAGTGGTGGTGGTAGTAGTGGTAGTAGTAGTACTGAGACCACAACCCCCCGTGTCTCAACAGTACCACCCAACACTGCCATCCTAGCACCCCTCGCAACCGAAATCCTCGTCCATGACTCCCCCTCCATCCCCGTGGAACGAAGTAAAGCCAGACGACCGGCAGCCCCTCCTACTCCGACTTCAACACCGACTTCTTCTACGACTTCTTCTACGACTTCTTCTACGACTTCTTCTACCGAAACCCCCAAAGACAACCAAGTCTTCAGCGAGGAGGAAATGGAGAAAATGTTCCCGCACGGAGGGTCCCCGTTTCGCAGTACGAGTGATGCACCGCCTAGGATTAGTGAGGTGCATGTTTGGGGGGTTAGTAGGTGGGGGAAGAGAGCTGGGGTTTGGGGGAGGGGGGTTGAGGGGGTGGGGGAGAGGAGGAAGGTGAGAATAGAGAAGGAGGGGAGAATAGAGAAGGAGGGGAGAATAGAGAAGGAGGGGAGAATAGAGAAGGAGGGGAGAATAGAGAAGGAGGGGAGAATAGAGAAGGAGGGGAGAATAGAGAAGGAGGGGAGAATAGAGAAGGAGGGGAGAATAGAGAAGGAGGGGAGAATAGAGAAGGAGGGGAGAATAGAGAGAGAGGATGGGATAGAGAAGGAGGGGGGAAAGAGCAAGGGTGTAGGTAAAGGTAAGAATAGTGGGGAAAGAACTGGGAGGGAGGGAGGAAGATAATAGAGTAGAAGAAGAGAGAATAGAGGTAAAGAGAAATCAAGAAATATAAAAGAAATTAAGAACTAAAACTATATTTAAAAAAAAAAAAAAAAAAAAAAAAAAAAAAAGTGTATATAAGATATAAACAAGGTGTAAACTAAGACTAAGACTAAGACAAGTAAAGAGGTGTATATACATATGCTCTAAACATCTTTATAGTAGTAATTCCAAGTAAATAGAAGAGAAATCTAGGTATTTTCAATACTAAATAGTATTATAGTTGTAAATACACATTTGTAGTTGTAGTAGTAACACACATCTATAGTTATAGTAATACCAAATGGATCGGTACTATACTATCTCTACTCAAACCACGGATCCAGTCACTGAATGTCACCCTTGTTAACAACAAACGCCTCCAACACGGACAGAGCAGCCCACAGTCTGTTCTCGGCCTCGCGAAAGACGACGGACCTCGGGCCGTAGAAGACGTCGTCGGTGACCTCGTCGGGATGGCGGGGCAGACAGTGCATAAACTCCCAGTTTTGTTTTGCGCCAGCGCGGTGGGCGAGGTCCGAGGTGATTTGGAAGCCGGCAAAGTCGTGGAGGCGCTTTGCGGATTCTTCCTCCTGGCCCATGGAGATCCACGTGTCGGTGACGAGGATGTCGGCGTTGGCGGCGGCTTCGGCGGGGACGGTGGTCTCGAAGAGTTTCCCGGCGCGCGGAGCGGTGTGGGCGGCGTGGGCAATGACGTCGCGCATGGGCTGGGGGATCTCGTAGCCGGCGGGCGTGGCGACGCTGATGTCGATGCCGAGTTTGACGCAGCCGATGGCGAGGTCGAAGAGCACGTTGTTGGCGTCGCCGATCCAGGCGACCTTGAGACCCTCGAGGCCGAGCGAGGTGGACGAGGTCGAGGGGTGCGACTCGGTCATGGTGAGCAGGTCGGCGACAATCTGCAGGGGGTGGTACAGGTCGGAGAGGGCGTTGATGACGGGGACGGACGAGTGTTTGGCGAGGGTGGCGACGTCGCTGTGGGGGCCGACGCGGGCGACGATGGCGGAAGTCATGGAGGAGAGGACGAGCGAGGTGTCGTAGAGCGACTCGTTAACCTGGGGGGCGTTGTCAGTGGAGGGCAGGGACGGGGAGACGGAGGATGCGCACGCCCAGCTGGATGTCGTCCTTGGCGAGAAACATGGGCGAGCCACCGAGGGCAGCAATGGCGCCCTCTGTGCTGACGCGGGTGCGGGTGCTGCGCTTGCTGAAGGTCATGGCGACGGTGCGGCCGGCGAGCGAGTGGCGCAGGGCGTGGGGGACCTCGCCCGTCGACTTGATGGCCTGCTTGTGGGCGTGGGCATTGCGGACCAGCGTCGTCAGCTCGGCGGGCGTGAGGTCGGCAATGGACAGCAGGTGGCGCGGGGCAAAGGGCGACGTGTGGGTGCTGGACGAGGGGATGTAGGTGGAGAGGCTGTAGCTGCGAGAGTAGCTGCGGGAGGGGAGCTGTAGGCTGTAGCTGCGAGAGGGGGGCTGTAGGCTGTAGCTGCGAGAGGGGGGCTGTAGGCTGTAGCTGCGGGAGGGGAGCTGTAGGCTGTAGCTGCGAGAGGGGGGCTGTAGGCTGTAGCTGCGGGAGGGGAGCTGTTGGAGGCTGCGCAGCGACCTGGATGGGGGACGGAGGGCGTACATGGCGCGTCGACGTGAATTGATGTCAATTGATGTGAATTGATGTCAGTTGATGTGAAATGATGTCAATTGATGTCAGTTGATGTGAAATGATGTCAATTGATGTCAATCTGGGTCAATTGATGCCTACTTTTTCGAGTCGAGTCAGCATCACGAAATCCGGGGTCTAGCGTGCGTGAGCGAGGAGAGATAAGCGTAGCGGCCGTCGCTGTCACTGGTTGGCGCGGCGTGGCGTGGCTGTGCGAGCGAGCCGCGAACCGCGACGACGTCAAGACTGATCACCCGCTGTCGTCCGTCGCCTGTCGTCCTCGCTACCTCCTGCGCATCTGCACGCATCGAGTCTTGATGTCTGCGTCGTGTCGAATGCCCTCCTAGACCCCTCGTCGCATCACCACCACCACCACCACCACCACTACTACTACCACCACAACTACTACCACCACACCACCACCACACTACCACCACCACCACTACTATCGCCCCCGCCATGGAGACGCCCGACGGCCCGTGGGGCTCCACCCGCACCCCGAGCTCGCGACCAACGTCCCAGAAGTCGACCCGCTCCTCGCCCTCGCGCCGCTCCCACACTTCGAGCCGCACCACCGAGCAGACGCCGCTGCTGGCCAACGACGACCGCCACAACCATGACGACAACCACCACGACAACCACCACGACAACCACCACGACAACCACCACGACAACCACCACGACAACCACCACGACAACCACCACGACAACCACCACGACAACCACCACGACAACCACCACGACAACCACCACGACAACCACCACGACAACCACCACGACAACCACCACGACAACCACCACGACAACCACCACGACAACCACCACGACAACCACCACGACAACGACCGCACGCCCGCCCAGACCCGCCTGCTGCGCTCGCTGAGCGCCTCGTCCGCCACTGGCAAAGCGCCCGTCTGGAGGAGGAGATGGCCCAGCATCCTCGCCCTCGTCGTGCTCTGCCTCGTCGTCGTCGCCATCATGCTCGGCTTCCTCGCCAGCGAGGGCATCGAGGACTACGCCATGCAGGCCGCCGACTTCAACCCCACCAAGCTGGCCCTCGACGGCCTGACCGACCACGGCGCCCGCCTCCACATCGAGGGCGACTTCACCATGCACGCCGCCAAGGTGAAGAAGCAGAGCGTCCGCAACATCGGCCGCCTCGGTACCTGGTTCGCCCGCGAAGCCGAGACGGGGCCCATGGACGCTGACGTCTACCTGCCCGAGTACGGTGATGTCCTGCTCGGCTCCGCCAAGATGCCTGGCGTCAAGGTCAACATCCGGAACGGGCACACGACGCACGTCTCGTTGACTGCCATTGTCGAGCCTGGCTCGCCCGAGGGCATCCGGAGCGTCGCCCACGACTACCTCGATGGCCGCCTCCACCACATCCGCCTGCGCGCAAAGGCCCACGTCCCCGTCCGCTCAGGCCTGATCAAGCTCGGCGTGCAGACCGTCGAGCGATCCATGGTCTTCCACAGCGGCCACATGCCCGCCCTCCCCAAGTACAACATCACCAAGCTCAACCTGCGCGAAGCAGACCACCCACGGAAAGGCCTGGGCGCCGATGCCTCCATCCTCATCAAAAACACCTTCCCTCCCGTCTCGCTCAACGTGCCGCCTGTCGCTGTAGACATCCTGATCGACGGATGCTCCCCTTCAGACAAGCACCTCAACGTCGGCACCGCCGAGACCCCCGAGCTGCACATCCGCCCCAAGACAGACATCCACCTCAACCTCACGGGCCATGTCGAGAAGCTCGCAGACCCCTTGACCGACGTCTGTCCCAACTCGGCAAAGTCGCCGCTCGACGCCTTCATCGGCGAATACATGAAAGGAGAGGACGCGACCATCTACATCAACTGCTGCAGATTCCCCGACCCAGCCACCCCCGACTGGGCCCGCGACCTCCTCAAAGACATCACCGTCCCCGTGCCCTTTGCTGGCAAGGAGATGGGCAACATGATCAAGAACTTCTCCATGGCCAACATGCACTTCTCCCTGCCGAGCCCCTGGGCCGAGCCGGGCACCCCGGAAGCCAACCCGTCCATCTCGGCCACCGTCAAGGTCGACATCGGCCTCCCCAACGAGATGAACTTCCCCCTAGATGTCAACCAGATCAAGGCCGACGCCGACATCTACTACAAGAAGAAGCTGCTCGGAAAGATGAAGCTCGACAAGTGGCAACACGCCAACTCGACCAGGATAGAAGGCCACGGCAAAGAGGGCCCCTCCCTGCTGGTCCAGTCGGACATCGAGAAGGCTCCCATCGAGATCCAGGACGACGACCTCTTCAGTGAAGTGGTACAAGCCCTCCTCTTCGGCGGCAAGCCCATCTCCATGGACATGAAGGCGAATGTCGGCGTTGGCGTAGACACGCCCATGGGCAAGCTCGCGATCCGAGGCATTCCCGCCGAGGGTACCGTACCAGTCAAACGTTAGTGACCTAGTTCGTGATCCTTGCCGTTCGCTCGTGCGTCCACTGCTAACGTCTGCGGTCCAGCGATCCGCCGTGGCAATGACAACGGCACCGACGGCAAGACGCCCATGGAGCGCCTGAACCTGAAGGTCGCTGACATGGCGATTGTCGACACATCGCCTACCTCCATCACCCTCCAGATGAAGTCCAACTTCACCAACCCCACCAACTACACGGCCACCATCCCCTACTTCAACATCAACGTCCTCGTCAACGGAACGCTCATTGGATCGGCAACCGTCGAGAACAGCACCGTCCATCCCGGCAACAACTCCGGCACCGTCGTCACTGTCCTGTGGGATCCCTACACGTACGGCGGCATCAAAGGAAAGGACGTGGGTCGGGAGTGGCTTTCCCAGTTCATCTCAGGTTTGTCTAGCATCATCAAGACTCATCCACATGCTAACCACGCCAGGCTTCAACACCTCCCTGACCATGCAAGCCCACAACGGCACCATCCCCTCGCAGCCCGCGCTCGGCCACCTGCTCTCCCAATTCCCCGTCACCGTCCCCGCACCGCACATGTCCGCCCCGGACTCGGACGACGACGCCCCACCCAGCGACGGCAAGAACACCCACTTCATCCGCAGCGCCACCATGCACATCCTGTCCTCCACCGCCCTCTTCACCCTCTTCTCCCCCTTCCGCACCACCACCATGTACATCACCTCGATGAACGCGACCGCCTACTCGGACGGCCACGAAGCCGGCAAAATCCTCTACGACCTGCCCTTTGCCGTGCCCCCAGGCCTGAGCGAGTCGCCGCGTCTGCCCGTCGACTGGAGCTTCGGCAGTCTCGGCTACGAGGCGATCCGCAAGGCGCTGGGCGGCAGTCTGCAGCTCAACGCGTTTGCCATTGTCGGCGTCCGGATCGGCGAGTGGCGCGAGACGGTGTGGTACAAGGGTGGGAAGATTGGCGCGAATGTGAGGTTGTAGTTATAACTCAGTGAGGGATTCTCAGTCGTGTTGTGTACATGCTTGAATAAGGCGTTCGGCGTAGCGTCATCAGCAAATCAAGATATTTCTTTGATTTTATATACTCCTAGTATCCATAATCTAACCCCCTTACTCCTACCTCCTCTAAAAACCCTAGCGTCCCTCCCTCCCTCAACTGAAACACCTCTACATCCACCTGCCACTGCGCACGCCGCACACAGCCACCAACGGACGTCCCCGAGACAAACGCGCACGGGCTACACGGCGGAGAACGCCGCGTTGAGCTGTATCTAAGATTCCTCATATGTACTTACTTGATTGCTTTGTTTCTTCGTTCCTCTAACGCTGGGGGTTTAGAAGTAAGTAGACGACGAATTTGAATTTAAATATACATATAAACAGACATTCCTACACACATCCTAACTGCTCCTAACACTACCCTAGCCTTGCGCCGCAACCCCCTCCTGCCTGTAACTTTCAACTTTGGTGGTTGACTTGATGCAGCTTGGGAACGTTAATGATTGACTTCAAGCTCTGAGACAGTCTACCAGAACTACCGATCTGCTGTCACTCCAACTGTAAGCTGTTACCGTGTACCGACTAGACTACCACCACTCCCAACACGTAAAACATAAAGTACCTTGATATAATATTAACTACGTTAACAACACTCTTCTTCTTTAAAACCTCTACCTTCTACCTACTACCTCTTTACAGTAACATACTGTGATAAAAAACCCTTACAGTAGAGAAGAAACTTATATTAGCAATTCTAGCACGTAAAAACTAACTACATAATTACGTAGTATTTTATTTAGCCTAGTATTTTATTTAGGCTAAGTAGTAGGTGTTAGTATAGCAGTCTATGCTTTTATAGAGTTAGTAGCAGTGTAGGTAGGTAATAATAAGTAAATAAGTGTATTACTTTGTTATAGTTTAGAGGCTCTTAAGTTGTTAGTATTAAGGGTTAGGTTGTTCTTAATTAATAACCTGTAATTAAGAATTAATAACTGTTTATTTCTTTCTTTCTAAACTGTCTAACTGCTTACTTACTTATTTACTCCTTCGTACCCTCTTGACTTGTTTCTCTCTCCCTGCTTCTTCTCCTCCTTCCGCTTTTCGTGAACGCAATTTCTGTTTTAAGTTGGGTTTTGCAATGTCGCTTTGTAGACTCTTGGTTTTTCTGCCTTGAGTGGTAGTGGTGGGTTGTTCTTTTTCTTTTGTCTTCTTCTTAGATAGTTCTGTTTCTTTTTCTTTTGTCTTTGTCTTTTCTTTCGCCGGGTTCGGGTTGATAGGAACCTGGTCAAATTCCTGGGTGTTGAGATGGGTGGATGCTTCGTTGTCTCTCTCTCCCTCTCCTTCTCCCTCTCCATGCCCTTCTCGCTCCTCTTCATCAACACCTCCCCCCTCCCTCCCCAACACAAACCCCACCCTCTCAACCTCACCAGCACCGACCCCCAACCGCCGCCTCAGCGCCCTCACACCCTGCACCAACTCCTTGTACTCTGCGTTGTTGTATTTGATTTTCCTCTTCCACCCGCCGGCAGTCCCTGCATGATACGTCACCCATCTAAACACCTCGTCTCCGAAAAACGGCACCGTTGCTGGTGCGAAGACACTCAGTAGTAGTGATGCCGTTGCGGGACCGATGCCGCGGAGGGGGGTTAGGGTTTTTATTGCTGCTAGTACATCTTGCTCTCCATCTCCATCTCCATCTTTGTCTTCGTAGTTGTTGGTTGTATTGTTATCGTTGGCGAGTAAGAGAGAAGTGAAGGCGGAATGCGTGGTGCTTTGGATCAACGCGGCTGGATTGGATTGCACGAGGGAGAGGAGGGTTGGGCGGTAGGTGCCGTGTTTCCTAGACAGGAGGAAGTCAGGGGATTGTTGGAGTTTAAGTTGACATAACAAACACAACAAACATAACAAACACAACATGACTTAACACCTCCATTCAGCCTGCACGAAACCCAACCCAACCTAACCTAACAAGCAATCGAGAATATAAAGCAAAACAAAAAGTATTAGATTACGAAATTAAACGTACAACTTCCACTCCACCAACTTCACAACCTCCTCCTTCTGCAACGACGCGTTTCTCCCCATCTTAGCCACTCGCGCAGGTAACGCGTCATAGCGAAACGAGTCGAGCTCGGATAGCCCCGGTGGCGCTACGTCTGGGTAGCGCGCGAGAACGGCTTGGAATTGCGCGAGCGATATCTTGTCGATGTGGAGGGATGGCATGGTGGGCATGTTGGAGGGGATGTTGGAGGTGAGACGCGTCTAGGCGCGTTGGAACCAGGTCACGTGGGAGGTCGTTTTGGTTTCTGGGGGCTTTTTTTGAGTGTTGGATGTTGGTTCATTTCAACGCATTGATTGTATGGGTGATCGTATTATTGCTGTCACTACTTGGTGTAGTGCTGGCTTGACGACTCCTTTCCTCCAAGCTATGCTAATCGAAAACGTCGTTTCTGTAAAGTTCCATAGCGCCTTGCTAGATTGCAAAGAAAAACAAGATGCTTCATCAACAGATTGATGAAATCTCGTATACACACGACCAACTCATGTCAACCCTCTACATCGTCTTCCTAGGTCGCCCTCGCCCACGCTTAGGCGTGCTCCCGCCTCTTGTCGGCACCATGCCCCCCCTCGTCGGCACTAACCGCGGTCGACCGACAGGCTTCTTGGGCATAGGCGCACTAGCTGGGATTTCATCATCGTCGTCATCCGAATTCGACAGATCAACAGCTTCGGGCTTCTTGTTGACGCTGGTGAAGGTCGCTACCGGCGCTGTGACCGTCGTCGTGGTAGCCACAGAAGTCCTACCGTTGCGTTTGGAAGCAGCAGAAACGACCTTAACCTTCTTTCCATTCATAGCCGGGCGATCAAAAAGCGAGTTCGTAGCCCGCGGCGGCCCAGTACGAGCAGGCTCAGGCTCGGGCTCGTATGGGGGTTCATCCAGGACAGAGTCTTCAGCAGCTAGCTCATTGAAGAAGTCATCTGCCTGCTCCTCATCGTCAGAATTGAACAAAGCCATCTTTGCGCGCAGGTTTTCTTGAGCCTCGCGCTCAGCCGCTGCTGCACGCTCTTGTTCCGCTGTCGCTACCCGTTGAGCTTCTTCTTCGCGTCGTTGCGCTTCGAGGGCGGCGGCGGTGGCTTGTTGGGCCAGGAGAAGCGCCTCGCTGTTGTGATTGTCTTCCTTGTGCGCTGCATCCTCGTCATCTGGCTCAGCAGACATGTTGCCAGTGCTGTTCCTGTGATTCTTCGGCGGCCGACCCCTGGGTCTGATGCCTGGCTGTGGCTTCGCTGGCATTGACTTTCTCTGCTCGGCACGTTCGCGAGCACGTTCGCGCTCCCGCTCGCGATCTCGCACCGGGCGGACATCCCCATCTCTGAAGTCCGCTGGAAGTTCAGTTGGCAAGTCTTCGTCCTCATCTTGGTTTTTGCGTGCAAGCCAGTTTGATGCGCGTGCGCGATTGCGTCCGGAATAGGCACCGTCCGCACCATCGGCACCATCGTCGTCGTCGAAGCGCTCTTCGTCTGAGTCGAGTGTGATTTCTTCATATCGCCTTGATCGGCGAGGCCGACTAGGTACTTTGGCTGGCCCACCAACATCCGGGTTTCGCTTTCTTGTCGTGTACGAGTCATCGGGTTCCACTCGGTAGCGGAACACTTTCGTCGCCTTTTCTTTCTCGACGATGCTTTTCGCGGCGTTCGCTCTCGGTACGACGTCAGACTGCAGGATGGATGCCGCGTTATCGTTCTGACTCTCTTCCGGCGTTTGCTGCCGTGCCACAGTTAGGGGACGTTCGGTTGTTGGTCTATTGCTGATATTCTCCAAGATTTGAGGGTCCAGGAATAGCTTTACGACCCTCGACTTCTTCTTCATCCTAGCGGCAACGAGGATGAAGCGGTCCTCACGCTTAGCCTCGTCCAGAAGCCTACGTTGCATTTCCTTCTGATACTGCTTGCCAGAAACGTTCTTCGGTTCGAGCGGCTGGTCCTCGTCTTTCTTGTTCTTTTGCTTTTTAGACTTCTTTCTCCGGCTACCCGATTCATTATCCCCTTCATCGCGCCCTCGTTTCTGTCCTAATCGAGGTATGTCGCCGTTCGGATCGCCGTTTTGTATAGTGTCGATGTCCTCGAAACCATCGCCGTTTTCATTGACGTTGCCGTTGGTGTCTTCGACTGGAGAGTACGCAATGCCGTTTTGCGGGTAGGCAGAATCTTCGTCCATGTATCGAGGGTCTAAGGAAGGGTCTGCCAGTCGGTCCTGTTCGGCTTGCTGCATACGGCGTTGCATTGCAGTCTGGCCCGTGCCTTCTTCTTCTCGAATCCAGTTGAGATTGGACACACTAAAGTCAACGAGACACTCGACAGAGCGAGGATCAGCTACCTTCTTCGTGTCGTGACCAAGCAGCGTGCCCTTGGGCTCGTAAGGATGTTGGCGGGGGTCGCGTCGGCAGTGACCTGTGTTACACACCCTTCTGCAGTGGGGGCACTTCCAGCTGAAACTCTCCATGACGCTCAGAGGCATCATGTCGTGCGCGCGGAACAGGGAGCCGTAACAGAAACCTAGGTCGCAGTTAGAGCAGAAAGCCACCTTCCAGTTGGGGTGGCGATGAAGACACGTGTGGCAGGACTTGTGCGTCTTCAGCCACAGCTTGGACTTTTTGTTTTTGACCTTCTTCGCAACACCGTAGGCGTCGACTTCAACCTCCTCGTCCTCAGAATCATCCTGAACTTGCGGGGCATTGATGTCCACAAATGGTCGAATCTTGAGCTGCTCCTGGCACACTTGTGCCAAGGGTTTCTTTCCCAGATATCTTCGCTCTTCCTGCAGGGGCAGAGGTGTCTTCTCGGTCATTTGGCCGTCGATGTCGATTATCTGAGCGCGCCACTCTTCGTATTTGTGAACGAGGTCTTTCCACTTCCATTGCTCGACCCATTGATAGCCAGATTGGCAACCGCAGCTGCGTCCCATACAATAGCAGTCCATACAAACATCGTACGGCTCCTCGATCTCGGAGCTGAAAAGATTCTTGCACGTCTTGCAGCTGAGAAAGCGGTTGAAGATGTTGCATCTACAGTAAGCACAGGTCACGTTGCTGTCGTAGGGTAAGAACTCGCAGTGCTCTCTTGAGTTCTGTTCAAACATCTCCGAAAGCATGATTGATTTGTACAGGTCAAAGAGACGCTTGAAGTCTCGTTGTACTTGGCGAACCTTCACCGAATGTTGGATAGCTTCGGCTTGCTCACCGCCCGCTTCGACTTGAGCACGGGCAGACTTGATCAGCTGTGAATATTTGAGCAGGGTGTAGTAAACAATAGCCTTGTTCTTATACTGTTCATCACGGCAGACGATCCTGGAGTTCGGCAGGGCTTCGGTCATAGCAAGCTCGAGGGTCTCTACTGTTGTACGGTTCCAGGCGATTTTCATGGTCCGGGTGCCGCGGTTCCAGACTTGGTGTGGGGCTAGCGGTGGGATTAGGATGAAGTCACCTGGGCGCTGTTCAACGACGTAGGTCTTGAAGGGGGCCTTCTTCCACGCGATGAGCTGTGCGAAATGGTTTTCCACTTCGATGTCGTGGCCAAGAACAGAAAGCCAGTATTCGGAAACCAGGTGGCGGTCCTTCATCTCCGTCATGAACCAGAGCGACGATCCAGGATGTTCAGGCTTGCCGTCTTCACTGATCTGCTTTGAGGCATCCACCATGATGTTCTGGCCCAGTGAGGCGCACATCTCACGATGTGAGGGCGTGTAGGTGCCTTCGTGCCCGATGTAGCACATGAGATTTTCGGCGCGCATCTCTGGCGGCAGGCTGCTCATCAAATCACCAGAGCGGCCAATGCCTCGACCTCTGCGCCCAGTGGTATCTTCCAGCGCGCCGGCTCCATCGACCTCACCGGTGCTGTCGTTGAGGTAGAACAAACCCGAAGGTATGTGGTCCTTTAACTTGTCTTGCCAGACCTGGGGACAGTCGATGTCTTTGAGGTAAATGCGTTGACGAGACTTGTCCCTGTAGCGCTCCGGGTCGTCGAAGAACTGGTCTGTGAGCTTGCTCAGGTGCTTGAGGTAATGCTTGATCGTGAGAGGAATGTTCTCCTTGGTGGTCAAGTTTCGCGCGTTCTCCACTGCGAGGACGTCAGTCAATCTGGTCAATAGCGGCCTCCCACGGAATGGCAGCCTACCTTTGTCGCCATGATTGTCGCGCAGCCATGATGGGGTAAAGGTCCAGGGATCCAGGACCTCCTCGAACCCATCAATGACCAACGGCTTTCCGCCAATAATGACATGAAGTAGGATGAGCTTCTCAAATTGCTCGATGCCGTTGTTGGCGATCATCTCATACGATATACGGTCGACATATTGGAAGTTGGAGGCGTTCTCGACGAATGTGCGCACATCAAAGTCTGGTGGGATGGGCTCGAATGAGGCCCTTGGCCGTGCGGCAGGCATTTTAACTACTGAGGCGCATTCTTCGAGTTGGGTGTACGGGAGGGGTTGATTGCACCCCCGCGGCGCTGTGGCTGTCGCAAATGTGTTCGGAGGCGCGCGCTAGCTGCAGAGAGCGGTCCTCGAGCTTAGCAAGGTGGTGGCCAAGTGCAACGACGCTATAGTTGGTCGCAAGAAGGTGACCTGGTGGTGTTGTGGACGCGACAGTAAGCTACAACGTGAGAGGCCGGAGCTCGGCTCAAGGGCGCGCAGCACAACGCTAGCCAACCTCACTTTCTTGTCCAAGCTCGACTTCACTCTCACCATCAATGCCAATCACTTGAGGCTTCAAGAAGGCATCGGAGGCGTCAAAAGGGTGACACTTACAATTCTGTGCGCAATTCATGTCATTGCACGAACCAGAAGCTTCATGTAGCGCGTCCCAGACCATCGTTCACCAAACACTCTTTCGGCAGGCGCCAGACCCGCTTTATATTCACCATCAACGACTGGTCCAGATCCTTGAACACCTAGCGTAACGGCCATGGCATCTTCGTTCCTCCTTGCCGGCCGGTATGGCGTGCGGCATCATCACAGCAGCAGCCTACCGTTAAACTTGCACACCACATGGCAGAGAACGCTCTCATCAGCATCGCGCTCGCCTGTGGGGTATCAGACAAAATCTGCACAGCTTATTACGCCGAAGCCTTCACAGGTATGGCGACCAGCGACAACAAGTCTCACACGTTTCTCGGTACCAGCTTCGAGCATAGCAACGACGACACAGGAACCAACACCTAAAGCCTTGCCGGCATACAAACCGCCAACCACTGGCCTTTTTTCTTATCTCCCCGCGAAGGCCGTCCCATATGCTGAGCTCATGCGACTTCAAGCACCTGTAGGGACATACTACCTCTTCTTCCCATGTTTGTTCAGTACACTGCTAGCTGGTACAATGGCTGTGCCTCTCGCTGCTCCGTCAGCTGTTCTTAGCACTACGGCATTGTTCCTCACCGGAGCGCTCGTCATGAGAGGAGCTGGATGCACTATCAACGACCTCTGGGATCGTAATCTTGATCCTCACGTCGAACGCACACGACTACGGCCACTTGCCAGGAAGGCAGTGACGCCTCAGCAGGCCATTGTCTTCCTTGGAGGTCAACTGTTCACAGGTCTGGCTGTTTTGCTATCGCTACCTTTCGAATGCTTCTGGTACGCCACTCCATCACTCATCCTCGTCACTCTCTATCCGCTGGCAAAGCGTGTCACCTATTACCCGCAGTTCGTCCTCGGCCTCACATTCTCCTGGGGCGCCATGATGGGCTTTCCTGCGCTCGGTATCGACCTGCTTGCCAATCAGGCTGCACTTACTGCTGCTGCCTTCCTATACACCAGCAACATCGCCTGGACGGTATTGTACGATATGATCTACGCACACATGGACATCAAGGACGATGTCAAGGCCGGCATCAAAAGCATCGCGCTCAAGCATGAGAAGGAGACGAAGGCAGTTCTGTCGGGTCTTGCTGTTGTGCAAATCGGTCTCCTTGCTGGATCTGGATTCGCCGCAGGACTTGGTCCTATCTTCTTCATTGGCTCTTGTGGAGGCGCTGCTCTCACACTGGGTACCATGATTCGGCGCGTCAAGCTCAAGGAAGTCAAGAATTGCTGGTGGTGGTTCGTTAATGGTGCTTTTTTTACCGGAGGAGCTATCAGCCTTGGGCTGGCTGGCGAGTATGCCGCGCACTTACTCGGCTGGTACAACGAAGAGAGGACTGAGAAGCAAGAACCTGTCAACGCTTAGGTTGGCGGGATTTGAGCGCAACCGCAGTGTGTATTTTAACTCATGTGTTCTAGTAGAAGTTTCAGGGGCGAGTGGGGAGGACAAAAACTATGTACAACAGGCGTAATAAACGAATGTCGGTCAGGCAATTCCACAATCTTCCTGAAGCATTTTTGAAAACAGGATCCAAAACTCCAGTCCATAAACACGACCCTAATCTCTTACCTTTACCCCGCATTTGGCGTTTTGTCATCGACTTGTATGCGGAGGCTGCGACAACACCGCGGATGGATGCATACGGTACTGGTAAGGAAGGCCAACTTCGAGTTCAATCGCTACCCTGTGTCAGTCAGGAGGGTTCATCTTTCCAGAACGAAGCGAGCACGAACGATGGAAGCGAGGTCTTCGAAAGCGACGACACAACATGCAGCCAAGCGAGTCGCGATGATGAAGGCCGGCTATAGCCACAAGTATTCCGATGACGCCAAAGATACCAAAACATATCTGTAACGTCGTGTCCAAGGATATTTTGTCTGGCATGATGGTGCTTCGGAATGGTTTCCTCGGATTAGACTCGAGGGTGGATATGGTGGGCCCAGTGCAAAAAATTACGATAAGCAAGGACGGGTTTCACTGTATGCTCACAGGCAATAGCAAAGTAGATGTGGCATAAGATACATGGAAGTAAGCTCCCTCGCATACTTATAGCTATTTCCAAGCTGGTTTTCCAGATGTTCCCTGATTCTGTGAAGGAAGCAACTGCTGTGACTGCAGTGGTGCCTACACACACGAGGCGTATTAGCGTGTTGACGTCCTGCAACGAAAAAGTGAAAATTCCTACTGGATTCGCTTTCTCACTTTTTCACATACCCGAGTGTCCCAAAGCAGCAGGTTGTTCGTCTGAGCGGCTGCAGGATCCGCGTTCCCCACGGCCCTAACTAGGTAACATCAGTTCGAGCAACGGCGGCTACAGGTTCTCGTTTTTCACGATCCAACCCGCCGGGACAGTGCGATGAGCTACTGGGATATCGGACTGTTCGTTGATTGGTAAAGTGCCTTCTCGTTGCAGGCTCGCGACCAGAGTACTGGGCTTTTCTCCTTTTCCAAATCTCGGTTATCGTAAGGCACGCAATCGTAAACAACACCCATGCACCTGCACTTATACGCGGATGCACAACAGAAGTCGCCTGGTTCGGAGACTTGGTCATAATCCCTGACGTGGGATGTTGTGCGTGTATCTATTGCACTAACGTCACACATTGGAGGACTAGGATGACATGGATCTGAAGGCAGCAGCTGCACATTGGAGGAAAGGCGTTGCAAAACTGGTCTTCACGAGGTGATTGGCGGGCTTAACATTGTACACAGCCTGCCTCATTGTAAGACAACGAACCCAATGGCATCAGATCATGAGTTATTTGCTCAGCCACAATGTCCAAGTAGTCTGCTCTGTCGTGGTATCAGAAGTCACGCAATGCAATGCTCCGCTTCGAGAACTCAATGACCGTGCCTATGACTCCTGACGCTTCAATAGTAGTGGTGATCGTAGACCAAAGCTTTGATGTTAGGATTCTCAGTGTAGTTTTCCTCTTTCGTTTGTTTCTTGAAACATTGTCTTAGAGGTTACTTGCGTCCCTCAGCCTGATCGAAACGAAATCAAGAAAGCAAATCCATTCTCTGGATGCTTGTAAACACCAAATTGAGCTGTGCGACCTCGGATCCTCTCAACGATCTCTTTATCATGGGTAGTTATGATTTCTTCCAATCGAATTGAATACTGTTGTTGTCCACTTCTCTCAATCGCTGATCAAGCTTCGCGCGCATAGTGTTGATACGCATGCAACCGGACATATGTGACCTTAAGTCTGACGTATATATACTACATTAGCGATGACACCCAGAAACAGGGGACAGCGGTAGCCAACATTCTGCAAGGAACCTTTGAAATCGCCGATGCAATGTGCGTCCATGCCAATGATGACAGGATCCAGCGGCTTGGGTCAGGCCGCCGTTGTTGCCAAAAACGACAGGACCTACTTCAGAGATCAGAGTCAGGCCGCCGCCGATATAGGAAAGCTTTGCTGCTGTTATGTCGATACGGACAGGTAGCACGCGTTGTTTCTCGTAGATTAAGATCTTTGCCTTTTAATCTGAATAGATGCAAAGATGTTATGTGAGACAAATAGACGCTTCCTTGTTCAGTCAAACGTCCCAACTCTATGTGTCGCTGGTATTTGACCAGGAGTGAGCCTTACCTGTACAACGAAAAAACAAAACTTGCATAACCATTCTCTTTAGGATGCAGAGCATTGTTGGCGGTTTGGTCCGTTGTCTTCTCTGTGACTTCAAGGCTGCTAATACTGCAGGCATTTGCTTCCGGGGTTTCAAGGCACAAGTCTTGTTTTCGACGCCTCGAGGACTTGCCCTAGTTCCATGCCATGCTTCCGTTGTGGATGTGGGTAGATAGTTTGAGATGCTCATGATCCTAGAAGCTGCATAGGCAGCATTACCGGTCGACAAGCACCTGCTGCGGTATCTCGTCTTGAACAGGCAAGGGTGGATGCTTTTCGGCGGTAATACATTGGAGACAATCATCAATCAATGGAAACGCGGAACATGCAGGTCCATGTTTCTCATCGGCTGCTGTGCCAGGGTGTGAGATCTTGTGTAACCCAGGCAAGACCGTGAAGATTAGTGTGGTTTAGACCCGGCACGTCTACTCCAGTCACACGGCAGTAACAACTAGCGACGGCAGTCGCTGCAGGTGGGTTCTCGTTGTGGTGGCATCGTTTGATAGCATGAAAGTTGCGCTTCTTTGGTCACATACTTCGGTGTGCGTCGCTTGGTTCAACGTTGATTTCTCCGCTCTGTGCGGGCTGAAGATCATACTTGATATCAAAAGGGGCTTCGCAGCTTCTCACACAGACCTATCAGTGTTCAGTTGCATAATGTTGGTAACGTGGAACGACGAGTGAGGTTAGGGAAAGTGGATACCTCAGGAAATAATTTCGATGACGTAACCACTTCAACCTCCACCTTGTCAATCATTCGGTCGCGGCCACGCTTGAACTTCCAATCACCCTCAACATAGCTCCACTCGGCAGACCCTGAGATAATACTGTGTATTGAACATGGATACATCGGCGATTCTCTATGCCCTGGCAGTGCTTCACGCAGGCTACCTAATTCAGCTTTCCTTCCGCCAACCAAGCAGCAAAATTATCTCAACAAAGTCGGAATCATGGCTGATGTGGATCGCTGCATCACCTATTGGCATGGTGTTCGCTCGAGCGGTCACACTGACCATCGCCCTTCACCAAGCTACCGTTGCCTTGTCGCTCTCGAATGCATTGCCGAACAGCAATGAAGTGCTGCAGACCGTTTGTCCAACTCCTCAATATCTGGATCCTCGACTTTTCAAATGGTCAAGCACTGCCATTACTACCCTGGCATTTCTGTATCTAGGAAGCTACATCCGTTTCCAAGCGTATGCGCAACTCGGCACAAACTTTACCTACCGAATCGCCAAACCAGACCAACTCGTCACCTCTGGCCTGTACGCACACGTGCGACATCCATCTTACACCGGTCTTCTTACGGTGCTTCTGGCGACGTACTCGCTCTTCTTTCGCCAGCGAGGACTGGTCAGCTGTTGGGCGCCGTTGATCAATGAGAAGATAATCACAGATGAGAAGCATGCCTCTTTGGTGCCCGTGGTTGGCTTCAGCTGTATAATATATTTGTTCATGATTCGGAGAGTAAAAGACGAAGAAGCGATGATGGAAAGGGGGTTTGGGGAGCAGTGGAGAGAGCACAGGCTGCGTACTAAAAAGTTTATTCCATGGGTCTACTGAGAGAGTAGCTATGTTAGTTTAACAGTGTTACATGTCACGTTTGGTTGCTTACGCAAAAAGCTCTATCGAACCTTTCGATGAAAAGATGAAGAGCAAATCCTAACCCTATGTTGCTATCCAGCAAAACATTTTTGTTAACTTGACGTGGCCCGTGGCAAGCATTGAGGTACTATACTAGGCTACTGAGGCCGTCCTGAAGCCGCCTCCCCCGCCCCTTGAAACTAGACTGACCAAACGTCCTCTTGAACCAGCGCATAAATCTTTTCCTCGTAGGAATTTGGTCGTAATCGAGTTTCTGCCTCATTTCCGTGCAGAGAACTGTATTGTAGAGTGCTTTATCGGTCTGCAATTTACGTCAGCCGCCTGCAACATCACATTTAATCTGGGGAAGAATGAGAGTGGCTTTAGATATGATGTACCGGGATAAGTAGGGTGTGATACGATCAACTCAAGGCCCTTGTGATGATAGCTGTGGGGTTAGAATGCACGCGTAATTCCACTTACCGGGTGCAATCTACAGGACTCCATCTTTGCGAGCGCATTTGACTCCTCGGTCAGTCTATTTGACTCCTCGGTCAGTCTATTTGACTCCTCGGCTAACCGGTCTGACTTCTCGGCTGCCCAGTACGATTTGGCGGTATATGCAAGGCCGATTATGGCAAGCAGTATCACAGACCCATAATTTATGGCATCCACGATACTGAAAGACAGAATCTCGATCCTAGATGAATTCGATATGTATGGTTCTGAGGATGAGGTCTCTGGAACGTCGCATGCAGGCTGCGGTGGCGTATTCGATGACACGGGCAATGTGGATTGTAGGGTTGTCAAAGAGACATCTTCAGAGACAACTCACGAAATTTAGCAACTTAAAGGAAGCTGGATCCAGGAAAACTCACCTGTGGACATTTTAAAGCTGGTTAGTATTTGTATGTCAAAATCGTGGTGTGCATCAAGCTTTGGGTACAGTCGACTGAGGCTGAGCCACTTGATCAACATCGAGGCTGAGCGGCTCCTGTACGACCATGTGGTCTTGGTACCATAAGCGCTAGCTCGAAGTAGATGTGTACCCCATGCTAGATAGCTGGTAGTGAGGAGACCAAGGCTGATGGCGGAAATTAAAGTGATAAGAGCAGAACAATGAGCAAAGAACCAAGAAACGTATCAGGGAGCACTAGCAGGGTAGTCTATAATCCACCTTTTGACGACAATCTCTTCCCAAAATATCTACAAGAGAAGCTAAACAATTCACAACCGAATTAGCACGCTGCGAGGATATTCGGTTCTTAAGTAAATTTTATGCAAGCTCGCAAACGCGTGCTCTAGCCTGAAATCTCCCAAAACATTTGAGTGCTCAAGCATGTGGGTGGTGTTAGGGCTGTCAACTGTGTCCTGATCAGTCTGACGGTAGTAGTTTTTGCGTGGATCTGGCGACCCTGCAATATACGCACTCGAGTATTCGGCCATGACTAGCAATACCCGTATGCCATGTTTACTATATAGCGTATTCGTCGATACTGTTGCTGCGTTTGCTAGGCGTAGACATCCATCACAGGTGCTGCCATCTGCTGTCTAGGAAAGGGACCTTTCGATATTCGGCCATCGCTCAGACTGTTCTGTACCACCGAACGGGTCATATCCAGTGATCACGAGTGCCTTACAAATTTTCATTATGTCGTCGTGCTGAGTTCTTCCCGGGTGCGCGGGCGTGCAAGCACAGGTCTACAGTCGGCTGGTATCTGCAGAACCAAAGCAGACTTCACCCATATATCAAGCCCGACACCCACACACGTGGCGCACTTCTAGCGCTCCCCACCCTTGCGTTCTAGCCCCTTACCTGTGCACGACCAATCAGCGTTCTGCAAACGGCGGTGCTTTTAACGCCTTCCAAACACGCTTACTTTCTTGAACCTCGATTTCCACCACAGCCCCCCCAAAACAAGCACTTCGAGACACCAAACTTCGAAGCCTTCGAGCGAAGAACAAGACAAAATGGCTCGTGGTAACCAGCGCGACAAGGCTAGGGAGAAGAACCTGAAGGAGCAGGCTGGCAAGGTACGTTTGCCTCAGCCTTCACCGCCGAACACATGCTGACAACAATAACAGAAGGGCAAGAACACTGTATGTACCGCCCTGCTACGCTCCAGCATGAGAATATCTCGAATCTCGACGTTTTCGTTGAGCCAGGCGAAGTCTCCAACCGTGGCTGACCCCTACAGATGTCCGGCACCGAGCAAGCGAAGACCAAGGAGAATGTCGCTGCCATCATGCGGGCTAAGCAGCTTGCCGGTATGTTCCCCTCCGATCCTTTTGCCTTGTTCTTCTTTCCTCCTTCGTGCGACTCTTTTGCGTTGAAGCCGGAGCCTTGTCTGTTCTGTGGGCGGTGCTGATAAGTCGCGCAGCCGAAGCGAAAAAGGCCGAGACCGGCAAATAAATGCCTGAGGCGCGAACGAGTGGCGACTACCAACGAGTGCAGTGCGCATGACCAGTGGAAGCCAGCGAACCAGTAGAATAGACACGAGATGGAGTTTTGAGGGCTCGCAGTCAATGCGACTTGGTTTTTGGGGGGTTCTTGGTTACTCGATATTCCTAAATTAACGAGTTTGCGGTTTCGCATGCCGTGATGCATCTGCCCACTTGCGCCTACATGCTTTCCACCAGGACGACAGTTGAGTTGAGTTGACTGAATGGTGTTCTGACCGACAGAGATTTGGTGTCAAAGCGTGGCAGCAATTACGAAAAGTCTCTTCAAGGCCATTGAATCTCAGCCTCGTGGTCAGATCTCAAGTTCAACGAAACGGCTCTGCTGTCTGTCAACAACTATATCAAAGCCATGGCATAGTGCTATCATGACAATAGATTATATTGTGAAAATTCATGCTGGACGTTGCAAGTGAAAGCGTGGGAAAGAAAGATGGGTTTTGTTTCGGATTTGATACCGATTCCTATTTCAACTAACAATCTCAATGCCACACTTTTAGAAGATGTGGATTACGGTATAATGCTAACGCCCATCCCATTCATCAGAAGTGGTATAAATATCGACATGGCGTCCCAGAAGCCAGTCTGAAGAAGCCATCAATAGAAGCGCTCATCACCAATCGTGCCGCGAATTAGAACATCCTCCTCCATCATCCCCTCACAGAATCTTCATCCAATCTATCCAATCATACCCGGGAATCCACCAAAGTTGTTGATTGCCGCACTCGCGGGGAAGGAGTTCATACCACACAGGCAACTGCATGTGCAAGTCTGGCCAGCGCCGTCGGTTCCCTGTCCTGCGATGACAGTCGCCTTCGCCATCGCACCGGTTCCAGACGCTGAAGCGACAGCGCCGGCACCACCAGCCAAAACTGTGACCGTAGAGGGAGCGGCGGCGGCGGCGAGGTTAACGGACTGGATTGCAGCTTCTTGGAGGGAAGTGCCGTTGGATTTGATAGCGAGTTGTTTGAACTGAGCCATTGTCTTGTCGCCGTCGAATTTCGCGTTGATGCTGAAGACCATGCCTTTACCGCAGTGTTCGCCGTTTTGCTGTTTACAGTACATCCCTTCGGCTTCTGTCAGCCAAATCCTCGCATCGGATTGTAAGGACTCTCAGACTTACAAATCGCATCGGTAGTTTCGACAGTCATGTTCCACGTCACGCCCGCGGCACCATCGGGGTTGGGCATAAAGCCCGAGTCCTTGCCACCTTCCATAGCCTTGCAAGGCTCGGCGAAGGTCGATTGCGTGGCCGTGTGGTTCTTCTGCATAAATTGGAACTCGACAACATCGCCGACGTTAGCGGTAATGGATTCTGGGTTGTATCCAAGGACGGGAGCCATGCCGGTCTCGACGGGCTTCATTCCACCAACTACGACCTGATTTATGTTAGATAAGGTGTGGCGGGCTCAAGAAGAATGAGCGTACGGTATGTGTGGCCGGTCCACTCGTGGCTGCTGGAGCAAGACTCATGACCTGCATTTGGGCGGCAACAAGGCCAGCAACGATAGGTAGTGCGTTGATGTACTTCATTATGAATATTTCGTATTGTCGTAACTTCAAAGGGAACGTAACCGCTTGGGCTGGGTATACCGTGGTCGTTGATTAGAAGGATCGAAAGGCGCTACGAGAGCCGGCTCGGACAGAAGAAGGAAGGGAAGGACTGGAAAGAGAGTGGAGCACACGCAATGAGACGGTTATGAGGCAGAATGAGGGAGAAGAGAGATGTGTGCCTGGGACGTCAAGTGCTTAAATCCACGCATGAAATTGTATGTCTGGGGGCGGCAGACAGGCCGGACACATGGCGAAACATGACGCTCTTGTGGTTAGGCAAAAACTTCCAGAAGAGGAGAGACATCTGCAAGAATCACAAGGTTCCAGGCAAAACGCTAAGGCTTGTAGGCGTGGCAGGGTATCATGATGCTTGTTCTGTTGGAGGTGGGTTCGAGGTTGTCGCGGTAGCGTCGCAGATCTGTCTCGCTTCCTCGCTGCACGGCCCAGCAAAGGCAATCCAGTCCCCGGCGCAAGGCCACAACCAGTGGGAACGCCTGAACAAAGAGGCTGGAAGTCCGCCTGCCGCATGAAAGTTCTTGGGAGTTCATCTCGCAGCCTGGGTCATCCGAAGGCTGTGAGGCACGAACCGTTGGTGGTCTCGGCCTATTCGGGTTAGATCCAAGATATACTCGTGCCTCATTGGCCCAAAACTTCGAGGTTCAGCTTTGCAAGACGTTGGGCATGCTTGACATCGTCTTGCAACATGCGCTGTTGTGGCTTTCGTCATCTTCTGTCTCTGTCGCCCTCACTGCTTCGGGGCAGCGTCCTTCGGAAGCTGTTGTCCCGCATGCAAGCCTGTGTAGTACCCAGCATAATACCACGACATCATGAGATTCTTGAGGTTCTCGTCCTGAACTGTCAGAATGTCAGCACCGTTCTCTAGGGCAAACTGCCCGGACAGGCCCACTCCTGACATGTCAGTCCCAAAACGTACCTGTCCCAAGAATTGCCTGCGGCATGGAGGCTGCGAAAGCAGTGTCAGGTGGCGCTGTAGTACCCATATTTGCTGACTGGGGTTGGTTTTGTTCCTCGGATGCTGCTGTTTCCTGTCGTCTGTCAGTCGTGGGTCTTTGTCGCGTACGTGTGAAGCCGGTCTTACCTGCTGCAGTTCTGTTTGGGCAGATTTTTCGACGTCTTCCGTCTCCTGCATTGAGTCTTCGGTGTCCATTTGGTCCGAGTTGTCGTTCGCCTCAACTACAGCTTGAGGAATTGCTTCTGCCTCACCTATCAAGTCACCGTGGTCCCTACAAAAGTTAGTCAGGCACATTGAGTTTAGAGCGACTGACATACTCGCGCAGTTCTTTCAACTCTCCCTCGGTCAAAACGTCTTCCAGGCGCTTGCCAGATTTGGCAATACTGTGATACTTCTGGACATGAATCAGCCCGTGAAACATATGGCCAGGACGCTCAGTCTACCTCATATTCGGCCACGGCATCATTCCAGGAGTCCTGAAGAAACGAATCATCCCAGGCGTTCTTATCGCTCATGTCAACTCCGGGCGCCATAGTGCAGGCCGGCAATCGTTGGCTTGCTGGGTCGGTGGTAAATTTACAGTGTGTGTGAAGCACTGAATCGCGCCTTGAGTACTCTTTTGACGTTTTACGGGCAAAGTAGTGATTTCTAGACGTTTTGAGACGCGACTGAGGATCGTTGTTGATAGTTGCGCTCGTGAAGGCAGGCCTTGGCGGGTAATCGCTAGCGCTCAAAAAAGTTCAGGTGGAAGGAGCTCGAGCCTCGAAACTTTCAACTTTCGCAGAGGACTCGAACTTATTCCCCCACAACACACAGCCGCCTCACACATTCACGATGGCCGCTGCAGATCTCGCGACGAAGAAGCGCAAGGGCATGTCTTCTACTCTTCTACCAGTGAATGTTCTATACTAACATGTTCCAGGCGCGTCAGATGCTGCGCCCAAGGCAAAGAAGCCTAGAAAATCGGATGACATTGCTGCCCCAGCAAAGCCCGCCAAATCCCCAAAAGCTGCCAAGGTTGCCGCTGCACCCGCGGCCGCCGAGAAGCCCGCAAAGAAGTCAGCGCGCAAGCAAGCCGAGGACTTTTTCTCCGACGACGCGCCCGCCGCGAAACCTACAAAAGCCACCAAGGGAAAGAAGAAGGCCGAGCCTGTTCCTGAGACCAATGGCGAGGATGAGTCAATGCTCGACTTTGACGTGATTGAAGCGAAGAAGGAGACACCCAAGAAAGAGACACCGAAAGCAAAGGCTACCAAGGCGAAGAAGGGCAAGAAGGAGCCTGTAGCAGAGCCCGAGCCTGTCGAAGAGGAAGTCGTTGAGGCGCCCAAGGCCAAGGTCACAAAGGCGAAGAAGGGAAAGAAGCAGCAGGAGGAGCCCGTAGAAGAGGTTGTTGAGGTCGACGCCGTCGTCACCGAAGACGGTGATGTCGAGGACGCAGCAGAAGAGGATGACCAGACCGCCGCACTCCTTGCCGGCTTCGGCAGCGACGACAGCGACAGCGAGAACGACATCGACTTCCCCGAAGACGAGGGTGCCGTCCCGAAGCTCACAAAGTCGCAAAAGAAGGCTATCGCAAAGGCGAAAGACACTCCCAAAGCCACTGAGCCTGGTGTGATCTACATTGGGTGCGTAACTACTCCCACTATCTGTGTAACTCTGTGCTCACAGCAGACAGGCGCGTCCCCCGAGGTTTCTTCGAACCCCAAATGAAGAAGTACTTCTCGCAATTCGGCCGCGTGCTCAACCTGCGCCTCTCACGCAACAAGAAAACTGGTGCTTCCAAGCACTACGCCTTTGTCGAGTTTGCTTCTGCCGAAGTCGCTGACATTGTCGCCCGCACAATGAACAACTACCTCATGTTCGGACACATCTTGAAGTGCTCGCTCATCCCCAAGGAGCAGGTCAACGAGAACCTCTTCAAGGGCGCTGGCACACGATTCAAGGTCGACCCCAGGAACAAGAAGGCTGGGCTGGCTATGGAGAGGGGTGCTGAGCGGGAGGTATGGGAGAAGAGGGTCGAGAAGGAGAACAAGCGGAGGAGCGGAAGGAATAAGGATCTGAAGGAAACGATGGACTACGAATTCACAGCCCCGACCGTCAAGGCTGTCAAGGACGTCCAGGCCGGCAAGAAGCTCGAAGTCGAAGCGAGCGAGCCCCAGCAACTCCTGACCGAGCCTGCAGCCCCAGCCGAGCCAAAGAGCAAGAAGGCCAAGAAGCCTGCTGCAAAGGCCGCTGCTGCCCCCGAGCCCGAGCCAGTCGTCGAAGAGCCCAAGGTTGACGCGCCCGCAAAGAAGACCAAGAAACGCAAGTCCGACGCCGCCGCCGAAGTCCTCGCTGCTGTCGAGGAGCCTGCCAAGAAGCCTGCCGCCGTTGCTGCTGCTGCACCCAAGGCGAAGAAGGCAAAGAAGGCCAAGGCCTAGGAAAGCGTGCCGGTATCGATGTGCGTAGCATAGCAAGGCATAGCAAGGCATAGCATGATATAACATAGCATGGCATGGCATGACATGGGCATGACAGGTATGGAAAAACGCCGGTATACTTCGGTATCTTCTTTCTATTGTGCATCCTTTTATTTACTTTTCAGGGATACCATAGGTTCAAAAGCGAATGAATGAATGCATCTTCACATTATGACTACTCTTCCGTGAAAAGAACGGTTGCTGCCTATTGTCCAACACGCAGCGCGCGTTCCCGAGTCATCAGTATAATGGTAACGGTGTCCCCCGGACTACACTATCGTCTCCCTTAGTTATGCGGTTGCACTCCCGGTTGCTTGCATTGTGAATTTCAAGGAAGCTACGACGACTCACGTTGTCAGTAGGAAGAGAGAAAAAGGCGGAGTGGTAGTATGTGATATAGTGATTGCTTGATTCTTCGATCGGCTAACTTGACTACTCATCTTCCGTTTCCAATGATACAACCTCCACCCCTCATTGCTCATTACTCCTTTCCCCATCTAACCAGTACCGCTCACAGCCAACTTCATAAGATGGTCCATGAAGGTCTGCAAACTAACGTCATCCGTGAAGATTGTCTGCGCCGACTGGCTTACACCACCGTAACTTTGTGTCGTGTGCGTTGTAGATGGGTTGAGCTTGCTGAGCAAGAAACGCGCCTGTGAGCCGCCTGCATCGCAGACAATGAAACGTGGCAGCGGGAATCGGTCCTGGATGAGATCCTTGGCATCTTCCTTCGGGCTCTCGAGCAGGGTAGCAAAGTTTTCGTAGCCCTCTTGGTCCTGGTATCCTGCCTTGCGCCACTCAGCCATGGTCTCGCCGTGGAAAATGAGGATGTGGAAGAAAGTGTCGAGGAGCAAAACCGTCTCGTTCTGAATCGAGGACGAGTCGAGGAGGACGGGTTGACCGCCTTCGTGGTCGAAGCCGTAGCTGTCGAGTGTGGGCTGAATCATAATAAGGGAGTTGCTGACATCTTCGTGGTTCAGCACGTGGCGGTAGAAGGCGGTCTCGTCGGGCGAGTTGTTAAAGACTTGCAAGAATTGCGAGCGACGAAGGTGGAACATGAACTGCGGGTACAGTGTGAAGTTTTTCTCGAGCCTGCGAACATTAGCATATGACTGGTGGTGTTGGTTGGGTCTACATACCTGAACGACGATGGGTCGTCCTTCCTGTACTCGGCGAATCGCGAGCACAATCTTATAAGCATGCGGTCGACCCATCGCAGAACGTCGGGGCCATCATCAACCTCAGCCTTGAACACTGCTATCCTTGACATGAGAACTGCTGCTGCCTCCTGGTCGAATGACTGTGCGATGGCTGGGTCACCAGAAGGTCCACTCAGGTTGCGCGCAACCGTCGTGACCCTCAGGTGGAACTGACCAGCCGAGTGCTGGTAGTATGTGAGGAATTGCATCATTCCCTTCTGAGGACCAGCCTGCATCTGGTTGGGGCCGCCCTGGCCGGCGATCTCAAAGTAAATAGCGTAGGACGACTCAGGATCAATACCGCACATCTTCCAAGAGCACGTGTTGCCGATACCGCACTCTGTCTCGCCAACAGACACAGACTTCTTGTTGTTCGAAACGGCGTGACCAATCAGACCAGTGACCTTCAGCTCCTTAGTGGTCAGAACCTCGAGGTTGGCGTTAAAAGCCATAAGCAGGTTGTCCTGCTCGTCCTTGTCAAAGATACGAACGAAAGACTGCTTGTACATGGAGGATGTAAAGCTGTCCGTCAAAATCATGTGTCCACCGGTTGAGTTCGAGAGACCGCGCATTTCGAGCAGACCGACCTGGTCCAGGCAACCGGCAAAGATGTCGACGATGTGACCGTTTTGTGCGACGCGCTTAGCGAGGGTTTCGTAGAACTAGGTAATGTTAGATTTGAACTCCCTTCAGATGTTGGTGAACCCACCTTCAGCGCTTTCTTGTAGTACTTGATGTTGTCACGGTCAATGTCGTGATGCGATCGAATCGCCTCCTTCAATTCAGGACCAACAACCATACCAGGACCCTCGGTAGCTGGGCCACCGCTGAACAGCATGATGCGCGCACCGGCCTCGCGATGACGGAATTCAAGCAGGCCAGCAGCAATGCTCAACGCAACACCGGTACACCTCAGCGGGCGCTTGTCGTTGGCAACGGGCCAGGGATCTCTCTGCAGCTGCTCGAGAGCGTTGGTCAATTGGAACTCGCACTGCGAGACGGGCAGAAGGAAACGTGTGTCGACGTTGCCCATTGGCATCTGCGGTCGTCCGGGCTGCTGGGGCATGTTCGCTCGGGGAGCGGCCTGTCCGAGGCCAAGCATTTCGTGGACCTGCTTCGTAGCGTAGTCCTTGTTACCACGGAAGACATATGATTTGGCGCATTCGGTGTATCCAAGCTCGTGTACTTGGGCCTGAAGCTGTCAGCATGCTGTATGCACAGTATATACCAAGATGCTCCTACCATTGTACCATATGTGATCAGACCGACCAGAGCATACTGCGGGAGCAGGCTCAAGCTCATGATGATCGAGTCCTTGAGCGCCTTCAGGCTGTCCTCCTCCTGACAGGTGTCGACGACGAACAAGAAAATGGGCGGCGCAGGAGCCGGGCGGGGAAGGCGGTACTCGATTGTGGTACTGCTAGGGTGCAGCTCTGGGGGAATCTGCTCGGCCGAGATGTCCTTGTAGTGCGGTGGCAGGGCGTTTCGCTGCAGACAGAAAGGACATATCCACATCCTGGCGCGCATGTCGACCTGGCTGGGACAGAATCAGCTTGTGCAGTCGATGCATGGGGTCTGTGTGTGCCCTACCAGAAGGGGTTGAGGATGGCCTTGCAAGGCGCTTTGCAGGCGACGGGGTCATATTGGAGCAGCGGGGTGTCGGTCTTCTCCTTGAGAGGCGTGTAGAGAGCACCGATGGGGACGACGAGTCGCGAAGCTTCCTTCAGTGCAGGTCAGCATGCTGTCTGTTGACATTGCGCCTGTCGAGCGGTGTATTCCGGGGTGCGGTACCATGCGCGAGCTGGGCAGCGTGTTCCAACTCAGACGGACGCCGTCTGTATCCTCGATCTGACTCCATTGGTCCTTGAGCGCCTCGAAGTCTGCCATGCTGTGTGGTGTTTGCGGGGCGGCGGCGGTGGTGTTTGGGCGATGTCTCGTGGAGGGGAGCGAGGGCGCCCACAGTTGGACGGCGAGGGGTCAAGGATGCGCAAGTGGGAGGCGGTCGGGTTTGACAATGGTCGAGCAATTAACAGCGTGGCCACAGCAAGAACAGGCTGCAACAATACCACTGGACTGGCAAGGTGTACTCTCCCGAAGCTCTCGAGGTTGCTGATGGGCTCACAAGCGGCCACATTGGCACGATTGGCAACTGCGGTCCAGCATTCCAGCACCTTGCCCCATCCAGCCTAGCGTCACCGCTCCAATCGCTTGAAGAAAACCCAGTCTCACGCCTCCATCTCTTCTTCTCTACAACGCCAGCACTACAAACACTACTTAACGGCAGCCCTACCGTCTCCCATGGCGAGGGCTGTTTTCGCGCTGCGCGTAGAGGAGACCAGGCCCATGGCTGGGCGCCCGATCTGGATAAACTCATTCTGAGTATCATGAGAGATTGGGAATCAGCAGAGGTCACATCCTTCCACTTTGCATGCGTGCTTTGATTATCTTTGCATGATCCTTGAATGCTGCATCGTGTTCATAACAGTGCATGTTCCTATGGTATCTTCTGAGCCACGTTGCTTGGCCCTGTGAATGCAATCGTAGACAAGGTCTTCTAGAAGCAGCCTTCTCGATCCTGTACGACTGACGCGTATCGTTTGGGAGTGGGCCTTGGTCTTGAAGAGGGTAAGAGCTCTCTGATCTTGGCTACCTTCCAAGTCCCTCTTCTAGTCGTCTAGAACGATGACTTCTGGCCTGCTACGTTTTCTGTCTCTCGTCATATGATCTTCATCTCGCTCACGCTTGACATGCACGCCCTGACTCCGTGGTGTTGGAGGCCCGGATTCGATGGGCAAACGTTCCTTCTCCTGGTCCTGAACGGGTCTTAGCAAATCGTCGTAGACGATTGTCATGGTGCTTACCTCGTAGTGCATCAGCAACACCAGCAGACGCTTCCTGCTCTGACCAGCCAGGCCTTGACTGTTCCCACGATAGTGCGTGATAAGGGCGACTAATTCTTCTTCGGTCAGACCTTGTGTATCTTCCAGCTTGCCTGGCACTGGACTCTGCTGTCGCAACACCGGTGTACTTGTCGGTGCGCTGAACTGCCGAAGTGGACTAGACACTTGTACATCAGGTACGGGCTTGACGGCCGGTGCGCTTACTCGCGGAGATGTTTTGATAACTTCCTGCGTCGCTGCCGATGTTGGAGTTGGGGTTCGAGGCACAATGTGGAGCGCTTCGAGGTTTGCTGACATGGCGAAATATTAGACCCATCGATGATCACAGATCGAAAGCAACGTAACCTACACCTGGAACGGTATCTGAACTCGAACACTGCAAATGGGGTTTCGCCCTCGTTCTCCCACTCGCGCTTCATCAACGCAGTAGTCGCGCGCTTGGTACCAAAGCTGTACACAATCAACGTCTGTCTCGACCCAACAGCGTCAGTCACGACTTACCTCGTCTGGAGCGACTTTGCATCACCTTTGAGTGCAACCTCTGGAACAGCAGCCAGACTGGTGGGTTCGTTTCGCATCCACGCAGAAGGTTCGCCGTATTTTCCAATTGTTCCAAACTCGAATTTGACAGTGATTGTGCCAATTTGTTGCACACTTCTTCTGACGGCTTCAGTGATATCGCTAGCATCATCATCTGAGATTGTTTGGTCAGTAACTTGCAAGAGCCGATGTGGACTACACTTACGAGTGTCAAGGCTGCCGAAGTAAAGGGCCTGTTCGACCCCTTTGCCATCAACAATTCTTTTTGTACGACCAACAAAGCTCGCTACTTGTGACTGAAAATTCTTTTTAGGGAAAACGGGTTTCCTGACGATGTTGCCATCCACAAAAATACATACAGCGACATCTCTGTCCTTTGGAAACGAAGGGCCAAACGAGTACTTGATCGCAAACTTTGTGCCAGCTACAGCCTCAACGTATCGAATGACGGTGTTAGCTGTGGCTGAGGTCGTCGAACCTTCGTATTCTTGAAGCGCCGCACCGTTGGCTACAATTTCGACTGTGAGCCCAGGATAGTCGTTGTGTATCGCCATGTTGAGTTGAGATTCTGGTTACCGCCGAATGAAAAGCAGAGGGGCGAGATCGTTGCTATCTAGTTCAAGCTGCAGCAGCAGGAAAAGCGCACAGGTGAAGTGGAGTAAGATTGGGGCTTGTTAGTGCGAGTGTCGAAGTGGATCTCGACGTGAAAGCCGAAGTGAGCAGTGAAGTGAAAACTAAAGTGAGCGCTGTTGTCATAAGCGTGCAGTGTAAGAAAGAGAGAACAATTAAACCACACATAGCCTCATACGAGCAGAATCGCAGTCCAGTCCAGGCCGCTAGAAAAAAGGAACTGACTGTGCTCAGGAATCGCAAAAACATTTGCGAAAGCTGCAGGTATGCAACCTATCGCCATGCGCAGTGAAAACCAGCAACATCACATGCGCTGTACATGTGCCGCGGCAGTGTCCACTGAACAGTGAGTTGTACTTCGTCGTTACCATCTCAATCAGCATATCTTTTACACAACACAATATTAATCCGGCATATCTGCGCTTGAAGCATGCCATCACAAACTGCAGAATTGTGGTTTTACTTCAAAAGTCGTCCTCCTGTTAAGTTTGAGTAATGACTGCAGCTTCAGCACTTCCGCTCTACACAAAAGCTGGTTGACACTTTGGATGTTCTACCGCATCGTTAGTCAAAGTGATGACGAGTGTGAAATGCTCGGTACGTCTCGTGACGATGATCAACTTCCATGATTATTGAACTATCTACTTTGACACTCCTCGTCTTTCTCGGTGATTATCCTTCTTCGTAGACGCATTGGTGTTAAGCTGGGAAATCTTAAGGAGCCCTCTGTACCGGCATATCCGACACCTTCGTTACCGAAACTAGATGTGTAGAAAGTTTCGCAGTAAAAGTTCGTGTTCGACGAGGAATATGGCAGTAATACCAATGTAATCCCATTCCGCATCGCCTCGCTTGCGTGAGCAACTCGACGTGCTTCGACCTCCGACGCATCGACTGGTATTGATCGAATGCGACTTCAAAACACGGTAGCAATACAACAGCACACACCAGATCTCCATGCTCGGTACTTGCTACAGGCACACTGCCTCTCGGTGACTTGGTCCTGCCAGAGTGACTGGAATGGTCGATGTCCCACAAGATATCACCAGTGCAGTATCAGTGCAGCTACTGGAAGCCGCCATTTTGGCTTTTAGCGATGACGATGGCACGTACATGGGGATCGATCATCGGCTGGTCAATTTGGATAGGACACTTGAAAGTTAGCTCTGAAGTTGCCAAAACCCTTGTTTCATCTCAAACAAAAGTCTAGAGTGCTGTCTGTATAAAATCTCCTTTAGCTTTACCATTGTTTGAACTGTCCTCGGCGTTCAGAACATGCCATCCTGAGCGTGCGTAGACTTGTACAAAGGCCTGCAGCAGTGCAAGACACGTTGGATGAGCAACGTCGTGCGTGTTGCGGGTGCTGGTATAATCAGTACGCTGCAGCTGGTGCCAGCGCAGAACCTCCCACTAAACCGCATGGTGGCGCCCAAAAAGTCGGCTATGTCTAGTGATTGGGTTGGTTGCTACACTGGGGACGCATTAGGCTAAGCAGGCACTTTTGCATCTCAGACGAATCAATCGCCGCGAAACTTTGCGGAAATTTGTAACTTCCTTTGCGACACATACGCGTGTGCTTTTATATTTGTCCAAGTCCCCTGATGGTATATGGACGATGTAATTTTGTAGTCCGTAGAATCTGCTGACTATTTTGCCGTTCAACTAGCACGTTGACATTGGAGAATGGGTGATGTTTAGAACGACAGGCGATGGTGCTGTCATCGTTACAGTACGATTTCAATAAGTGCAGGAGCTCGCATGTGTACACAGGTGCCAAAACTACTGTGAGTGCCTTCATGTTGCTGATTGGGATATTGCACTCGGACGTATACCTACTATCGTTTCTCGGTATCCATAAAGCTTGGACGACTTGACCAGACTTTCGCTCTCAAAAGCCAAACGAATACCTGGTTGAGACGGATCAACTTCATTCTCAGCCTCGCCCTATTACGAAGTTGGATTTCATACATTGAGAATAACAAGATTTTTTCGGTGCCAGGATTGATCGATGCTGCTTGCTTTCCGAACAGGTGCTATGAAAATACCATGGCTTCTTTGGGCGACGCTAGCCCAGCAATATTGCCAATTGCGATATCTGTATGCTCAGCGAATGTCGCTACTGGACTGTAACACATCCACCGTTCGAACTCCAAGCCGAGTTGGAGTGCTGTCTTTGGTCCAGGAAACGGGCGAGAATTGCAAGCGCCAGCCTTTGTAGCACCAGTGGACTTGGGGGTCAGCTGCGAGTAAGATAAGAAGGGACCT
The DNA here is from genome assembly GCA_039634435.1 of Ascochyta pisi. Taxonomy (NCBI): domain Eukaryota; kingdom Fungi; phylum Ascomycota; class Dothideomycetes; order Pleosporales; family Didymellaceae; genus Ascochyta; species Ascochyta pisi. The sequence continues at coordinate 656,530 of CP113326.1, read as the reverse complement.
ACAACTATTTCGCCGACACGAAGTTCTGGATAACCTCTTCGAACGAATGAATCAGCTTGGGAGGGAACCGTGGTCGTCACAGTTGGCAAGTATCTTTCGTTGTACGTGACGGCGTTACGACGGACGGGTAAGACAACGCTCGCAGTACAATCACCACTTTCATTTGAATTTCGGAACAAAGACCCAAAGCCGCGGAAGTGATGCCAAGCTGCATCGGTCTAGACGCTCGAGACGGACTCACGACATCCAAGTTCCTCGCCGGCGATCTGACAATCGCGTTCGTTTCGTTTCGTGAAGACGAGCATGTTTTCATCTGCTGTGGGGAAGGCTACCCCTTCGACATTTGGGGACCATCTTGGCGTGTCGGGATGACGAAGACATGCCGACTTTGGGTCATTGGATTAACAGCATAAACATTGAAGTTGGCGCAAGGTGGACCTGTTGAGCCTATTTCGTTTCGAACAAACGATTGTTTCGTGTAGCGGGACGATCCGTTTGCTGCGGTCTGACAGGGGAGGGACTCTCTGTGAGAGGTGTAATGAGAGGGAGGTCTTGGTACGGGTCTATGCGCAGCCTTGCGGTCAACGGTGAATGTCGATGGACGGGAAAGCTGCATGCATGAACCCAAATTCGACACACGGTTTCAGGTGTCACGTAATCCCAGGACAGGACGCACGTTTCGAGTGACAGGTGCTTGCACACTGATTGGTCGAATGTTGAACGTCGAATGTGTAGGCTCGAGTTTGTGTAAGGTATACTGGGTGAATCGAGTGGAGCATGTGCACTACCGTGGTAGGGCTTTGCATCGCTAAACAACCAACGCCTATCGCGACCCCTCTCGCCAAGGCATTGACGGCCGGAGCTGTCATGGCAGTCTTGCCGGCTCTAAGGTGAGCACAGTCACAGAGTCTGGACTCCTGTTGAGCTGCCGGCGAAATGCATCGTAATGAGAGATACGAGCAAGTGAGCTGAGATGGATTGGACTGCGGGACCAGAAAAGCAGCGAGACTGCGTCCTGTTCATGGCATCGAACGGTTCTTCTTTCTGGGTCGGCTGTGGGCCGTTGTCATTTTGGTGCTCTTGCTGCCGTTGCTGTTTGCTGTTGTTGGTCGACAGTTGAGTTTCTGGGTTGCAACCATTCGTGCAATGGTGCAAATCTTGAGGATGTCTCACAAGAGGCCACTTCCTCCAACTGTACCATGGAAGAGACAGTGGCTGTGTGTTATGCGAAGTGCTTTCTGACGTCTGTCAGTGTCGGAGGTGGTCCGGCGCAAGGACGCCCCGGCTGAGGCGTGCGAAAGCGCAGCTGGAGAGAAGAAGGTGTGGCTTCGTTTGTGGCGGCCGTTTTGAAGCACGACATGGGCCAGCTTCGACACAGGATCGCTGCCTGGCAAGGGCCATGCAATTGTGATATTTTCGGTGCTGCTCGGGGCCTCGAACACGAGCCCCATATTGTTGTCCGGCGCGACGATGATGTCAATCGCGATGGCGAATGCGCGAGTTGTGCCAGTTGTGCCAGCAGGGACGGCTGGTTGAGGGTGGTGGAGGTGAGCGTCGCACCTGGACGAATTGGGACCAGCGGACAGCTGCTAGCGGTGGCTCGCCCCTTGGGGCCACCCACACACTGGCACACAGTCGCTCTTATCACGCCAATCGAGCGCGGGCCGTTCACGAAGAAGACGAAAACGTGCCGGTCGTGTTGCTGCACTCCAAGTCCCCAACGTTGCACGGGGACGGAGGGTGAGGGATGGGCTTCCAGAGCGCGGCGCTGGCGGTGCTGGCGCTCCTTGGAGCTTCGTGGTGCGCGGCATTGTGCTCGCCATGATCCAACGCTCCCCTTAGGCACCCGCTTGCATCCGTATCTGCTCAAGCAGGGAGGATCATCGCAGGGGATGCTTCTATTGTCGGCCAGGCGCCATGAAACGCAATTTGGGACTGCCGCGGGCGAGTGACCGAGGCAGCAAGAGATGGTAGCGGTGGGCGGCATGACTCTCTGCGACGACGACAGCGAGCGAGACAGCGGGCGAGACAAGGCCACGATAGGAGGCGCTGCCTTCCTCACCATGGCCCTCTAGGGCGGCCCCAGGGCGTCAAGCTGGGCGACTATCATCAGCCTCACCTCTCACGGCGGCCATGGTGCTGCAGCAGCTGCACCGGCGCCTCGAGAATGGCGACGTTGGTGCACGACTCTCCTGAGTGGCCGCGCGCATGCACCCCCTGGCGGCACCCTGGTCCATGTTCCTGGCTAGCAGCACGACACTCCACCAGCACAGCGGCCAACCTTGCCGCTCACTGGTCCTTGTCTGCGTCCGCACCTGACCGAAATTAACAGCCGCCAGGGGCAGGCCTCTGCATCTGTGCACCTTGTCGCTCGTCTCCTTGGCGGCCTGTGTAGACCGCCCGCTCATTCATATATCGCTTCTCCTCCGCCTCGTTGGTATTCTCATCACGACAAGGCTCACTTTCCTTTCCACACATTCGCTTTCCCACCAGTCTTCGGACACGCCATTCTTTGAACCAGTCCAGTCACTCTTTCCTGGACCTCATCTTCGACTCCTGTACCTATTTATTTCAAGAGCAAGGAACCTTTGTGATCAGTCAAGATGATGAAGCTTACCGTTGCTTTCCTGGCCGCCCTCGCCGCTGCTGATGCCGCCGAGGCTCGCTCCACCCGCCAGCAGCGTCGTCAGTACGGCTCTGGCTACGGCACCGGCAACAGCTACGGCAACGGCTACGGCACACCTGAGGTCTCCTCGGCTGTCTCCTCGGCTGTCTCCTCGGCCGTCTCCTCTGCCCCGGCTCCCTCAGTCCCTGCTCCCTCGGTCCCTGCCGTGAGCAGCGCCCCCGTTGTCTCCAGCTCCGCCTACGTTCCCGTTGTCGAGAGCTCTTCCACTCCTCTCGCCGCCGAGAGCTCCTCGGTCCCCGCTGTCTCCAGCGCTGCCTCCTCCAGCTCCCTCGACTACGGCAACGGCTACCCCGTTCCCTCCAGCTCCGTTGTCGTTCCCGCCAGCAGCACCCCCGCCGCCGCCGAGAGCTCCTCCTACCCCGCTGAGGTTCCCTCCAGCTCGGTCGCTGTCCCCGCCAGCAGCACTCCCGTCGCTGCTGAGAGCTCCTCAGTCCCCGCTGCCTCCAGCGCCGCCTCTTCCAGCTCCCTCGACTACGGCAACGGTTACCCCGTTCCCTCCAGCTCGGTTGCCGTCCCCACCAGCAGCACCCCCGCCGCTGCCGAGAGCTCCTCCTACCCCGCTGAGGTTCCCTCCAGCTCGGTCGCTGTCCCTACCAGCAGCACTCCTCTCGCTGAGACCACCAGCTACCCCGTCAGCGCTGGTGTTTCCTCCACCCCCGTCGCTGTCGAGAGCTCCTCCACCCCTCTCGCCGCTGAGAGCTCCTCGGTTCCCGCTGCCTCCAGCGTCGCCTCTTCCAGCACCCTCGACTACGGCAACGGCTACGGCCACCCCTCTGCCCCCGTTGGCACTGGAGCCTCGTCCTCGGTTCCCGCTGGTGCTGAGAGCACCCCCGCCTCTGGCATCTACCCCTCCACCTCCATCCACGCTCCCACCGGCGTTGTTGGCACTTCCAGCTACCCCGCTGGCACTGGTGCCTCGTCCTCGGTTCCCCTCGCGTCCGAGGCCTCCAAGACCTTCTACCCCAGCGGATACCCCAGCGGCACTGGTCCCCGTCCTACTGGCGTCACTGCCTTCCCCTCCGGCACTGGCTCTGGCTCGTACCCCGAGACCACTCCCATGAGCGACTACGTCACCTCGGTCATCTACAGCACCCAGATCTTCACCGTCACTGACTGCCCCTCGACCGTCACTGACTGCCCGGCTCGCGCCACCTCGCTCATCACCAGCGTCGTTGCCGTCGGCACCACCGTCTGCCCCGAGTCTGACCTGACCAAGGCCACTCCCGTCCCTTCGGCCTCCAAGGACAGCCTCACCTCCTACCCCGTCTCTGAGGTTCCCCACGAGGTTACCGAGACTCTCGTCTACACCATTGGTGTTGGCTCCACCGCCCACCCCGTCACCACAGAGGTCACCTCCACCTCCACCGAGACAATCTACTCGACCGTCATTGCCACCAAGAGCAAGCCTGCTGACTCGTACCCTACCGGCCCCGCCGGCGGTGAGAGCGCTTACCCTTCCTCCACCCCCGCTGGTGAGGAGTCTTACCCTACCGGCCCTGCCGGCGGCGAGAGTGCCTACCCTACCTCCTCCAGCCCTGTTGGTGAGGAGTCTTACCCTACCGGCCCTGCCGGCGGCGAGAGTGCCTACCCTACCTCCTCCAGCCCTGTTGGTGAGGAGTCATACCCTACCGGCCCTGCTGGCGGCGAGTCCCAGACTGGCACCACCACTCTGAAGTCCACCCAGACCCAGACTCGCTACGTCACCGTCAAGCCCACTCCTTCCGGCTCTGACGTTCCCGTCGGTGAGCAGGGCTACCCTACCGGCCCCGCTGGTGGCGAGAGCGCTTACCCTTCCTCCACCCCCGCTGGTGAGCAGTCCTACCCTACCGGCTCCGCCCCCGCTGAGGACTGCGCTGCCCCCGTCACCGTCACCGTCACTGCCAAGGAGACCGTCACCGTTACCGCTGGCCAGGACTACGCTACTGCCACCCCCGAGTCTGAGAAGCCCACTGCTCCCGCTGGGGGCGAGTACCCTGCTTCGTCTGCTTACCCTGAAGTCCCCGTCGCTTCCACCGGTGCTCCTTACCCCACTGGCAACGGCACTGTTCCCTACCCTGCCGGCCCCACTGGTTTCTCTACTCTGACCAAGCCTGCTTACCCCACTGGCACCGGCGCCGTCCCCAGCGAGACTTCTGGCCTCCCTAGCTTCTCCTTCGTCTCTGAGGTTCCTTCCGCTTCGTCTGCCTACCCCACCTCGACTCCTTCCGTCGAGACTCAGGTCCCCAGCTCCTCCACCCCCGCCGGTGAGGAGGCTACCTCCAGCGCTGCGTACCCCGAGTACCCTGCTTCCACCCCGGCTGCTGAGTACCCTTCTTCCACCCCCGCCGGTGAGGAGGCCTCTTCCACCGCCGTCGCTACCTCTACCGCTGGCTCCGGCTACGGTTCCGGTTACGGCTCCGGCTACGGTACCTACTAAGCGCTTCTCCAGCGGCTAGTATGAGTTGATGCGATGTTCGTTCTGTACAAACTCTCATGGGTCGCTTGACCCCTTTCATACATGTCTTGTCTGCGTTTCGCCGTCTTGATGTCTCCTCGGGCAGGGACTTGTTGTGTTTGGGAGGATGTTGTTTGTAGGTATCTCACAGGAGCTTCAGACAGCCGACAATACAAAACTGTCTTGCTTTACACATTGTCACTTTGCCCGTGGTGGACTGACGAGCAGGCGGGATGCAAGACGGATTCACGATTGTTTCTGATCTAGATCTCGAGTCGATTTTGTTTCCTATGTCATCATCTGCAAGCCAAAATTGGCACGGCATTGCGTGGAGTTTTTCTTGTAGGATATTTCAATCTATTACCACCTTGAAAACAACCAACCTTGTAAAACATTTTGTGATTGTAAACAGAACCAGCTAACTGCCGATCTGCGGAACATGTCAAATTTCGGATGTCTTTCCATTCTGCCAGAACCCCAGTTCATGGCACGCGCTCTAGCAGGGAAGGCTTGCTAGGCATCGTTTCAGAGCGCCGTGTTGCCGACCTGCTTTATGTCGCACGTTCTTCGCACGACCCAGACCATCGATGCACCGCCCCCTAGCAAGCCTCCTGTCAACCAAAGTTGCATTCGCACCCCCGGCTAATTCTGATCTTCAATCAACGCAAGCATCTTGGCTCCTATTATTCCCTGTGAATATCGCCCTATGTATAGCCGGCCTGCGTCGGCCGACCCCACACTCGACAGGGAATGTGCGCATCGCCATCAAAAATCGATACAGCAGAAACAGACGACTGACAGCGTGACGTTGGAATTGAGCTTACGAAGCTCCCCCAACGGCGCGTCGCTGGTGGATCGCGCCATGCCCGGACTAAATGGTGTCAAGGCGAGGCGGGAAACGACGAGTCCTCTCGTATTCGATAGCGCTATCGCAGGTAGGTTAACCTCGTATGTACGGAACTTACTCGCGCCGGCTTGTATAGGGGGATAAGGTGAGTCGGTGCTCAATCGGGTGCTCAGTGCTTTTGACATGATCTCATGATATGCTCTGAATGGATGGCTTAGGACTGTGAGAAGTGTTGTGCGAGATGTGCTGAAACAATAGTTTTGGTGCCAGAATCGGTGTTGGTGTCGGCGGTTGGACCCCTTTCTGCTGTACGACCATGGGCGATAATTGATAGCTAGGTATGCACGATGCTGTTGGTTGTGAGTGCATGCTGCATCGAGATGGTATCGATGCAGGGACGCTCAGCAGCGTGCGACGGGTAATGCGCGGCTGATGGTCTTGTGAAACGTTTGTGTTCTCGTGCGTGGTAAGCCACATGAGGCCACCATGCAGCTGAAGCTTGTGCAATGGCGGCTATGAAGAGTGACACGAGCTTTCAATCCGCTCTTGAATCATGCAACCTTTTGGCTAGATAGGCGAGATGACTGTTTGGATAAGTCCGCTTTTGAGATACGACGCTGACTGTCATGCAACCCGCATCGCCAGCGTCTGCTTCACAATCTTCGATCAGAGCAATTATTCATAAGATTCCTTCTTCGTAGTTTCTCATTCCAGATGATGAATTTGCAGCTAATGTTTACCCGCGAACATCATACCTAGACAGCAACTGAACGCCAGCTGAGCCTTCCCAAAAAACGACCTATAAACGAGTCAATCACCGTCTTTGTCACTCAACAAGAGGAGAAGGACATGACAACCAAGTATTGCCACTCTCTTTGCGATGAACAGCTTCTAGAGCGCTAAGCCTATTTCACAAATCCAGTGCTTTTTGAACCCACTGGAAGCCTCCACGCAGAGACACTTCTTACTTGTAAGCGATACGAATCACCCCAACCCACTCAATGCAGGTTTTCGCGGTTCTCCTCGCTGTACCAGGTAACAACAAAAACCTGAAATGCACAAAGATCGATGCAGACTTGATCTTCTGAGAGAGAGTAACCCAGTGAGCAGGCAGAAACGCAGTGTCGCCATGTTCACAGAGGTAGTGAACACATATCATCGTCTTAAGAAAATTGATAGCTAGTGTCATGTGCAGCCTTGACTTCCGAATGGGATAAAAAGTCCTATTGTTATTTTGCGGTTGAAGAAAAACACTGTCAAACTGCAAGACGCGCACCTCCGCATGCATGTTTACTTAACCCTTTTTGTTCCAAACGCTATTCTAATCTGGTTACACTTTTCTCAGTTCTTCATCTTCTTAACTAACGTTTATCAGCTTTGCTCGTCTTCAAGAAGGTGTCGACAGCGCACTGATTACGCCGGAAACTGCAGTTATGTTATACAATAATAACAGCTTGCCGTTCTCCTCTACGGAGACTCTCCTTCACATCACTGCAATCTTTGTCTTCCTCTGAATAGTTGATTGCCTAGGAGTAAGCTCCTACCAAGTCATAGGCCTTTATGGAATTTACTCCCAGGCCGAGAGCTATCAAATTCTTGTTGCACTTAAGTCGCGACTTGGAAGATCTGCGTACAGAAGGTAGATGGGCGGAATCATTCGAGATTCACACAGCAAGATTACAAGAGCACTTTTTGCTTTCCACTCGGCCGCAGAACATGACAGCATTGTCAGGATAATAAGAATGAGTATAACAAACGAGGGCTGCTAAACATTGCGTCGATGCGCTACAGAATGGACGACACAACAGAAGTGGAGTAGTATGCCTGGAAAACGATTTAATCCATAACAGCGGACACTGTGTGCCGCATGTTGGTTTTTAGAAGAACCAACACTCATGCAACATGGCAACCAAAAGTTCAATAAAAGACAGACAGATACAAGGTTCTACGAAGGCGCAAGGACAAAGACTAAAAGTATACAAAAACACTCAAAAACATACAACAGCGGGTATTCGCTAGTGGTCACCCACCTAACTACTAATCCGCCGGTACGTTGCTTAAATAGGGCTGAGCGAACGGGAAGCCTTGTTTTCAACGTCCTATGGTCGTATGTGGAATGATCATACAAATTTGATATTAATATTCTAGATCCGCTTGAGGAACTTCGTATCGACTTCTATGCTCCACAGCCACACAAAGTACACATCTACTGTGCCTCTTGCCGTACGACTGAACTATCTTCTCTTTCACAACTGGATACTCGTATATGGCAACGGACGCCTTCGCACAGTGACGTCGTGTCGATGCTTTTGGTGATAGGCGAAGGTACAGTGTCCGCGGAGCCACGAGTCCTGGATCTTCATATTCAGTATCCCAGTTCTTTCTTCAGACGAATCGCAATTGGCAAAGGAGCCTCGAAGGTCAAGAGCGACAAATGTCTGGAACGATATGCCTTGAATGATGTATTAAGTTGCAACTGATGCGGGCGATGTTCTGTGTGGTGTCACGAGGCCATGAGCTACAGCGTGACGTCAGTGGAACTAACGCACGTCTAGACCACGATAGATTCTTGCGAACTAACTCCATTCCGGCCAGTATCATCGGCTTCTTCATTATCTAAAGACTTCTGCACTCCTAAAATCATACAGAAGTGGATGACCTTGGAAACGGCACGTCTTACCGAATTCGCGCTCGGACACAACTTACGAAGGAGTGACTTACGCAGCACAAGGACGGCTCCCCCCGGTCATGGATCCAGAGCTACCCTTGCGCTCACAGTTGCCATACAGTTTGAGCTCCGACGATGCAGACTGTCTGCGTGAACTGGGTTTAGTCCAATTGTTGGAACACGATCCGCGACCAACGTTCGTGCTGGATTCCACAGACACAAAAGACTCGAACACTGGTTTCAAGCCAATCTACCGGAACGTTGCCATACTGACTTTGGATTCGGGGCAACTATGGAACGACATTATAGCGAACGAGGACCCTAACATAACCAAAGAGGAATACTCCGTACCATTATCGCAATTTCGGGCCTGGGCTTTTCATGAGAACAGCAAGCCTTTGACTGTCTGCGACTACAGCTGGAGAAGGTGTCTGATCGCAGGTCGCTGGATCGTCGTAAGTGGACAGTCCGTTAAAGCTCCTCTTCTCAGTGCAAACACAAGTGTCGATGGAGGGACTCTTTCCAAGAAGAGTTCGAGATCAAACTTCACGACATTCGACTGGACGGATGATCCTCCTCCAGTGAAGTTATCAGCTCATGTCTCCTGGGCACGAGGCATAGACTGGGGGGACACTCCTCTAGGACCTATGAGAGGATGGTCTCCACAGCTACGCAGTAATGCCACCCTAATCATGCAAGACCCACGGCCAGCCGTCGGCTTTTACGGGTCTGAGCTCATCATGATTTACAACGAGGCTTATATAGAGCTCCTTGGCGGTCTTCATCCTTGTATGGGTCGCAGCGCTCGGGAAGTTCTCGCATCAGTGTGGGACAACCACTTCGAGCCGATCATAAAACAGAACCTGGCTGGTGAGGTTGTCGACAACTCTAACATTGAGATCCCTTTGAAACGCCACGGTTATGTAGAAGAGACCTATTTTTCAATCCGTTTCATACCGATATTCGATTCTGAAGGAGCAACGATTGGTCATTACGAACCTGTTGTTGAGACTGTAAGTATGAAACTGACTCTTCAATTCTCCTTCGTACCATCGATCGCAACACCACAGTTGATTTTGCTGACCTTGTAGTAGACTAAGGAAGTAATTCTAGAAAGACGTTCTCGAACGCTCTTGGAGCTAAGTCAGGAGCTACCTCGAGCACGCGATTCCGAGGCCTATTGGAACCATGCTGTCCAAGTGTTTGCTCGCAACGCTAAAGATGTTCCGTTTGCGTTGTTCTACTCTACAGAGATCAATGGCAAGAGTGGGGACTCACCCCCCCGAAAAGACGCATCTGATAGCCAACAACGATGCACGCTCCGAGGATTTACTGGGGTACTTGAAACTGCATCTAATGGCCTTGGAGAGCTCGATTTACGGCAGGATCATGGTCTCGTCGAATGCTTCAGACAAGCCGTGGTTGTCGATAAGCCGATCATCGTTGATCTAGTCGAAGACTCCGAGGTATCGGTATTGGCGCAGGCCATTCAACCGCACGTCTCTGGTGATACATGTAAAGTCGCAGTCATCTGTCCTTTGCGTCCGCCGTCTTCAAAGGATACTATACTTGGTTTCATGGTACTTGGGCTCAGTCAGTAGTTCCGCATCCACTAAGATCGAGATATCTGCTGACACACATGTAGATCCTAGACGGCCGTACGACCAAGAATACTCTCAGTTCGTTCATGTAGCGAGCCGCTTGGTCGCTACATCATTCACCTCAGTGGTGTTACACGAAGAGGATATAGGACGACGGGAACGCGCCATTACCACTGCCGAGCTGATTAAATCAGAGCTAAGACAACAATTAGTGGAGTCCAAAAAGGACGCCGATCGTGGTCATTCGAAGTTCCAGGTATTTCTAGTTACCATTGTTCCGCCAACCTCATGTATGAGAGATGTAGACTAATCCGTGAACAGCGTTTTGCAGAGCGATGCGACATTGGCATCTTCATTGTAGACATGGAGGGCGCATATTCCTACCGCAACGATGCATGGTACAATATCTGCTGTCCAGATGATCAAAATATCTCACTTGAAGAAGCCTGGAACGCAATCGTGGACAAAGAATCTGTTCCGATGGGCCAAGCCAAGTTTGAGGCGCTTGCAGTAACGAAGCAACCCCAGTATGGTCAGTACCTCTACGATGTATATCCAAGCTGACACTTGTCAGATCCTTCGAACTGCGCTTGACAAATAGTCGATGCGTACCAAACATTGGCGCCGATGAGTCTTTGCCTGAACAACAGCGAAAATGGGTCCTATGTTCTATCTTCCCTGAATTATCCGAGGAAGGTGAGATTTTAGAGATCATCGGCTGCCTAACAGATATTACACAGCAGAAGTGGGGCGAGCAACTGCAAGCAGATCAAGCCACAAGAGCCCAGGAATCGAAACGACAGCTCGAGAGCTTCATCGACACAACGTCACACGAGATGCGAAATCCGCTGTCCGCAATCGTCCAGTGTGCCGATAGCATCATATCTTCACACAAGACCCTCGAACAGCTAACGTCAGGTGATGAAAGCTACCAAAACATATCACTTGCTATAGTTGATTCTGCGGAGACAATTGTCCAATGCTCCAAGCATATGAAGACCATAGTGGACGGTAAGTGATGCTCTAAGCGCACATGAAGTAAAGAGTAATCATTAACGCATCTAGACGTCTTGACTATATCCAAACTGGACTCTGGTCTCTTTGCGATGACCCCAATTGACGTCCAACTCGAATCAACTGCGCGAGACGCAGTCAAGATGTTTGAGGGCGAGGCAAAGTCAGCTGGTGTAGATCTCCAATTCTATATCGAGAAATCTTGCAAGCAGCTCGGCGTTGTCAGTGTATCTCTTGATCCTACAAGAGTATTACAGATTTTAATCAACCTCATCACGAACGCAATCAAGTTCACACGCTTGGAGGCTACAAGAAAAATCTTGGTCAGTTTGGGTATATCTCTCGAGCGACCAACACACAACATCGATGGACGGGTGGCATTCATACCGACTTCAGGGGGCTCAGAAGCGAAGACGCTACAGGCGGACTGGGAGCTGGGTGAGAGTGTGAGGTCCTTGACTGTGTTTTAGCAAGAGGAAAATTCTGACCAAAAAAGGTGTACGTACTCTTCTCGGTCCAGGACACTGGCACTGGCATGACTGATGCTGGTGAGTCCCCTTATTATCTAGAACGTTTTTGTTACTGACGACAGACTCAGAACATCAACTACTCTTCACACGCTTTTCTCAGACATCGCCGAGAACACACATTGATTACGGTATGTTTTTCATATTTTCTCATCAAATCCCGATGCGCAAAGCCAGTCATGTCATACAGGTGCAGCCTGTTCGACATCCTTTTCAAATCAAATGGAATTAGGGGTCAGAACAACCCTGTCTAATGTATGCTAACGGTAACATGTAGGTGGTTCGGGATTAGGTCTTTTTATATCAAGAAGACTAACCGAAATGCACGGAGGCGCCATCGGCTTCACTTCAGAGAAAGGTATAGGCAGCACTTTCTCCTTTTACGTGCAGAGCCGTAAGAGCAAATCAAATTCACAACAACGAGATGACACATCTAAGAGCGCAACTGCGATTGACATGAGCATCAAGGCTCATAACACGATCTCCCGCAGCCAATCGTACAACAAGGCGGAGATGTACCGAGACTCAGGGACAAGCACCCCAGAGAAAGTCATCGCTGATAGCGACCTTCGTATCCTGATTGTGGAGGACAATTTGGTCAATCAGCGGGTGTTGGCTAAACAGCTACGTAACATCGGTATGCACGTTGCTGTGGCCAATCACGGTGGCGAGGCCTTAGAGTACCTGCGCAGCACGAACTACTGCAGAGCAGATGGGTCCGGCAATGAGCTGACTCTCATCTTGATGGATTGGGAGATGCCCGTCATGGATGGGCTCACATGTGTGGCGAATATTCGCAAATTACAAAAACAAGGCGAAGTAAATGGCCATGTGCCCGTTATAGCAGTAACGGCGAATGTCAGGTCGGAGCAGGTCGAGACCGCCTTAAAAGCTGGCATGGACGATGTAATCTCAAAGCCTTTCAGGATACCAGAGCTTCGTTCTTGTATACAGAAGACGTTGCGTAACATAGCCCCGGCTGAAGAAACGACGCTTCAGTAGCAAGGTCGTTAGAAGCACTCAGAACATGATGGATACAAACGGGCTTAGTACATGACGAAGTAACGATATGGTCCATGACCGATGATACAGATAGAAGAAATGATTCTCCACGCCAAGATTCTTCCTGGAGTGCATTCTCGCTTCCTAATGCTTGATCCTGCCCCAGAGCTCTTTGATAGTAAAGACGTCACTCTGCACAGACTCGCTGTCTTCTCTCTGGTCCTCTTTTTCAAGCTTTGACCTCAGCTTGGCTACCATCAAGTCACGCGCGATCTTTGGCGAAATGAGGCGTATTTCTTCTTCAAGTTTAGCCTGGCTGATCATCTTGCCGTTGCAGAGTTCCTTGACGAGATTTTCCGTGAGATGCTGACAGTTGTTTGATAGCAAGCTGTATCTTTTGTTTTCGGCGATGAAATGTTCACCTGTAGGAAATCAGCGTACAGGTTACCTGCGTTTACTCTGGCGGGGCCTTACCTAAAGCCTGGATCTCTTCATGGCTCTTTGTCGTCTCGCCAACATAGTAACACGAGCTCCATGTAGCAATGAAATCAGGAGTGACCTCATACACGCGAAAGTAGTTGTTCATCAGCATCTGAACGCTCAATTGGTCGCTCATCAAATCATAGGCGTAATTCGGGCCAAGGCTACGCTGAACTGTGACAACGGCCCAGTGACTTATGCTGTTCATGCTCATGCCGACGTGTTTTGCTAGAAGATCATACGTCCGCCTTGAGACTTCAACTTTGCCAAATGCGATTGGGGTGGTAATCAGGAACACTGCGCAAGAAAGTGCTTTGGGTAAGCATATCAGCGGAGGCACTTCAGACTCTGAGTTGCCTGTAATCTTCGCTGCAATTTGTCGAAGTTGCAAGTTCTTTTGACGAACAGCTTCTGCCAGTTGCGCGTCAGCTGGACTCTTCTTCCTCTCTTGCCTATGATGCCTCTAGTTAGTGGGGTTTACGTGATCTAATCTATTTAGCGGCGCGTACCATCGTTGCTGGAAAGACTTAAAGGCGGCCTCGCCGGCCTTGGTCAACTTCGATAGGGCATCCGATCCCATCTAACGCCGCGCTGATATATAAGGTGAAAAGTGCAGGAGGTTGGAAACTTGGAAAGCTGGCGTAGCTGGCGTGGCTGTGTGGCGCACGCCACGCTAGTTCCTTTCTGGCTCCCCCCGACACTCAGCTTGCTACACGACAGTTTATCGCAATATGACCTTTCGGACGAGATACATGCGTCTTGGAGATGGCACGCGCGGCACAATGCAGCCACGAATAGCTAATTCGTCGCAAAGCCAAACATCGTCGATACACTGCTTTACCATGGGAACACCCAAGTCACAGAAACTTTAAACCATTGGGTAGGCCCTTAGTGACGGCAATATGGGACTTCAAGGTTTTCTTTAGTTCCAATATGCTCCATATCCCAGAAAAGGCATGGCATCAGAAAGTCTCGACTGCTTAGAGACGTCTGATGTTCATGAAGGTCCGAGACATCTTGGAAAAGCGCGCCTAGTCTATCAATGAGGCCAGCAAGTCGGAGTAGTTCTTGTGGCGCATCTTTGACATTACGTATGAAGGATTGGATTGCTTCAACTGACTGAAAAGGCTGTATGGCAAGAGCAATGACAGCCAGGCTACTTGCTGCTACATTCATGGCTCGATGAATAGTTTGAGACTAGAATTCAGAGGGCAAGGTGACAGTTGAATGGGAAATGTGGTTGCAACAAGGCTGAGTGTTCTGATCGCTTGTTGGGCCATTATATGTACGTCGCAAGGTATTGCTGCAGCACTGTGATCGTAGCTGGTGAGTATGGCTAACATAGCTACGATGCAAGCAGTATACATTGCTCCAGAATGCATGACCATACGTCATATAATAGAGCACAGGACTAAAACAATACTCTATTTCTTGATCAGCATAGAAGTTCTTCAAAACAGAACCCAGCTCGTTGCGTTGCTAAGAACAAAGTTGAACACGGCAAATCACAAATAATCTTACTGGGGATATATCGTTAAACGCCGTTGAAGACCCATCCTTACCACAACGCCGAATGAAACGGAAAAAGAGGAGAACCTTAGGTTTCATCGCCATCCACGGCCGAGCTGTCGCCTTACCCAGAACGGGTGATAGGTTGAATAGTCTCGTTCGCCACTCAATCCAATTTGACCAGCGACATTGAGATATCCATCTTCATTCCTTTGCAACCCCTTCGTATCGACAGTGCCCAGGCTACCATCGAAGTCTCCTTCTGTGTCCCATCTCGCTCGACAGTACGGACATGTCGCGTTCCCTCTTGCTGCTACCTGGATCCAGGACTGCATGCAAGCCTTGTGCACATTGTTTCCACAGCTAGCCTTGCAATACACGATGACGTCGTTCTTCGGGTCAAGTTCGTCGTAGCAAATTGGGCATTCGCCCTCGATGGGTTTGCGATTGCGATCTTCATCTTCACCAGCTGTGGCGTTGCCGTCAGTCTCAACACCGGGAATGAGCGGGGCGTGCTTGATCAGTTCACGCAGCTCGCTGCTGGTGAGAGCTAGCTGGTATGCA
The DNA here is from genome assembly GCA_039634435.1 of Ascochyta pisi. Lineage (NCBI taxonomy): Eukaryota > Fungi > Ascomycota > Dothideomycetes > Pleosporales > Didymellaceae > Ascochyta > Ascochyta pisi. Next base: position 641,198 of record CP113326.1, on the reverse strand, counting down.
ACGTCTTCCCGTGCCTTCAGAACTCGTAGCATGACGTAAACAATATGCTTGCACTGATTTCCCTTCTTCGCGTGTGGGCAGTCGCAGCTGGGTACGAGGTTGACGTGAACTTTATAAAGATTTCCGGTGGAGCCGGCGATAACAACTTTCTCCTCCGGAAGCTCGTCGGTGCCGCATCTTTCGCGCGAGAGGACGGTAAGACGTTGTGTGAGAGCGCGTCCCTTGATCTCGAGATAGCTGCCTGGTGCTCGGGCGCGGTGTCGGCGGAGGCGCTTCTCTACAGGTGGTGTATCGCTGTCGCCCTTAGCTCTCGTCTTGCGCGTCTTCTTAAGCGCGTCTTCTGTGCACTCGACTTCAAGTGCTTTCGAGACCTTCTTCGCCTTTTTTGGCAATTGATACTTAGTCGACGCATCATCCTGGTCATCCTCGCCGTACTCAACTGCCTTTCGTTTGCGCAATTGCCTCGAAGGCGGTAGAGGAGTGGGTTCCATGCTGCAGAGACAGCGCGCGCAGGGGCAGCGTCGGATCCACGAGCTCAAGATAGTATACTTTGATCGCGCAGCAGTTACGACTTCAGACTGGGTTGGTGGAGGTAGTAGGTGGCGGTGACGATATAGATAACGATACGAGAAGCTCGTTCCTTTTGACCAAACGCTAGCGCAGAACAACTGTGCTTGCTGTCTACAGTATTTTTTTAGCATAACACATCGAGTCCTAGTTAAGGCAGATTTGTTGGCGTGTTATATGTCTCTATTTCACAAGGCTATGCGTTTGACAAGTTTTGGCGCGTGCAGAAGTGTTCAGCTGAAAGAAATTAGTCTCTTTGCAATGACAAGCTCGTTCCAGCGACAGTAACAAAATATTGTCTTGGTAGGGCGTTTAATTCAGGCTTGCGATCAAGCTTTGGAACCAGATGGTAGATGATTTTTTGACGAAGATTCCGTGTCACTTGTTGTGCTCATGGACGTCTCTCACGTTTCCATGGATGTTGGACACAGGTGCGCACTCACTATATTTCTGGGGGGTATCTACAGCAAATCGGCGGAAATTGCAGGTAGTTTATAGGCTAATATAGGAAAACAAAGCGCTATGCTTAAAGCAAATAATTGACGTGGATCTATTAAAGACCTCCAGCTTCTGCTCTTAAGACTGAGGATTGGCAGCTATTTGAACAGATGGAGCGCAGTCTGGGAATGGGGAATACGAGAATTCTGAGCACTAGCAAGCAGCCTCAGGACTGGGCAGAAGGAGCACAATATGCAGTGTTGTCGTTGCGACAGGAATGAGACGACCGTGTCATGACTGGTAGAAAGTGTGAATCTAAGAAGTTTGCTCGTATTGAAAGACCATGGAAGACAAGGCAGTACCCGTCCTATCGAAATCCTACTTGATCAGTATCATCGACAACAAGAACGCCTTACGCCGCATTATCCTGGGTATACCAATATCATGACGCCCGCTAAGCCCACATTAACGCGCTCAGGTACCAGGAACACCATCTTTTGCTCGTATCCTGCCTTCTCTTACTGCCCCTATCGTGACGCTTGCCTCGCCAGTCATCCAGCCTGGCATCTTCTCCCCATCTACGATGCCTTCCTCGACTAGTTGCCTAATGCCAGCGAAAACGTGTGTACCGGTGAATGCAACGCGCACATTGGGTACCCATCCCTCTTCGTTCTGCAGCTGCTCAACCTCTTCTGCTGTTCTGTCTAGTATCGAGGGTCGGCCTCTTCGACTACGATTTGAGGGCTGCGCGCTGGGCCGCAACGTCTCCCCGTCTGGCCCGGTATTGTTGCTTCGTATGGTTGGGAAGGCGTCGTCGATGCGGACCTCAAATCTCTCAAGGCCTTGGCCATCGTCAGGCTGAGCAGATGTGCCAAAACGGCCCTTGGCAACCTCTTTCCTCCGTTTCGATTCTGGCGTCTCCGTGCTATCCAGTGCTCTCTTCGGGCGCCCCGGGCCAACCTTAGCCGAAGTGTTTGCAACGCTCTTCCCGCTAGTGCTCTTGCCTTGCTCGTCGTTCTTCTGCGTTGTGATGAAATCCAGTGCATTCTGGCTAAAGCTGTGGTCTTGGAAGATGCTCCACCCTCCAGTAGCGCCATTACTCTTTCCTGGCCCGCGGTATGTGAGAAGAGCATCGAGCGACTTGGTAGTGAAGTTTGTACTTGTAAGCTGGTATCTCGCGGAAGGACGCGAGAAGGCTTTGGGTATCGCCTGCTGTACGATGTCTCTCAGGTGTCGCCCATCATCTCCTACGACCTGCCCAGTGAGCGTAGCCAAGGACGAGTACACAAAAGGCGAACCGTTGGGCCAAACGAAAAACACAGCCTTGGCACTGTCTGTGCTGCTCGAATCCAGGGCGAGTGAGCTCTCGTTGCTATAGGGGGAGTCGTGTATGTAGACGCGCAGAATAGTCATGGGCGATGTCTTTATCCGTGTAATCAGGTAATGCGCTTTCATGAGGGGCGTCAGCTCGCGAGCAAGATTCGACATGAACGTCTGTGCTTGGAAGCGGGGGAGGTGGTCGGAGTCGTTGGTGACTTCCATGTCTGTGATGGCTGAGCGCGCATTGGGTATGCGAGTCAGCCTCCTTGCGGTCCAGCGCAATGAATTTGGATGGTCAAGCAGGTACTGTATCTCAGCGGTTGCGAGCATGTACATCGAAACCCCGCTTTTCCAGTCTCCCTCGAGTATGCGGTCGAGCACCTCTCTCCTGCCTCCTTTGCGCGCGGCTAGCTCCTTGTATGTCTCCAGCAGCTCCTCGTAGCTTTGCGCGGGCTCGTAGAGCTCCTCGTTCAGATCCTCCTCCTCTGCATCTTCCCTCTCATTGCGGTCACCGAGTAAGAATGGCTTGCAGAAGTCGCGGTTCTTCTTGCTCAGCCATTGCTGCGCGAGCGAGATGAGCGACTGGCGGGAGAGTCTCGTGAAAGTGCGCTGGACATCGCGGTGGGCGGTAGGTAGGCGGTGCGAGTGGGGGATGTTCTTGTAGTCCGGAGCGGTGGTAGCCATGACGTGCGGCGCATTGATGCTCTACATGAGAGCTATGAATGTTGTTTACCGAGTGCCTTCCTTATCGATTGGAACGCGTCAGGCGCGACGAGGATATGGTCACATGACAAACCACAGCCGTTCCACTTCCCTTTAGCAGGGTCAATATTTGACGCACCGAACATGACAATGACTGCTCTTCAGACAATCTACGTTGATCACTTCACAGTCGCACTCAGTTCTTCCAGAAACAAACGTCCGTTTGCAGTACTCACGTGTCAGACCCTTCACAGCAGCGCTTTACGCACGCTGCAAACGCAACAGTTCCGGCGTCCGCCGTGATGATCGCCCGCCATCGCCGGAGGAATCACGGCGCGCAGTGGTGAAACATGATTGGTTTGCCCTTTTCCGAAGCGTTCTTTGATTACCAACCTGGCTGACAATTAGTGAGCAGAACAATATCAAGCGCCTGCAGATGAGAGCAGGTGTGAGCGCAACTGTGAAGGAATACCGCGAGAAGCGCAGCATATTCGCGACATCAATTGCACCATCGTGAACTGCATCTCAAGAATTGCGACGGTCGGATAGCATCCCGAGAGCGAGAGCGTGGGGTGAGCGCACGATCTCGGCAAACGCTGCTATTACATCGGCAAACTTGTCACCCTAACGTTGGAGCGCACGTCCGACTGCGCGGGGCTGAGTGGCTCATAAATCCTCCCAGGCGCTGAAATCGACTTAACGTCACCACTTGCAGCTGTCACTCTCTCCCACCACTGCAGCATCTCACGATCGCCGTAACACGACATTCTTTTGTCTGGATTTCTGCGCACCCGACCGAAGCATCCTAGAGTCCGCGACGTCAAACACGACTGGTGCAAGCGCGCCGATTCGGACCCATAGTCTCCATAGTCTCTCAACGGGTCCAGCCGACTCCAGAAAACCCCTCGATATTGGCTCCATCTCTCCAACAACAACTGTTCACATCCATCACCAACCTCGATCTCTACGACGACGCTCATGTCGGGATACAAGGGACCGCGCGGACCCAATGTGTCCCAGTACATTGCCAATCTGAACCAATTGTCGCCGCCCTCAGAGACCATCGCAGAGCCACAGCCCGTCACAGAGGACTTCTCCGCGTTTCTGAACACTGATTTCTTCGACATCAACGGCGGCACCAACGTGGACCTCAACTCGCCCATTGACTTCGACGTCGACTTCGACATCAAAGAACCGGCCCAGTCTACCACCGAGAATACACCGAGGACCAGCATCAGCACCGCCAGTGCGAAGCCCAATATGGAGTTCAACTTGAATGGTGAGTCCGCATGACGCGCTTGTCGCTCTTTCTCCTTATACATCTCGTACATCCCCTGTCGTCGACCATCACAATGCTTGAGAGTTCTTCACTTGCTGTTGGCCAATCACATGTGCAGCCTGGCAACACCCCACTGCCATGTGCATCGAGCGCCCCATACAGACTCTACTCCAACCACTCACAGCACGAGGGAGATGCAACCCTGTCGCTGAGCTTAACATCCCCTCCAAGCACGCAATTGCCGGCACAAGCAGTAAAGCTCATGATTCATGTCCTTGAGCTCTACAGCTCACACCTTCATCTCTTTATTCTGCTGCGCCGCTACAACTGCTTTACCAAACAGCCATGGCTGACTTTGACCTCTTTGCAGGCGACTTTCAATTCACCGACTTCAACAACTTCGGCGCGGCACCCATCATCGACACATCCATGGCCAGCCTGCCGCAGCCACAACCGCACAACTACTCCATACCCACTACATACGCACCGCAGCCCAATGCTATCTCGCCCATCAGCTATGATGACTCGGCCTCGAAGAAGCGCAAGCTCGAAGACATGGCCGTTGGCACGCCTATCCAGCACTTGGACGAGCACGCGCGCGTCGCTGCGGAAGAAGACAAGCGCCGTCGCAATACAGCCGCTTCCGCGCGCTTCCGCGTTAAGAAGAAGCAGCGCGAGCAAGCGCTCGAGAAGACAGCTAAAGACATGAGCGACCGTGTGCAGCAGCTCGAGGCTAGAATTGGGCAATTGGAGACCGAGAACGCATGGCTCAAGGGACTGATCACTGAGAAGAGCAGCGGCAAGAGCTCTGCATCGGAACTCAGGGCACTGTTGAGCAAGAAGGAGGAGCAGAAGGCGGGGCGGAGTAGTCCTGCGCACACTGAGGGCGTGGGCACTGAGGCTTAGAGACGAAGGCCGAAGCCAAGATTGAAAAATAGAGCGCTGTTTTGATGGATTTTTTTTATACCCCAGTTTGTGAGACGCTGAGGGTATTCTACGACTGATGTGGATGATGGGCTCGGATGGTACACGAAGCGACGAGTAACTGCGATACCTCTTGTTTTTGTTCAAGATAATCCCAAGATTTACACCCAACTCCGCATCAACGTCTCATTACTCTTCGTTCCATCTCACACAGCACACAGTACTGCGCCAACTAACCACCACGCCCTAGCGCTCATCACACGCCCTTCCTCTCCATGCGTTCAAGACACCTAGCACCGTGCGCGCGGCTACCCTCGGACACCCTCCCCAACCAAAGCAAACGACATCTCGCAAGAAAATGACGCTATCCCCCCAACCCACTCCACGCGCACCCTGCGCACCCCAGCCCGTTCGCCACACACGCGCATGTTGCACCCGAATAGAACCCTGCATCCCGCGCGAAGAGCCTCTTCCGGCACTTAACCCCAGCTGTGCGGTCCCTGCGTCTTCTGCGTTATGTATAGTGAGTATGCACTTCGGTCGGGCCCGCGATCGGCGGCGACGGTGGCTGGCGTGAGGTTTCTGGTGCGTGGGTGGGTGGGTGAGCATGTGAACATGTATGTGGGCACGGCGGTATGTAGACTTTTTGTATAGGGTTCCATCTGAGAATCTGCTGCCCTTGCGCCATTGCACTGTTTATTCATGCAGCAGATGCATACTCGGACAGGCAATGTCATTGTGACAATGAAATAGGTATGCAGGTTGTGAGGCATGTATCCTCGGCCTTTCGGTGTTGAAGTGCAGACCTGCGTGCGGCCGGTGAGGCTCCGATGTCCTGACTGACTACCCTGTGCTGTCATGATAGCTATCTCATCGTGGCTTGGTGGAAACACTCTAGTGATCATTGTTTAACACCTGCACTCACCGTCGTTGGTTCAGAGACATCCCGGCCAATGGAGTAGAATGTGGTCATCGAGTCCAGACGTCGTGATCTGAAATGATGTGATAAACGGCAGGCCTTGAGGTGAGGCGTGACGAGAGTGGAATGCGTGGGAAGCGGTTTATGGAGTTATCTGCAGCGTAGGTATATGGTGGACGATCGGCATCATGAACTCAGTCTGCATTGATGGTTTAGCCTTGACGCAACTGGTGCTCTCTTCTCACCCGTGAAGACTTTAGTCAACACTGTTTTTGATCTGAGCATGTTTTTGGTTCTAAAAGTGGACGAATAGATTCGCTGGCTTATTTATGAACATGCAGACCAAACGCCGTTGTACAGATGATCCATCCTCGTCAACAGCGCACTCTATCTCGCTGTTCAACAGCAGGCAGAGTACTGCTCGCTCCTCTCACACGGGACAGTCTCGATAGTCTCCGCAGTTCGTGTCTTGTTTTCTCAATCGCGGTGCCTTGGAAAGTTCCAGGCTCAACGACGACCATCTTCACATACTCCAACTTGCCCGCACTCGCAACACCCTATATGGCGATCCATGTAACAGTGATGACAATATCCATGCCCTTCTTCTCAGCAGCCTCCCACTTGTAGCTGTAGGTTCCGTCTTTCTCGTTGTTCCAGTACGCGCCCACTGCGCTGTGCATGCCACGGCGGCCGTGCTTCTCAGGCTCCGAGGGAGAGCCGATGTGCTGGATGACGGTGCTGTTGACAATGTACTTGTAGGCAGGTTGAGTGGGCTCCGAGCCCTCTTTCGTTACTGTTGTGGCGCTGATGAGCGATTTGAGGATGTTTTGCTAGTCGATGTGTTAGCTGTTGAGCCATATCAACAGAAGCGTGTCGGTGAGTGACAGTAGCAAGAAGTGGATCAGAGGTGCGACAAGCGCTGTGGTTTTGTATTCAGTCGGCGGGGTCTTAAGCCGCCTCATTAACACGGACCAAATGTTCTCATCATGTAAAGAAAGAGGGTGACAGAGACACGTGTGACAGGCAGTGGCGGTGTTGACCTGCTCGCGTGTCCTGTGCAACGGGGCGGTGGTGGCTTACGATGATCTCTGTGTTCCACCCTGCGACTTTGGAGTGGTCGTAGAGCTCTGCCGAGTCGAGAGCTTGCTCGCAGGCCTGATGACGACGTTAGCTGGGTACTGTGCATCTTCAGGCAGAGGTGCCTACGCTGCTCGCGATCTGCTGGAGCTGCTCGGTGGGGAGCGGTGAAGCGGTGGCCTGTTGCTGTTAACCAGATGTGCGGTTGGTGTTGCGCTTGAGTACTGACTGCCATTGTGAATGTGTGTGTATGAATAGTGTAGTGATGGACCGGGCGGTTATTTTGATACGTGTATGCGAGGCTGGGTGTCGATAACGATTGCAGGCAAGCGTCTGTTGTCGTGAATTGTTTGTTGCGAAGCTAGTGTCGTTGCGCCGTCGTCCAGGCCCGTTTCGGGACGTGCGCGGCTCATATCACGTGGGCGCCGTGATTGGCTGTAGACGCATGACAACTCCCGAAGCATCCAGTGGATCGCTGTTCCCACTGCAGGGCATGAGCTTGAATTCTGCAAAGCCCTCGTTAATAATCCTTGCGCCGTATTAAACGAGAGTCTGCAGCTCTGTGCAACAACAACAGCAACAACAACAACTGCACTGCCCGCCAATCGACCAGTACCACTCCCGCGACGTTACCTTCGAGCTCCCGTTCACAGCAGTGGGGCTGTACAATACCGTCATGTCGAGCCAACCTCTTCTCCAGACTGCACCGGGTATGTCCGGCCCCAGCACACTTGCAGACCACCACTGACTGTCTCCAGGAAAGCGCATCGCCCTCCCCACCCGCGTCGAGCCGAAAGTCTTCTTCGCCAACGAGCGTACCTTCCTCTCATGGCTCAACTTCACCGTCATCCTCGGCGGTCTCGCCATTGGTCTCCTCAACTTTGGCGACAAGGTCGGAAAGATTAGCGCTGGCCTCTTCACTCTGGTCGCTATGATGGCTATGGTGTACGCCCTGTTTACGTTCCACTGGCGTGCTAAAAGCATAAGGATGAGGGGCCAGGGCGGTTTCGACGACAGGCTTGGTCCTACCGTGCTTACACTGGCGCTCTTTGCGGCGGTCGTTGTTAACTTCGTCCTGAGGTTGACCATGGCGGACGGCAAGAAATAGAGGGTCCAAAAAGGCTGAAACGCTGGGGGCTAGAGCAAGAGCAGAGGGCATGGGAAGAACTGGACGGAGTTGATGGTTGCAGGGTGTTTCTCAGGAAAAACCAACGGACGAAGCAACGTGTGAGCGGGGTCTGGGGTTCCTTGGTTCAATGCTCAAGCGAGGGCGTGATTTTTCTGTTTCGTGTACATGTTAGATGCTAATAGCGGGCCGCTTCCTTATTCTTAGATTCAAGCTGGGTATGCGCTCGGTGCAGACAGTAAAGTTATGTTGCTTAGCTGACAGTAATTCACAAAGATAAAATCAGCACCTACTCATGTTACACGCACGGCCACAACTACAACATGAGGTTGACAGAAGTTCAGCCGTTGGAGGGAGACAACTACTTGGAATCTCAAGAGATATACGCCACGAGTTACAGTCAAAACCGTCAGTCCAAAGGTCGGCAGCAAAGAGCAGATGAGAGTGTAAGAGCATGGAAGAATTGACAATACTGCACGCTGGCAGTGGGATGCTAAAACATGTTTTGGACTACAGCAAAAATGGTGTTATGAACCAACACTACGATCTTTTGTACGCAAGTTGCACACTTCAGACCCTTTTCGCGATCTTCTTCGCCATATGCAGCCTCGCCCAAAGCGCAAAGAGACTTGATATCAACGCTACTCCTCCAGCATAGAATATGGCCGGGCGATAAACTTCGATGTTTCCTCGGCCAGCTTTCTCTTGTCCTCCCGACGCCTGCAAGATATAACCTGCAACCGGCGCACCCAGCAAGTAGCCAAAGGTCCAACCAGTGATCGACATACTCATTGCGACGGCCGCCCTTCCAGGACCGAAAATGCTGGCGACAACTGTGGGGAAGACGGTGAAAAATGCACCGTTTGCCACGCCATTGAGGACAGCGAAGACGAGCAGAGGCCCCAGCGTACTCGAAACCGGCCATATCGCCAGCATGCTGACGGCGTTTAACACCATAGCGATGACGAAGGTGTTGATAGGGCCAATCTTGTCACACAGAGGGCCTCCAGCGAAGCGGCCGACGGCGTTGCAGGCATTGAACGCCGCCACTAGTCCAGCACCGGTTGAAGACGACAGGCCCAGCGATTGCGCGAACAGAGGGAGATAGTATGGCGCCACGAACAAGGCAAACGTGCCAATTGCGCCCGCCGCGAACATGGCAGTGAACGGAACGCTCTTAAACATGGTCAGATCAACGAACGGTGCTTTCCTCACTGGCGCGATCCGATCTTTCATGAACCAAGCAGCTGGTAATCCCATCCCAATGGTGAGAAACCCCTGAACTCGAAATGTCCAAGCAATTCCTACATGCTGAACGAGCGCTTCCAGCGCAACAGCCATGACGGTTCCGCCTATGCCGCCCCCAAGCTTGATCAGGCCGTTTGCAAGGCCCAGTTTACCAGAGAAATACTGCACGGGAAGCTGATTCGTGATCGTGTATGTCATGTTCATACCCACGCCAGCTATTACTCCGATTGTGCCAAAGAGGCCGGCGACATTGGATGTACAAGACCCAGCAGCGACAAGACCTAGGCCCATCGTTGCGATGCCCGACATGGCTGTGATCCTCGATCCGAAACGCTGTCCGAGTTTGGTTGCGAAGACGCCAAAGGCGGCACCGCAACATATGTTCAACGAACCGATAAAAGCCAGTGTAGCTGTGGGTACGTGTGAAAGTGTGCTGTTGAGAAGCGCCGTCTGCAGGACACCCCAGCAGTTGATCAGTCCGTTGATACAGAACGTTACGGTGAACCCGGCAAAGACCACTGCCCAACCATAACCGCCGTCGGGAATGGCAGTGGTACTGAATGCTCCTGGAGCGCTGGGTGTGATGGATGTCGGTGTTGGTGAGCGGGGCGGTGTCTGTGTTTCTTCGTCCGAGACGGAGTGTCGATTCGAGCTATAATTCAATTCCATCGTAGATGTGGCACGCCAGCTGAAAGACTCTGAAAACTGCATCTTGGATGTGTTTTTGGAGTTGGGAAAGTAACAGAGTTCCAGCTCTGACTGTTGGAGTTGAGTTGTAGTAGACATGACGAGGGTGAAGTGCAGTTCAAGTCTCTTGTCCGATGCTGGTAGTTAGACCTTGGCTTGGGCAGACAGGTCTTATCAATCTCGTCGAAGCCGTGGTTGTGGAAATTCTTTGCAAGCTTCAATCGAACGCCGTGGGTCATTGTGACCTGAAGCTTATCGTCATCCTCCTGTTGCCAGGCGTCAGCGCGCCAATCAAACTGTTTAGCAGCAGCTGTCACGATGCAGAAGATATTTTCAGAGGCACTCATGAGCAGCTGGGCAACAGATTTCGTTTGCAAACGTGCCTCGTTGCTATCCACGCCCTGTGTGCACGGCCGAGATCTAGACACAGACGTCACCGAATCAAAGCCGCGTGGTAACACGCCAATGAGATTCTTGATGGCATGAGGCTGAAGGCACAAAAGAATGTGCCTAGATCGCCACCGCCAGAATCCTCCCAGCAAACTCTGCGTGCGGGTGTTTTCTAGGTCACGCCCTGTGCCAGTTTTGACGCGCCTTGTGAACCTGTGAACCGCGCCCTGGCATGTCGAACGACGACCAATCAGCACTCGACTGCGCTTACCCTCATTGCGTTTAGGTTACCGGCTAGCTACTTCCCCACCCTAGAATCTCCATTATCTGTGGTATATACAAGCAATCCCTCAACGCTGGCAACGCATATCATCGGCCGACAGAATGAACACAAGCGTTGATGCAGAATGGAATGCCCTTTTCGACTTGCCATCGGACACTGCCTCTTTTGACCTTTCAGGGATGAACAGCCTTCTAGACAACGATGGTTTTGATTCACCCTTGATTTGTTTATCTGGACAATCGACACCTGGCGAGCACCATGCTTTGAAACTTGGAGATGAGCTCCAAACACTCATAGATAGCGACGGTCCTGGAGAAGCTATCGTCACCGCAGCATCAACACCTAAAAGTGGCGGACGCTTCTCGAAAGAGGTGGTGCGTATGTTAAGGAATTGGCTTGCTGCGCACAAGGCCCGGCCTTACCCTACAAATGAAGAGATGGAAATGCTTCAGCAACGCACTGGACTGAGCAAAACACAAATTGCAAACTGGTTCGCCAACGCTCGAAGGCGGGGCAAGCTACCAAGAGCGCCCTCTTCACACTCTTCGTCCAACACTTCCAGTAGACCTGTTGAGATCGCCCCCCGACCTGATACTCCGGCCCCAAGGCGCAGCATGCGTTCCATGAACCCGATGGAAAGATGGCAATCTTCGCCGCCAGAACATGAGCCGGCTGCTGTCTCAGCTATCGCCCGCGCTATCGAGTCGAACGGTGGTGCGCCTTTGCGTACGTGGCAGCCCAGACCAATTCGTCATCGAGTTGAAAATACTGATATCGTTGTAGTGGAAGGCGCTCTCGACTTTCTTGATTACAGAGACAACGCCTCGCAATCGTGGTACAACACTTCTTCGGCAAGCAGCGCCGGGACATCGGCCTCCAGTGACTTCTCAAACGCGTCAATGCACTCCACTCCCTCGCGGCCTGCAGAACCCGTGGCATACTCTCGTCCACTCCGTAAACGACGGGCCCACAAGCAACGTGCACGCGTCCGGCGAACATCTTTAATTGGCTCTTTGTTACCATACCAGTGCACATTCTGCACTGAAGATTTCAAGACTAAACATGATTGGCAACGTCATGAGAAATCACTACATCTTCCAATCGAACAATGGGTATGCTCTCTTCATGGACCTCGAGCTATTAAGCTCGACACCGGGCGAATGTGCTGCGTATTTTGCGGTGAGCCTGAGCCAGACGATGCTCACTTGGACGATCACAACTATCAGCCATGTCACGAGCGGACATTAGAAGAACGTACTTTCAATCGTAAAGACCACTTGAACCAGCACTTGCAGCTAGTCCATAACGTTAGGTTCGATAAATGGTCGATGAGCTCTTGGAAGGTACCGATGTCTAACATCCAGTCCCGATGCGGCTTTTGCGCACTGAAAATGAACACTTGGGAGGAAAGGGTTGATCATCTTGCAGGGCATTTCAAAGAGGGCCAAACAATGGCATACTGGCAAGGTGATTGGGGTCTCGACGAGCGATACTTAAAGCTTCTTGAAAACGCCATTCCACCATGTGAGTGCCTTCTGAATTCCCCGCATTACTGCAGACACTGATGGTCTGATTACAGATCTAATCGATTATGAGCGAAGTACTCCAGCTCCGTTTGGTGCCAGTCAAGCGCCGCATGGATCGCCAACCACGGCTTATGAGCTGATTAAGATTGAACTGGCTTTCTCTATGCAAAACCATTTCGATATCACTGGCAAGATGCCCGAAAACTCTGCTATGCAACTCGAAGCATGCCGAATAATTTTCGCTTCAGAAGTCCTACCCACCGTCCAGGACATGGTGCCTTCTTCATGGTTGCGCGACTTACTCATGTCGTGCAAGCAAATCACGGATGAAGCTAAATTTGGACCCTTGAGATTGCACAACGAGAGCAGGTTTACAATTCTCAAGATCAATGGTAGAGACAACTTGTTCGAGCTGTGTCCACTCGAGGCTCAACTCTGGACCTTCGTGAGAGCCAAAGAAGCAACTGGAAACTCGGTCACAGATGAAAATATCCAGGAAGAGGCGAGTAAGATCATCAACTACATGGAGCAGACATCTAAAACACCTTCCGACGTGTTTGCAAATTGGCTAATCACGCTGATTCACGCCAATACGGACTGGCTCCAGAGCTTCAAGGTGCGTGCTTGCTCCGCTGAGCACACGCCTTCTGTCGAATCGGCTACACTAGGTACTGGTCCCTTTCTGGCCTTCCATTGCGCTCCAGTACTACGGCCACTTCCATTGCAGATGCCAACCGCCTCTCCAGCTTCGGATGCTAACTTGCCTAATGTTCATATAGACCCCGCAACTTACCACTTGACGAGAGATTTGGATACTCCGCTGGACGAGAACAACCTATTCCCACCAGCGCGGTCTAGGATGTTCATCAACAGCACAAACTTTTTCTCGTGGCTTGTCCGCGATCTGGCTCGCTGGGTGGCAGCGACAATGTCGCCCAATAACCCCAATTGCCACATTCCGACTGATGAAGAGCTTCAGCACCAGGCTCGGTGTATCGTATATGATGAGTATGTCTCGAGATTGTCAGGGCCGTTGTATCATTTTGCTGACTTTCACAGTGACGATCCGTGGAACCAGACAGCAGCAGACAACTCGCAATGGTTGCAAGAATTTAAGCGAGACGTTGGCATCCTCGTCGACCCCGACGCAGACACTAATAGAACCAGTATGTGCGGCTTGTACATATGAGATAATGCTCGCTCAAAACGCATGATCGAGCAGAACCGAAGATTCGAAAGGAAGGTTAAATGTTGCCGTTGTCCTGGTTTTTAACAAACCACCCTCTGCCATCCAAAACCTTGTTTCCACCCCAGCCTTAATGATCGACTTCAAGGACTGACCGACATGATCGTTTGTTTGGTTGCTCGGCGGACCTCATCGAGCTGAGGCCATCAATGCCAGCGCAGTTGTCGGCTGAACGTTCGCATGACGCGCCCGCTTGATGATACGTCTTCTCTTCTGCGATCGCTTACATGCTGCCGACCGGGAAACCGATAGATCCAGTCAGCCTCGAACATCGCGAACTGGAAGATGCGGCTCATATGTCCCCACTACGTAACCACCAAGCCGCACTATCCTTGGAACAGCACTAGCCGGAGATATCGGCACCCATCTTCCGTTATTCCGGTCACGAGACCTTCGCAATGCTTGTTAGCCCAGACCAGTTGTGTCATACGTGCAGGAGACGCTTCGCGGCCTCCCATCTCAAGTGTCCCCGGATTCGCTGTGGCGTTTGTGGCTAGTGCACGGGCTGCCGGATAGCCGTTTGAGGCGTAAGGCTGGTCTGTTCGTGTAGGGTTTAATGGTCACATGTACGAGTGGCTTTGCGCTGATAGGGCGTCATTGCTGCCCTCAGCTTGGTGTTGGGTACAAGAAAATGTAAGAAGCGGGTTAGACCCCAATACCGGCGACCCACCTGGGAAGCTTGGGACGGAAATAAAGTCTTGACTGCGTGTTCGATGAGGATAACACGGCTTGGCTACGTCGTAGGAAACAGGACAAAAGAACATATATACTTCTCTTGATCCCCTTGTTGGTTCTAGACCACAGCCTCAAGAACTCTACGGCCTCAAATACAGATCGGTCCTTACGCAACGAATATCAAATAAAACTTCTACAGCACCCACAAACTATCAACACTACTCAGTCGACCAGATCATCAAGGTCGTCATCGCATCAAACGCAACCAAGCAAACATTGCCGATGACAAACTCCAACCATTCCATCGACGCTCGAGACTTGTCCTCAAGACTCACCCAGCTCAAACAAGACAACGCATCCACCTATGGCGCCGTTGACAACATGTCTTTCACTGGAAACCGAAGAGTCAACCGAGCCACCTCCTTCGACTCGCTCCCCCGCTTCACAAAGTCCTCAACCATGTCCACTACCTCATCGGCTTCAACCCAGTTCTCTGGCCTGCGTTCGTACCCCAGCGCCGCAGTCCATCGTAAGGATGTTGAGGTCAGCCCGGGAGAGTTCAGTATGCCGCGCGTTCCTAAGAGGAGTCGCAGGGGCACAGACGGGAGCGCTCAGAGCTCGAGGAGTGACGGAGGGAAGAAGAAGGATAGCTTTGAGGCACACGCGTATGGTCGACACTCGAACCAGTGGCTGTTCAACGACTTCAGTATCACGGATGCTGTCAAGAAAGGCTACGGAAAGGTGTTTGGAAGGGATAACTAAGTCTGACTTAGTACAGAGCGAGGGCATGCGTTCGACTATACAAGTATCTGCCACTGGCGGGCATGGAGAGGTGTTACATAAGACGCACACTATCAAGACCAATACATTCATTTACATCGAAATCGTTTCTCCACAGGCAATCTCTCTTATTACTGTGCAACATGCCCGAATTACGCATGATAAACACATCGTCAGTAGTATAGGATCTATCTACTTCAGCTAATCTTGCAAGGCTAGTGACCTTAGAAGTGACCGCGCGTGCACAAAGTCGGAGACTGCACATGTCGCGTCGGGAGACTCTAAACAACTACCCCGCCGCAGTATCAGCTTCATAAAATGTCGGTCTTTCACGAAGTTCCCCGAAACCCGTTACATGCTTCTGTAGCAAGACTCTCCTAGTCATGCGACGATACTTTGCTCTGGACGTTTGCTTTGAGTGCGTAGAGATACTCCGACATTCCTGACTGTTTGCTAGTGCTGTGGCGTGCTCTTTAGTGTTGAGAAGTGATGAAAGGGGCTTAATGAACTGACGCTCTTTGTACCTCGGGGAAAGCAAGTCGTGCTGCTTGCCTCGTATGTGGTCCAGAAGATCAGTACCCAGTGTGCGTGAGAGCGATGGTACGGCCGCACACGGCTCTGGGGTATTCGATGGTGTAGAGCAAGCGGTATCTTGCGTTACGAGGGTCGAGTCCGATAGGCAGGACCAAGTCCGAGGGGTGTGTGATACGCGTTGCTGTTGAGTTGTTGTGGATTGGCATTCGACGTCCACATGAGTGTTCCCTTGGTTCAAGCGACCTGGTATATGCGTCAGTCAAGATTCACTCCAACGATAATCCAGGTTAATACCTTGTCTGAACAACTTGCCGTAGACGATGGCAGCAATGGAGTTATCGCAGTTGATGCCCGCGATAGTAACCGCTATACCAAGTAATGCAAAAACAGTCGATATTGCTTGGAGGACAAGCTCGACGGGATCGAGCGGTGATGACATCCCCGAGTCTGCAAAGAGCGACG
Organism: Ascochyta pisi; assembly: GCA_039634435.1. Classification (NCBI taxonomy): domain Eukaryota; kingdom Fungi; phylum Ascomycota; class Dothideomycetes; order Pleosporales; family Didymellaceae; genus Ascochyta; species Ascochyta pisi. Next base: position 625,015 of record CP113326.1, on the reverse strand, counting down.
TAGGTTGACTGAGAGTAATACTACAAGGCTGCAAACACTGTTTCTAACAAACTCAATACAAATAGAGGCGACTTTGCAGAACGACAGCTATTAGAGAAGCGTCAGGAACGTAAGTTGTTGATCAGACGCAGGTTGACCTCGTCTTATATTTACCACAACGAGCCTTACACGGACTTTTGATACCGAACATCGCGCGCAACTGGCAATCAGGACCGCGCTTGATTCGCCAGGACTGAGGCTGAGTTGTCGAATTGCTCGTACGTGGTTAGGCCTGGGACCTCTGTGGCCGATTTGTTGCCCTTACAAAATGGCTGCAGCTTAATCGTGACATACGCTGTTGCAACGCCAGTCTCGGTGCTTTCTGGATCATGCAGGTTCGATCCGTCGTGTCTGACCATGTGGCTGCATGGAGACGTGATTGGGCGTGTGTTTCTTAACCGCTGTAGAGCTGGAGCCTGGAGTATGACAGCCCATTTGTGGCTGATGTGCAGAATGATTCTGCGTGCAGGAGCGACAAAATTTTCGTACAGCGATCGTTTCGCGTCGTAGGTTTGCCTGGTGACGATTACATTAAGCTGCGTGCATCTTCGTTGACAGCGACCGATGCCCTCTCGAAGAGCCTCGCCACGGCGGTGGCAGCCTGAAGGCAGAGGGGAGTTGTGAATCGAGCCATACTGCTGCAATCAAGCTCACCGAGTGCAAGGCCACTCGTCCAAGTAAGCACAACATCGAATTTGAGCACCAAGCAGTTGCTCTCGTCAAGAGGTTTCTATGTTCAGTTTGTGTCTCGCAGCCCATGTATGCTCTTTCAAAACGAGTTCGCGCCGAGAATACGTGTGTCAACACTCATATTTCAATCGCCATTTCTTCCAATAACTCCATCCAGTGATGCTGTGTTGTACATAATGCGGTGCTGTACAACTATACATACACGAACTCACGGCGAATTGTCCATCGTATGTGATCTGACTTACTTTGGCTCCCCTTCCGCGTGATCTGAACATCCATCGCTTAGTCCTCGTCGACGGGCATCTGGAATGGATCAATTGCATCCCCCTTGGGATCATACAACTCAAACTTCCTGCCATCTTCCATTGTCAAACTCCATTCTTGCGTGCTGTACAATCCACCCCTGCCCCTCCTCTTACACCTGAGCCTAACGTTGCCCTGCCTCTTTGTCCCCTTAACATTGAAGCTGATGTCAATTCTTCCATGGACCTGATTGATCTCGCCGCTGATCCACGGATATTTGGACGCGAAGTAGATCTCGTCGCCAAGCTCCTCGCGCACAAGCGGATTTGTGCGGAGGGCGTAGAGCGTCGATGTCACGACAGAAGATTCTTGCTTTTGATAGTTGAAGAAGACGAGGACGGAGACGGTCATGGCGATCACGAAGATGGGGAAGGTTTTTAGGACCTGCGGGGAGATGAGGGGAGGAATACTAGAGAGTGTTAGATGATACTGCGAAGCAGTGGTGGCAGCGGGGCTACGTACGGCGGTAGTGCCCGATTTGGCTTGCGCTCTAGCAAGACCTCGCCGTCTTTGGGAGGAGGAATCAGATATGCTGGTGGCCACGCTTCAATGCTGTGCGGTGTCTTCCATGGGACCGTGGGCTGGTCAGACTGCCCAGGCTGTGTCGAGGCATGTCGCGCAGTAATGGCTGTGCGACGGAGGCATGGCAGTCGCGATTGCGGTCGTGTGCGCAATAGCGCAGCAGAGAGCCGTGGTGGAGGCATTGTGGGATAGAGTTTGTGAGTACTGTTGTGTGAATGACGGTTTCTCGAGATCAGTTGATGCCCGCGTTGGCGGCCGGAGGTTTGCTCGTTTCGGCTAGCTCGCTCACTTCACAGTTTAGTAAGCCGTTGATCTCATCTTTCAATCAAGAGCAAACAAGCAAAGACACCACAATGCATTCAGCAAAGCTGTTTGAAATCGTTTTCGAGGTCGTTATTGAAAGTCATTATCTATGATATACATTCATAAAGTCGTACGTGCACCTCGCACAATGTCATTGAGCACCACCACTTAACCGCTGACATTGTCGAACTTTGAGATCTGAGTGGGCAGGAGCAGAACAGGAGAGGGACATGATAATAAACACGCTTAACCGCTCACTACAGTTCCACCATTCGGGTGGATAGTTTGACCGCTGATTGAGCTGCTGTCAGGCCCAGCAAGGAAAACGGCGACAGTGGCAATCTCACTGGGCTGCGAAGGACGACCGATGGGAGCGGTAAACTGCTTGATGGCCTCCTTGTTCATCGTTGCAGGAATGAGAGGCGTCCAGACAGGGCCGGGCGCGATAGCGTTGACACGGATTCCCTTCGAGACGTACTGGTTGTGCAAAGCACGGGTGAACGCGACGATAGCGCCCTTCGTCGATGTGTAATCAAGCAGATCTGGGCGACCAATGTACGCGTTGATGGAAGCGTTGTTGATAATGACAGAGCCAGGCTTCATGTGAGGCAGGACGTACTTCGAAAGGTAGAAGTATGGGTGGATGTTGGTGTTGAAGGTGTGCACCCACTGGTCCTCATCGAGGTCCTTGATGTCCTCGACCATGTTCTGGTATGCGGCATTGTTGAAGAGGATGTCGACACCACCCATCTGCTTAATGGCCTCGTCGACGACCTTCTTACAGTTCGCACGGTCCTTCAGGTCCGTAGCGAAAGTGTAGCACTTGCCACCCTTCTCCTCAACCATCTTCTTGGTCTGCTGTGCGTCATCCTCCTCCTCTGGCAGGTATGCAATGAAGCTGTCGGCGCCCTCCATGGCGTAGAGGATAGCAGATGCGCGACCGATGCCAGAGTCACCACCGGTGATGATGGCCTTCTTTCCCTTCAGCTTGCCGGCAGCCTTGTAGAGCTCCTTGCCGCCGTCCGCGGTAGGAAGGTGGTCGTACTCGGGCTGAGGGTCCATCTCAGACTCCTTGCCAGGGATGCTGCCCTGCTGCTGAACCTCGGGCTGGTAGCCTAAGTAGTGTGTCAGAGACGCAAATGCTATCAAAGATGAGGTAAGTTACCTTGCTCGAACTGGCCCTTGCTGGAAGACATTGTGTGATTGCCTATCGAGTGAACTTTTGGAAAACTTTTGGAAACTGAAGAAGTTGGGCAAAGCCGTAAGTTGAGTATAAGTGGTAGATGATCTGCTGTTTGGAGAGCAGCTGTGCTTTTATCGAAGTTCGTGATTTTCATTGACTTCATAACTTAATCACCCAAGTGCATACACTACGTTGTTAAGGTGGAGCACCTTGCATGGCATTTGACAGAAGGTGGTGGTAAATTGGCAATGACCTTAATGGCCAAAGAGATCTAGGCCTGCTCTTTGAAGCAAAAGCGAAGTACTTAAAGCTCCCAACTGTAATTCGACAATGTGTTGGCTGGAAAAAGCAAACGAGCATTTGAGTGTGGTGCAGCCTGTAGTGCAGGGCAATGGAACGTTTGGACCCAGTGAGCGCTGAGTCTACTGTGACTGGTCATCAAGCAGCGACTATTTGCTCTTCTTGTCTTGTCCACCAGAAGGACAAATCACTCCGTCGTTACCCCTCTACGCGCCTATGTTGAGATCGCAACGCGACGACGTCATAACTGCCAAGCAATATCGATCGATTGGGTGGGCGGACCTTAGAGCCGACTTCAATGAACGGCGGCCGTTGTCTTTCAGCCTTGCGAGACTATTCGTGGGGTATGACGTAGCCCATGAGTTCGGAATTCAGGGTCCAACAGAGAGCTAGGGCCGCTGTCAGCACACCACACGCAATCTCAACCGTCTCGATGACAAGAACCCAGGCCCTTGATCTCATCGGGACCCGGAACCAGGATCCTGCTCGAACACTTCTGGAAAACAACAAGCCACATCAGCAGATTACCCGCCAATAGGCGCAATGCGCCACGAGTCGTGAGTCCCCTGCATGACGTGCCCCTACTGGGCGTGGTGATGATCCCACCGTATCTGGGAACTTGCAAGAAGTAACTTGATTTCGCTATGTGAAGACGTGAGAGCAGGAAGTCAGAGATAGAGACACAAGATGATATAAAGACAGGCGTTGCCGTGCTTCAATTTCATCATTCATCATCATCATCAACAACCTTCACACCATTCCAACACCAGCTCAACAATCCAACAACCCGTCCCAAAACATCAATCACTCAAACATCAACATGCCTCTCACATCTTCCCGCGCTCACCGCACTACGGCTGCTCCCCGCACCACGCGGACTACCCGCTCTACCGCCCACCCAAGCCTCAAGAGCAAGCTCCTAGGCGGCGGCACCAACCGACGCACTGCCACCAAGCGCAACCCCGTCACTGGTTCAACTACTACTACCACCACAACCGCCAAAACCACGAGAACAACTGGTGGCCACCACACTGCTGGTCATCACAACACTGCTGCTCCGGTTCACCACCACAAGCGTCATGCTACCATGGGCGACAAGGTCTCTGGCGCCCTCACTAAACTGAAGGGCTCTCTCACCGGCAGGCCTGGTGTTAAGGTACGTCGACTTTTCTGGAACAGACTACAACATGCACTAACTTTTTACAGGCTGCTGGCACCCGCCGCATGCACGGTACTGATGGTCGCAATGCCCGTCGTGTTTACTAAGTTCGCTATGAGCGACATTGATGATACCCATTGTTGAGCGTTTCTTTTATCGTATTGCATGTTATAATTGATGCGAGGACTGTACGATAGTGATTGTGTAAGCGAAGTTACCGTGGTACTCGCATTTTGAATACGAAGAACCAATGATCCATTCAAATGCATTTTCCAGCAAAGTGAATAAGCGTGCATTAAAATCATTGATTGAACAAACTAAGTTCTGTTGAATTCGTGTCTATCGATACTCATATCGTCGTGTGCAAATGGGGGGTATAATTCGAACGCGTAACTTGTTGGTACACTATGCTGCATGTCCGCACTTCGCAGACCCATCTTTCTAGATGTCCACATCCGCCTTACAACGTTTGCTTGCCCCTTGTCTCGATGGGCAGCAGCAGCATGCTGAAGAAAGCAGCAATGAACAGACCACCGGAAGCATAGATGGGGGCCTTGGGGTTACTCGCACCAGCTTGGATAGCCACAATCGGCGCACAAAGACCAGCCAAACGGTTAAGGAAACTACACATTCCAGTTCCCGTGCCGCGGATCGGCGCTGGGAAGACCTCGGGAGTGTAAGCGTACAGCACACCGTACATGATGTTCTGGAAGAATGCTTCGAGGCAGGTGAACGCCAGCTGGAAGTCGGAGTCGGAGGAGATGGTGAACAGGAAAACGAAGACTCCAGTAACAACAGTACCGAAGGCCATAGTGCCCTTGCGACCAATGTACTTCAGATCGACGGTCCAGCAAGCGAACAGAGAACCGGGAAGACCGACGATAGCAGTGATGGCGTAGTTGCGGTATACGGTCGAGACGCTGTTGGTAACTTCACCGCCGGAGTTGGCGAGGTACTGGGGGAGGAAGGCGTTGAAGAGAGGGTATCCCATTCCAACAGTTGTCCACTGGAACCAAAGCAGGCAAGTCGAGATGGCCAGCTGACGGTTTTCGAAGAGCGCGCTGAAGCGCTTGAGTGAGAATTTGCTCAGGGAACGCTTGATGATCTGGAAGACGCTGAGGCCAACATCTTCTTGCGTGACTTCCTGGTCTCCGCCAACGTAGTTTAAGATATCCTCGGTGAGCCACGTAGTGGTCTTGTTGTAGTGCGCGATTCCATAGACAGTAGCGACAGCCTCGGCCTGGCGACCACGAGAAAGCAGAAACTTGGGTGATTCGTACAGGTGGAATAGGAAGAACCGGTACACGAACATGAGAGCAGTGATCGCACCAAGAGTGAGAATAAGGTATCTCCAGCCCATGTTATCCTCCTTCGCGCACTGACCGAGCGGTGTATCGGAGGAGCAGCTGAAGTTAGGAATGTAGGCCCAGGCTAGGAGTGAAGCGATCAGGTTACCAACAGGCCAGAAGACCGAAAGCAGCGTTAGAAGGCTACCAGAGGTTTGAGGCAGGAACTCCAAGAAAAGAGCACCATCGACAGGTAGGTTGCCACCTACACCCAAGCCGATGCAGGCGTACAAAGCGCAGGTACCGATCCAGTTAGGGCCACCACCGGAGGCGAGACCGAAGACACCAGCGAGGAAAAGGGTGAAGTTGAAAGCCAGGCGGCGGCCGATAATATCCGAGGCAGTTCCCCAAAACGAAGCTCCAATGCAGAGACCAAGAAAGAGGGCGAGCGTGGTGTAACGGACTTCTGTCTCGCTTACGCCAAATTCAACAGACAGCTGAGGAAGAGTAAGAGCGACACCCTGGAGAAACAGGTTGTCCGCCATCCAGCCTCCTCCACAAAGAGCGAAAAGCTCCCACTGGTACTTGCCCATACCCATGTCTTGGAGAGCTTTATTGATGACCTTTGACTTGCCTGCAAATGGTCAGTATACAAGCTCAAAAACGCTCGTCGATTGGAAATTGTTTGTACGTAGTGAACGTACGGTCGTATGGTGTGTCCTGGTCAGCCGCTGCGACATCTGCAATAATCTCTGCCTTTAGCGATTCCATAGTCATTCCATGGTTAACGACGCCACTGCCTGCATCACTCGGAGGTCGCGTGGGTTGATCGGTAGGTGTTGTGTCTTTGTTGGCCTTCTCACTTTCATTGGGTACTGTCGACGAGATCGATGCGCGATGGGTACTCTCATCAAGAGGGACCAGGACATTTGGAAACTCTGAGACGTCGTGCCTCTTGAAGGGGTTGATGAACATAGTTCGTGGCATGTTGTCGCTGGGGTGAGATGTTCTCGTATTTGGTCGCAAGGGAATGTCAATAGGCGCTGGGGTCAGAGACGAAGAAAGGTGCTATAGGGACTTGTTGCAAAGGCTTGTCGTAGGATCGGGTTGTTGCTTGTGCCTGGGTGTGAAAAGGTCGCTTGGAGGTTGTCGCGAGGTTCTTGCGGGGCGTTCGAATCTTCACTTCGCTGTCACTCAAAGCAAGAGAGTGCTAGGAGGCCTGTCGAGCTTGGAGAAGCTTGTATTGGGAAACTGTATACACAGCAATGGTTGTTAAAGACCGACAAAAGTCGCGGAAGAGGTGGTGTGAGAGGAACTCTCCCAAGCGCGTCGATAGTTGCGTTCATATACTGGAGAGACTCCAGGCCCCACGGCACGAAATGTTGAACACATGGGTGAGTGGAGTCAATCCAGTCTATCAGAACCACCGCACGGTCGTACCAAGCATCGCAGGACGACTGCTAAGGCGAATGACGTAGCCGTAGTCATTGCTTGGTCGGTAAACAGCTGCCGAGCTAGTGAGACATTGCTGTTCTTCACCGTAAAGATCATCGAAGTGGAGGCTTGTGGTTCGCTTAAGCTTCAACACTAAGGCGTACCAATCAATGGCGCAAGTCGGCCTCAGAATTTTCGCACCCACAAAAGTCCATTCTCGTAAGAGCGCATCCATTTGCCGTCGGGAACCGCGTGCTGTGAGCATATGCGCTGCCGCGTCTGTCGCGTGCACCGATCGCTCACATCGAGACGATGCCGAATCGTGGCGGTCCCGAGGCCATGCCGGAAGCCGCAACACCATGCGGCAAAAACTTACGTTATAGGGCACTTTTCACGATGCAAGGCCCTCGAGATTGCTCTGAGATCCACCGTTACGCTCCAATGGAACCGTGGTATCGCGCTCCAATGTGCCGTCAATTCTTGGCTGAAAACTTCGATCAAGTTTGCGTTCACTCCGTAAAATATCATGCCATTCCGAAGCAAGAAATTCGAGCGCTGCGACAAGCTTTGGATCTTTGACAGAGATCTCTGCTACTAAGAAGCATACCCTCTCGAAGCCCACTCTATCAAGTGATCCCTGGAGGCAAGACCCTGAGATAGACCCTCACGATTTTAGTCCCTAACAACGGCGGGAGGCAAGAGCTAGGAGGCGAGTGCCTGAATAAGAGAAAATACGAGCTTGCTTGCACTACAAGAGAAATACCCCGGTTGTGGCAAAACCGTATTCTCACTTTTCCAAACACCCCTCTTGTATAGGCTGCCGAAACTGTGGACCCGTCACCCACTGGAACAGCTGAATCCATTGCTCCACTTATGCATAAAAACTTGGAGACCTGTCGTATGACATCTGGAACGACATCTTTACAGCTGCTGTAAAGAGTAATATAACGTTAAAACTTTTCGTCGACCTCGAAACGAGTCAATCTCATCCTGGGCATTGTATTTCTTGAGGTTCGACTAATTTAATGTAAACGGAGACTGGAGCAAATGTGGACACCATGCCTCTCACATTGAGCATGCCATAGCGTCCGCCTCGAACCCAAGAGAAATAGGACTCCCATAGATGGTGCGATCAGGAGTCGATGTGCATGAGTGAATCACGAGCCCCACAACCGTATCGTGTTCAAGCAATGTAACAAGACACAACCGCCAACCTTGCTATTCAGACTTGCAACAGGGGAAAGCCAGTGTCTCTTTCGTATAACACATACTACAAGACACTACGTGCAAGCCTATTATCTCTTCGAACTATTAACGAGTAGAGGCGAGTTACACATTTTCTTTTCATTCTAGGACGTGTTGAGTGCAACGTACACACTGATATCCGAGGACAAGTCTCTTGTCCTCATCGCACAGTCGGAGTTGGTCACGGTGCATGAAGACTTTGAATGGAATCTAGGCATGGGCCTTTGAACGCTCAAGAAAATCTGTGTTCTTCCAAATACGCACGAGCTTACAATACCACTGTGAAGTTAAGCTTCCCCTCATTTACAGAGACCGCACGCTTGTAGCCAGGTTTTGTGCAACATGAGAGCGCGCTTCGGGCGCGGTCGGGGTTTCACAGCCACAGCCGATGCATTTCGGACCTGTGTTCTTGCTATAATCGTCACCGCGCCCCATCGAAACTTAGCCATCTTCGACACTGTGAACCTCGACACGAATTTCCAGAGCCACACATGGCGTGCGTTTCATTCAGGAGCCTTTGGCATACTTGGTCTGATTCTAAGTCCTCTCAACTACCCAAAGGCTGGTTGTTATAATGCAAAGCTGAAAGGCAACAAGGGCCGGCAATGCATGCCGCAACCGCATCAAACCTCTACACATGGGCGAAGAACAGACTGAATCGTAGTATTGCGAAAACTCAGTAGGGAAACTGATCCAAGTTTAGATCTTGCCAATCCCAGATCTGCTCCATACCGCCCATGTCCAGGGCCGTTGCACTTCCGAACGAATTTTGCGCCAGAAACTGATCCACGTCGAAAGATACGTCGCTCGTATATGGCATCGCAGGGACCGGCTCCATCGGGATAGATGTTGCTGACTGTTGGGGTGGGTGGTCGAGTGTGGCGATGGAGTCCCGTGAAGAAGTGTTATGCACAAGAGGTGGAGGCTCGAGTGTGTGGATCGAAGTTGACGACTGCTTTCGTATACGCTTGCTATTACCGGTGCCGCGCGAGAGCTCAGGGTGGGACTGTACCAGTTTGTAGAGGAAGGCGTAAGACGTTGCGCCAATCTTTGTTGTTAGGCTAAGCTGGTAAAGCATGTCGAGCGAGCCGTCAATGGCGTTGGCCACTTCGTCTCGTCGAGGTAAGCGACATTCGTGGTCGTGAATGATGGCAGAACACAGGATGGTTGCGGTGTCGAAAATCGAAAACACGACAACATGGAATTTGGCGTTGATGGGGAACTCATGGTCAAACAAACGTCGAGCAACCTCAAGAAGGTCAAGAGCTAGATCAATTCCCATCCGCCTAAACTCATCGTCTCGATCGGTCTTCTTGTCGTCTCGCGCCCGCGTAAGGAACGGCTTCATGAAGTCGAGCTTGGCCATATATACCACAGTGTGCAGTTGATGGCGCTGGAACACGAAGTATGGATGCTCGGCATCGAGAGAAGTGTCTGGATCTTTGAGCCGAAAGATCGGGGGTAGTTCGTCAATGAACTTGTCGAGCTCGGCTTGTGCAGTTAGGATCTTTTCGGCAGATAGGGCATCTACGGACTGCGCCTCGCCCATGACAGTATTCAGTCGCCGGCCAAGACTGGCCTGAAGAGCCATGTGGGCGAATGGCGACAGCAGATTTGGCTCCGAGCTAGACTGATCTAGTCGTAAGTTAGGCAGCTTGAAGTTGAGGTTCTTCTGATCTATGAGGTTGGGCCTTCCCAACCAGGCACCCATCTGCCTGCAGCAGAAGTTAGTTTCAATTCTCGTGTTCGTCTTTGCAAGCTCACCAGTCCCAGATATAGAGCAACGCCCATATCCTTCTTCTAATCTCGATGTCGAATTCGCTCAAACCCTCGATATTGGCGTCTCTATCAATACCGAGCTCTTGCGCTTCACGAATCGTACAGCCTAGCGCGTGCCATGATTCCACGATTTTGGACTCGGATTTCAGCCAGGCACCTTTCAAAAACTGTTCTTGGACACGCTCGATGCATGTTTTTGATGCTTCGAAACTTTGACTCAACTGTTCTGCAGCATCCGAGAACCGGTCAGTCAGTTGCTGCAGATTGCAAGCCAGCTCAAATTCAATCATTTTTCGTAACGAAGGAGTGAGGTATTGGACAGAGTACGCGCATACTCTCAGTAGCAGACAGGTAAACTCTGGAGACAGGCGCTTGCCAGCGCCTCGATCAGCCCACCATTGTACGTACTGATCGGTGAAAGTAGGGGCGTATATCGTGCTGTATCGATAATTGACAACACCGAGAAAATGATTCACGAAAGCATCTGCACAGGGTTAGCAGAGGGCAATCGTTGCGCGGTTGAAGAGATACGTACCAGTTATCGATCTTGGTGGTATTGCGTACAACACTTGCTCGACGACATCTGCTTTTGTAGGGTCTGACGCTGTTTGCTTCCGCTGATTGACCTGGTCTCGAATCAGTATTCAGCTAACTTCTCACGCTAGAAGAGCGCTCACATCGTCAACAGAGCCAACTTTCCAATGTACATGGCCTGGCATGTAGCCCCAGGCTTTGAGGCCGTCTTCGATTTGTCCTGCCTCGCCACCCTCTGAGGTGGTGGAAATCCCCTCGGACGAATTTGGGTGGCTTCTTTTAAGACTCTTGCTTTCATTCAAACTCTCGCTGAGCACAAACTGTTACCGGGAAATATCAAGTAAGCGCTGGACCACCTACTTACCGTACAGACTCTATCGGGGATTCTTGCTGCGACTTCTTTACGGCGAATTGGCATAGATGAGCGACTTTTCTTGCCTGGCAATGATTACACGGCCATTCGCGGGAACACTATGGATGCCGTCAGCCAGGCTTTGCATGCATGGCGCAATGGCGGTGCTCGCCTTTTGCTTTCGCCGCTGACACTCTGTGCACGAAGTGGTCACTCTGTTGTCTTTCTGAGTCTGCATAGCAAGTACACGAAGGAAAGAGGCGTTGCAAGTGATGTGAGAATCGAAGAACAACTGTTGCTAGAAATGTGTAATATGCTCTTGAGGCGTTCTAGCTTGCGACCTGATGGATCTACGTCCGTCCGTGGGAGGCTGAAAGTCTCTCCACACGATTAGAGACCCCGCTTAACCCCGGGAATTCACGTGATGTGGCAAATTCCGGGAGCATGTCGTAGTGGACCAGTTGCTACCACAAATGTATTCTGCCGGATGAACGACCGACCCTCATGGGCTATGATCCATTCGTACAAGGGGGGTGCCTGAACGGACTGGAATACGAGCCTGCTTGCACTGAGCATCTACTGATCTTTTACAACAGAAAAACCCCGAGTGTGGTAAACTCGTATTCCAGTCCGTTCAGGCACCCCCCTTGTAAGACAGGAAATCATAACTGTGAAAATGCGGTAAGAGCAATATCCAGGGGAGTGGGCGATTAACAGCTGATCCTGACCCCGTGCACAAACTCGGCCGAGCTTTTCGCGTAGCCTAGGCAGGGCTGTTATTCAAGGTACACCAGAGGCCTCCAGGCCAGGCGGCAGGTCGGCCGGCCATGGACTTAGTGTCGGCAAACCTGGGTTTGAAGCTAAGCTACACATAGCAGAGTCCCTGCGCTAAGGCACACTAGGCCCTAAACGCAAGGTTGCTAAACTTAAGCAAATAAAAATAAATACAATAATAAACTAAAATCTATTCTTACTCTATTACTAATCTATTTTAATACAAAACTAACTTACTTAGCTGCCTACTATAGCTACCCCTAACACTTTTTACATGCCTAACAGTGCCTCTACTCTAGCTAACTATGTAAGCTACTAACTAAAATCTATTTTTAGTCTAATTCTAATCTATTTTAGATTGCCTATTGTGCCTATCTTAACTGTTCTACTATGCTGCTAGGCACCCTAGCGTTTAAGATTATTTATAGCTAGGTTGTCCTCTACTATAGTAAGCAACGCTGCTGCTAAGAGGAAGAGGAGGGCTACCTATGCTTAGTAAGTAAAATCTATTTATACTCTATTAGGAATACATTTTACTAATATATACTAGATTTTTGTTAGAAATTACAACGTGCTTAAAAACTACATTCTTAACATGTATAGCATAGAAGTAGTTAAAACTCTAGCTAGCTACTCTACTAACTAGAGCTTAATTGTAATCTACTGTAAGTCTATTTCTAATCTATTTATAGCCTATTTCTTTAACTCTTATTAGGATTCTACAACTTAATTATAGAAGAATATAATAACTAGATCTAAGATTAGGTGTATTAGGCTAGGCGTAAGTTTAGTAGCCTAAATGCATTTTAAATGCATATTTAATCTATTTTAATAGGTTGTCTTATAGCTCTAGAGCAGGCTGCATCTACAATAATATTCTGCTTCCTAGTTATGCGTTACATAATTAGGGCTTAAGAGGGGGACCTCTATATTAGCAGCATAGCTAACATCCTTATTGCTTATAGAGAGCCTAACCCCTATGCTACCTACTGTGCTGCTAACTGCTGTAGTAAGTCTATTGCAATCTAATTATAATCTATTGCTAATGCATTTCTCTAGCCTGTAACTTTAATAAGTGCACTAACACTAATACTGCCTATAAGAGCAGGCGCTTCTTTAATTAGCCTATATAAACTGTACTAAAGGTAAGATTAGTTATAAATATATTAAGAATAGATTCTTATATTTATAGAAATAGAAAGCAATTTGCCTACTATTCTTTAAAGTTAAAATGTTCTCTGCCCTTGCAACCTAAGTTAAATAAATAATACTAATGTTTCTTAACCCTATAAACGCTGTATAGTACTTCTTAGCTATATAACTTAAGTATAGCCTAGCATTAAATAAGGTTTAGCTAGAAGTTGTAAGGATACGCTTATAATAGCTTTTAAATAGATTATAGCACAAACCTTTCCTTTCTACTATTATTTCTTAGGCCTTGTTACAGTGTAGAGTGGCATATTAAGCAGTTATATAGCAGGGCTACCTGCTAATTTATCTAAGGCCTTAGTACTATAAGAAGACTCTAACTTAGTGTTAGAAGACTCTAACTTAGTGTTAGAAGACTCTAATTTAGCGTTAGCTTGCTGCAGACTAGCAGAATAGGTTAGCAATAGATTTAAAACGCCTTCTAAGTTGTTTACTAGACGCTCTATTAACTTGTAAAAAGGAGCTAATGCTAGGATTATTGCAGTGCAAGCTTAACTACCTTTCCCTACAGGTAGGTTGTACTTAGGATAGAAGTTTTAAATGTGTATAGAGAGTACGCTCTTATTACTAAAGCATCTGTTACAATCTACAGAACACGAGAAGGATTTGTCTAATTACAGTAGCTGCGGCACAGTGATTATAACAACAGAATAAACACAAGTAAGCAACAATTACAGCGTTAGCACTTAGCGAGAGACTAAGGGAACACGTGACCTAATTAGGGCTTGGCGCAATTAGTATAATTAGTGCTTAGTGCAATTAGAGGATGCACAACACTAATTAGTCTGTATTACTACTACTATTATTAAAGTATATAGTTTGTAGGAACACAACTCTTACATTTTATATTTAACCTTGTTAATTAACTTTGTTATTAGAATATCTTAATCTTGCTTGTAAAATAGATAGTCTACTCTATACTCTTCCTTGCAACCTAAGTAGCTAAGGTCCTAGATGCATACTACTTACCCCTTCTAGTTCTCTACTCTTGTATTTATCTCTAAGACCTAATTAAACAATTACTTACAGACTTTGTCTAAAGTGTAACCTTAACATTTTAAACACCCTTAAGATAAGTACTTTAGGAACCTGTGCTACTCCTAGCAGCTCTTACTTAAGTAATGTTAATATAGATGTGCCTGTTACGCATAGCACTATAAATGTTGCTAAGCCTAACACTTACAATAGCAAACAAAGCAAGCTTAATAACTAGCTTCTGTAGTTTAACTTATTCTTTAAGTTTTAAGGAAGTAAGATTCCTAACAATAAATGTGTTATGCTAGCTGCTAGCTATATGCATAGCAACGCTTTTAAATAGATTAAGCCCTTCCTTTAGAAGGCTATATTAGATAAGTGTCCTAACAAAATCTTAGTCTAGTTTAATAACTTTAACAAATTTAAAAAAATAGTTAAACTAATCTTTAGAGTCTTAAATAAACTAGCTATTGCATATTGCAATATCTAACGCATTAAACAAAACTAGTCTGCAGCTAACTATGCTGTAGAGTTCTAATAACTTACTACTAATATAGAGTAGAACAACACTATGTTAATAACTATGTTTAAATAAGGTCTTAAGCCTAAAGTTAAAGAAGAACTAATGCGCACTAGCGCTAGTACTAACACCTTAGACAAACTAGTTAATAAAGCAATTAGCATTAATGTTAAGCTATACAAGCTTTAGATAGAATTAAGGGATAACCCTAGAGCGCATATTGTAACTAAGGTTAATAATTGCCTACCTCTATACAACTAGTAGCGCAACAACCTAAACTAAGGAAATTAAGGCAACTATAACAACTACTAATCTAATAGTAGTTAACACATCTACAGCAACACGCATAGTAGATACTATAGACCTAAAGCTATAGACTTCTTAAACCTTAATAAGGGACTAAGCCTACCTAGACGCTAGAACAAAAGGAGTAAAAGAAGCAACAACTTAGGCAATAGGAATAACAAAACCTATTATAACTATAGCAAAATAGGCTACTTTGCTAGGAACTACTATATAAAGAATAAGGTTCTTTAGTAGATTAATATACTATCCTGTTGTTATAAAGACACAGATGCTAGTAATAAATAGAAAGTAATTACTAATAAAGTAGGACAACTTATAGAAGACCTAGAGTTTAGTTCTAAAGATAATACAGAATATATTAAGCCTTCTAAGCGCGCAGCAACACCTTATAAGGAATTATAAGAATATTAAAATAAGATAGACAACCTCCTAGATACAATAGAAAGAATTCTAGTCTAAGTAGAATCTAGATTAGCACGCTGCTACTGCTATAAGAGATGCTACTACACTTAACAAGATTAAGAGCGTAACAAAAATAATAAAGCATATTATAACATATTCTAATCCCTTGTACACTAGCTAACACTACTACTTAAGTATGTAAGGCTAAGATATAGCCTTAACGTAATTATTCAAGAACTTAAGGAGGACCTTATAGGCTGCTAGCGCCTTATTAATAAAATTAATAACAAACTAGAAGAAGAAAACTAGTACAATTAGAAATTATAACGCACGTAGAACTATATAATAAGCTAGCTACCTTTAGCTACTATTAACCCTTATATATAGTACATCCTAGATTCCTAGAACCCTAAATATGTAAATCTTTTATAAACAGTATATAGAGATAATAGGTACGCAATACACTATAAAGATAAGTTAGAAGTGCACTACTTTCTATTACTCTGTAACTACTATTGCGTATAATAGTATAAGTGCACTAACAACTTTTATAATATTTATTTAATTAACAAACACAACTACGTTATATTCTCTAGAGATAATAACTTAACTACAGCAACACGCATGCAGCTGCTAGTTAATAGCAACTACTTTAACAACTACTAGCAGTTATGCCTTAATCTTAGATGTAGGAAGCACTAAGGTGTAAAAGCATTTAAAGGGTTTAGAACAGATAACAAGTCTTTTTTAGAGGAATAAACAAGGGTACCTAGAATCTTGCTATTAACTCTATTAGAACCTATAACCTTATTAAGCTCCTTATTATGTTAAATAGGAAGAAGCTATTAGCACTTTTAGACTTAGAAGTACAAGGGAACTACGTTTCCTTATGCAAAGTATAGCTAGCTAGACTACGCCCCTTATGTAAAGAATACTTATATTAGCTCTAAGTAGCTAATAGAGAACTAATGCTAGGAGAAGCAGTTATAATATACAAAGTTAAGTGCTAACCCCTCTAAATATAAGGATACTATAAGCTGTTATTACTAGACGTCTTAAGTATAGCTACTTACAATGTTATATTAGGATTACTATAGTTATAAAAGCACAACCTACAGATTAATTAGAAAGATTAATAGCTTTTATTTAAAGGGTGTAGATGTAGCATAACTACACACTAGCCTACGCAACCTACGCTAGAGTTAGTAGATAAGAAGGAGATTAATAATATCTCTTTAAACTATTAGATGTGCTAAGATAGAGCAGTTAATTATATAGACCTAGAAAGCCCCTTAACAATAATTAAGGAGAAAGATAGTGCAACTTCTGCTATACTAGATGTATACTATTAGTACGCCTAGATGTTTAAAGAAGAGCTATCTGTAAAAGCGCTACTTAAGCATTAATTTTAGAATTGTAAGATTAAGCTCTAAGAAGAGAAAGAACTACCCTTTAGGCCTATATACTAGTTATCTAAGAAAGAGCTTAAGATACTAAGAAACTATATTAAAGAGAACCTTGTAAAAGAATTTATTAGAAAATCTAAATCTCTAGTAGGATTCCCTATTCTATTTGTACTAAAGAAATACAGCAAACTACAACTTTGCATTAACTACTAAAAGCTTAACAATATTACTATTAAGAATTAGTATCTACTGCCTAATATAATAGAACTATAAGACTAGTTATTAGAAGTAAAGTTCTTTACTGCACTTAACCTACGCAGAGCGTACAACCTTATACACATAAAGAAAGGCAAAGAATAAAAGATAGCATTTAGAACCTATTATAGACACTTTAAGTATATAGTTATACTATTTAAGCTAAATAATACACTAGCAGTTTACTAGGCTCTTATTAACAATATACTATAGGCACACCTAGACGTTACTATAGTAGCCTACCTTAATAATATCCTAGTGTATAGTAAGACACTAGAAGAACACAAGGTCTATGTATAATAAGTATTAGAATGCTTAGCAAAAGCAGACCTTAGGCTAAAGCTAGAAAAGTGCAAATAGCATAAGAACAAAGTAGAGTTTCTTAGCTATATTATAAGAAGGTACAAAGTTAAGATAAGTAAAACAAAGATATAGGTAGTAAAGGATTAGCTAATACCTAAAACTATTAAGAATATTTAAAAGTTTCTTAGGTTTGTTAACTTTAACTAACACTTTATTAAGGATTACTCTTATAGGGCCTTACTACTTACTAAGCTTACGCAGAAGGACGTACTATTTAAGTAAAAATAAGCATAGAAAGACGCATTTTAATTACTTAAGTAAGTATATATAGAGCTACCTACTATAATTATATTTAAGAGCAGAAAGCTGCTTTAACTTAAAACTAATGCCTTAGATTTAGCATTAGGAGCATACGCAACTTAGGAACAAGATAGCTTATAGCACCTAATTGCCTACTACTTATATAAGTTTACAAAACCTAAAGAACGCTACAATATACACAACAAAGAACTCTTAGCAATTATATCTACTTTAGAATATTAGAGAGTCTATATAAAAAGTTGCTTAAACCTTACTATCTATACAGATTATAAGAATCTAGTACAGTTTACTATAACTAAAGTACTTAATTAGAGATAGGTTTAATAGGCTAAACTGCTAAGATAGTACAAGTTTAAGATCCTGTACACGCTAGAAAGAGACAATAGTAGAGCTAATACACTTAGTTAATAACATAACCTTGCAGGAACTAAGACAATTAACAAATATGCTATACTTAGAATTAATAAGGATAGGTTGTTAGGACTATTATAGCATCTTAATAATATAATACAGGTTTAAGCAGAACAGCGTATCTTATTAAAAGTACTAAAAGAATTATAGAAAGAAATTATAGCTAGTTACTATAATAACCTGCTTTACAGACACCCTAGTATTACAAGAATAATAGAACTTATTAAGAAACACTACAAGTTTCTAAATATAAAAGACAAGGTTACTAAGTATATTAAAGATTGTGTAGACTGCTAGAAAAACAAACACAGCACACACACTAAATATAAAGAAGCATAGGTAATAGAGCTACTAATAGCCTCTTAGATAAATATTACAATAGACTTTGTTACGCAGCTACCTATCTCTAAGGACCCTATTATAGGATATAGCTATAACTTAATCTTTGTTATAGTAGACAGATTTATAAAAGCTGCAGAAATAATACCCTTCTAACACAGTTATACTGCAGAGCAGCTTACTTAAGTATTTCTAGACTAAGTTATTAGGCATTATAGTATTCCTAAATTAATTATTAGTAATAGAGACAAGCTCTTTACGTTAAACTATTAAACCACGCTATTAGCAGCTATTAGTACTAAGAAAAAGCTATCTACAGCCTATTATCTACAAATAGACAGATAGACTAAACGCACAAATTAGACTATAGAAACATTTCTACAAATATATAGCAACTAGCAGTAAGACAACTAGGTTTTACTGTTACCTATAGCACAGATTGCATATAACAACAAGTTATTAGAAGTAATAGGCGCAATACTATTCTTCTTAAATTATAGGAGACACCTAAATCTCTTTACTAGAGCACTAGATACGCTAATACAAATAGAATTAGCAATCTCCTTAGTTTAGAAACTAAAGGAAGTACACAAGAAAACACTAGAAAACATTAGCAAAGCTTAAGAACAAGCAATCTCTTATATTAACTAGAAATAAAAAATAGCACCTTAGCTAAAAGAGGGAGATAAAGTCTATCTCCTTATAAAAAACCTTTAAACGCAAAGATTTACAAAAAAACTAGATTATATTAAAGTTAGACTATTTTTTATTTCTAAGCAGATAAGCCTAGTTAACTATAGACTTGCCTTGCCTAAGAATGCAAAGATCTATCTAGTGTTCTATATATCCTTATTAGAACTAGCTAACTCTAGAACGCTAGTTTAGAAGGACTTCTACTATTAGGTTAACGTTAACAACAAGTAGGAAGTTGAAAAAATAATACAACATTGCAACATTAGTAACAGTAACAAATACCTAGTTAAATAGTTAGGTTACCTAGACTTAGAAAACACATAGGAACTAACTGCGCACCTTACAAACTACTAGCAGATATTAAAGCAATTTAAAGAGACTAATTAGGCAAAGCTACGTTGCTCTCCTAGTACTCTAATAGATAACCTTTAAAGGCACCCTAGGTACTAGGTAACAATAAGAACTTGTTAGACAAACCTGTTAACTTAATAGTCCCTATCTCTAGCTGTTCTTGCTCTTTAATACTATGCTCCTCTACTGCAATAGCCTCTTTAGTATAATAGTCTAATAAATCTATTTGTTGTTGCAACTGCTCTTTGCGTATACAAGCTACACGCAGGTCCTCTATAGCCTTTTTAGATACCTAGAGCACTTTAGTTTACACTTTGCAACTCTCTTTTATACAAACCTACAACTTCTCTTTTTTAGACACTAGTTAAGTAAACTTAGATTAAGTTACCCTTATATTATAACGCTGCCCTAGACAGACACACTTGCTGCACTTCTTAGACTAAATGTAAATCTTGCATACATAGTTGTGCTTTACATAGGTTTTATATTTCTGCACTATAATCTCTCTAAAGGATTTTATAAATTTATATAGACAATAATAGTAAGCTAAACTTAAGATAGTTAGTTGTTTTAGCATTGTTAAGACTTACTTAATAATTAAGGAAGGGCCTTGCGTTATATAAATAAGCTTAAGAGACTAAGCTAAGACAGAAGGGGGATAGTGTTACAATCTACAGAATATAGGAAGGATTTGTTTAATTATAGTAGCTGCAGTACAGTGATTATAACAACAGAATAAACATAAGTAAGCAATAATTACAGCATTAGCACTTAGCAAGGGACTAAGGGAACACGTGACCTAATTAAGGCTTGGCGCAATTAGTATAATTAGTGCTTAGTGCAATTAGAGAATGCAAAACACTAATTAGTCTGTATTACTACTACTATTATTAAAGTATATAGTTTGTAGGAACACAACCTTTATAGTTTGTGTTTAACCTTATTAATTAACTTTGTTATTAGAATATCTTAACCTTGTTTACAAAATAGATAGTCTACTCTATACTCTTCCTTGCAATCTAAGTAGCTAAGGTCCTAGACGTATACTACTTACCTCTTCTAGTTCCCTGCTCTTGTATTTATCCCTAAGACTTAATTAAGTAATTACTTACAGACTTTGTCTAAAGTGTGACCTCAACAGCATCTCTGTAAATAGATTTAGAAGGTATTATTAATTAATTATAAGCAAACTTACACTACAAAGAACTTTACTTCCTTTTTTCTAACTAGCGTAATAGAAGATCTCTTCTTTATATAACTTGCAATTTTTGCCTGCTCTAATTAGAGCTAACTTGGGCATCCTAGCAGGTAGCTCCTTAAGGGATGCGTATAGGTGATAGAATAACTGTAACTAGTTATAAATAGATTTATAAGTAGTTCTAGTAAACTTACAAATTTCTTTAGAGCCTTTGCTATTGTAGAGGTAGATAACAAAGTAAGAACTTTGTAGGTGTTAAGCTTTTATAGTTGTAAATAATACGTTATCACTTTAAAGAAAGGGGTTCTGCTAAACTAATTTAGAATAGATTTATAATGTGTTCTTAGTCTAATTATAGATTCTCTTTCTAGCTAAGTGTATGCCTTTGTTCTTCTAGCTCTAACTTCTTTTCTTTAATTTAAAGAAGGTCTCTTTAATTCTTTAGGTGCTCTTAATTTATTTTCTCTTTTAATTTAAACTCTTCTTTTTAAAGTAATAGCTGTGCCTGTTAAAGGTTTAGCTCCTTCTAACCTTATTAGAGTGTTTAGTTTAGAAGAAGAGCTTGTTGTTGCAGTAAGACTCTAGAATACGTTTAGATACGCTGGTAAATGGGTACGGCGTACTATGGGGTATAGTAGGGGTAGGGGAGGAGCCGCACAGACCAGTGGTAGGTGTAGGGGAGGGGCTGCACAGACTAGTGGTAGGTGTAGGGGAGAGGCCGCATTGACTAGGAGTAGGTGTAGGGGAGGGGCCGCATTAACTAGGAGTAGGGGCAGGATAGGGGCCGCACAGACTAGTAGTAGGTGTTAGGTAGAGTAGGGTGTACCTAAGGGGCACCTAACTGTAATAATTATACGTGATATCACTCAGATCTCTTAGGCCTCTCTCTTAGATCTCTTAGGTCTCTCTTAGATCTCTCGGATCTCCCAGATAAGATGAGAATCGATCTAATCTAACTAGCTAGATCTCTCTCAGATCTCTCGGATCTCCCGGATGAGTTGAGAATCGATCTGATCTGACTGGCTAGATCTCTCTCAGATCTCTCAGATCTCTTAGATGAGTCAGATCCTCTATCACCTAATGTACCCAACACCTACCACTAGTCTGTGCGGCCCCTCTCCCGCCCCTACTCTTGCCATATGTGGAGCCTGCCCTACACCTACCTCTACCACATGTGGACCCTGCCCTACACCTACTCCTACTACATGTGGACCCTGCCCAGCCCCAACCCTCTTAGCAAGAGGTTAGCGTGGGTAGGGGCTAGGTAGAGGTAGGGTACCTCACGTGACGTACCTAACCCCTACCCAGACCGTACCCATTTGCTAGCCTACGTTTAGAAAGCATTTATAATAGCTTGTAGAGGTTATACATAGGTAGTAGTAAAGATCTAATTAGCAATAACCTTGCAGGTAATAATTGTACTATTAAAACAGATTGCGACCTAGACTAAGACTGTAGAGTAGCTACCTTAGATCTGCTCCTCTTTGCTTGTAGCGTCTAAATGTAACTAGAAGAGTTAGACACTACTAAGAGAGTATTATTATTATTATTATTATTAGGGATTTTAATAACCTTCTAAAAGTGCTTTGCTTTGTGTTCTAAATGGATTTTAGTATACTATTATTTAGTATAAGATAGAATATACTCTACTCTCTTCCTTAGTTTAAAAAGAAGCGTTAGCTAGCACTTTGTGTTATTTAATAAGATTGACAAACTCTATGCTGCTTATAGCAATTAAACTCTTTAATATTCTGTAGGTCTATCTGCATAGCACTTTAGACAATTCAAATACACTGCTAATTCATTTAGAATTAGTTTTTATGTCTTACTTCTTAATTATTTAGAGTAGATTACAATTCTTTCTAGTTTAGTAGGACTTTTGTCTAGCTTACTCTACTACATTTAAGGTTTGCTCTAGTCTATTCTATAGGTCTTTAGGCATAGAGCTATTACATGCTACTAAGCTAGCTGCAATAACTAGTATCTTCTTATGCTAGGCCTAGTTTTAAAGCACTAGGTTGTCCTTTTTAGAGGCTAAAGTTATTTAGAATACGTTCTAAACAGATTTAAGGCTCTTATATATTATAAGGTTAGCAAGTTAATTGTACTTAGACTTTAACTTTGCTTAAAGAAGCTAACAAGCTCTACCCTAGCTTAAATAAGTAGTATAGGGTTGTTACGATCTAGAGGAGAGGTTGCAGGGATAAAAGGTTATCACTAATAATGCAACATAAATTAGCAGAACACCTAGCCTTAGTTACGTACAGTCCTACAAATTCCTACACATAGTTAAGAGCTAAGACTGTAGGACAGTAGTTATATAACAACCTATAGTTTCTATAAAAGTCCTACAGTTCTTATAAGGCCCCCTATAGGACTTAATAGAAAACTAAAGAACAGTATAAGACAGCAATAGTATATAGCATATAGAAACACAACCCTTATAGTTTGTGTTTAACCTTATTAATTAACTTTGTTATTAGAATATTTTAACTCTATTTACAAAATAGATAGTCTACTCTATACTCTTCCTAGCAACCTAAGTAGCTAAGGTCCTAGACATATACTACTTACTTCTTCTAGCTCCCTGCTCTTGTATTTATCCCTAAGACCTAATTAAATAATTACTTACAGACTTTGTCTAAAGTGTAAAACTTAACATTTCAAACACCTCTAAGATAAGTACTTTAGGAACCTGTGCTACCTCTAGCAGCTCTTGCTTAAGCAATATTAACATAGATATGCCTGTTACACACAGCACTATAAACGTTACTAAGCCTAACACTTACAATAGCAAACAAAGCAAGCTTAATAACTAGCTCTTCTAGTTTAACTTGTGCTTTAAATTTTAAGAAAGTAAGATCTCTAATAATAAATGTGTTATACTAGCTGTAAGCTATATACGTAGCAACACTTTTAAATAGATTAAGCCCTTCCTTTAGAAAGCTATGTTAGATAAGTGTCCTAACAAAATCTTAGTCTAGTTTAACAACTTTAACAAATTTAAAAAAATAGTTAAACTAATCTTTAGAGTCTTAAACAAACTAGCTATTACATGTTATAACATCTAACGCATTAAATAAAACTAGTCTGCAGCTAACTATACTACAGAGTTCTAACAACTTACTGCTAATATAGAGTAGGACAACACTGCGTTAATAACTATATTTAAACAAGGTCTTAAGCCTAAAGTTAAAGAAGAACTAATATGCACTAGCGCTAGTACTAACACCTTAAACAAACTAGTTTATAAAGTAATTAGCATTAATATTAAGCTATATAAGCTTTAAATAGAATTAAGGGACAACTCTAGAGCGCGCGTTGTAACTAAGGTTAACAATTACCTGCTTCTACGCAACTAGTAGCGCAACAACCTAAACTAAGAAAATTAAGGCAACTATAACAACTACTAATCTAATAGTAGCTAATATATCTATAGTAACACATATAGTAGATACTATAGACCTAAAGCTATAGACCTCTTAAACCTTAACAAGAGACTAAGCCTACCTAGACACTAGAACAAAAAAAGCAAAGGAAGCAACAACTTAGGCAACAGGAATAACAAAACCTATTATAACTATAGCAAAATAGGCTACTTTGCTAAGAACTGCTGTATAAAGAACAAGGTTCTCTAGCAAGTTAATATACTGTCCTGTAGTTACAAAGACACAGATACTAGTAATAAATAGGAAGTAATTACTAAATGTCGCAGTGAAGGTTACACATCGCATGAGTGCCGGATTAGAACACATGGGCCATCACGGATCATCACGGAACCTAATCCTAGAGTACAATCTCCCTCTCCGGAACACTCAGAGATTAATCCTGATACTACAGGTATATAGATGTGATTCTTTACTACAATAATAAGACAAGGAACTTAATCACCTCTTTCACTCATCGATCACTCTTTCTAGTTCTCTCAGCTCCAACACTAAAGAAGTAGAACAACTTATAGAAGACCTAGAGTCTAGTCCTAAGGATAATACTAAGCATATTAAACCTTCTAAGCGCGCAGCAACACCTTACAAAGAATTATAAGAGTATTAAAACAAGATAGACAACCTCCTAGATACAACAAGAAGGGCCCTAGGTTAGATTAGATCTAGCTTAGCACATTGCTACTGCTACAAGGGATATTACTGTACTTAATAACAATAGGAATGCAAAGAAAATAACTAAGCATATTATAACATGTGTTAATCCCTTATGCACTAACTAATACTACTACTTAAGCACTTAAGGCTAATATGTAGCCTTAACACGCTTATTAAAAGACTTAAGGAAGACCTTATAGACTGCTAGCGCCTTATTAATAAAATTAACAACAAACTAGAGGAAGAAAACTAGTGTAATTAGGAATTATAACGCACGCAGAACTATATAACAAGGTAGCTAGCTTTAGCTGCTGTTAACTCTTATACATAGTATATCTTAGATTCCTAGAACTCTAAACACGTAAATCTTTTATAGACTACATATAGAGATAATAGGTGCGCAACGCACTATAAAGATAAGTTAGAAGCGCACTATTTTCTATTGCCTTGCAACTGCTGTTGTGTATAATAGTATAAGTGCACTAATAAATTTTATAATATTTATTTAATTAACAAACGCAACTATGTTATATTCTCTAGAAACAACAATCTAACTGCAGCAACATAAATGCAGCTATTAGTTAATAGTAACTACTTTAATAACTATTAGCAGTTATGTCTTAACCCTAGATACAGGAAGCACTAAGGTGTAAAAGAATTTAAAGGGTTTAGAACAGACAACATGTCTTTTTTAGAGGAACAAATAAGAGCACCTAGAGTATTGCTATTAACTCTATTAGGACCTATAACCTTATTAAGCTCCCTATTATAGTAAATAGGTAGAAGCTATTAGTATTATTAGACTTAGGAGCTTAGGGAAACTACATATCCCTTAGAGCAGTAAAGCGAGCTAGACTCCTTCTACAAAACAAAGAAAAACTATACCTATTATAAGTAGCTAATAGATAACTAATGCTAGAAGAAGGCAGAATTACGCTTAAAGTTTAAGGTGTACCTCTCTAAGTACAGAATTACTATAAGGTAATGTTACTAGACATTCTAGGCACAGCTACCTACAATATTATACTAGGACTACTATAGTTACAAAAGCACAACCTACAGATTAACTAGACAGATTATTAGCTTTTATTTAAAGGGTGTAGATATAGTATAACTACACGCTAGCCTACACAACCTACGCTAGAGTTAGTAGATAAAAAGGAGATTAACAACATCTCTTTAAACTATTAGATGCGCTAAGATAGAGCAGTTAATTATATAGACCTAGAAAGCCTCTCTACAATAATTAAGGAGCAAGATAGTGCAACTCCTGCTATACTAGATATATACTATTAGTACGCCTAGATGTTTAAAGAAGAGCTATCTGCAAAAGCGCTACCTAAGCATTAATCTTAGAATTATAAGATTAAGCTCTAAGAAGGGAAAGAACTACCCTTTAGGCCTATATACTAGTTATCTAAGAAAGAGCTTAAGATACTAAGGAACTATATTAAGAAGAACCTTATAAAAGAATTTATTAAGAAATCTAAATCTCTAGTAGAATTCTCTATTTTATTTGTACTAAAGAAAGACAGCAAACTACAACTTTGCGTTAACTACTAAAAGCTTAACAACATTACTATTAAGAATTAGTATCTACTGCCTAATATAATAGAACTATAAGACTAGTTATTAGAAGTAAAGTTCTTTACTGCACTTAACCTGTGCAGAGTGTACAACCTTATACGTATAAAGAAAGGTAAAGAATAGAAGACAGCGTTTAGAACCTATTATAGATATTTTAAGTATATAGTTATACTATTTAGGCTAACTAATACACTAGCAGTTTACTAAGCTCTTATTAAGAATATACTATAGGCATACCTAGACATTACTATAGTAGCCTACCTTAATAATATCCTAGTGTATAGTAAGACACTAGAAGAACACAAGGTCTATGTATAATAAGTATTAGAATGCTTAGCAAAAGCAGACCTTAGGCTAAAGCTAGAAAAGTGCAAATAGCATAAGAACAAAGTAGAGTTTCTTAGCTATATTATAAGAAGGTACAAAGTTAAGATAAGTAAAACAAAGATATAGGTAGTAAAGGATTAGCTAATACCTAAAACTATTAAGAATATTTAAAAGTTTCTTAGGTTTGTTAACTTTAACTAACACTTTATTAAGGATTACTCTTATAGGGCCTTACTACTTACTAAGCTTACGCAGAAGGACGTACTATTTAAGTAAAAATAAGCATAGAAAGACGCATTTTAATTACTTAAGTAAGTATATATAGAGCTACCTACTATAATTATATTTAAGAGCAGAAAGCTGCTTTAACTTAAAACTAATGCCTTAGATTTAGCATTAGGAGCATATGTAACTTAGAAACAAGATAGCTTATAGCACCTAATTACCTACTACTTACGTAAGTTTATAGGACCTAAAGAACGCTACAACGTGCATAACAAAGAACTCTTAGTAATTGTATCTACTCTAGAATATTAGAAAGTCTACGCAGAAAGTTGCTTAGACCTTACTATCTATACAGATTACAAGAATCTAGTATAGTTTACTACAACTAAGGTACTTAATTAGAGATAGGTTTAATAGGCTAAACTACTAGAATAGTATAAGTTTAAGATCCTGTACACACTAGAAAAAGATAATAGTAGAGCTAATGCACTTAGTTAATAACACAACCTTGCAGAAACTAAGACAATTAACAAATATGCTATACTTAGAATTAATAAGGATAGGTTGTTAGGACTATTACAGCAGCTTAATAATATAATGCAGGTTTAAGCAGAACAGCGCATTCTATTAGAAGTAATAGAAGAATTATAGAAAGAAATTATAGCTAGTTACTATAATAACCTGCTTTACAGACACCCTAGTATTACAAGGATAATAGAACTTATTAAGAGACACTATAAGTTTCTAAATATAAAAAATAAGGTTACTAAGTATATTAAAGATTATGTAGACTACTAGAAAAATAAACACAGCACACACACTAAATATAAAAAAGCACAGGTAATAGAGCTACTAACAGCCCCTTAGATAAATATTATAATAGACTTTGTTACACAGTTACCTATCTCTAAGGACCTTGTTATAAGATATAGCTATAACTTAATTTTTGTTGTAGTAGACAGATTTACAAAAGCTGTAGAAATAATACCCTTCTAACATAGTTATACTACAGAGCAGCTTGCTTAAGTATACTTAGACTAAGTTGTTAGGCATTACAGTTTTCCTGACTTGATTATTAGTAATAGAGACAAACTCTTTATGTTAAACTATTAGACTACGCTATTAGCAGCTATTAGCACTAAAAAGAAGCTATCTACAGCCTATTATCTGTAAACAGATAGACAGACTAAACATATAAATTAGACTATAGAAATATTTCTATAAATATACAGTAACCAGCAGCAAGACAACTAGGTTTTGCTGCTACCTATAGCACAGATTATATACAATAATAAGTTATTAGAAGTAATAGGCGCAATACTATTCTTCCTAAATTATAGAAGACACCTAAATCTCTTTACTAGAGTACTAGACACGCTAGTACAAACAGAGTTAGCAATCTCCTTAGTATAGAAACTAAAGGAAGTACACAAGAAAACGCTAGAAAATATTAGTAAAGCTTAAGAATAAGTAATCTCTTATATTAACTAGAAACAAAAAACAGCACCTTAGCTAAAAGAGGGGGATAAAGTCTATCTCCTTATAAAAAACCTTTAAACGCAAAGACCTATAAAAAAACTAGATTATGTTAAAGTTAGACTACTTTTTATTTCTAAGCAGATAAGCCTAGTTAACTATAGACTTGCCCTGCCTAAAGATGTAAAGATCTATCTAGTGTTCTACATATCCCTATTAGAACTAGCTAACCCTAGAACACTAGTTTAGAAGGACTTCTACTACTAGGTTAACATTAATAACAAGTAGGAAGTTAAAAAAATAATACAACATTATAATATTAGTAATAGCAATAAATACCTAGTTAAATAGTTAGGATATCTATAATTAGAAAACACCTAGGAACCTATAACTTACCTTATAAACTGCTAACAGCTATTGCGCTAGTATTACTAATATTAGAATCTAATAGTAGAGGGTATGTCCCCTAGTTAAGACTAAGCAACCTAGGCATTAACCTGTTCTTAAGCGTAGTAACGTTATTAAGCAACACTTCTTATTGCTCTAGCTGCTTAATATCCTTAATAAATTGTGTACTTATATTAAAGAACTGTTGTTTATAACACTTTAGAAATTTCTTCTGCTTATACACGCAACCTAACTTTGCGCGCACTGCCTAAAGAGCAGCTATTGCTGCCTCTTCTGCTTTAGTAGCTTTGTCTTCTATTTGTTCTAACTGCAATATTTTGTTATTAATTTTAGTAAAATCTAGAATAGAGAGATCTACTAGTTTATATTTCTGTATGCTATTGTATTTGCAGTTACTACACTTTTTATGCAGTAATAACATCTTACAAGGCTTTCTCTTCTTAGCGCAGTACTTGCAGGCAACTATAGCAAGATATCTAATGTTGTTTATTTAGGTTCTAGTTGTGTGTCTTGCTTAGGTACTCTTAGAAACTATTAGTTAATTTATAGGGACATAAATTATAGAGGAGAAGGATAGTGTTATAATCTAGAGGAGAGGCTGTAGGGATAAAAGGTTATCACTAATAACGCAATATAGATTAGTAGAACACCTAGCCTTAGTTACGTGCAGTCCTACAAATTCCTATACACAGTTAAGAGCTAAGACTATAAGACAGCAGTTATATAATAACCTATAGTTCCTACAAAAGTTCTATAGTTTTTATAAGGCCCCCTATAGGACTTAATAGGAAACTATAGGACAGTATAGGACAGCAATAGTATATAGCATGTAGGAACACAACTCTTATAGTTTGTGTTTGTCCTTGTTAATTAACTTTGTTATTAGAATATCTTAACCCTGCTTGCAAAACAGATAGTCTACTCTATACTCTTCCTAGCAACCTAAGTAGCTAAGGTCCTAAACGCATACTACTTACCCCTTCTAGCTCCCTGCTCTTGTATATATCCGTAAGACCTAATTAAACAATTACTTACGGACTTTGTCTAAAGTGTGAAACTCAACAAGGGTACTCCTAGAGTAGCTTTGTTAAGTAAGTAATAAAAGTGTATAATATAGAAATGTATGCAGTTTATTAACTACTCTCTCTAATCTTGCTTGTAGTTGTTAACTAAAGTAAGGTACTAACTAAATCCTAGAGTTAATAAGCGCTGCTTAAATTAGATAAGAATAGATTTAGAATGTATTTACCTAACATCTGCTTTATACACATATTAACAGTAGTTCTAATAAAGCCCTTATTGTGTAAGTGTCTCTAATAGACTACCTTACTACTATACTACTTTATAAGTGTAAAGAACATCTTAAAGGCAAGATAGTAGGTATCTGCACTCTTAGTGCTAGCTTAGATTTAACTAAGTACAATTACTATAATAGATTTAGAATGTGTTAAAAAGGCGTTAGAGGATCTTATATTAATTGTTGTTGGTATAGAATGCAACTATTAGTATCTTAGCCTATCTAGTTTAGAGGCGCTTAAAAGATATATCTATCTAGAATTGCTCTTGTTTAAGTAGGATTTAAGCCTGTCTTGTCTAAAAGCAAACTACTATTATACTAGAAGCACTAGAGATAATATCTTAAATATATACCTAACTTGTAAATAAACTGCAAATAGAGTATAAATAGATTAGAGCACATACAGTTATAGGATCTTAATAGTTTATCTAGTATTTATAGAATACAGCGTCTAATCTATTTTAATATAGAAAGTGTAGTATCTGCTCTTTTTTAATTAAGTAGGTAATACAACTTCTATTAGCAAAGGCAGTATAAATGTCCTTAACTAATATATACCCTCTTAGTTGTAGGAATGCTTTAAACTAAGAGGAGTTAAGAAATCAAGCTAGAACGTATTAGTAATAGATTTTAAATTTATTTTAGATAGACTCTTACACTGTGTTAGACCTAGTGTTAGTATTATTTGTAATACACTAAGTATCTTAGCTATATTACTCTCCTAAGGCTGTAATAGTAGAGGTAGTATATGTTAGTAGGTTCTAGTTAATATAACTGCGTAGAAAGGTGTTTTAGGTATATTGTTAGGTATAACAATATTAAACGTAATAGAGCATAGTTAAGAAACTATATCCCTAAAGCTCTAGAGGTAGTTAACACCTAAAATAGATTAGGAATCTATTAAGAATTAGATGTTGCAAACTTACTACATTACTTTGCCTTTAATGTAGTAGGCTTAATAATATAACATCTAGTCTCTATATTCCTCTTAATAGTAATAGTGCTATTAAAGAGACCTCTTAGGTACTTAATATTAATGTTTAATCTAATACTACTACTAAAGTGCCTCTCTCTTTCTTAGCGTATCTAAGTCTATCTATTGCAGCCTATAAAGTAGGGAGCCTCTTCTATAATTACATTCTTAATAATATTAGAATCTATTCTAGTTTTAATATTATAGATACCTTACTGCTTAAGATTTCTAACAGACAACAGGTTTGCAATTAGGGTAAAATGTAAAGCAACCTTATTGTCTAAACTATCAAAGTGTTCTCTAGTAAAGACTTTTAATAATTAGGATAGATCAGGGTCTAAATAGATTAACAATAGATTAACGCACCTTATTGCCTATTATTAAGGATTAGAGCTGTGCTTTAGTAGAAGGCTCTTTATCTATTAAATCTTATTATATAGTTAACTATCTACCTGTGTATAAGAGATCCTTAGACTAGGCACTAGATGTTAACACATTCTAATCCTAGTACAAAGGTGCTTAAACTATATTATATCTTAACCTCTAAAGAAAGGTAACTTTGTTAGTTTCTAAACTAATCTTTAAGACTAGCAGTATTGCATCTAAAACACATTTAGAATAGATTATATATAGACTTAATTCTACACTTACCTCTAGTGCTCTACACTACATATTTCCTACTAACAGCTATATAGTGTCTTAGTTCCTTACTATAAGAACAACGTACGCTATACTAGACTCTAATATATTTAGGTATAGTAGTAGTGTAGTTACGTAGTTAATAGTTACAGCTATTAATAGCTGTTCTTAGTTATTACTAACTATAAATAGAGTAGTAGTTAGTTATATAATATAAATCTATTGCAAATCTATTACAAAGGCAATTAAAGTCTTACTTCCTCTATACTTGCTTGCGTGCTCTCTACTGCGTCCTCTAGCTCTGCAAATACGTCTCTAAGCTCTAGCTCTTAATTAATTGCACTACTAGGGTTGCCTGTAGCATAATAGGGTATAAAGGAAGCAAACACCTCTATATTATTAGCTATAAGCAGAACTTGCTAAAGAGAATAGACTAGAAATTAGCTCTTAATGCATTTAGAAATAGTTTTATATGTTACGTTCTTTGTATAATAGGCTAGCTATTTATAAAAAATCTAACTAGTGCCTCCTAAACCTAACTATAGTTTAGCAAGACTTAACTCTAAAATTATTAGGTTTTTCTTACTTGATTAGGGTACCCGAGGTTTGCCGACGCTAGGTCCATGGCCGGCTCAACTGCCAACACCCTCCAGGCAGCGTTATTCATGTGAGGGTGACAGCTTTATTCAGTGTTCTCTGCACTGCAACAGTTCG
The DNA here is from genome assembly GCA_039634435.1 of Ascochyta pisi. Classification (NCBI taxonomy): domain Eukaryota; kingdom Fungi; phylum Ascomycota; class Dothideomycetes; order Pleosporales; family Didymellaceae; genus Ascochyta; species Ascochyta pisi. Next base: position 592,677 of record CP113326.1, on the reverse strand, counting down.
TCTATGTCCAACTCACAAAATATCGAAGACTCTTGTATACATCCGGCCAAGCGCGGATGAACATTGGGTGTGAAAGGAATGAACGATGCCAAGCCACGTGCCTTGAAGCGTCCTCGGCTGGTAGTCGCGACCGAACTCCGATGACCTCCGTCCACGTCGATCTTGAGTCGTGCAACACAATCGCACACGAATGTCCTACAACTTGCAATGAGTTCAGATTCACAAGCACGAGTTGTGCCACCAAGTAGACGGAGAGACAAGGCCATTGTTTCTTGTACCCTCTGTCGACGTCGAAAGCTGAAGTGCGATAGGCAACAGCCCTGCAAGACATGCGTTGACAGAGGTCTGGCGCTGTCGTGCACTTATGTTCGCAACACTGCTGCGACCCAAGAGCCGAAAGCTCCTCACAGTGTGCACGATCGCATCGACCAACTGGAGAAGCTAGTGACCACACTTATGAGCGGCAAAGAAGTTGGTCATGGTAGTCCAGCTACGCCAGTAATTCCACACCTACAGCACCTGAGCGAAGAGAATAGTGCAGAGTTACCCAGCACACCAGATCGCGTACGCTTCAACGGTGATACAACAAGTTATACAAACAGTGCACATTGGACCAGCATTCTGGATGGGGTAAGTTGCTTCTTATTCGCAGTATGATTGTATTGACACATCCGCAGATTTCGGAGCTTCGAGAACATCTGGATGACATCCCCACGACGGCTCACTCACGAGATGATACCTCTGCTGATATATCAGGACCTGATCTTTTGTTCGGTCGTCAAAGACATGCATCCAAGCAGGAGCTGCTCGCTGCTCTTCCTCCACGCACTGAGGCAGATCAGTTGATTTCCACGTATTTCGCGTCCATGGACACATCGCCAAGTATGTTCAGATGTTTCGTCTCATCAAATTTAGCTGATTGACAGACGCAGACTTGGTACACAAGCCTACATTTTTGAGAGAAGTCAGTTCTCATCCATGCTTTGCGTTGACATACGCTGACATAAGCTCTAGTATGCCAACTTCTGGAACCGACCGTTCGAGACATCTACTATGTGGCTGGGTTTTTTGTTCGCAATTCTTGCCCTAGGTGCACAGTTTCAAGCCGGCCTTGGTGGCCATGAAGGGCCTCTTCAGGGACCTGCTACGCCTTCGCTGTTCACTGCCCGCATAGATTTCTACCGTGAAAAGCTTGTGCAGTGCCTTGTCCTAGCAAACTACACAAAATGCCCGCCATATACCATCGAGGTTCTTATCCTGTACTTCGGCACCGAGTATTTACGCTCGGCAGATTCCCAGTTCAGCATGTCCATTCTTGTTGGTATTGTTGTCCGAATTGCCTTTCGCATGGGCTATCACAGAGAACCCTCTAGGTTTTCAGATATTTCGCCATTTAGAGCAGAGATGCGGCGCAGGGTTTGGCTTATGGTCATGTCACTCGATCTAGCTCAGTCGTCTCAGGTTGGTTTGCCTCGGCTTATACAGCCGTTCATGTGCGATACTCAAGAGCCCAGAAATTTGTTGGAAGAAGACATCCACGAAAACATCACCGAGCTACCTCCGTCACGACCGGAGATTGAGCTAACCCCTTCTCTTTACACTGTGGTTCTCACTCGCGTGCGGCTTGCACATGCAAAGGTAATGGATCTGATGAACGCTACGTCTCAACCTCCATATCGAGAAGTCATGGAGTTGGACTCTATGTTTCGAGAAGTATACGCGAAGCTACCAGAGTGCGCCAAACCGATACCGGGCGAAGACTTTGACAGCACGCTGTCGCCAGCTTCGATGCGACGTTTCTACCTTGGACTGTCGTTTCTCAAGGCTGAGATCATGCTACACAGACCGTACCTACTACTTGGACGTACAGATTCAAACTATGAATACTCTCGAAGAGTCTGTTTAAATGCAGCAACCGAGATGCTGGGTTTCCAAAGAAAAGTTGATGGTGAGATACGACCTGGCGGCAAACTGTGGTCTCCTGGCATGCAGAGCTTTACAGTAAGCTGGTACATGTCTTCAATCGTGGCACACGATTTTCTACTAGCCACTACCGTCTTGATTCTCGACTTGGACAAAGATCTGACATCACCAATACACCCATTATCCGTGGCTCCAACAAGTGGACTCAAGCTTGATCACGGACCACCAACAAGATCAGAGATCATAGAAGCACTACAAAATGCCTACACCATATGGGCAAAGGCGAGCAAAAGATCACACGAGGCGAGGAAGGTTGCTGCAGCAGTAAAGTTGGTGCTCAGTAGAGCAAACTCAAGCGCACCTGTCGCCTGGCGTAAGTGAAACCTACTGCAGCCCTCATAGATCCGAGCAACTGACAAGCCTTTACAGGAAACGTAGCTCAAGAACAGGTCGACACAGCGTCACCAACATCGTCATTTGACTTTAACGACTTTGCAACCGAAGCCGCAACTTCGGATCATCAGTTTATGAACAACGGCGGCTATGCGAATCCGTTCCTCATGCCTGATGTACCCCTAGATTTGGATGCATTTACGCATACCTTCGGCTGGGTAGGCGACGACACAACGCTCAAACATCAACTCAACCCTCACTGACGATCTTTTGATAGGGCGGGTTTCCATCGGATATTCAACCACACCTACGACCGCCGTACTAAACGCCGAACAATGCGTAATAATTCTGTCTTAACAGGCCTTCTTTCATCATCACACATGAGTTGTGCAAGCAGTCATGTACGTGATGTTGCAAAATCCAAAGGAACATTCCACACCCAAGATGAGGAGAGCCTCCGAGCAGTCAACCTTCGACACTGAGTTACCACCATTGTGCTTGTTCGTGCATTCGGCGATGTTTTGTGGTTCCACACATCGAACGTGTGAATCGTTTGCAATGAGCCAATGGGCACCCAAAGACCGGATCGGCAACTCCTCCGGTGGCCGAAAGTCCTGATACATAGCAGAATCTGGTCGTTAACTCTGCCAAATTAGCCGATTATGGCGACCGCATTCCCTGCGGTGTGTCGTCGGTCACTCACGCTTGTTTTAGGCTTTCATGGTTCGATATGAGGACTGAAGCTGTCCGCGTCTCACCACGAACGAAAACACGGGTCCAAGCTTGTATCAACGCATGTCAGCTTCAGCCTCGAAAGCAGTCATTGGATCCTCGTGCGTTTCAATTTCTAGCAGAACCACTGATAGAAAATATGTTGATCAATGGTCGTTAGATTGATGCATGTCACTCATGTACTGGTATCACGAAGTAACTACACATTTCGAATGCGACTTCATCATACCTCAATAACAGTATCGACCGGAGACGTCGGGTTGGTAGCCTGCTTCTACGATGTCTATGCGGAACTATGATAGACGACAAAGTCCGATCAGGTCGTTTCTCGTCCGCGGGTACTGCCGTATTTGAGAGCTAATCAACTCCTTCATGCGACAGGGCACCTACCCCACATTGCCATCTACGAAGATCCATGGAATTTAAAGTTTATAGAGGACGTCCGCTCGGTCCTGGTATACTGAAACATGGCGTCACAACTGCGTGCGCCCGCGATCACTCGGCCGGCTGCTCTTAATGGGTGCATTAATGCCACATGAAGTGCACCTCACGAACAGAGCAATCTTCAATGTACGCTCATTGAACCAAGTGCAGGACGCTTGCATACAAAAAGCGCGAAAATGGTGTCAGAAACCCAAACTCCACATGTCTTCTGGGAAGAGAAGATTTCCATCGAACCTGACCTGGGAGACCAGCGGCAATCGACCTACAAGGCGCTGCCTTCGCCACCAAAGACGCCCAAGAGAGTCATGATGAAGTACCGATTCTCTGGGGCGTTTCCCCTCATTTTGTCGCTGGCAACCTTTGTTCTCACCCTAGTCGTGGTGCTAGGGGGTCAGAACGTGGGTACGTTTGAAGGCCAGTACATGCTTGCTGTACGTATGAGACCAACAAACCATTGCAATCTGAACCTAACAGCTTCTAGCTAAATACTTCCCGAGTTGGACAGGATGTTATCGCTTTCGACAGAGCAAGTGCAACCTCGACGACACCATCAGCTACTTCTTCGACACCGTTCCGTCCAGCAAATCCAACAAATTCATTTTCGACAAGCAATCTGATTGACCCAACAAACCCAGATGGTCTTCTGGAGGGACTGGGTGACATGCTAGGCAACCTGTCTGGCAATCTGACGGACGCTGTCAACGACGGTCTCGGAGATGTGATCAACGGGGTGGTAGAGGGCGTTGTCAGTCAAATCGGCGTCAAAGACTTCTACTATGTGTATTTGCAGAAGATCTGCTCTGGCTCATTCAACAGTGCAGATGGGAATAACGCCGATGCTGTCAAAGTGGACGATTGCCGGAGCTGGGAGGAGAGCAGAGAGAGTAAGGTTTTCCCGAACAAGCTAAGCTACTCCAAACTAATTGTCTTCAGATATTGAGGCACTGAGCAGCAGTATACGCTCCTCTATTGTCATCGGCCAAACTCGTGTCTCGGTCCCGCTGCTTGCCAAAATCACTTCTTCCCTTGGGAGTACGCTGAACACTCTCGGTGCACTTCGCAGGGCTATCCTCGCATTCCTCATAATCGCGCTTATTGGCTCTATTCTGTCAGTGATATCCATTTTCCCGGCGATGTACTTTCCACACTCGCGACTCCTCATCTATTTCAACATGTTCTGGCCTGCACTGGCAACGATGTTCGCTTTCGCTGCAGCAGTGTTGCTTTCAGGGATCGTCGTAGTAGGCGGCATCATCAACGGGTTCAGCGATACAATAGGCGTGCAGATCAGGCAAGGAGGCATGGTGCTGCTGTTCGTGTGGCTAAGCTTTGGGTTTGTGGGCTTAGTGACGCTCTACTGGACCAGCGTGTGGTTTGTGGAGACGAGAAAGTTCAGCTTCATGAAGCGGCGGAGAGATGAGGACGAGATAGGGCATTGGCGCGGCATTGGCAAGGAATTGTGGCGAGATGTACAAGGCAGGAGGAGGAGGCTCAACATGCGAGGGGACATTTGAAAACCATCAATGCAGGTCGACAACGACTGACCAACACGTGCAGTTTCCCGTGCGATAAGATAAAGGAAAAACGGTCTCGCCCCCTCCCTGTCTGCACATGCCCCTGATCTGCAGTGGCAAGTGGCGTGAAGTCTGACCAACCATGGGGCGACGCTGAGCCCACACCGCACTTTCTCCACAGGGTCCCGCCAAGCTCCACGCTATCTTGTCCCCCAAACATTTCGACGTGCCTTTGCCCGTCCATTGCGCACATCATCCACTCCCTCGAACTGCTGCAATTGTAGCTGTCTCTCCGCAATGCGGGCATCAACCACCACAGCCACTTTACCGCCCCGCGAGCCTGCCAAGCGCAGCTTCACGGTTACGGCGGAGCAGCAGCAGGCACAAGCTGCCCATGACCACGAGGACTTCTTCTGGACATACACCGAAGAGCCGCACCGCACACGCCGAATGGCAATCATCAAGGCGCACCCAGAGGTACTGCAGCACCCCAATGCATGATTGCTGCAAGCGCTTACACAATGCCAGGTCACCAAGCTCTGCGGCCCTGAGCCCCTCACCAAATATGTCGTCCTCCTTGTCGTGTCGATACAGGTCCTCTGCGCCTACCTCCTCCGCGACACACCTTTTCTGTCGTGGCCCTTCTTTTTAACAGCATACGTCGTCGGCGCCACTGCGAACCAAAACCTCTTCTTAGCCATCCACGAGATCTCGCACAACCTCGCTTTCCGCTCGCCGCTGGCCAACCGCGTCATTGCCGTTTTCGCCAACCTGCCCATCGGCATCCCGTACAGCGCCTCTTTCCGTCCCTACCATCTCACCCACCATAAGTCGCTTGGTGTGAACGGCCTCGACACTGACCTGCCCACTGCCTTTGAGGCATGGTTCCTCGACTCGGTCGCTGGCAAGGCCTTTTTCTGCACATGCCAGATTCTGTTCTACGCGCTGCGACCCATGTTCATCTACAACCTACCGCTCACCAAGATCCACCTGTTCAACATTGTCGTCCAACTGGCCTTTGACTTCGCACTTGTACAATTTGCAGGAGGAAAGGCACTGGCTTACTTGATCTTGAGTAGCTTTCTTGCTGGTTCATTGCATCCGTGTGCTGGCCACTTCATCGCCGAGCACTACGTCTTCGAGAAGCCCGAGAAAGACGCCTCGAACCCTGCAAACAAGATCCCTATCCCAGAGACGTACTCGTACTATGGCATCCTCAATTTCTTCACATACAACGTCGGCCTGCACAACGAACACCATGATTTCCCTGCGGTTCCCTGGACGAGACTCCCCAAACTGAACCGTATTGCACACGAATTCTACGATGAGCTGCCAGTGCACAAGAGCTGGGTGTATGTCATGTGGCAGTTTGTAATGGACAAGGATATCAGTTTGTGGTGCAGAGTGAAGCGCGAGGAGGGCGGACGCAAGGTCGGCGCTGCCAATGGCTGGAGCGAGGAAGAGCTAGGTAACAACGAGAAGAAGGGTCGTATTCCCGGTGTTTTTTAACGATTCGAGGATAGATGATTTGCATGGGCGGTGTTCTAGCGGCATACAATGGTTCACGAGATCAACAATCGACAAAAGATCAACCTCATTCAACGTGCATGCATCACGTGAATGCGCCACCACTTGGGTGCGGCAAGCCCAATCTAAGCCAGAGCCAAGGAGAAGAGGCGCTGATCTAAATCTCGATGTTCTCAGAACTCCTGTGTGCCATCGCTCAGGGTTCGTTGCGGCTGAGGAACTGTGTTTGCTCACAATGACGTTTACAGCCATCACAGATACGTCAACCATTTATTCAGCATGGATGCGTGACAACACCTTCAATAACTGTTCAATCAACCTGCAAACCTTTAGCAATACCCAATTGAAGTTCAAATCGAATATTGTATATTCTGTTGTCGAAAGGAAAACACTTAACATCACAATGGTGTCAAGAATCTTCCAGTCTATCACGCGCTCTGCGCCCACAGCAACTCGCAGCTTCCGACAGCGCTCAACAGGTAAGCTCCCAGCAACGAAGCTGCTGCTGTGATCTTCCACCTAGCAAACGCCCAGGCTAACAACGATCCTGCAGTCCTCGCCCCCGCGCTCTCTCGCACCTACGCCGTCAACCCCAGCTCTTCATCCGCCAGCCAGAACAACTCCAACACCACCAATCCGCAAGCCTCGTCCTCTGAATCACAAGATGTTAACGCCAGCGCGGCAACACGTGGTACCAACGACCAGGATACAGGCAGCGTCGCCAACCCTGTAAGCCATCCGGAGGACGGAGGCATGGGCGCAACGGAGGAGACGACCATCAGCCAGGACAAAATGAGCCATGATCCCAAGGAGAGCGATGCGAGTAAGAAGGAGAAGACGCTGAAGTATGGGCAGAATCAGCCGCTGGATGCTGCGGATAAGTAAATGTGGGAGGAAAGTAAATGAATAACGTGAACGCATCACCATCTTCATTAGTGTCGTCAGGTTGTGATTATGATAATAGATTAATGCCGTTGTCCGTTACAGCTCTTCACTATGCATCTAAACGAAGGGCCTGTTCATGCATCGAGGACGGAATTGCTCTTTGATACTCACCACGATATCTCTCCATTGGGAAACGCTGCCTTACCAATACAGTAGAGATCGATGCTCCCCTAGTCCGATGACTCAAACGAAGTGGCTTTGGCCTTAGAGCAGTAGGTGAGGCAGCGATGAAAGACGCAAGCGCTTGCTACGAAAGTGAAGGCAGACTTTGACGCAAAAGACTCATTCCCAACCGGCGTTTTCGAAGCGCATACCATGCCTTGCACATTCCGCTTGAATCACTTGCAACCACCCTGGACCACCTCTATCATCTTCGTGTAGTTGTGTGTTGGCGACGATTTCCCACTCTGAGCAGCCGCGATACTTTGCAATGACTGCAACAAGTCGCAAAAGATTGTGACCCGAGTCTGCTGCAATCTTATCGAGGTCCGGCTCGCTATTGGAGAGGAGATAGTATTCTATATATCCACTCGTTCAGCTCCCAGGAAGACGTTGCACCGTAGGGCATTGTGTTGAAGGGAAGCACGTCTTGGAACAAGCTGCCCAGTTTGACTTTGACGGTGCGCTTTACATCGCTGTCTGCTGCAGTAGCGTTGATTGAAGATGTCTGGAGCCAGCTCTGGCACAGTGAGGATGCGATGTCGACAAGGTAGTTTGTGTGAATGACTGGGTTACCATCTAAGAGTGTTTCTTTGTGTATGGCAACCTCAACATGGCGATATTTTCCAGCTGATGCCCACATCGTCATCTTGCGCTTGCAGCCTAGTCGCGACGTCAAGGACTGGCGCTGGCTATTCCATCGATAACAGCCGAGATACTGTATGAGCGCTCTGTCGACTTTGAGGTGTAGCAAGCCTTGGCTTCTCACCACCCACAGCACCTCGGAACTCATGGCTTTGGAAACTTGCAGGATGTTGAAACGGCTGGCTTTGGTGGTGGCACCATTGCCGTGTTTCCTACAGGCTCTGCGCTCTCGAATGGTGGCCTCGGGGCCGCAGCACTTTTTGACGGTGATGGGCGTGCTGATGTCGAATGCATATCCATATATCTTCTGGCGAATTTCCTTGGGCAGAATCTCGAGTGTGCCACAACCACCCTTGCCTGTAACCCATAAAGCTGATGTGGGGACTACAGACCTCGGGGATGTTGGGACGCCATCCTCAAAATGCCTGCGGGTACTTCTAGCAGCCCGAGGACTTTGTGGAGTCATTGGGGTTCTCGGAACCTGTAACTCTCGTGGGCTTCGAGGTTTCTTAGATGCGCTACTCTCGGATTAACAAACGAACTATCGCCTCCACTCAACGCATACTGACCCGACCACAGCTGGAGATCCAGTCCTTTTCCCAGCACGCGGTGTAAATTGGCCATTCCTGGGGCTACTTGGAGGTGTCAAAGGTACTGTCACTTCAACTCGACAAGCGACCTCATGATAATCTGGCACTGGACTGGGAGACCTCGAGAGAATCGTAAGCTCTGAGATATTGGATAGCGCAGGCGAAGTTGCTCGATTCGCAGGCTCGCGGTGAAACACATCGTAGTGAGCCATGTTTTCAAGTCTACCAACAGATCTGATGGTCAATGGTGCTTGTTCGGGGCAGTTGCGGTAGCCTAGCTTGAGGAGCAGTGAGGTGAGTAAAGGAAAGTCAGAGCTGAGAACCAAGGTAGATGAGTAGAGTTTGGACCTGCCTTCACCTGGCCTCGGACAGATGGTGTGCTGGCAGTCCACTGGCTCTTGCTCTTGATCTTGTTCAAACTTTGAATTCAGCCGTCACCGCAAGTTCTTGTCGTTTTTCTCGGGTCAATCGTCCTTCACCTTGGGAGTCATTTCTCATAGTGCCTCTCGAGAAGAGCCTGTAAGTCGGCCAGCTCCATCCCAGAAAGATAGGGATCCTGATACCTTCCGATCAGCGAGAGCCGTCTCACAGTGAACTTTTTAAATCATGACATTTTTTGTTTTGAAATAGACTGAAGATACTCGCTTATCCACGAGACCACAGTTGCGCGAAAGTATGGGCTGTAAGCCAGGGTAGAAAAGAATTAAGTCGCTGTTTTTCTGAAAGATGGTGTTGTGAAGCAGATGCCATAGAGCAGATCCACACAGCGCATAAGTGCTAAGAATAATATCTCATAATTCAGCGGAGAAAACAGAACATGTTGTTGGTAGAACCATGATGAATATTATCTTAATATTACTAGTGCTAACTACCTCAAATAGTTAGCCTGTGTGTTGCGCGAGTACACTTATTCCTTTAGCCAAGGACTAGATCAACGTAATCAAGTATAAGCTGTTCCCAGTACTCCTTCTCGACAACCCCAGCAGCTTTGCGATAGGCAATGTTATTCTCCCATTCGATCCAAAGGACGTTGACTACCTCGGTAGCGAGAAAGGGCTTTTCATAGCGCGAAGCGCCTTGGTTCCAAGTTTTGCGGTCAGACCGGGTCATACTCACGGCGACGACCTCAATCTTTGAAGGGCCCTCGTCTGTTGAATTTGCCATGTTCATGTCTTCCTTGGAGATCAAGATGCGACCCAAGCGATTATGAAGGTTCTCATGACCCGAAGTGGGCGCGTCTTCAACGAAAGGAAACCGTCCCAGCTGTTCTTTAGAGTGTAGGTGAAGCGTGCCAACTGAGCGTCCGCTCGAACAGTCACACAGAGCGATAATTTTGGTGGTATCTTCCGTTGCAGTCTCCATTGTATCACTGATCCTTCTTCCTAGAACAAAACTGCGCTGTGTTCGACTAAACAAATATGGAGTTTGGTCAGGCATCGAAGCCTCTGTTGTGCCTGAGATCTCTGCAACCGGAAATGGAAAGTACCAATCATTTGTTGGACCATGGTTTTTTTTATGGATCATATTCTGATGACGATACACACGGCCTCCACACCCTGCAGGGAAGATGCGTGGCTCGTCTCTCCATGTACCTTGGTCGGTCTTCATATCGACTGCCGTCCATCCAGGTAGCTGTGTGGTTCCACTTTTCCATTCCTCGCGGTGCTCGTACCAATTAGACCGGATGCGTCGACGTTCGGGCATGCTCGCCGTGGGTGACGAAGCAGTGTGCCACTCAACCATTGGATAGGTCTCTTCGATCTTAGAACAGATGTCGTTTATCCTACCTGCTTCTGCGCCAAGGTTCACTGACCCCTCCCATCCAATCCACGACCACGATGGCAGATGGCCTGGTGGTAGTTGGACTGATCTGGGTCGATCAGATGGCGTTCGACGCTGAAGTTCCGTATGCGGCCAATACGGCCCCCATGCAAGCGCTCGATGGAAGAACATCTCTGGGATCCCGAAAAGAAAGCCGCCTTCGAAACAACGACTAAGCACGGCTAACAAGCCAGTGATTCCTGGGAGCGCGTCTTCTTGGTATCGCAAATCCAGTTCATTGTATCCGTTGATGATGTTGCTGAGAGAGCTTAATTCTGGAAATCCGTCGAGGCTTTCCACGAGCCGTGGCTCGATATATGCATTTATCTCTGCACCTGGTATGAGCTCTTCGTGAGACTGCCAACGCTGGCACTCCCAGTGCGCTGACTTTTTCAGGAAAAATAGCTTCCTCTTTGCCAGCCGGTGTTCTTGGAATGTCCATGCTCGCGAGAAGTATGGGGTTCTTCCACTAGTTAGAGAAAATAAACCAGTGCCCCGAACGATGATCTTTCGCGATCCAAATGAGATGACTTTCTGCTCCAGTGCTCTAGATTCAGAAACACCGTTTAAGCCAACTATGCCGTCTTCAGCATTCCCATCGGCAGCGATGATGGTCAGTGTAGCACTGGCGTAGATTGAACCCATCATTCTAAGCTGACGCGCAGTTTCTGCAGGATTGTCGTGACCGATGCATAACGCATCCACCCACAGATATCGTTCATCTAAGCTTTTCGTTATGAACATAGCATGGGTGAGCGTGGGTGGGATCCGTGATGCTATCTCCTGTGTGCGAAAGGCATGAGGCTCCCGAAGTCTCGCACTCAACCCACCATCCACTTTGAGACCGAGATGATCTCCGTATGTATAACTCAACGCAACAAAATTGCTGTGTCCTTTCCCGGGAACGACACACTCCAGCTCGACATCCACAAGCCACGCTGGTGTCGTTTTCCAGATCTTCATCGGGTCGTCACATTTGCTTCCATGTGAAGTTAAACAGTCGGACTTCCACTGTTTGACTTTCGCCAGATCAACCCAGTCCGGGTCCATGATGTCGCCTTTCGCAAATTTTTCTGTGCAGTTTGCACTCGGACAGAGTAAGAGCTCCCAATACAGCCCCATAGATTTTAGTGATTCAGTCATCGTTACCTGCCCCACGCATTCTCCGCAGGAAAATCCCACGTCCTTCCGGGGGTGATGGTCATTGTCCTTTAATGCCAGCTGGCAGTACTCTGTGAATTGTTTGACTAGCGATGTGTGTTCGCTACAGTCAAGTGCGGCTTTTGATTGAAAAGCCGAAATATCTATGTGCTCCTTTCGCGATCCTTTGAACATGTCTAGCAGAGCACTACAGAGGTCGCATGGCATGGCGCGCTCGGGCTCTGACATGATTAGCCAGATGAATTAAAGAGGATAAGTGAACGATAGTCGAGGTGTTGAAAGGGTTGCTCGTTCGAGGTACCGGTAATCGTGGTATCATCAGTAAGGCGGGGTAGCATCATCGTCATCTTACGTGTCAGCCGCCTTTTACGTTACTCTTGCCGCAACGAACAAATGATAAGAGCTCAGACGCTCATATTGTTAGCTCGTTTCTTTTATTATAGTGGATTCACACTCCCAGGCTTCAGATACTTCACTCTCGCCATACAGGCCCCTGCCGATAGAGTGCCACCGCGAATAGTCTTCCTTTACGCGGCAGATCCTACACCTGACGTTCAGCAATACAGTTTACAGAATAGAGATCCAAACGGTGATCTGGAAATACGTTTCAAGGCTTTGGAGGGGTATAGAAATGTGAAAAGGTGCAGGCTGACTAGAGAACAGTCTCATTGGCCAAAAACTCTGACCTACCCAGTTTCGCTTGTTTTCAATACGCCATCTGCAGCCTTGTACTACTTTTTGAGCTCTCTTGCAGTCCATTCGAGTGCCAACGATAGCCATGGCATCTTGGGGCGCTTTGGATGAGCTTTCGTGCTTGTCTAGAGCGGGGAAGCGAGCTCCGTCTAGCCCTGTGGCACTGAGGCGCAACGTCTATGGTCTCATCTTAGATCTTACTGCAGTGGCTCATCGTTCATCTAGTTGCTAATCCTCGGGCTTGCATCTCTGGTTAACGCGTGGTCACACAACTCCACTCAAAGTGAAATCAAGCCTGCGGACCAAGCCAAGGCTTACATGCCGATGATTCATTATAAGATCTTGAGGCCTTCCTCCTTTTACGTTTGTTGCACACTCTTGCCAAGATGGCTTCCGTAAAGTCAGTATTGCTTGGTTATGCTCTCTTTGCTTCTTTCCAGGGGTCGAATTCACATCCGAGTGACAGGCCATTAATAATTAGAGATTACGACTACGTAGTGGTAGGTAGCGGACCGGGAGGCGCACCTCTTGCTGCGCGACTCGGTCTGGCAGGACATAGGGTACTCGTCATTGAAGCAGGAATCGACATTGCGGCAACCGACTACAACGCGACAGTGCCATTGCTCAACGGTAAAGCCAGGGAGGACCCAAAGATGGCCTGGGATTTCTTCGTGAGTCTACTTTTGCTCCCGATCACGCCGTTCTGACTGCTTCCTAGGTGAGCCACTACGACACGGAGGAACAGAACGCTCGAGATGCAAAATATTACACAACTGGTCCTAATGGCACTCTCCAGCTAGGTGTCAGCCCAGGTTCAACACCCCAAGGCTTCCTTTACCCACGAACGGCAGCTGTCGGTGGATGTGTCAACCATAACTCTCTCATCATGATGTACCCTGTCGACGAGGATTGGTGGCAGATTGCCAACAGTACAAACGACCCAAGCTGGACCCCACAACGCATGCGGGAACACTGGCACAAAATGGAAGATTGCCAGTATCTGTCCAAAGGCTCGCCATACCACGGATTCGATGGGTGGATGTCTATTAATCGAGCTGAAGAGCAAATCTTCTTCCGCGACGATCAATGCTACGACATGGTGAAGGTATAGTTGCAGTCTGAGCAATTAATTATATTACAGTGTCACTAACATTTTCCAGGCCGCCGCGGAACTCGGCGGACAAAGTATGATATCTAAGCAAGATCTCGTGAATAAACTTCAGGATGACATGAATGCACCGTCTCCAGCTAACCTTGGTGGCCTGTACAATACGCCGCTGAACATGGACCAGTACAAGCGTAGCTCACCACGAGATTTCCTAGTCGACACAGCGCAGATGCTAGCAAAGAAGGGTGATGGAAAAGGCAAAATTGACATCCGAATCAATTGTCTAGCGACGAAAATAATCTTTCAGAAAGGCACCACACGTGCAATAGGCGTCGAGTTCCTCGATGGGCAAAGTCTGTACCGGGCAGATCCTCGTTCGCAGGGTAGCGGATCTGGAAGCAAAGGTATCGCTTACATGAAAAAGGAAGTGATTGTTGCTGGTGGTACATTCAACACACCACAGCTTCTCAAGCTCAGCGGCATCGGTCCGGCGGAAGAGCTCAGATCTTTCGGCATCCCGGTTGTTGTGGATCTTCCAGGCGTCGGAGAGAACCTCCAAGATCGCTACGAGAACTCTGTCGTTGTGAACTTGACTAAACCGTTTACAATCTGGCAGGTATGAGTTCAGAATTAGCTCTATACGTTTCTAGGGTTCGTAGTGCTGACCGTCATTGTAGAATTGTACTTTCGGTAGCGACGCAAACGATCCATGTCTGCAGGAATGGAAGATGCTGCAGAGCAATGCGTCTCGGTACTCGACCAACGGACGCCCAGTCTCCATCCCGAGACGCTCAAAAGCCGCTCTTGGCTCAGAGAATGACCTGATCATATCCGGACGCCCAGGCTACTTCGCAGGTTACTTCCATGGCTACTCCACCATCGGCGCCCGTTTTCCAAACAGCTGGACTTGGCCAGTCCTGAAAGCACGCACTCAAAATCGTGGCAGAGTTGTGAAGCTGCGGACTGTAGATCCGAGAGATGTACCAGAGATCAATTTTCGTTATTTCGATGCAGGGAGTGGGAACTGGCAGTACGATCTTGCAGCTGTAGTTGAAGGACTGCAATACGCGCGGTCCATCATAAAGCGCTATGCGGAAAACACTGGTACAACTGTGACTGAGCTTGTACCTGGGCCAGATTATCAGACCGCAGAGCAGTTGGCGAAGTGGGCGCGAGATTCGAGCTGGGGTCATCATGCTTGTTGTACTGCGAAGATTGGGAGCAAGGACGATCCGATGGCGGTGCTGGATTCGAAGTTTAAGGTACGAGGGACGAGAGGTTTGAGGGTTGTTGACGCTTCTGTCTTTCCCAAGATACCTGGATACTATGTCCAGCTGCCAGTTATGATGGTTAGCGAAAAGGCAGCATCGGACATTCTCAACAACTGAAGGGAAAATGCAAGAGATAGGGAAATGACCTAAAGACACTGCTAACTAAATCAAACCAACGTGCTTCTTAGTGCTGTGCGTGATGTTCCCAGATAGTATTGGTTTGCCTTGATCAAAGATGCTCAAAAGGCGATTATCATTTCTTCTTATGTACAAACCAACCTCGCAACCCGTCTACACTAGAATCTGATCCTCGGCGTTCCGCTTTTCGGCCTTCAAAGTACCGCGCTCTCAACATCCGGCAAACAATCTACCACCTTCCCATTCTCTCCAACACTAACGACCACACTCCCTTCTCCCTTCCCCGGACTCCCCTCCCACACCACGAAATCACGACTTTTCTGTTCCAATCCTAAGATTTTTTCGAAGTTCTCACTCACAAGCTTAATCGCCTCCCTCTCAGAAAGCCCCGCCCACTTGCCCGCCCACCTCGCCTCTCGTGCAAGTCCCCATACTTTACTATCCCCGCGCACGGCTAGGGCGACCAATACACCCGCATCGATGAGTACTTGAGCTGGCGAAGCGGAGAGTGGTGGGCCGGGTAATGCATGCGCCTTCTCCCAGGTATCTGATGCGCCGCGAGATGTTAGGATAACGGGGATGTTTGCGCGGGCGAGGTGGTCAGCGACAAGGTGGGCACCGTGGGCACCAAAAATTGCTATGCGAGTGCGTGGGAATGCTTGTTTTAGCTTGATGATTTGGGATATGTCGTGTTCGTTGATGGTGTGAATGATAAGGGGGAGAGTGCCGCGGGCGGCTCGGGCGTATGGCGTATTGGTGTTTGGGTCGGCGGTGGAGTATTGGGAGAGGATGGTGTGCAGACGTGAAATGGCTGAGGAAATGGTGGGTGTGGAAAGGCTTTTGGAGTCTTGGCCAATGTGCATGTGGAGCGCTACTTCCTCGTTCCAGATTCCGCCGTTCAAGAGCGTGGCGTTTGGGTGAGTTAGGATTCCAACGCTTATGCCTTGGAGGATGCCGCTGCCGAAGTTGGGTGCGGTGATTGCTCGTGTTACGCCGCCGAGTCTGGCGCGTTCGAAGCTGCGGCCACTGAAGTGGATTCCGTATTTTGCGTACTGGTGAGCACTTTCGTCTAGGGCGCTGTAGCTCTGTCCTGGTGAGCCGTCGCCTGTGGATGGCTCTGAGGAAATATCGAGAATGCCTATGTTATTGCCGAATGCGATGAGCCCGGGCGTAATGTAGCCGTTCTTGAGTAGGATTGTTGAGGCATTCGCCAAGTTATGAGAGTAGCGACAGACGGATTCCAGGTCGAAGCACAAAACCTTACCCCCGGAGACAACAACGGCATAGTTCTCTTCTGTACTGGCCGCATTGAATCGCGGATCTCCGAGCAAAATATTCTTGATGCCAGTAAAGACTATTTGGTCGTCTTGGGAGACTGCTGCAGCACATACAATCTTCTTGTAGTCCTCAGGGGCAACTGGTCGGACGCTCGGGACTGCGGTGTCTGTCAATTTAGGTGTCTCAATTAATACTTTGGATAAATTCTGAAGTTTCAGGACTTTCCTGCCATCTATCCATACTTGGACTGGAGTAGCGCCGACTGCAAGTGGATGAGAATCCCAGAGGACCAGATCGGCGTCGTACCCAGCACGAACATAGCCAATACGATGGTCTTGTTGGATCGAGTATGCAGCGGCAGATGTCACTGACTGAAGGGCTTTGACTTCAGGCAGCCCAAAAGAGTGAGAAACAGAAGCTTGATCCAACAGATACTTGGCGAAGTTGCCTTCGCCGGTGTGATCTGACTTTAAGACAACACGGACGCCATGATCATCTAGGATCTTCGGGCCTCGCAAGTTGGCACCATAGGCCTCATGCTTGTATAGGGCATTTTCAGCGAAAGTAGCTATAGTGATGTTTCTTTCTTGCTGCTTCAAAAACTCAGGTATTTGCCAGGCCTCAAGAGCATGATGAAATGCTTGCGGGTGCACACCAAACTCGTGGAGGACGTCTAGCATCTGTTCAAGATCTTCGGGCTCGTAGCAGTGAATGTTGGTATTAAAGTCGCCGCGGAGCAGAGCAACCGTTGCTTCAAGCTCTAAGGATTCTGGTAGCTCGCCATGGTCTGCTACAAAGCCGGTTGGTTGATTGATACTGAAACGACTACCCGTGTGGAGGCGCTCAGCACCCTGGCACCAAGCGTCCTGCTGAGACTTGAGTTTTTGAGCTTCCTCAAGATGCCGACGTAGCAGCCAGGCATTGCCAAGGCGGGTGTGTCCGTACAGGTACTTAGGATTCTCGCCGCATGCCATCTTCAAGTACCGTTGTCGCTCTTCTTTCGGCAAGCCGTGATCGAAAAGGAGGTCTTCAACCACTGGCTCAGCGTTTTCGCCAGGGTTGGGCAGGTTTTTGACCAAAAACGCTTGGCCACCAATGATGTTGCCTGAACCGGGGAGAATCAAAGAGGTTGTTACGCCACCCGAAGCTATTATCTGAATAGCAGGATCATATGGTTTGAAGCCATCAATGGCACGCACAAAAGGAGTGATAGGTCCCAAATTCGGCTTCTCGTTTACGTCTTGGTTGGCAACAACATGGGAGAATGGCATTTCAAGGTGGTGGGAGTGGATATCCACTAGTCCGGGTGTCACGAAACGCCCTTCCAAATCGTAAACATCGGCATCGAGGGGAAGTGAAAATTGATCGCCGCGCTTCGATACGGTTGTGATCACACCTTTCTTGAAGACAATGTTGACTGAGTCCGTGAGGAACGATTCTCCATCGAAAAGGCTGGCATTTCGGAGCACTACGGTTTGGTTTTGTCCACCATCTTGACTCCAACGGTGGTTTTCTCGCTCAAGGAATGATTGACGTATGGGCTTCCTACCGAGAATCATTCTGTAGCACTTTTCTAGCCCTTTCTCAAAGCTGTCTCGTTGTGCATAATGACTTCGAGTGTCCAAGGTGTCGTAGCGCGCAAAAATTAAACACAGGGCTGCAGCTGTGACTAGTAATACAAATCGTGTTCGACGTCTTCTGAGGATTGTGAACGACGAGATCCGCCGTGGCTTGTAGGGAGGGGGCTGCAGATCGTGAATATATGCTTTATCGGCGTCCATAGTTACCTAGAGATCTTCAGTGTAAGACGTGTTAAGGTTTGTCGGGGAGTAGTCTCAATTGTTGTCTCTGAGCTTCCGGGTGCTAAGATCTTTGATGTCCCCCCTTCGATACAAAAGTATGGCTAATGTGCGAAATCGGCTCACTGGCTTTCGCGTTCGTACTCGCGGTCGTTCACGATCCGTTTGTTGGTTATCTGCAGCGCAAAGATATTTCAAAAGCGCAGGTGCAATTCAGGCTTCCGATGACGCGACTGGCGTGATCCACCGGCAATGCCCCTAACAATCTCGTTGTACTGGGGTTGATGGGTGCAACCCGACACGGATGTCGACCTCATATCGGGATGCATCGATGCATCCGAAGGCGAACGGTGCCTTTCTGAACCCCGGGAATTTTTAGTTGATAATGAGATATCCTGATGAAGTATGGTGCAGGAGAAAGACGGGATGGTGGACAATCGCGGACGTGGGGTTCTAAGCGTCAAGCTAGCCAAGCATAGATCTCCATCTGACAACCCTCGTGAACCCTTCACCCGACTTACATGAGCCTTCACAGAATACCTTTGGCTTAGAATTCGTAGCACTGTGGCAGAACGTCGCCCGCTTGTTTTTAGTATCGACTTCTAATGGTGGGAGGGTATCGGGAAGCAGCATGGTAGATAGTAAAACAGCGCGGACCGTCCGCAAAGCGCGTTTACTACATCGACTCTACCTAATCCAAGGATGCCAGAGCTGGGCACCTTCTGCACCCGCACGCCAATTCACATGCACTGACGCCCGACTTCGGATGCCATCTTGGCAAAGCAGATAGTACACTATCTGTCCACCTAGCGTTGTACACGCAAGCTTTGTCTCCGGGTTGGCCCACCACTTTGTCAGGGACCGGTCTGGCAGGTATGGAGGTTTGCCTATTGGGAAGACCTACCGGGTTATTCGGCTTCTAGCCCTGCTGAGACCCGAGAGGATTCTCCAAAAACGCGTTAGCCGTTATATCTTTGTACTATGGTACGCGGGAGATTCACGCCCAGCAATGCGATATGCGGAGCACGCACTCAAGCACATCAGATCACGACATGACGCAGCCCCATATCTCAGAGGTTTCACTAATTTGCTGTAATAAAAAAGATAAAACTTGGATGCATACTTTCTGCATTCTGGCAGTGTATGAGCCCAGTTCGTGTCATCACGCCCGGATCGCCTGGAACGATCGCACCTTGTCTGTCAAAATACTGGACAACAACCTTCATTTAGTCGACATATGTGAAGATGAAAGACTCGAACGAAAAAGTTGATAACGGGGTTGATTCGGTAACAGTGGCTTCTGTAACCCAGGTATGTTATAAACTACGTTCTGACAGTCGCTTCAGCTCACAGGAAAATAGAGGGAAAGCTTCGACGAAAAGTTTTCTGTAGAAGAAGTAGCGAGGTAAATATGGAGATAGACAAAGGCCAAGGCAAAGCCATTGACAACAGACAGACAGCTCAACGCGACTGCAGAGGAGGTTCTTGCAGCTAGAGAACACTCCCGAACATTGAGTATCGGAGATACTCGACAGGTATGAGATCTGAGTACAAAGAATTGTCAGGTATCAGTTCTAACATCTCAACATAGGCTGTGGACGCCCTCATTTACGAACACGCGCTCGACCCCAACTTCCCAGCAGGCGCGTTGGAGCGACTTAAGGCCTTCCAGACCAACGTCGGGATAGCCGAGAACCCTGAGATATACGAGAGGGAGATCTCAGAAGTCAAGGTTGAAGTGTCCCTGCTCACAACCAATAGCCCTTATGCAGAGGTGCGCGCTGTTGTCGACCCACACGATGATGTCAATATGCCTGTGTCGACAATCCGCTCTTGGGTCATCGGGCTACTCTTTGTAGTGTTCATTGCCTTCATCAACCAGTTGTTCAGCGTACGCCAGCCGTCCATCTCCCTCCGCTCTGAGATCGTACAGCTGTTGGCCTACCCTGTTGGCAAGGCTGCTGAGAGGTGGCTTCCTGATGTCGGTCTTACGCTGTTTGGTGTGAGGCATAGCCTGAATCCGGGGCCATTCAATAAGAAAGAGCATATGCTCATCTCTATAATGGCGAGTGTGGGCAAAACACTACCGAGTTCGAGATATATCAGTAGGTTCCAGCGAATCAGGATATCGTATATGTCTTCACAACTGCAACTAACTTACGCCTAGTTTTCACTCAATGGATGGACAAGTACTTTGGCCAACATTACGCAAAGTCTTTTGTAAGTTTGGCTGAGGTGTACCATAGTACCCAACTGATTGTACGTAGACCTACCAAATTCTCCTAGCTCTGTCGACAAACCTGATGGGCTTTGGGCTGGCCGGCTTGACCCGCAGGTTCTTGGTCTATCCATCTTTCTGTCTGTGGCCAGCCTCTCTCGTAACAATCGCGTTGAACAGCTCTCTCCATAGCGGTAAGTGCAATCTACATGCGATTAGCATCTCTCCGATATTAACGTCGTGCCAGAAACCAATTATCCAGTCGCAGGACCCTTTTCAAAGATCTGGAATATTTCTCGATACCGCTTCTTCATGGCAGCATTCATAGCAATGTTTGTATGGTTCTGGTTTCCGGATACGATATTCGGCGCATTGTCGATCTTCAACTGGATTGCTTGGATCGCCCCAAACAATTTCACTTTGACAGCCATCACCGGTATCAACAAGGGCCTCGGCTTGAATCCATTGCCAACATTCGACTGGAACGTGGTCACGCACTTTGTGAATCCTCTCATCGTGCCCTTCCGAGTTACGTTGAATACATTCGTAGGAGCAGTTGTTGGAGGCATCACCATCATTGGTCTGTATTGGACTAACGCATTCAACACTGCCTACCTGCCGATCAACTCCAACGCCATGTTCAACTACCAAGGAGGCTCTTACAATGTTACAAGGATCCTCGATCACCGTGGCTGGTTGAATGAGACAGCATACCAAAATTACTCGCCTGTCTATTTGGCCGCTAGTAGCATCACCATGTACTATTACTTCTTCGCCACATACGCTGCGACAGTCTCATACGCAGTTTTGTATCATCGCAACGACATCGCACTCGGATTTCGAAGCTTGATGCGCAGCTTCAAGAAAGAGGAGACAAACGACTTCAAAGATGTCCACAGCAAGATGATGTCAAACTACAAAGAGGTTCCTGAGTGGTGGTATCTTGTCCTCAATGTAGTAGCTATTGTGTTTGGCGTTGCGGCCGTCGCAGCCTGGCCGACTGAGACCAGCGTTGGAGTTGTCTTCTTTGGCATCGCCCTCGCATTAGTCTTCGTCATCCCAACTGGAATCATTTTTGCAACCACCGGCATGGAGGTCGAGTTCAACGTACTCGCTGAGTTTATCGGAGGTGCATGGGAACCTGGAAATGCGCTGTCCATGAACTTTTTCAAGTGCTTTGGCTACGTTACGACAGCTCACGCGCTCGACTTCGCCAACGATTTAAAGCTGGCACACTACCTCAAGATCCCGCAACGACACACATTCGCAGCTCAAGTGGTGGCCGTGTTTGTCTCAGCCTTTGTCTGTACAGGTGTGATGAATTTCCAAATTCAACACATTCCTGATCTTTGCGAGACCAACCAGAAAGATCGATTTAGCTGCCCAGGAGTAAACACGTACTTTACAGCTGCGGTTCTCTTTGGTAGTCTTGGCGCTCGCAAAGTCTTTGGCACTGGCGGAATCTACACAGTCCTCCTGTCCGCCTTCCCGGTTGGATTTGCTATGCCAGTTTTGTTCTATTTCTTCCAAAGGAAACTTCCACGTACTCACTGGGCTGCAAAAATTCACCCGGTCATGCTGATCTCGGGTGGTAGCAACTGGAGCCCCTACAACCTTGCCTACATGTGGCCAGCAGTCATTCCTGGGTGGTTTAGCATGGTTTTTCTGCGACAACGCTACCTTGCGTTTTGGGCCAAATACAACTACGTGCTGTCTGCGGCATTCTCGGCTGCTATCGCTATCGCAGCTGTTTTAATTTTCTTTATAGTCAGTTACCCTGGCTTCGAAATCAACTGGTGGGGCAACAACGCATCAAGCGGGTGTGAGACGAAAGCTTGCACTTTGTTGAAGCTGCCTAGAGGAGAGTACTTCGGTCCACGCATAGGGACATACGCTAGCTAGAGTGGATGACCAGCACACCGAGGTACATGCAGAACAAAGCGGACGCTTGGTTGGCATCAATTGCTACGCAGAGAACTATTGTCGTTAGTTGAAGGGAACTGTTGTGTGAAGGTTGAGTCTTGTCCGCCTATGAACTCGCGCAAAGTCGTCTTGATTCATGTTCGGTTATAATCAGCAAATAGACAGCAACATATATTCGAAACAACTTTCTTACGTCTAACATGGCGTCTGGTTACCTGCTGAGGCCATCTGTTATTCGATCATGCCAGAAATTGTGGGGTAAGAATATTCATGCCTGCGCATTTTGCAGCATCGAATCTTTATACAAAAACCCCAGAGCACTTTTTCTCTCAACGTGTGCTTGAACTCAAACCTATCTCATCGCACACGAGGCTGATACAGCAACAGTGATGATCTAGCGAGACTCGTCCTAATGTGTTCCCAATGAGGAAAAATCGACTTTCGGGCAGCGTTGACGATGTTTGAAAATGGCCTTGTTGGGAGGGACAACTCTTCGAAGCACAACGTACCTCTCGGACCCCTTGACAGGGATCAAAGCCAAGGTCTGAATCTAGCAACACTATAACATCTAGATAGCCTTGCGATCTTTATCTCATGAAGCGGAGATCGTGCGGCAACAGCTGCCTGTGTCAAAACACGCAGAGATTTACTCTAGATTTAAGAAGCTAGAAAAGCTCAATAACCTCTCAGCATGCATGGGGAAAACGAAGAAGCGCAAGACTGTCTTCTTGAAAGGTCATGCAACAGATAGTCTGAGCGAGAAAATTTGTTTTTGGTATTCTGTAATTGTATGTCAAACGGTAGGCTTTCGTTGTTGTACATGTTCTTAGCTAGACTGTTAGCGAGGACGTGTGCCCTGGAAACGTCGAGGCGAATTATCGCCACACAAAATTTTCGATAGAACATAACGTCTGTAGGATGAGCTTGTTAGTACCCGTTCGTTGATGATCTGCGATGCCTTACACAATATCATGCCTTGATGTAGGCATACGTATCGCCGGTGTAACGGTTTTGCGGTCAGTCATAGTTGTTGGCTATCTGAGATTGTGTGCGGTCGGTCCCTGGCTTTTTTCTTGGCCTCATACGACGAATCAAGACAAGCAGTGACCATATCGTGTTTCCTCTGAGTCGTGTGATGGTGGTCATGTATGTGTCGTGTCGTTGCTCAGTGCGACTCCGTGCCATTGCGTTCCTGGAAGGTGCTCAAGTGCAGACATTGCCTGGTCTGCACCTGGCCACCAACAACCTGGACTAAACACGAGCGCTGCGCGAATCAATCGTATCAGCGATGAAATTCATCTCCACTTCCCATGCGAACTAGAGCTTGGAAGGTAGCGAGCGGCAGGCACACCCACGGTGTTATCGTACACCAGGCCTCGATTAGGCAGGAGCTTGAGATCATCCAAGCTTCGTTCAGACCCACCACGGGAGGCTTGTCTTTGCTTGGGTCCGCAGAGATATTGGCAACGTGCATCGCAAGGATCTCAGGCTAACTGGAGAAGGAAGTTGAAAGACGACATGCAGTTACCATTTGCCGTCGTCCTGACTACTTAAAGCTCGCGACTGTGCCATATGTCGCGAGCCAGTGCTCTCGCTCAAGTCAATTGCACCAGCAGTAAGAATGGCACCAGTCCTCAGCTTCCTCATCGGCTCCTTGTTGGCTGCGCGGGGTCTCGCAGAGCCCTTTGAGAAGTTGTTTGCTGTTCCCGAGGGTACGTGGTTTCTCGGTCTCCGCATCCATCGCAAGTACTGACGAACCGCA
Source organism: Ascochyta pisi (assembly GCA_039634435.1). Taxonomy (NCBI): domain Eukaryota; kingdom Fungi; phylum Ascomycota; class Dothideomycetes; order Pleosporales; family Didymellaceae; genus Ascochyta; species Ascochyta pisi. The sequence continues at coordinate 568,633 of CP113326.1, read as the reverse complement.
GGATGGAAGTCATCAGGTGCTGCACCGGACTCGCAGGTCCTCAAATTGCAAATTGCTCTTCAGCAGGGAGACTCTGAGGCATTTGAGCAGCATGTTCTGGATGTATCGACACCTAGCAGCAAGAAGTACGGACAGCACTTCCAGTCCCATGAGGAAATGAAGCGTATGCTGCTGCCCAGCGAAGAAGCTTCATCTTCCGTAGCCGCCTGGCTCAAGGCTGCTGGTGTTGAGGACTTCGAGCAGGATGCCGACTGGGTGACTTTCAAGACCACCGTTGGTGTTGCCAACAAGATGCTCGAGACGAAGTTTGCATGGTTCACCAGCGAGGAGGCAAAACCGCGCAAGGTCCTTCGCGCCCTTGAATACTCCGTGCCTGAAGACATTGCTTCGCACATCAACTTGGTCCAGCCAACTACTCGCTTCGCCGCCATTCGTGCAAATCACGAGACCGAGAAGGAAATCTTCGGTCTCCAGCGCATTGATGTCGCTGCCAGCGCGAACGTCACTGTCAACTGTGATGCTGCCATCACCCCCCAGTGCCTGAAGCAGCTCTACAAGATCGACTACAAGGCCGACCCCAAGAGTGGTAGCAAAGCCGCCTTTGCTTCGTACCTCGAGGAGTACGCTCGGTACAACGACATGGCTCTGTTCGAGAAGAACATCCTTCCAGAGGCAATTGGCCAGAACTTCTCTGTTATTCAGTACCACGGTGGTTTGAACGACCAGAACTCCTCCGCTGACAGTGGTGAGGCCAATTTGGACGCCCAGTACATGCTCGGTCTGGCTCAGCCGCTTCCTGTCACTGAGTTCAGCACTGGCGGCCGCGGTCCCTGGGTTGCTGATCTTGACCAGCCTGACGAGGCTGACAGCGCCAACGAGCCCTACCTTGACTTCCTCCAGAACGTATTGAAGATGTCGCAAAAGGACCTTCCCCAGGTCATCTCCACTTCTTACGGCGAGAATGAGCAGAGTGTCCCCAAGTCGTACGCTCTCTCCGTGTGCAACCTTTTCGCACAGCTCAGTTCCCGCGGTGTTAGTGTCATCTTCTCGTCCGGCGACTCAGGTGTCGGTTCCGCGTGCCAGAGCAACGACGGCAAGAACACTACCATGTTTCAACCTCAGTACCCTGCCAGTTGCCCTTGGGTGACCTCTGTTGGTTCAACCCGCTACCTGAATGAGACTGCTACCTACTTCTCATCTGGTGGCTTCTCCAACTACTGGAAGCGCCCCTCGTACCAGGATGACGCTCTCAAGGCCTACTTCCACACCCTCGGCGAGAAGAACAAGCCCTACTTCAACCGTCACGGCCGTGGCTTCCCCGATGTTTCTGCGCAAGGTTTCGGTTACCGTGTCTACGACCAAGGCGTGCTGAAGGGCTACCAGGGCACCTCTTGCTCTGCGCCAGCTTTCGGTGGTATTGTTGCTCTTCTCAACGACGCACGTCTCAGAGCCAAGAAGCCTTCGCTCGGGTTCTTGAACCCTCTTCTATACTCTAACCCTGATGCTCTGAACGACATTGTCCTTGGTGGCAGCACAGGTTGTGATGGTCGTGCCAGGTTTCACGGTGCGCCGAACGGCAGCCCCGTCATCCCGTATGCTAGCTGGAATGCTACTACAGGCTGGGACCCTGTATCAGGTCTCGGAACGCCCAACTTCCCTAAGCTGCTCAAGGCTGCTGTACCCAGCCGTTACAGGGCCTAGAAAAGGTTTAGCTGTCCGGATGCGCATGTAGATAATCACAATGATAATGAATTGATATGAGCCAGTCCTCTCGCAAAGATTTCCAAACAGTGATGGTGGGGGTTAAGAGATTTGAGTGCTTGTAGTGCTGTTGATGTGACGAGCGTTGAAGAGAAAGTGTGGTTGCCCTGTGATGTCAGGCGAGCCAATCTATTCGGGCCATCGCGCTCGCAACCGCGGCGCGTAGAGCGTGTCTCCAACACCATCATCCAAACACACAACACCATGGCTTTTACAGCACTCAACAATCAGCCCATACTACACCCGCCAGCTCAGGCGCCGGTGCCAAAACCAGCGGTGCCCACTCCGCATCCGCAAGAAATTGACGCTGCATTTGCTAGCAACCACGAACTGCGGAAACGGGTGCACGCGGCCATTGGTGTGCTTGGCTATTCCCTTTGCGCAGAACTTCTCCCTGATATCCAACAGACCAGAACCCGTCGCAAAACACGCTCTTTCGCGACATCTCGGCCTACATCCTCAGTCAGGCATCACAGCCGCCCAGCGAACCCGTGACGAAGAAGCGCAAGCTCGAGGAGGGCAATGGCGCACAAAACGGCACAGCAGCTACAGCTCCAACAACAACCGCAGCCGTGGGCGGTAACCTAACGAGCGCATCCACAAAGGCATTCAAGTCCTATTCTGGCGTCAGCTTCTCAATTCCCCAGCGAAAGAAGTTCACACTCGAACTCGTCGACAGGAAAGATGGAGGCATACGAGCAGTTGGCGCCACAGGCAACGTCGAGTTTACGCTAGCCTGGAGGGACGTTGATCAGGTTTTCTGTCTGCCTGTGCCTGAGAAAGCAAAGAAGCAGCACAACTTCATCATCATACCAGTACATGGCGATGGTGTAAATCCAGTACCTGAAGAGCTGAAGGGATCAGTTCCTGAGCCGATTGTATGGACTTTCGAAGAGCTGACAGGAAAGAACGCTGTTGAGGGCGAGGATCCAGGACCGAGCCCTATGGCAGAGGCGATACACCATTGCTTGATACAAGCAGGCACCGGGAAAGAGGTCGTGTTCCCTGATGCAGATGAATTTGCCAGCGCCATCCCTGAAAGTCACCGGAAGACCGAGAAGGCGTACCACGTCAAGGCACACAGGGGAAGCAAAGAAGGTACGCGTCCCCTCTTGCAGTCATTTCTTTGAGCTCATTGCTGATAACTCAACTTAGGCTACTTGTTTTTCACACCCGTTGGTATCCTTTACGGGTTCAAGAAACCCCTTGCCTTCTTCGATTTCGCCGCCATAAATAGCATATCGTACACCGCCGTACTACGCAACACCTTCAACCTCGTCGTTACCACGCCCACTCAAGAAATCGAGTTTAGCATGCTTGACCAGGAGAACTTCGCTGGCATCAACGAATACGTCCAAAAGCATGGACTGCAAGATGCTAGCATGGCAGCAGAGAGACGCGCAAAGAAGCTCAACGTCAACCCACCGGCCGACAAAGGTAAAGAGAAAGGTGCTGCGGCAACGAGCGCACAAGCCGAAGAGGAAGAATCAGAGTTGCAGAAAGCAGAGCGGGAGCTGCAAGATCAGGAAGACGAGGAAGAAGAGGATGACGACTTCGACCCTGGCAGCGAAGGCGAGAGCGAGGGTGAAGGGTCAGAATCGGAAGATGAAGATTGCGGAGGTGGCTATGATGAGGGTGATACAGCGGAAGTCGAAGGCGAGGATGAAGAGATGGAGGATTGAAATACAACAAGCTGTGACATTACATACAGCAGAGCACATGATACCTTATGATACCCTTGTATTATTAGCTGTTTTGCATGTGTATCGATACTCGGGTAGGCGAGCGATTTCCACCTGCTGTGCTGTGCTGAGCTATCATAGAAAGAAGTAACGACTCTGAGCCACATGGCAGTCAGACTTCGGTAATCTGCTGACGGGCCTTACCAACGTGCAAATACTTTCACATCCTGTCACTCACCTACGATACTATACCTCCTGTTCATCTATATCCACACGAAGGTCGTCCTACCTAATACAAATCACGATTCAACGCCATAAACCATCCCTCACCGTTTTTGGAGCTGCGATACACTGTCAATGGCGGGGCATATCTTCCTTATTTCTTGTCTGCTGGCGATATGCCTGCCTATTATATTTGTACAGCTGCCCCGCTTCGAGGCTCTCAAAGAAATGCGCGCTGAGAACGAGGCAGAAAAACGATCCGAGGTATTGCGACGACCATCACTCTCACCGTCGCAGAAAATGCTACGATGGATCGCAAGACCCTGGTCCGAAACCGATATCGAAATCACGACTGCGGGGTCGGAGCAGGAGCAAGTCGATCGTGGGCAATTCGCGCAAACGGCCACTCGAGGACGATGGGATCAGGGTAACTCCGGGGCCGTCTTCGGGGCGGACGCGTGTGCGGATAGTGGAGCCCCGTCGAAACAGGAGGAGTTGAAGAAAGCAAGAACAGAGAAAAAGCCTTGGGATCCGCCGTTCAGGAGGCAGCTTCCGAGGACTGAGCTCGCCAGGAAGAGCCTCGGAGGTCGGTTGCATACTGTTACGGACGCTCCACTACCCCGCAAGACCGGACGAGACATGGAAGCCCGAGGTGTTGCAGTGAGACTATTTCCACCAGATTCTGTCCCTGAAGAGGAAGACGTGGAGGGATGCTCGCAAAGGTCTTCAGTACCACCGCCAACACCACGAGAACCGCTATACAGACGACCACCACCTAAGAGCCAGTTGCGATCCCATGATACCGAGCATAGCGTTACCCCTCAGCGTCATCATCACTCAAAGCCTTCTTCCACCCGGAGCGCGTCACAGCAACAGACAAATGCAGAGTCTCTACCATCACCCCTCGATGGAGCTCAAATGCATCATACCCGCCATCACGATACACCGCAGAGTACTCCGCCCGTCATAGCGAAGGAATACCACAGCGTAGCTTGGAAACATCCCGGCTCTGGCCACTCGACACCGCAGCCACAAGGTGTTCCAGTAGTTACGCTCGAAGATGCTTCGAAGGTAGCTGCCCAGTGTGCTCCCAAAGCTGCTGCCAAGGGGTCAAGTAAGGCACCCAAACAAGGCCTTCCGCTATAGCAAGGCTTGTTGGTCGCTATGGGATTTGTCCTGTTCGTCTTCGTATTTGCCATCCTGGTTTCACATTGTCTAGCCTGGTTTGTTGTCTACAAGACGGAAGCGCGACTGGGTGAAGTGCGTAGCGGGCTGCTAAGGGGTGGAGAGATGAAACTGTGCCTCTGTGGCAGAGGCTAAGAGTATGCAAAACCCGGTTCCCCTACCTACTCAATTAGCCTTTGACCAGCCGTGACAAAATGCACAAGCGTCCAGATAGCGTCCTAAAATAAATACGGTTTCGATTGTGGTTGGTGTCCACGTCGGCTAGCAACCCCAGGCCCGCATGCAGGTCATCCACTTATACGAGCGTGGTGATCGTTGAGAGAAGCGAACCTAAAGAACGAAAACGAGAACCAGACGGCGAGGGCCGGGCGATGTTTTACTAGTCAGATATGAACGACGTGAAAGATGGTATTAAGTGCTTACGCGCAAGTGCTTCAGCTGGTCAGGTGGATGACGAAGACGATGCTTGTGGTCTGCAGCCGCACCATCTACGAGGCCGAGATACAGAAACACACAAGCAGGATTCCTATACAATCCGAAACAACACCATACGATTGCATGTTCTCCCAGTTCTCAGCCATTAAAATCTGAGTCGTAAAGCCAGAAACGCGTATACGTCTCCACAAGGCCGCGTGAAGCCATCGAAGATGATGACCTCACTCGGCTGATGCACGCTAGGGATGGCCCCACTTTCCCTTTCCCTGCACCGATCTGCCGCCTCCTTGACGGCACGGCACATTCAAACCAACACAAAACCGTCCAGTTGCCGTCATGCATATGGCTGATCGTCAAATAGATGGCTATCACGTCGCCGAAAGCCCCTGCGTTCTTCTCACTGCCAACGGCTGAAGGGTGGCCTTCTGCTGTAACGCTGCGGATGCTCGGGAGTCTGTCGAATGAAGGGCCTGCACCGCGCAAGTTTGAGGCCTTCCAGATCCGGGGGCTGGGGATTTGGCATGGAGTGCATGAGGGACGTTCACGGTGTCGCCAATCGCTAGTGCCCGCCGATGGACGCGTCGAGCGCCACTGGCGTCCGGGCGCCTTTGTCTAGAACAGACGTCACTTTTCGCATTTGACCTTCAGCAGCTGTATTCCCATTCAGCCTAACGTGAAGCTAGCAAACGTATCAACCTCCTCTTTTGTCAGCTGTTTCTCGAATGACCGCCGTTTTCGCGATCCTCTTCCATTTCCGTCACATAGTATAGGGGAGACTCATCATGGCTTTCAAGAACCTTCTGCCCCTTCACAAGAAGGATGAGAGCGACCAGAACGCACAGCGCCATGAACACCACCATGAACATCGCCAACGAGCCAACGGGCATATCAACAAAAAGGAGTCCAAGAAGCGGAAGCAGCAGACGGGACTCACCAGCAAATGGCGAAATGAGCTTGTCGCAATGACTGCTGAGTTTGCTGGAACATTCTTGTTTCTCTTCTTTGCATTTGGAGGAACTCAAGTCGCCAACACAGCAGCCATATACAGCGATGCAGCAACAGCAGGACAACAAGGAAACAGTATCACACAGACGCCGAACACCAGCGTACTCCTCTACATCAGTCTGATCTTTGGGTTCAGTTTGATGGTAAACGTTTGGGTCTTCTTCCGCGTCAGTGGCGGGCTCTTTAACCCTGCCGTAAGTTTATCCTAAGCCCGGGGCATATCATCTACTTTGTCGCTATATGCACAAGGCGCTGACTAAGACCGCAGGTCACGTTAGGTCTTTATCTCATCGGTGCTCTAACCACCGTTCGTGCGATCCTATGCTTCATCTCGCAGATGATCGCAGGCATATGTGCTGCCGCTGTCGTCTCCGCCATGTTCCCGGGTGACCTGAACGTCTCGACTACCCTCGGAACTGGCGTCTCCATTGCACAAGGTCTTTTCATGGAGATGTTCCTTACCTCACTACTCATAATCACTATTTTCATGCTCGCTGCTGAGAAGCATAAGGCTACTTTCCTTGCACCTATCGGCATTGGGCTAGCACTGTTCGTTGCCGAGATGGTGGGTGTGTTCTACACTGGTGGCAGTCTGAACCCTACTAGAAGCTTTGGACCCTGCGTAGTAACCCACAACTTCCCAGGTCGGTTATGCTCTATATTTCACATATGTCGAAGCTAATGATACACAAGGTTACCATTACATTTACTGGATTGGTCCACTCATGGGCACCCTTCTGGCGTTTGGCGTCTACAAGATCATTAAAATTGTCGAATATCAAACTGTCAATCCCGGCCAAGACTTCGATGACCACGAGGTATGTTACACCTTGTATGTTTACGAAGAGGATAGCTAATTTTCATCAGGACGCACTTTTCAAGCCCCCAACCAACCCCGAGACAGCCGAAGATGTCGAACGCCCCAACGTCGCAGCGATCGCTGCACAAGAAGCTATTCGCGTGGCCAGTAATTCCTCAAACGGAGAGAAGGATGATTCATTCGGCGGTATCGACAGGACATTATCGTCATCGTACAAGCATTCATCAAACTCACGGGATGGACAACGCAGCTCGACTGACGAGTATCACCATTCACAACATCAGCACGGACATCCTCAGCAACACGAGTATGCTCACCAACACCAACACAACGACTACAGGTCGTCACAAGAGCCCCGCCGCACGTCGAGAGACCACATGGCTTCAGATGCAGAGCTGTTAGCCAGGACAGGCCATGGACACTCCGTGAGCAGCCCAAAGAACGCCAACAGGCAACAGCCTTGGGTATGAGCGATTCGATCAATGATTGAAATTTTCGGAGTAAGGATACACATATTACCACGGCGTTAAGGACGGATGGTGCTCCGCATGTGAAAAATTTTGGGCCACAGCAACCAGCTCATTCAGGTTTTTGGCGTTATTGATGGTGGCCGCAAAGGCATAACCAGATATGTATCATCCAGTTCCAAAATTTCTCAGCCGCCTTCAACCTTGAGCATTCTCATTAAAAGGCAGGAACTTGCAGTACCGTTGAAGTATTGGGCTGCAACCTGCCTCTGGGTGAGTGAAAAGTCGCTGTTCAAATTCATTGATGCAGCTTTTCGTTGTTAGGACTCATCTCTCCATGAGACAGACAAGCACAATTTAAGCGCTCGCAATGCCACACCTATCTCGTCACATCTGTCACAGCACTCAATCGAAAAATGATACACCACGAAGGTTATTGGAACCGGAACGCCCGGCGCTGAACGCGCACACGCAGAAGGCTGTCCAGATGCCGAATTATACTCTAGAGATATCCATCAAGGCCGAAAGGCACAAGTTTGGTTTGTTAAAATACAGGAGGAAACCATCAATACACACAAGAGAACCATTGTGTTGCGTGGTAGAGTTTGCCTTACACACAGGCTTCACCGGAGTACACGAGGATGGGGGGCGGCGGAGAGAATGAAAACCCAAGAAATCAGCGGCAAACAGTTTGCGGCGGGCCCGGTTCATTGCAAGCACAACACTGCATTGCCTACGTCGCTGGCACCAATAGGAGCTTCAAAGCGGATACCAAAGCACGTATAAAATGATTTCAGACACACGCCATGATAAATATCACGTACAATACGCCCTGCTTTGGCAACTCTCTCGCTGTGAGAACCACGGTTTGGATACCATCCAGCTGCTTATTGAAAAGTGAACCCATCATTCCAAGCATCAACGCGCTTTCCCTTTTGTCACTGGCCCACAATGCATAGAAACGAGTAAAATCGAAGTGATCGTCTGTGCATATACATGCTTCAAGACGACAGACACCCTTTTGCATACACTTCATGCTCGAGATGAGTCCGCGTTGCTAACTACCGTCAAAGATACACAAGCTAATCAAGCATACGAACTGTACTAGCCAAAGTGCAGCGCACCTTCCACGTCGAGACTCAGACCGCGCTGTGGCTACAGAACGCCTAGCGAGTGGCACGCAAAGATGGTAGACGTTGTTAAACATGTTGCGGGAATCGAGTGGGGATTGGTCCAGCGCTGCTGAGAAACGGTGTAATTCTTGTAAAGTTGGTAGGTGAGGAAGAAAGGCCGCGAATGTTGCTGTTTGAAAAGAAATCGAGGGTTTCAAAGTGAGTGATGGGAAGTGATGAACGTGAGTTGATTCTATGCCCGATAGTGGGAGTATGCATAGTCGGCTGTGGTAGCCGCAGCAGTATCTCGGTCATGATACAAGGAAGATGGAGCAAGTTTCATTGAAAAGAACTGTGAACATGAAGGGTGCAAATAGTAATTGAAAGCAGACGATTGTCATGCAGTCATGTATCATCTTTGGAAGTATTTACAAGAAGCTAAGATCAACAAATATAGATAAATTGCGGTTGCAACATGTTCTCACAGTTTGTGCGCGCACGATTTTCTTTTTCCTCTCTTATACTCGTTACCATCTAGTAGGCAGCACCAGTGGCAGTGGGCCTAACACGGGTTTCAAGCGTGCAGGGGGTGCTAGATGGCTTGCCCAGACCGAAGTCGTACTTCTCGGGCTGAGTACCAGCAGAGGGGCGAGGACCAAAGCTGCCAGTGGGCCTGGCACCACCGCGGCCAGGCCATGCTCCCCAGCCGGAGGGGTGAGGACGGCCCCAGCCGAAACCGGGACGGCCGCCGTGGTGCCAGTTGCCGGTAGGGAAGGGACGGCCGGAACCGCGCGAGGGGCTGCCGCTGCCAGTGGGGTAGGGGATCTCACTGGGGAAAGGAGCGAAAGTAGGGATCTCGGCTTCGGCACCGGTGGCTGTGGCCTCAGCCTCTTCTGAGCAAGGAGTCTCCTCAGCGTCGGAGGGAACTTCGGGAGTGGGAGTCTCGGCGGGAGCAGCGGTGGTAGCAGGAGCCTCGCCCTCGGTGCAAGGGGTGGAAGAGGCAGCGGGGACCTCAGGCACCTCAGATGCGACGGGTGTCTCGACGGGAGGAGCAGTGCTCTGGGCGCCAGTGGGGATGATGTCGGAAGAGCAAGGGGTGCTGGAAGACTCAGGGCCGATGGTAGGGTTAGGAATGTCGGTGCTCTCAGTAAAGGCAGGCGCATCAGTAGGGTTGAAGGACTCGGAAGCCGGGAGTGTGACGGTAGCAGAAGGAGCAGGCTGGTCCTCGCCGGTGCTGATAGCAGGAATCTGGGAGCTGACCTCAGTAGGGATGGAGGCAGAGTACTTCTCGGAGTAGACGATGGTGGGGAGCGCAGTTGCGGCAAGCGTAGTGGAGGGAGGGGTGATAGTGGCACCTGAGGTGACGATCTCGAAAGTGGGGAGAGCAGAGTCAGCTGGGAGCTCAGAAGCGGCCGTAGAAGCAGAGGCGGTAGGGGTCTCGATCTCGATAGGAGCACCAGTGCTCTCAGCGTTCTCAGAGACGGGAGAAGGCTTCTCGGCGGCGGCAGGGGTCTTGACAGCAGAGGCAGAGGAAGCCGCAGCAGCCGAGGAAGCAGGAGCAACAGAGGTAGAGGCAGAGGCAGATGGAGTGGAAGATCCTGCACCGTTGCTCATGCAAGCGAAGCTGATCTCCTTAACACTAGCAGCATTCTGCACGGGGCCATCGAGGGTCCACTTCATGTCAACGTAAGGCCAGCAGATACGGCCGTCAGCCATGGTGACCATATCACCGGCAACGTAGACATCAGTAGCCTTGACAGGCTCTCCAACCTTCTTGCCATCGGCGACAAGCTGGAAGTAAGAACCAGTATAGGCACCCCTGCAGCCCATGGCGATGTAGTCGCAAGTGGGCTCAGCAATCTCCTCCCAGGTGACGAGAGCGTTGGATTTGTCGAAGGTGGCAACGTGAGCATTTGAGCAGTCAGCGGATCCTGTGGTGATCCAGTTGACCTGGGAGTCACCATCAGCAACGAGCTCAGAGGTGGCCTGCTTGCCAACAAGCGTCTTCTTGTCGCTCATGGTGGCAATGGCGACGTTACGGTTGACAGTGCGGTTGATAGAGTGGGTGTAGCCAGCGCCCATCCAGTCGTTGGTGGTGAGATCTTTGGCACCGCGGGAGACCCAAGAGAAGATGTAGGAGTCGCTGTCCTGGAAACGAGCAAGACCGCTGTAGGATCCAGACATTCCACCCATAGCCTCGTTGCCAGCACCGTTGGTGACGTTCTCGTTGGAGACCTTGACACCACTCTTGTCCATGCCAGTGCCACCGGTGTTGAGCCAGATAGCTCCCTGGTCCTCAGAGCAGAGGGAGGGGAAAGGAACAGAGTCGGCACCCTCGAAAGCAATGCCGGTGTTGTGGGAGCAACCCCAGCTAGAGCTGGCACCCTGGATCTGCTCGAGTGTTCCGTTGTCGTTAACGTATTGGATCGCGTCACCGAAGTGGCCTTGACCGGAGCCAGAGTAGGCAGTGACGACAAAATAGGCACCATACATGCCGCTGGCCTCAGAGTAGGCAAGGTCACCGTTCATGTCAGGAGAGGCTAGCATGCCCATGTCTCCGTCAACGGCTGGACCACCAAGCCATGTCTTGAAAGTCTCTTTGCCTGAGGTGTAACGGTAAAGGACGGCTACGGGAGTGCTCTCTGGGGGTGCGTTGGATGTACCAGAAGGCATAGCCTCGTTCGTCAGGAGAGCAAAACCATCGTTGTGGGCCACGAGACCGCCAGCCTCTTTGCCACCAGTGACAGTCACTGCATCACCAACAGCAGCAAAAGTGGACGGGTTGACCTGTTGCACATGGACACCAGTTTCACTGGCATCAAGGTAGGCAAGGTATGCCGACTTGCCGTCAGGAGAGACAGCGAATGGAGTACGGCGATGGTGAGGGTATCCAGTCCAGTAAGACTCCTTGACGGGTCCGAAAGATGATGAGAGTGCAAGGCTACCGACGTGCTTCTCTAGGTTGGTGCTGGAAAGCTGAGCCGCGACAACGCTCGTGAGCAGGGAGAGAATGAAAGTCGAGTGCATGATTGCAATCAGGTCAGAGAACACACAAAAGAATGACAGTAACGAACGACCAGCGAACAGAAGTCAAAAAAAAGAGTGACAAGAACAAATCTTCCAAAGATCGTGAAGCAGTAAAGATCAACCCGAGGGAGTCGCTCATTGTATATACAGTTGCTGCTATGAAACATCGCATTTACGCCAGGACTCAGGCCCATGACTGGCCAACAGGAGTGACGGGTGCCAATACGGAAACACGTTGATGCATTTAGATGCGGGGATTTTCTGATCCACAATACGAGCGTGATTGGCAACGCTGAATGGTGGAAGAGCCGGAAAGTTGGCCTGGGGCAGTCAAGCGGAATTAGGGATGTTTCTATCCCCTGGCGTGTTTCGGACAGACGACGCTAGTGGAGAATCAGCCGAGCACAAGCGCTTCTGGACGCCAATCGACTCAACTTCCTCAAAATGTGCACTGGGTGCTCATACGAGAACCAAATCTACCTCCTTTCTGTGCCGCAAAACCTCTGTCCCAGGCGTAAGCGGGCCAAGCCGTTCCCCAGTCCAGATTCTCGCTCTGAGACGCCATCCAATTCCGCTATGCCCGTCAACCCTTCCAGTGTTCCTTGCCAGCTCCAGGCAAGGCTCCGGCTTTGATGAGGCAGCAATCTTGCGGAATCCGGATGAAGCTTATGCCTTCAACGATGAGAGTGTGATCCCAGGCGCTGCGCATTCCTTTGCTACAAGATACCACCGTGATTGCAAATCAACGGAGCGCGTCGGATAGATATTCTGCCTGAGGCAATGAGGTTGGCGATTACCACAGAAAGTACGACAAGGCTTGCGCTTGGCTGCAACGTCTCATCCTCATCATCATCTCAGGTACATCAAGCGGCAGGTGCGTTGCGTGAAAACAGGACTTAACAATGCCGAAAAGAGGTTCTTCGAGAAGGGATCGAAAACCAACTGGCTCCGCCAAAGCCCAGCAGGAGAGTGTCAGTCATGCATCGCTTTTCTGATCTTACTCTTAGTTTCGGAATTAACTGGAAGCTTTCTCCTGGCCAGGCAAAGTGAGCGCTCGTATAGGGTGCTCGAATATGGGATGCCAGGCAATCTAGACCGTCCCTGTTCTCTCCTTCGCGATAGCTCTGCGGGTAGGTGCTGGGGCCGTTACATGCATCTTGCGCTCTGAAATGCATTTGCAAAGCTGGGAAGTTCTGCGCTCGGATACCAAGTCTATAGCTGTGCAACGCAGCACCCTTGTACCGAGCACGTGCTCTAGGAGAACTCACGTACGTAAGCTCCAGAGGTCTGCAGGCTTTGCAGGATTATCGTTGGCATTTGTGCGATGATCAGTATCCACCTTTGCTTCCAACGCCAGCTCCATCGTACTGTAGTGTTTTCATGGCCTTCCAGAGGTAGCTGAACCTCTTCAGTGCGAAAAGGCAAATGCGGATGGTTCACATGTGAACTCACAAGTCGTATGTTTGGGATCCCAAGACAGCCTTGCACGCAAAGACGCATGAGTTTGAGAGATCGGAGCCAGCGTTGACTGGAGCGTGGAGTGTCTTTCGAGGGGTCGACCAAAGAGTGCGTGAAGCCAGAAAACTCTAAACCTCTTGTAAGACCAAGACTGCTTGTGGAGAACCTGAGGTTGATTCGGCGTTCGTAAATGTCGGTATACATGAGGCAACATACTCCAGTGTGGCAATAGAAGTGAGGTACCGTAACCGCCAGTTCTCAACCTTGATGAAGCCTGGAGGTCTTTAGCAAATCTGGGGTAGTTGTCTAGTATAGATAAGTACTTTGTAGTCTTTTGTTAGTCTGTAAACTACTATCTAGGACTTCCGCCAATTTGCTGTGAATCACCCCTAAAAAGATCGAGATTGCGCACTTGTAGCCTACATTTCTGGAAACATAAGAGCATGCCAACGACGAAAGGGATGTATGCAACGCTCACCTAGCTCAGCACAGACTTCGGCAGCCTGGTTTATCCATCGCAATCCTTCAAGGGCTTACCTTTACTGTAGTGTTTTCTTTCATGTTTCCATTCTACAGCAGCTTTCATCGAGAATCTCGAATGCTTCGGCAAGTAGGGTACAAAAGCGACATTCATCTCTTGATATTCGTCTGTCGTTTGACGAGCCTTGCGCACCGGGAAACAAATTCAAATCCAATCTAAGCTTTTTCAGAGCTTCAGCATCCTAGACAGCTTTCTCGCGATCCTGGGCATCGAGGTTACTGCACGTACGATTTCCGCAGATGACGCAGACGCAGTGCAACGTACTGTGTACGCGGTGGAGGGACTTAAGCGAAGGCATCGCCGAGGCAGATGTACATCAAGGGGAGGCAGCGTAGAGCTCCCCCGTGCGGTTTTCGGATCGATGTGCGCCAAGACCTAAATTTAGCGGCTGAAACGGGTTGCGCTTGGCACCTCGGGTCTCCCAGCCACCAAACCGCCCCTGGATCTTCAACTGATGATGGCCAGCATCAGTGGCGAAGACGGCTGAAATTCGAAATTTCGAATAGACACCATAGTTCCATTGGGGCTGCAGGGACACAACTTTATCAACACAAGGCATTCAAGGAGCTTCTACTGTCCCCAGCCACGAGCCCCCTATGAATTAGACACTGGACAGCCGCTCGTCTCGCTGCCAAATAGTGCTATTTGGCCTCCTCAGACCCTTTTAGCTTCTAAAGTTGACTTTTCATAGCTTCTGACAATGAGCGGTCATTGGCCAGAAGCCATCGGGTACTACCCGACAACATGACTGTCTCGTCAAACGGTAAGAAATTCGAAGTACGAAGGCAGTTATAGAGGCGCGGTACTTCGAACTTCACAAATGATGATGGCAGCGGCAATGGAGTCGAGAGATCTTAATGTGGCAGACCTCCAGGTTTTGGTGTTGTATTGGCTAATCTCTCACTGTTGCCCTGGTGGCTCCTGATACTCCTGTGATGCTGAATACTACCAAACCTCTGACAGCGAAAGGACACCTGCTGCTGCCCTGACGGTACAGGTATGGCTCACACAAATTCTGGCTGATCCCACTTCGAACACCACCAATGCGGCCCAGTACTTCCTCACTATTTCTCTAATCCGCCCAACTGCAGTGATCACCCCTTCCGCCACCACATTGGCGAGCACTTCACCTGCCAAGACCTCTGTGTCTACGTCTCTACCCCACATACCTAGCATCGCTTCCATCCACCAATCTATGGCCACATCTACTAATCAGCCCAACAGTATGTTTGCTGCCCCAGCGCCGTCTCAGTTTACAGGAGGTCCTAGAAAAGTTATGGGTGCTGGTACAGCTATCTTGGCTGGCGCCTTGGGCTTTGCAGGGCTACTCTAGGGCTCAAGCTATAATTCCCAAAAGAGATGGGTGTCACAATATCTGCAGTTGATATGAGACGGATATAGTATGGTCACAACTCCGGCAAAGGAAGGGCAGGTGTTTGATGTGGAGTTCTGACACGTGAGCCGTCTAACTGTGCAAAATCACAAAACTTGTTAGACCTGTCAGTGTTCAGAGCAGAACAAGAGAAAAATATGCAACAGCTTTGTTTGCTGGAACGTAGAGGCATTTTTAGGGCGAAGCCCGACGTCAAGTCCTTACTCCTACCTAACTGTGAATGAAAACTCACATGTTGTTAATAAGGCCTTATATATATGCAGGTACTACTGTATCGTGCTATTTTCGGGTCGCTTACTATTTTGCTTGGACATAGTTGCTTTCAGAATGACAATTTGACATTAATGGTCTATACTAGCAACTCCGTGGTATCTCCGCATCTTTCATCCATATCCAAGCATCATTTCGGCACCTTCTTGAATATGTGCCTCTCCCAGCCATCAATTTCGTCAACGACAACTTCGCGCTCCAGTGTGTACTTTCCGAGCTTAGGCAGTACGATTGCCCAAACTACCCAGTAGACACCACCAGCTGCAATGATACCAAAACCGACAACGCAATGAAGATAGTACGGCAAAGTTTCGTAAACACTGTTCCCATCACTAGGGGGGACGAACGGTGCAACGACCAGGTAGATGTTGCTGAGAAAGAAAAAGACGGTGACTGGAAGAGTAGCCTTCATCGGAGGGTTCCAGTTGTATTCCTCCTTATGCAGGTAAAGCCAAATCAGACCTGCTGCAACAAAAAGGTTGACAATGGCAAGCGGGTAGGAGATAACACTGGAGGATGTTAGTGGCTGGAGATGAGATCCCGGAGCGAAAATACTTACTTAAGGATGAAGTTGTACGCATCACCCGGAGGAGGAGCGAGCATAATGATAACCGAGACAAGCCAATGCTCGAAGAGACCAGCAAGAGGTGCGTTGAACGGGCGATTACTAGCCCAAAATCTTGAGAAAGGCAAGATACCTTCACGGCCCAGCTCTTGCACAAGACGGCCTTGAGAGAAAATGACACTCAGAACGTTTCCGAAGGCGGATAGTGCAATAAACACAGAAAGCGCACGCTCAGCCCTAGGTCCAAAAACGTTGCGGAAGAGCGATGCAGCGACGAGTCGTTTCGAGGCGATGATCTCGTCTGCAGGTACTGCGGCAAAGTAGGCGACGTTGACGAGCATGTACAAAACGGCGACAGACCCGAGAGCCAGAGGAGCAGCCACCTTCAAGGTGCGGACGGGGTTTTTGGTCTCACTAAGGGCGTAGTTGGCATTACTGTATCCGATGTAACTCCAGATGACGTTGTAAAGCGCGGTGACGACACCATAAGCGCTACCAGTAGTGCCCGAGAAGGCATTGTCGAAGTTATTAGGCTTGTCAATCTTGATAGCGCCTCCCAGTGCTGCCCAGCCGGAAACAACTATCAGCAAAATGACGAGTAGTTTGATGGCTCCTAGCAGGTTTTGTAGTCTCAATCCCCACTTCAAAGCAAGTCCGTGGATGAGGAAGGCTGAAGTGATACAAGCTAGACCAACCCCGCGCTGGTTCCAGCGGTTGACTTCGACGTTGGCGGCGTGAAGAATGTACTCTCCAAAGACGACAGAATTGGATCCTGCCCATCCCAGAAGGACGACATAGCCAGTATATAGTCCAGTAGCAAGAAACTTGGGCTTGCAGTAAACAAACTCGAGGTAGTTTTTCTGATTGCAGAATGTCAGTTTGGCAAAAGTGACTTAATTTTCAGGACTTTTACCTCTCCGCCATTTCGCGGGATAGCCGTACCGAATTCGAGGTAGACAGCCATGCCAGCAGCAGCGATCAGCATACCAGCAACCCAAATGAACAAGGATAAGCCAACGCTGCCGGATAGAGAGAATATGGCAGAAGGAGTAGCGAAGATACCAGTGCCCACCATTCGATTGAACACAAGCGCCGTTGCTGATACGACACCGATCTGACGCTTTGCCTGGCGAACCTGGTAGAGAGATCCGTTGTCAATGTCCGAAGGTGGCGCATCAGGATCAGCCGTGGAGTGATCCTCAGCAGGCGCTGCTTTCGCCTCAGCAGTAGCCCCATACTTTGAGAAGAGCTTCGACATCGTGGACGACGAGGAGGAGATGAGTGGAGTTGACTCCATCGTGCTGAGCGCAATAAGTGCCTTATAAAACACCGAGACCGTCAGGATTCTTTGCACATGCCATCCAGGAGTGCCTAGACAGTATTGTCCAAGATGTAAAAGGTCAGCCACAATTACAACTGAGGAATATTTTACGAAACATTTTGCGCGCGCAGACCTCTTGGACGTCGGATTCGTGCATGGCGGCGATGTCGTGCTAGAAAAACCTGTGGCAGCCATACCATAAGGGGCATCCGCGATTCACTAGCGCCAAAATCGCGATTGAAGTCCTGAATTACGAACAGTTCGGCCACACCACAAGCCCACACATCTCCAGCTTGGCGATGCTGCAACTCGTGTTCTAGAAAGAATTGCGCATTTCGTCGGCTTTGCTAGAATTCTTCTTAGGCGCTTGGTGCATCAGCAACCTTGTCAGTTACCGGTGATCAAACACTACCCTTTGAGCTCACTGCGTCACACGCTGACACGTGAATTACATGTCCAATTACTATGCGGAGGATATGATCGGGCTAAAATTCAAGGGGGTTGAACGGTGCAGGGACAGGCCTCTTGCATTCGGAGCTCTGACTGTGAACCCTTCATTGGCTGTGCCCATGTACCTTGAAGAATGGTCGAAAGCTCGCCTCTGAGGTCACCGAAAAAAACCATGTTCAGAATCCGCGAATTTCTCAACTCTCGAGAAGCACGCAGTGCAAAAACACTCTTCTCTTGTTTATCCAAGGATGGTGTAAAGGCTACAAGTTCTTCAATAACAGTAGCTAATCGACCGAGAGGCTTTGAATACATCCTGGCTTAAGCGATTAGCTGCTACATCTGAGCCTTTTCGCAAGAGGGAAACTCGCATTTATCGACTTGTATCACGCCATATGGCCGCTTGTGGTGGTCTTATGACAGTCGAATGGCATGTTGTGGCTCTGAGTTGTCAGCCCATTTGACCGTGGTCGCCTCCCCGGAAAATCTGACCGCAGGCATAACAAGTGCCTTCGTTCCTGAGCATTGACCTGGCTTTACCATTCGCAGGTCCATGCCTCTTTCCTGTTTAATGAGCTTCCAATCACCGATCAACTGCGACCGACGAAGAGGCAGTGGCAGGGTTGTAGCCGTCATGTAGATCACAGTTGTGTGTGCTGGAGCCAAATCGAACGTGTTGTTTTCTCGGGCCACTGGCGAAATCCAGCTTCTTATCTTAGCGAAAGGTATAATATTGCCAAGCTGTCGTTCGCGGCTCAACATATTTATCTCCCGCTACATGCGAGAAGGATCGGTAAGGATCATGTTTGGGCGTGGCTTCGTGAGTAATTGCAGTGTGCTGCTGCAACTTTGAGTTCTTTTCTTTTCCGCATAACAACTTGAGCACCTCAACAGATGGCTATGCTGACAGTATCAGCTATGACGCTCCAAGTACGTCTGAACTTCAACGTTGGAGTATGCACCGACGACTACGCCCACTCCTCTTTGAAAATCCAGAAATATCCCCCGAACGAGTTCATTCCCCACACTCCAACGATTCCGAATGGCGTAATTCGTCCTGTCCATGTCCATGATATTCCAAGTCCAAGATATTGTTTGGCGGCACTGACAAGTCCATCCTCGCGCACTCGACCCGATAGCAAGAAATCTCCATGAGCGTCATATCCCCTTGTACCCCGGTCGATGACAGCGCTAATCCTCAGTCTTGTTCGTGCTTCTTCGGTCGGTTCATGTACTAACATGTCTATGTTTTGCATCGGGGGATCTACGTGGGGCATACGATCTGTTATGCGATGGTCAGAATAATAGCCCATCCACCGGCCGGACAGAAAGTCAGGTGTTGCCATGTACTTGTAATGGCATGTAGTGAAGAGCTCTGCCGATCGATGGTATATTTTCGGTACGTTCAAGAGTTTCGAGAATGGAATTCGGGCTGGAACAGGAAGAACTCGCTGCTCTCGACTATGATATGTGCTTGCAACAGCTACCAGCAAAAGAAGAAGCGCAGGAGAGGCCTGCGTCAGAGTGAAGTCTCGAATGAACGTCCCGTAACCTGGTATACGTTCGCTCAATCGCTGGATCACAAGTGCTGCCGATGATTGCGTGCCAAGCAGCGACTGGGAATAAACACCTTTAGGGTCGAAGTGCCCGATGAACAACGAGAGAACATCGCCGGATATATTGGTAGACGCCAATCGCTGGAGTGTAGTGTAGCTGAGTATAAAGCTGAAGTTGATGAAGTGAAGCGCTTGGAGCTTCGTAGAAGCTAGTTTGTCGCGCGCTTGATCTGTTGTTCGTGATAACCAGCGGTTCATTAACAAGGACGTTGTTGAACTTGTGTTCAACTGACCAAGCTGGCCATGGGGTAGTAAGAACATGTCGGGCTCCAAACACCAGGTCGCAGGATGATGTAAAGCTAACAGATGCGGGAGCCATTCGGCCATGCCGGACGTCGTAGCGGTCAACCATGCCGCTGGCTCAAGTGTCGATAGTCGCATCAGCTGTTCGACTGCATAAGCTATTCGAACCTTATCTTCGAAAGACGACTCCTCCAAAAGGGCCTCACCCTCCGGCCAGCCGAGCTGCTCCGGTGTTAACTCGACACGGCCTGGCTGTCTATAAAGGTCGAGCAGGTAATCAACTACAGAGGGTGTGTTACGTAGAGCATTTTGAGCGATGTCTTTGACCACGAGTTGATCGTAGCAGGCAGTATGTATTTGATGATTAACGCGGATCAACTGGAGTAGGCTGGAGCATGGTAGGAAGCGTGCAATGTGCTGAAGAAGTTCGTTGGGAAGTGCGAGAAGTGTCATGATGGTGCCCCAAAACGATCGAAGCTGTAAGACATATGGCAGTGTCTAGCCACGTTGAAAATGGGCTGGTACCTGAGAATGACGCTGCGCTCGCCACGTTGGCAGGCTAGCGTTCGCTTACGATAGACCCCGCAAGCGTCTGGGTTTATACCGTAACAGTGTGAATCCATGGTCGAACTACTGCCTAGTCCTACTAAGTATCTCGGATTTCCCAGAGTTCAATAACTGCACTGAGGAAGTCTCGGGGGATAGTGCAGATAGATGTTTATCGCCCAGAAAGAGTTGGTCTTGGTCGGATCCTGACATGCTCTCATCTCCCCCACCGCCAACAACAACTCAAAGCAACCATGAACCCAAATAGCACGAAATGATATAGTCTGCAGAGCCTGCCTTGCCTGCCTTGAAGCCTGGGAAAGAGGTATCAAGCCGCCCCCTCTGTGGGGTTGCTGTTCGTGAATTAATTGCAGCGGGCAACATATCGAGTAAGATACCGAAAGACGGCCAGACAGGCAAAAATAGGAGATCCGCGAGCAAAGCCCGCTGGTCGTGCTTGGTGCGAATCATGCCGAGCGGTTTTCTGGTGTTCCAAAACATTGTATGGTCACCCACTTAACACATCCGTTTCACCCCGACCATCCGGACCATCCCTAGGCTTCCCACCACTTCAAAAAAGCACCCATACATGCCAGAGAACGGCAAAAACATGGACTCGCGGGGAATCGAACCCCGGACCACTCCCAGGAAAGATTACAAGCTTCAATGAAGCTGCGAGATGCTAAGGGAGTATTATACCACTAAACCACGAGCCCGTGATGAGTTGATGCTCCTTTTATGATTGATTACAGCCTTATATCGAATATATAGTAAAATAAAATGGCCAGAGTCAAGCTCAACGTCTTCCACAAGTTAGCCACGAAGCGGTGGTGTAGGGAAAAAATTGATTAATCCGCGCGGGCCGGGCCACCAAATGATCCACCACCGCAAATCACCCTGACTGCGTTGTCCATTGCCAGGCCTCGTCGTAATTACTGAAAATTAGACAGTATCTCTTAGATCGAAGCCCAGTTTATTCTTTGGTCTCCGAATACAACTCCATGATTACTTCCATTTTTTTTCTTTGTCGAATCCCGGGGGTGGATTCCCCGCGAGTCCATTTTCGGCGCGCTTTGCAGAGTCCGACTTTTCAACATGCACACATCGCACATCATCTGTCTACGAAGATTACAATTGATTATCATTTCGGTGATGCAGAGCAGGGCTTTTATCAGACGCATCATGCGAGAGCCGGACAGGTTTTGGACCTGTTGTAGAGGGAATGACTCTGAAAAGCGCTCCTGATGACCTCAATTCAAGTGCATACTTGTAGCCTCCTGTCAAGCGGAGTGGCTCCACCTCTTTCTCATGTTGCTCCACATCCTCAGCTGGACCTGCTCAAAGCTGAGGATGCAATCTCGGTTCGCCGATTTTGTTCCCATCCAGCTTAGTTGTGGCGCGGTGCTTACAGCGAGGTCTTGTACATCTACCCCGCCGCGGTCGGCATGGAGGTGAAGAGCAGCCGCCGATCGAAACAATGTCCAACACGTCCGCACCCTCCAATTCCGCGACTTTCTCCACGAGCAACACCGATTACCCTCTATTCGACGTACAAGGCGACAAACCCGTGCACTATGGCATTCTCCTGTTTCCTGGCTTCCAGGCGCTAGACGTTTTCGGCCCTCTCGATGTTTTTAATTCACTCGCAACTTTGTACAACTACCCCATGAGGCTTACCAACCTCGCTGCAAGTCTAGGGTCAGTGCCTACGCATCATCCATCGACGATTAGTCTCATACCAGCCGATGCGCACCCGTTGTCGCGCTTTTCTGAGAATTTGGTCGTCGATCGCACGCTTGACGAGCAACTTGATATGCAAGAGTCAGGACCAAATGGTGAAAGAAGCGAGGAAGCAATCGATGTTCTCATTGTGCCCGGCGGTATTGGTGTACGCGGTGATGTCGCACAGCACATAGACTTCGTAAGGAAGATGTATCCCTCTCTCAAATCAGTCTTGTCTGTATGTACTGGATCAACAATCTTGGCCCGTGCCGGTATTCTGGATGGCCGCCGCGCCACGACCAACAAAAGGGCGTACAAGTGGGCGACCAGCACCGGACCGAACGTTAATTGGGCTGCGAAAGCCAGATGGGTGGTAGACGGGAACATCGTGACTAGCTCTGGCATCTCCGCGGGCATCGATGCTTCCTATGCTTTCGTTGCGTTGAACTATGGAGAGCATATCGCAGAAAGCCTGGCGGATAGCGCAGAGTATGTTCGCTGGATGGATCCAGAACACGATCCGTTCAGCATCAGGTGGAACGTCACACAGAAGTGAGAAAGACCATGGCCAGCATTCAACCGACAAAATATGCACCTTGATGAACGACTGTCTTGATGGGTATTCATTACTATGGAAGAATCATGCGGTGTCTTACTAGTACCTTTCGCAGATTAGACAATTCGCGCAGATACGGCTTCACTTCCTGCACCTATCGTGGCCCATACACACAATAACATATGCGATAGTATTGTTCACTAAATGTTTGCCTAGAATGGCTACACTTTCTGGTTCCTATATCTTCTCGCCTTCTTGTTCTCTTCATCTTCCACAACAATCACTGCTCTTACCATGGAACATCAACGTCGGAAGAAATCCGAACTTAGTTCAGGATCCAGGCTTCTGCATTGTGACCGCTTTGCTCCTTTGCTTGCAGACATCCAAATAAAGCTTGGTGAAAGCTGGGTATTCTATGAGGAGTGCATGGCTGGTATCCTAGATGCAGCGGCCGAACAGCGAGATGTCATCGCGTGGTTGGAACAGATGCAGCAGCTCGTTCATGGTAATGATACTGTCACATTCAGTCATGAAGCCGTTCTCTTCCTTCTCGGAGACATGGGAATTCAGCTCCCCAAACAACGAAACTGGGGTGAAGGTGAGAGGTATTTCGTCGGTAAGCACCCTTCACCTCCACTTTTACCACCAACGTCCCCTACAGAGCCGCAATCTCCACGTATTAACAATTTGGCTACCCTTTCACCACTTCCACACAACGCAATGACAACTCTACTCCCCCTTCGACCGCTTCGACCGGGTACGCCGTTTTTTGGATCAGCACCTCTGTCGCCTTCATCTCATGCTCAGCAAAGGCAAGCGCCCAACAATCTCGATCGAACACAGATAGTACCACCTCTCGACTTCAGTGCATCCACACAGCCAGTGCTGACCTTACCCAAGGACCTCAAGGCCTTTTACTGCCCACCCGAGCAGATCACCATGACCGCAAGCCACGCCCCTCCATCACCAAACCCGCTCCGGAGACAATCGAGCAATCCGATCTTCTTTACCGATCCAGCGCTTAGGGAAGACATTGCTGAGCTCTTTGGACACACGGTTCGCGGCACGGACAGGAGCAATGGTGACGTCCTACAGACGCGATCAAGCGTTGTCGGTTTCCACACTGTGGTGAGGCAGACTCTCCCTTACCATGCAAACGAAGATGACGTGCTGGTATGGAAAAAACGGTTAGATGGTGGCGAAGAGAATCAGGCGAGTGACAGTGAGGTGAAAACGGCAGACTGGGGAATAGGTGCTTGGCCACCGTGGAATTTTCGGTTTGACTTGGAGATGTGATCAAGAAACGAGGAGCATGCTGTGGCCATATTAAGGCCTTCTCTGCGAGACGAGGCAGGCAATTTGCCCAGGCTGGGCGGATTGGGGTACATAGCAATCGCTGTATTGGAACGACACGAAAGATACCCCTCAATGTGATTCGACTATACCACTGTCTGGACAGTGTACCTATTTGAGCTCGATGCGTCTCTCATTGTAAACACGCTGGTTCCTCATAAGTGTGTGCGCAGTGAAAATTCATTTTACAAATCCTTCACCACTTGCTGAACGACCTCGTCAAGATCTTCTTCTTTCAAACCCAACAACTCGTTCGCGAAAGCTTCTCTCTTCTTCCAGTCCGCCGCAACTACACCCCAAATTGCTACGACCTCCTCGCCAGCATCGTGATCCCCCTCGAGCATCTTGGGCCTGACCTTTTTCAGCCCTTCTTCGCTGTCCTCGTCGATCCTTTCGAACTTGTCCCCTGTCGCCTTCTCCAGCGCAGCAAGCACCTCTAATTGTGTGACGTACAGACTGTGAATGTACAGCAGCTTGTTCTCGGTTTCTTTCGGCTTTTCTAGAATCTTGACTACGGCATTGCCGATAAAAGGAAGCGTCGATGCAGAGAACTTGATATTGCCGCCATCAAGTAGGTATGCCTTGCGTCCTCTGACGTCGAACTTCAACAACCCATTACCAAGACCCCAGTCGAAGAAGTGCGCATTGATCAGACTCGTCCAGGTCAGCTTCCCTCTCTTGCCATCCCGCTCTTTCTTCTCCAGCTCGACCAGATAATCACGGATCCCCTTCTTGCCTTTCATCAGCGGCAAGATCTCGTTCGTCTTCTCGTCTGCAGAGTCGCAGCTACCAAAGTCTGCTGGCATTACCCGCTTCACGCCTCCTGCGAAGGCAGCATCGATGAGTTTTCTTTGCTGTTCCACCCGGCTTCCAGCAATGGCTATGATGAGGGCATCGATTTCCTTCTCTTTGAATTCTTGGGCGATGGCCTCTACATTCAGGTCGTCTGGTACGGTGATGACTTGTGTCTTGGGATATACTGAGTTCGAAGTCTGGCGGTTGATGACCCATACATTGAACTCGGACTTCTTGAGTGCATCCAGGACAGGTTTGCCCAAAGTACCGGTGCCGCCAATGATGGCCACGTTCTGGATGGCGGACATTTCTTGCAGTATGGTAGACGGCGCTCGTTTCGTAGTTTACGGGCGTGGTGTTTGAGTTTATTGAAAATCGACAAACTTTGGCGGACTGTTGCAGTCCAGAAGGTAATGACGTTGGCGGGGGTACTCTGCTCTGTGGGGAAGGACGTGCGCTTATGTACGCTACCCGGCGCCGTAGAGTGATGCCGGAATGCTTACTTGCTTGGGTGGTGTTTATTCCGTGACTGCTCCGAGCACCTTCGCATCTACCATCACTTCATTATCTGCCAGTGTAGCTTACCAACCGGGCAGACTTCAAAGCATCACTGCAGCTATGCATGCATTACGCGTGTTGAGAGGGGATGAGAGCGTGTTGCGCTGTATCTGTTTTGACGCCTGCCATTTTTTCGAACGACTTCACCAGAAAGCTTCTACCCCACCACGATGCGTCCGTAAACAGACCTACGATTGACCGCTACAGTGTCCGCCAGCCTCATGCTTCGCGAGAGGCATGCTGTAAATTGATCTTCTAAGGTTTGGGAGCTTGTTAAGTTGGCTTTGTTGAACGATGTCTATTCAGAAGGTAAGTAAAAGGGTACTATTTGTATTCAGTTTATTATTACTCAAACTCTAGGAAAGACCTTCAGGCTTGGTTATAGAAGCACAACTACTGTATCCCGTTTCTTCTGTAGCATGAGAGCCGGGTTTTTTCCAGCTGCAATTTCGCCTTAACGAGACGTCACATCAGCTGAAGCCGGAGTCTCACAAAGGGGGAGATGAAGGAGCAGGCCCATTGGACCGAAACAGGATTCGTTACTGGCCAAAGCAAACGCGACATGCTGTCGTTGATGGTCAATTGTGAGAGGGTGAGCCTTACGGTTTCTTCCTCGACGTGGCGTGACCAAACGTCGAACCACCGCATCTTACGATGCAACACACCACTTGGGCATGTAGACGTGCACCCCGCGCACTATGGATGCCTCGTCGCAAGGCAGTAATGAGTGTTATAAAGACGCTGTGCTTGACTGGTCAGAAACTCATATCTACCGATACCGTCTCATCGATCTGTCTGCAACAATAGCACCAACACCGCATCACAAAACGCATTGTAGTTTCCAGAAATCTTACGCATCAGTCAGAAACAAAAATCCAACATGGCTCCTCTACAGCGCCGCCCGATGCAGCATATCGATCGCCGAGATCTGTACACGAATCTGGAGACACGGATACAATACTTGCAATCTTTTCTTGACTTTAGCTCGCGTGGGTACATTGGACTCCTTGCAACTTCAGATACTGATCGTTCGAAGGCGACATAGAAAACCTCATCACTGGAGCCAAGTATATAAGAGCACTCATCCCAGCCGTGGTGAATATTGTCTACAAGAAGTTGTTGCAGTATGATATTACTGCGCGAGCGTTCGAGACAAGATCAACATCGTACGAAGGGCCGGTTGATCCTAATCTCAGCGAGAGCTCGCCTCAGATCATGCACCGCAAGATGTTCCTTCGCGGGTACTTGAACAAGCTATGCAGTGATCCTTCCAAGATGGAGTTCTGGGAGTATCTCGACAAGGTGGGCATGATGCACGTTGGTCAAGGGCGCGCACACCCATTGCACGTTGAATACGTCCACATTGGTGTCACTCTGTCCTTCGTTCAGGACATTCTGACAGAGGCTATTTTGTCGCATCCAAAGTTGAAGATGGACCGCAAGATTGGGCTCGTCAAAGCGCTCTCCAAAGTAATCTGGATCCAGAACGACCTTTTCGCGAAGTGGTACGTCCGCGACGGGGACGAATTCACCAGCGACGCTCTTGTCCCAGAGATCGAGCCTGAAGGCTACCTGCACGGGAAGAAGATCCTGCACGATGGAAGTGAGAGCGAAAGTGAGATTGAAGATGCAGCCATGGCAGCTGGATCATGTCCTTTCAAGAATCTGGCACCACAACCACGCGGCAACGGCACACTGCTTCAGAGCATGGAGAGGGTGAGCCTTGATGAGTCCCCACAGAAAGAGAGAGCTTGTTCGCCGGATGCCGAAAACATCCGCGTTGCTCCAACATCGCCAAATGGGCAAACATGTTCTGGGAACGGGATACCACGAGCGGTGAGCAATGCATAGACGTCCGGCGAATGGGGTCCGCACAGTGGAGTGAAGGAGTGTGGAGCGATGCAGTTCGCACATGTTTATCTTCTAGACCAGACTTTTTGGGAAAACTTGTAGATATTTTTGCATACGCAGTGCAGTACACGTTTTGTGTTTTCTAGGGATCCACTGGCCTTTCAGGTGCTCGTCATGATCGACCTGGTTCGAGGCCAGGCAAGGACAGGACACCTTGCGCAAGGGGCATTGTAGGCTAGTCGGCTTTGTACTGTTTTTTTTTGATAGACATCTGTACCTGCGTTAAGGCTCCCACTGCCTGTTATTCGCTCAGATGATCGATGTGGAATTACATCTTATCACAGACTCCACCCCACCGAAGCTGTGATTTGTGTTCTGGAAGACACGAGGCGATCTATCGTTTCGCGAAATCACGGAGAGCCCGGGATTCCGGTTGGACTCTGGCGATGGACAATACCGGAGGTCTACCCGCGTGCCGCGGCCTAGTCTCGGAGAGCACGCCTTGGAGCTGGACTTTGGCATGGCGGTGGGCAACTTCACGCTCACCGACTGACTGAAGGAGCTTTGGCGACCACTCCAGCCTGCATGTGCATAGTAGTGCCCCGCATAACGGCAAGGTCGATCCCTTTTTTTTTTGTGTATGGCCACGAGACAGCGCATCATGGTGTTGAGTCGTTTCAGCGTGGCGGATGGCATGTGGAGCCGGGCAGCCCAGAAAGCAGTGGAACAAAGGTGGCGCTTGGCCCTTCGATCATCTTGACAGACTTGCGCAGGTCGATGTTCCACGGCGACGACGCGGCCCACCCCGCCAAAATTGATTGCGACGTGCTCTGAGCGTTTGGGATGTGTACTCGCCAGGAGGGATCTGGCTGCGCCGGTGGGCCAGTGCACCGCGGAGTCGATGCGAGACGTGACATAACGGCGCTGAGACAGTTGGTGCCAGCAAACGTTGGACAGGTCAGCCAGACTTAGTGATGCGCCCCCAGAGCCCAGAGGCCCACAATGATGTAGGCCCAAACCTTCCGCACGACTCGATGGCAACGAGTGGCAGCAGCGAGAAGGCGAGGGTGCGGCGGGTGTGCAACGCACGCATTCACGCGCATCGCGAGCACTGCAGGCCACTCGGTCTCACGGCAAAACGTGCAAGATAGCCCGCGAAATTCGCTCATGATGTATTGCTTTGCCAACAGCCAAGCGGCATTCCACGGTAGCAACTGTATGACACGAAGCCAATCGCAACCGATCAGGGGGCTTGCATTTGCAGGGGGGTGAGGTACGCTTCGGGACTAGCGCCCAAATAAGCGTGCAGCACTCCATAGCAAGAGCAACCCCCCCAACTTCCCAATTTCCCAACTTTGGTCGCAAACAACACAACCACCATCTCCCTCTCACACCCTCCCCTCCCACCACACCACCTCTGCACGGCTTCCTGTAGCGCTGCAAAGCTGCTACACGCCTGTTTCTCCAGGATCGCGACCTGTTCACCCAGTATTCGGATTCCGCAGCGTTGATTTTCCCGTTCATCGGCCGATCTGAGCTCTTGCACACCACGTCACCACAACACCTTAGCTGCCTGTTGTTGTCCTTCTTGCACTCTCTCACCACACCTTCTTGATACCCAATACACCTTCTAATTTCGCGCGATTTTCAAATCTCTCCTTCTCGTCTTTGCGCACTTTATTGTTGCGCCTGCCACGACGTTCCTCAACGGCGTGACTGACTTTTGGACTTGAATGCGCCTGGCCATCGCCACGACAGATGAGCGCTGTTGTCTCTAGGCTCCCACTTCTTCACTCCCAATGCAGTCCATGTTCCGCCTCCCATGGAGTACCGAGTCGCCAGGCGACAGGATCATGGAGAAGGCTACGCTGCACAAGTCAAGACAGATGCCGGTCGTTGAGATTCCAACTTTCAACATGAATCAAATCAAGCGCAAGGCGACAGACAGTCCCGAGCCGGCATCGACGCAGCATGCGCACGTTGTGAAGAAGTGGAAGAGCGCGCAAGGCGAGATGAAGCCCGCGGTGGCGAAGAGCGCCGCGAACTCTGCCCACGACGTGGCGACAGAAAGCTCGAAACCTGAAGCTGCTCAAAGCATGCCTCAGGTTGCTTCTGCGGATGTTCTGGAGTCGCGACCCAAGGCGCAGTTACCGAGGAAAGACAGTGTGCTGAAGAGCAAGACGTTGAAATCGCAGCAGCCAAATGTGAAGTCCGAGACCGCCAACATTCCTGAAACCTCCACCGCATCAAACTTGACTGCTGTTCAACAAGCAATCGAGGCGCAAATTAGCTATGAGATTCTTTTGAAGCATAACGAACTTCGTCTCATCGAGCAAGAGTTGGCCAAATGTCAGGTTTCCATGGAGCAGCTCAGGCGTTGTTCGATGATTCCGTTTCCCGGCACTGAGGGCCTCTCCGACGACCTCAGTCGAGGTGTCGGCGCAGCTCTGCAACCACCCACCGGCTACACGGAGCCTCAGTTTGCTGCACCCTGGGGAGTCACCGACGGTCCATACACTCGTCATTACGCCAAGTGGTTGATCTCGGACATGCAGTTCGACTCCATGTCTCATCGTGCGCTCGCTCAGCAGACTCAGAGTTACTTTGGCGCTGGTGAGGGCAGGACGACGCGCGGCAGTTTCGGTGATTATCATCATGGAAATAAGGGCCGCACGTCGAGAACTTCAACTGGAATGTTGAAGCTCCCGCCTCTCGGTGAAAATCCAGCACCAGCACCAAAGATTGATCCTCTGCTGCACAAGCGATCCACCGACGGTCAGTGGGTACGACTTTACTGCGCCCAGTGCGGTCACAGCAACTTCTCCAATACCCAAGGCTTCCTCAACCACTGCCGTATCAAGCACAGCCTGGTGTTCAAGAGTCACGACCAGGCAGCCATCGCCTGTGGTGTGCCTGTGGATATCAACGAGGCTGGTCAACCGGTCACTGCGACTGAACCCGTCAGCACTCCTGCCTCGGCACCTGCAGTGTCATTCTCCATGCCCGCTACGCCTGGTATTGTGAACCCCCTCGCAGCCCAGCCCAGCCTACCTCAGCAGGCCAAGGACGTCTACCGCGATTTCAACGCTGCGCCACGTGAGGATTCGAAGCCCATCGCAACTGATTTCGCTGGATCGCCATCGATGCCGCATCTGAGTGCGTTGGCTCAGAAGCGCGGCTTCGAAGGCAACCTCATGGAGCTTGTCACCACAGCTCGATCCAAGGTTGACCTTGACGCGATCGAGCACTCAGATGACGATCTCGCGGACACCACTGCAGCTCCGACCCCGGTCAATGCCAACCCGCCTCAGCTAGCGCGCCTTCCCGTTAGCGCCCCCAACAAAGCGCCTGCAAGCAAGGCTCCCTTGGCACGACCAGGCAGTAGGAAGGGCAACCAAGCCAGCCACGCCCGACTTCCCTTTTCGTTCCCATCGCCCGTCAAGTCGGATTGTGATGAGCACATGCCAGACTCGCCGCTGGACCTCAGCCCTCACACCGTTGAGTCCAACCCCGGGCTAGTAAGCGACCACGACGACGACGATGATGATGAAGACGACGCGCACAGCCAGCCCGACTTCATGCTTCACGACGATGTCGTTGTCGAAGATGCGAGCGATGTTGAAGGCTCGCACGAGCGTGCAAGCTCTCGCCATGGGCTCAACAGCTGTTGCGAGAAGGGAGAGATGAGCCACAAGCATTAGGCAGCGAGCGGGTTAAGTCGGGCTCCCTGTCGTTTTCAGAGATGATTGATGCTTATGGTTTGTAGTTGTGTTTCTCCTTCTCGCCTTTCTCACCTTTAGAATTTACGTCCTTTTTCTTTTTCTTCCGTCGACCGTCGTCGTCGGCTATACATGATACCAACATTCGGTTGGCAGTTTGCTCTCAGATGTTCTCAAGCTTCTCGACGGCTTGCGCTTGTCTGCTTTTCCTCTTGCTTTTTCCTTCATCGATACCCCGGCTCGATGATTCTCCAAAACCTACATGTCAGAAAAACTCTCAACTCTCACGTGCGCCTGAACGAAAGGAAAGGTGTTCTCTAGGCGCTGGATCACGTCTGTGTATTATCATCAACTGTATGAACTGGTATAGGATGGGTCTATGTCTGGTTAGAGGAATGCCTTTGTTTGGAAAGGTGCTGGTACGCTTTTATTGTACCAAAGGGTCTGATCTGGAAAGACCAGCAACAAAATTCTGCGAGCGTGTGTTCTCGCTCTTGTACATATCATATCTTTAATGCTAGCGAGCGATAATGCGAACACTCAAACTACGACTTCTTATCATTGTGTTCATTCGGCGTGCTGGATTGATGTCTGCACTCTTTACCTCTTTTGCACATGTAATACGTGTGGTTTTGATAGCTGACCACACTGGCCACGGTGCGTAGGCCTCCTGTAGTCTGCCACAGTCTTGTGGTTGTGTTCTCCGCGTGCTACCACTTCCATTGTTTTCCAGTATCACTCCTCAAGGGCCCACACCGTTGCGCCGCGCATGCCCTTGCCTCTCGTTATGGCAGTTCATAGGCAAAGCGCTCGGATAGTTAGTCCTGAAAAGCAATCTCTCAACCCATGAATGTAAGCGCCTGCTGCATGTCAGCACGATTCAAGTCCGTATTCAGTAACCCCTTGGAAAGCCGCGCAGCCCTTCCTCGACGTCCTTGCAGCAAGCAACGAACGTCTCACATCCCTCCACCCTTTACCTTCACCTTCAGATAAAGAGACTCGGCACTCACCGCCATTACTACGCACGCCAGGCTAACGTACGGACTCAGCCTCTCTCCTACTCGCGCGGCCTTCCATATGGGGCTGACGAAGTAGTTCTCCTTGTTGCGGTCGATGATGCCGGGGAAAACGTAGTGCGCGTAAGTAGCGGTGCAGATTGTAAGGAGGATGACGAGGAGCAGGGACTGGAAGTTGAAGAGGGCGGTCTGTAGTTGTGTCAGTCAGCATTCAAGTCATTGCGGACGGTGTGTGGGGTGAAAGATATACCATTTTGGCAGCTGATGGTGAAACGTGCTGTCGCCGAGTTGTGATATACTTCCTAAATTGTGCGATTCGATGTCGGTGCCTGGGATTGTCAAGTGAACAGTTGTCGTCGCGGTGCTTTCACCTGCGGCGGGTAGAACATGCACCGGGGATCTGGCCTGTGCGTGCGTGCATGCGTGATCGTCATTGTTCACCACCGCGTCGTTGCGCGCAAACACTACGCATTCGTATACCCACCTCCCACTACGTTCGAATTCAGAGTTTGTTTACGTTTCGATACGCGCTGAGTCCAATCTGATCTTCCAACTCTCTACGAATCGAATTATCTGGGTCAGCTCGAACGTTGTAATTGTAGCGCAACAGGCGCCAATACGTCTACCTCGCGCAGAAGCAGAGGAAAG
Source organism: Ascochyta pisi (assembly GCA_039634435.1). NCBI lineage: Eukaryota > Fungi > Ascomycota > Dothideomycetes > Pleosporales > Didymellaceae > Ascochyta > Ascochyta pisi. Next base: position 536,299 of record CP113326.1, on the reverse strand, counting down.
GACGACAAGACAACAGAGTCTGTAGTAAGAGCGAAGGCTCTCGAACAAGCACATAATGACGGAGGTGCGCATGCGATTGCGCCAAAAGGGCCAGCAGTTTCCCACGCAAGACTGTAAGTAGCTTCGCATTTCGAGTTTACAGCCAACTGCGCCTTCTCTGTCTTAGCACTACATGTCCATGACTGCCTGTCTCTACTTCTCCTGCTCCAAGTCTAACGAGAGGTACCACGGCATTCTACTACCTCAACTGTGGACAACCACCACCATGCCTACCCCCCGCCTCAAGAAGCCACGACCACCGTCTGACCTCCCCCCAGTAGAAGCCTTCCTCCTCGCCTTCGGCGACAACGACTACCCCCTCGCCGAAACGGTGCGCGTCCTAGACGAAATCGTCACCGACTACATAATCGAGTCGTGCCACGAAGCAGCAGCAGTAGCGCACCACGCGCGGCGGGCCAAGATCAAGCTAGACGACTTCAAATTCATGCTGCGCCGCGACACGGGCAAGCTGGGCCGCGTGAGCGAGATGCTGGAGACTGACAAGGAGCTGAAGCGGAAGCGCAAGGCGTTCGATACGGATGAGGGGGCTGTGCTGCACAAGGGGGATGCGAAAGCAGAGGAGCACGAGGACGGGGGGATGGCGGCTGTTAAGCGCGGGAAAGGCGGGGAGGAGGAGGGCGAGCGAAGGAAGAAGAAGAAGAAGAAGGAGAAGGAGAAGGGGAAGAGTGAGAAGGGTAGGGATGATGAGAGTGTGTTGTAGGCTTGTTGCGACGTGGACGAAAACACTAGCTGCCAGCTTTGAGTGTGTCGAGTGCGACGACGTACTGATGACGGCCGTCGCGTTACTCTACAGCTCTTCCTTCGCCGTCGTAGCCGCAGCATGGCTTCGAACACCACACCTACGCCCCTCAATCACCATCACGCGTCAACGACAAGCAGCATCTACATCAGCTTGCAACTCACGAACCCTCACTCTTCCTACCACCCAACTCGCCCCAGCACACCCTATACCACATAGGCGAGAATCAGGAAGTGGGGCTACGCATTACCACGGCGTTTATGAGATTCGATACCAACATTCTCTTCTGTATTATCCTGTGCTTTTCTAATGGAGAATAGGAAATGGGTTTGTAGGCGCAGTTTCGAAAGGTCAAAGAGTTCAAGACAACACACAGCATTGAACGTTGTTGGAATGTTTGATTGGACTGAGCTTGTTTGCGCTCAGATAGATGCTCATGCTCTCACAGGCCTGCGATAATCATACACAGCCTCAGACGGCGCCGGAAAATGCTCGCCCGCTCAGGCGCTGGGCTCTTTTTTGAGTTCGAATTCCGCATCATCGTGCAACATTCCCACGCCTCCGAGCACGCCTCCGTCCTCGTATGACGCGGGACGGCCCCCCTCTCCTCGTTCTTTTCCGTGCTTGCAGTGTTGATGTTGCCGTTTCCCACGTCTTGGAACAACACTACACTCGCACGTTAGCCAAAACGCCGTACCCAAGCTCTTAAGAATGCATCGTAAATCATGTTCAAGCCTCCTGCTGCCTCTGCTGCCTGCCCTTGTTGCCGCCCCTTCGGTCGCCGCCCTGTTTCCTGTCGCCGCCCTCCTTCTGGTTGTCGCCGGCGAGCGCGTCGCCGCCGCCGAGGGTGAGCGCAGCGGTTGCGAGGCGGTTCGAGAGGTCGATCTGGGTGCGGATGGTGTTGGCGAGGTACGAGACGACGAGGACGTCCTGAATGTGTGCGTTGCTGGGGATTGTTAGCATGGACTTGTTGAGTTTTTCTTTTCAGTACACGTACAAGTCGCGCTCAATGTCGGCGGCGTCGACCTTGGGTGCCAGGCTGAGGGCGTTCATCAGGAACTGGCCAAGGGCGGACGAGGGCTCGGCCTCCTCGTCGAGGACGTTGTTGACGTAGTTGGAGACGCGCTCGAGCATGTCGAGGACGTGCTGGATGGCGCGCTCGAGCTGGTCGAGATCCGTGGCAATCTCCGAGGTGCGGTCCTCGCGGTCCTTGGCCGAGGAGATGAGCTCGAGGCCCGACTTCTCGGCCTCGCCGTACTTGATCTCGTGGGGCACGGGGATGAAGAGGCACGAGTCGGCGGCGCGCTCAGCGGTGACGCCAATGGGGGCGGAGATGTATGTGCGCGACTCGATCTCCTTGCCGGGCTCGGTGGAGATGGTCAGGTGGACGGCCGGGTGGGGCCATGTGCCGTCGCCCTGCTGGCTGTAGAAGTTCTGGATGAGGGCGGAGAAGGTGTTGAGGTCGCTGCTGGTGGCGTACCAGCCGACGAGGACCTCGCGGGGGTTGGCGCGCAGGTGCAGGGCGAGCATCTGCTTCTGGTAGTCCATGTCGACCTCGACCTGCTCGGCCGTCTCGGTGTGGGGGACGGCATAGCAGTTGCGGATCTCGATCTCGGTGCCGTCTTCGCTGCGGGTGCCCAGCAGCGTGCCGATGACGCGCTCCTGGTCGGCGGGGCGGCGCAGCGAGTGGTCGAGGACGGAGAAGACGGCCTGGTCACGATGTCAGCGCATGGCACAGGCCGGGGGGGGGGGGGTCTTGGGAGGGCGCGCGCACCTGGGGCTGGATGACTACGTTCAGCGGGGCCGTCGAGGGCTGGGCGCCGACGGGGGCAGGGCCGAGCGGGCGGGCGAGGTGGAGGAACGAGTCGGACTCAGACATGATGGCGAGAAGAGGCGCTGGACGGGGCGGTGCGGTGCCGTGGGAGGGTGCGGGTGCGGGTGCGGGTGCGGCGAGAGCGTCGAGGTCGTGAAGTTCTTGTGGTGGGGCAGAAATTGTATTGTTCCTGCCAGGTGCGCCTTCTCGCTAGCACGGACGCTAATATTTATTTTCTGTCCGCGACATCAAGGTAGTGATTACTGTACCGCAGACATCAACAACTGTACCACACGACATCAACAAGTTCGAGGAGGGCAGCCCAATTCCCACACAAGAGGGTTAAATACACGAGAGGGGGATCAATACACAAGAGAGGGATAAACACCACGAGAGGGATAAACACCACGAGAGGGATAAATACAGGAGAGAGGGAAAACACCACAAGAGGAATAAACACCACAAGAGGAATAAACACCACAAGAGGAATAAACACCACAAGACAAGGAAAAAATACTGCATGACAAGGAGAAATACCAGCAAGAAGAGGGAAAACATGGCCTTCTCGAGAGGACGCGGAGGGGCTCGCGGCGGCGCACGCGGAGGCAGCAGAGGCAGCAGCAGAGGTGGCGGCAGGGGAAGAGGCGGTGCACGAGGGCGAGGAAGGGGCGGCGGCGGTCGTGGTGGATATGGCGCGGCGCGCACAAGGAGCCCTGACGGCGAGGCGTGAGTACGGCAACAAGCTGGACGGCGCGCAGACCACCCGCTGACACGCAACAGAGACGCCGAGAGAATACAATCGCCTGCGCCAGAAGACACCGATTCAGAACCGTCTGACAACTCCGAAGATGACTCCGAAGACGAGGAGGAAGAAGAGGCCGAGCCTGCATCCAACGCCTACTCCGCCCTACTCCAGTCCCTCGCCTCCACACAGTCTCAAGACCGACCGAGCAAGAAGCGCAAAGTGCAGGAGGACGACCAGTCTACTGAGCAGCAGGGACTCAAGAGACGCACAAAGCAGTCAGACTTGAGGTCAGCTGCAGTGGAGCCCCAAGACGACACTACAGACAAGGACGACGAGCCAGAGGCGAGCGACGAGGCCGAGGATCAGGACGACGCAGAAGAAGCCGAGGAGGAAGAGGAGGAGACGACACTCGACAACGAGGCCAACAACCCCTTCTTCGACCAGCACTTTGGCGCCCCAGACGAGACCGAGCTCACAAAACGGCTGAAGAAGATAGCGGAGAACGAGTGGGCGACAAAGAAGCTGGAGGCAGGCCCAGCGAAGGCTGTCAACCCATGGAAAGCTCAAAAGTCAAGTCACACCGACACCGGGAGAGGCGTCCTGCAAGTCCCCAGCACGGACGACAAGGCGTTGGAGAGGCCAAGGTTCAAGAGCACGCGCAACATCGGGCTGAAGTCAAAACTGGTCGACAACGCACAAAAGCAAATTGGCGATTTCAACGACCTCGAGCAGACCATAGCGCCTTCCCTCTTCAGTTACCAGGACCTGCTCTTCGGCGCGCGAACAGTGCAGAACGCAGGCCGTCTCCGAGACCTCACTTGCTTGCACGCGCTGAACCACATCCTGATGACGCGGGATCGTGTATTGAAGAACAACGCCAAGCTGGCAGCCGCAAAGGAAGACGAAGACGTCGAGTACCGCGACCAGGGCTTTACACGACCAAAGATCCTTTTCCTCCTCGAGACGAAGCAGGCCTGTGTACGCGTTCTGGAATCCATCACCAAACTACACACTTTCGAGCAGCAGGAGAACAAGAAGCGTTTCCTGGACAGCTTCTCGCAACCTGAAGACAAGTTCTCAGACGACAAGCCGGACGACTTTCGGGAACTTTTTGAAGGCAACGACGAGAACGAGTTCCGTGTGGGCGTCAAGCTAACTCGCAAGACACTCAAGCTGTACTCCACCTTCTACAACTCAGATATCATTTTTGCGTCTGCGCTTGGTCTGCGACGTGCAATCGAGACTGGCGACAAGAAGAAGAGGGGGGACTACGACTTCCTGTCCTCAATCGAGATGGTTGTCATGGACCAAGCAGACGCAACACTGATGCAGAACTTCGAGCACGCCGAGTTCGTTTTCGACCACCTCAACCTCCAGCCCAAAGACCCCCACGGCTGCGACTTCTCCCGTGTCCGCTCGTGGTACCTCGACGGCCATGCCCCCAATCTCCGCCAGACCATCATCCTCTCCGCCTTCCTGACCCCCAAGATCAACTCTCTCTACTACAAGCACATGCGCAACGTCGCTGGCCGCCTACGCTACACACCAGACTACACATCCGGACTCATCGAATCGCTCTCCTACGGCGTAAAGCAGACGTTCTTACGCTTCGACTCACCATCTCATTTGACAGACCCCGACGCCCGCTTCAAATACTTCCATTCCTCCATCCTGCCATCGATCACGCGCCTTCCCAAGCCCGCAACAGGCGGCGTAGGGGTCCTTGTCTTCATCCCCAGCTACCTCGACTTCGTACGCGTGCGCAACTCACTCGTCGACTCAGACTTCAGCTACGGTCTGATCCAAGAATACACGGACGCGACAGACGTACGAAAAGCACGATCCCACTTCATGAGCGGCAAACACTCCCTACTCTTATACACGGGGCGTGCACACCATTTCCACCGCTACCAGATCCGCGGCGTCAAGCGCGTCGTTTTTTACGGCGTACCTGAGAACCCCAAGTTCTACGACGAGGTCGTCGGCTTCATTGGTAAGAGCGTCGAGAGGGCGGAGATTAGTAGACAGGAGGCGAGTGTAAGGGTTGCGTTCAGCAAGTGGGAGAGATTGGAGCTGGAGAGGGTTGTGGGGACGAAGAGAGTGGGGAAGATGATTGCCGACAAGGGGGACGTGTTTGACTTTGTATAATCAGATTTGTATATTTGTAGCTTTAAGGCATAGACGGGTCTGTGTATTGCATCGCGTTGCATTGAATGGCGTTTATCACATTACGATCAAATCTTCATCAGAATTCAAATCATCGTCCCTTCTTTCTACAACATCCTCGCAAGCAAACTTGGAACGAAATAACTCACTTGACTTCTTCCTATAGCGTAAGTTCTACTCACCTCCTCCCTTATCATCATCATCATCATCATCATCATCATCATCATCATCATCATCGGACTAAACACCCACCACCCCCCATCACGATCCACAACCCACAGCCACCTCACACCCGACGCTACCCACCTACTCCCACGGAAACGACTCAATAGCGCGCAGCCCTTCGTCCCAGCTCTGCTCTTCTGAGAGGAACGTGGCGGTTGGTGTGGGAGAGTTGGTGGGGAAGTTGGGTGCTCGTGATTCCAGTTCTGGTGCTGATGTCGATGGTTTGAAAGTCTTGGGGGTGTGGGCAATTGGAGATGTTGTATCGTGGGATGTGGGGTCGTGATGTTCATGTTCGGGACCGGGGGTGTTGGGTTCTGTTGCGCGAGCGTGCTGGATGGGGGGTTTTGGCGCCGTGGAGATGGTGTGTGAGGTGTCGAAAATTGGACGGTGTGGTGTGGTTGTTTGTGGAGAGTTAGGTTGTGGTTGCTGGGCGAGAGGGGGTGGGGATGTGCTTTGTTTAGCGTCGGTGTTGTGGGTTGAGTCTGGAGTGGGAGGTTGTGCGTCGTCCTCGTTCTGGTGCTTTGCAGTGCCGGTCGAAGCTGAGGTCTTGTCTGGTTGTGGATGGGTAGATGACGGGACGTCAGCATCCGGGACGTGAGTTGGAGAAGGTAGGGAATCGACTTCCGGCTCAAAACTTGTAGTTGGCTGTGCATCTACCTTGGTCTTCGCTTTCTTATTCGACGTCTCTCCCCGAACCAGCGATTTTGCAATCGAAACAGTACCTCGCTTTCGCTTCTCACTCCCACTATCCGCCGCTGCAACCTCCTTACTCCGAACTCTAGGTTCCCGCACAATCGGAAACAGAACCGGCAGATATCCCTCATGCATATCACTTTGTATCTCCGCATTCATCTTCCTAGCAAACGCATTATGCCTCCTCGCAACCACCGGGAAGCTCTCCGTCACGAACGTCGCCATGGCTGCTGCAGACTCTGCTGCACATGCTTTCGAACACATGAGGTCGCGGTAATATTCATCGTAGATGGACCGCGCTGGGGATGGAAGTTGCTTGAGGAGCTTTTGGAGGTCTTGTTGCGCGGACTTGGGGAGGTAGTAGCTGAAGCCCTTGGAGGCCGCGATGGCGTATTCGGAGGATTTGTCTGAATCTGGTTTGCGTGAAGCGGCCATGATCGAAGAGGGTGGTGCTTTTGGAGCAAATGGTCTGTTGTGGACGAAAAGCTTGGTCAGTGGTGTATTTGTAGTATAGACGGTGGGCGCCATTGTTAGTTGAAGCGGCCTCAAAAATATCGCGCAGCACGGAAGGTCAGTGAAAGGCATGACGCGCAATCTGTGTCGTCTGAACTATTAGGAGAGAACAATGTGAAAGTGTGTATCACATTGGTTTCTTTAATGAACGTACGTACTCACCACAGACCAGGAGAGCGTAGTGTGCATTGGAGTCCTGAACGGATTCTCACATGAATTGATGGGCGAAAACACTATCTTGCTATCACTATCTTTGCGATGAGCCCTTAGATAGGATTGAATAAGGTAGATTTACCGCTCTGACGCTACGCATCGTTCAGCTTCAAAGTTCCTCAACTCTCTCCACGCTTCTCTGCCGATCCAACACAACTCTAACCATTCTGCCCTTGTCGTTGAAGAGGCCCTGCCTCAGGGTATCTAGGTAGATTTCGTAGCTTGGCATATACCCATCGATGAAGGCCTTGACCTGCTCATCTGACATACCCGATCCTTTCGCTGCGATCATTTTGTGCTCTTGCTCCAGACGCCAAACGTACACATTGTGCAGGTCACTAGTGTCGATGTGGACGAAGAAGTCGAAATGCTGAGGACCCATGAAAGCATCGCAATATCTTTCTAGGTTTTCATTCACCTCCAGTAAATGTGGCAACTGATGCTGCGCAGGCGTGTTGATGGGCAATTGTCCAGCAAGTGCTAGCGAGTGCTTTTCCTCGACTGCAGAGGCTGGAAGCGGCTGGAAGCCAACACACCAGCCTTCGAATACCACAACATCTGGTTTCCGCGAGACTGAATGCCATGCAGATACGGGTGCTCGGTCACCTTCACCGCTAAACTGACTCTTGTCGAAACTCGGGATTCTGAGCTCGCCCTCCCCACTGAATGACCCCAACTCGTTAAAAAACTGCGCTGCTAATTGCTCGTCATGTGTGCCTGGTTGACCTCGCACACGGTAGAGTCCGTTCTGAGGATCTTGATCTCTTTGCGATACTAGGCCATCGTGTGTTTTGTAGAAATCGTCCAGGGATACCGTGATTGTGTTGAGCTGGTGTTCGGACGTGAGGATGTCCACTATCTTTGACGCCCATGTCGATTTCCCGGACCCTTGCAGCCCCGTGATTCCGAGTATAATCGGTTTTGAGGACTGTTCGCGTTGCGTCTTGATCTTCGGCAATAGTATGTCGAGCGCCCGCCTGATGTTTGACTCCAACGTATTCATTGCGGGGTAAAATAGTGGGTGTTCTAGGTGTATGAGAATGAGATGGATGAACTACACCTCTTGATCGAAAGAGGACACGATCTTCTTGGGTGTACTAGATCTATGAAGTCGCAGCAAGTACAATGTCCGGCGTGACAGTGTTCACGGAGAAAGATAGGCCTAGGCACGATGTCGGCTCGGCCTTCTCCCCGCATCCTCTTGGCTTCTTGGAGTGGAGATACGTTATTCACTATAGTCATGTCCCTTTTGTCGCTCTATTTACGGCCCCCGATAAGCGCATCGTAGTCAAATATTCTAAACGAGATGCGAAAGAACTCGTGAGGGATGGTTTAAGGTGGAGAGGAGAGAAGAGTGATAATGTTGCTTATTTCCGATATCGGCTTAAACCCGAGCACGCAACCGCTACTTACAGTGATCTCATGATCACCTCCTGCACCAATACAATCCGAATCGAAGCCACATCTATCAGCGGAACTCTTCCCATTATTCTGTGCCATCTTACCTACCAAAAATCCACTGTCTGAGCGAGGAGCTTGTCATCGTCTCTTGACAGCCTTCTACAAGCTGATAAATCAGTCAAGCTGCTGTCACGATGAAGCAAGCCGACAATCCTAGTCCTGAACTTGCAGGTGCAGGTAGCGTCACACTCAAAGACTCTTCCGCCACCCTCAACGTTGAAGATTACGCTGCTTCTCCAACAAATCAAACAAGAACTGGGTTACCAAAGCAAGGCGGCCAGTCACTATCGTACTGGCTCCAGCAAATCCGGTGCGACCCACTATTGGATCATAGGACCACAGAGGACTTACCGCGCGATGCCGACACTGTAATCATTGGATCGGGCATCACAGGAACACTTGCTGCTCGAGAACACCTTCGAGTTTTCCCTAACAGAAGTCTGGTAGTCATCGAAGCACGCGAATTCTGCTCGGGAGCAACCGGACGCAACGCTGGACACTGCAAGCCTGATCAATGGCGAGGTTTCGGCAAGTTCGAAAAGGCGTATGGCAAAGAGCAAGCTCTCAAGATCCTGCGAAACGAATCAGACACTTGGAATGCACTTGTCGCTTATGTACGGGACAACAATGTAGATTGTGACCTTTGGGTTGGCGAGACGCTGGACGTACCAGTCGATGATGAGGTTGCAAAAGTGGCTAAAGAGATTTTCGATCGATACAGACAAGCTGGTGGGAAAGTAGACCACGTCAAGGTCACGCAAGACCCTGCTGAGGCAATGCGAAGATCGAGTATCAAGGATGCAAAAGCTTGTTATGCATGGCCAGCATCAACTCTTCAACCCTGGAAGTTGACTGCTCACATCATGCGGAAGAACCTCGAGAGTGGGGCAAATTTGCAAACGTACACAGTCGCAACGTCTGTCTCGGAATCCACTGAAGAGCACAGGAAATGGATTGTTCACACGGACCGTGGAGATATCGCGTGCGACAACGTCGTTCATGCCACAAACGCCTACAGCGCTGCTCTCGAGCCGTCATTACAAGGTGTCATCACACCGAAGCCGCACATTTGTACGAAGGTGGTGCCTCCGCGGGCTGCCAGCGGTTCTCAAGCCGTTCGCAATTCTTACGGCGTCCTTCTTCCAAACGGTGCCTTCTTCAGCATCAATCCTCGCTGCAACACTGATGGAAATGTCATGTTTGGCGGGTCCAATCCTGGTCAACAAGCACTTGACGATTGGGTCGAAAGACATCCTGAGAACTGCATCAACGATGGCCTGTCGAATGTTGAAGGCGTGACTCGATGCGTCAAAAGCTTCATCGACCAAAACTTTGAGGGGTGGGCCAATGTTGAGTTTGGGCCAGGAGAAGGGATCGAGTACAGCTGGAGTGGTATCATTGGCTTAAGTGTCGATGGTGTGCCCTTCGTAGGGGAATTGCCTGGCAAGCGCGGACAATGGATCTGCGCCGGGCATCATGGGCAGTAAGTCGATCAACACCTCACAGCTCACTCATAAACACTGATTTCGAGCAGCGGGATGGCACGAATTTTCACTGCGGCACCTGGTCTCGTGAAGCTCATGAGCGGTGAGCCTTGGATTGCAACCGGTCTTCCAGATGTGTACCAAATCACAACAGATCGGCTCGCAAGGCTGAAGCGCGCAACGGTCTCAAAAGTCGCAACTGTTTGAAATGCAGAAGCGTTCTCTAGATGTGTGAGCAAAGAGAGTGTGGAAATTTCACACATCTATTGGAGTTAATCTCTTCGGCAAGAAACCAAGTGTGGCTCGCCCCTGAACCCCTTTACCGATTCCTTCTCTGTATTATCAGCCCTTTGTAGCGCTCTCTGGCCGCTTTTCTACCGCTTTTCTACCGAAACAAGGCATTGTGTCAGGTCGCCACATCGCATAAAACGGCAGCGTGGACCGTTTGTGCAGCCGTTGTGCAACCGTCAACCACGGTTCTGCGACGGCAGAGGCGTCCACGGCAGGTAAATTGCGACACGATGAACCGTGGAACACGCGCCGTGTTCGACACTTGTCCACGCGACTTGCCTGACAGGGTAATATCACAAGTACAAGGACTGCGTTAGGACATGGGTATGTGGGATCGCGGGACAGAACCGTGGTTGGGTGTCGTGGCAAGGAAAATTGGTTGTATTTTCGTTGTCTTCCGCTTTGATGTTGCCGTGTGCCGTCGCTGACTTTGGGCGACTATGACATCACAGTCCGAACTTTGGCACCAAAACATGACAGCAGACTCAACGCTTTCTAAGAAGCGATCAGCACGCTCATAAGCGCGAGGTCCCTACATCTTATCCAGCAGATGTTGACAACAGGCCGTTAGTTATACAGACAAAGACTTCAGGCATAGGAGTGAAGTCGAGTGTTTCACCGTAACACTAAAATCGTGATAACAGTGGTCGATCCAGAAAGTCATCTAGTAGCAGCTTAAGCTTAAGATGAGCTGCACAGTGGTACATTTGCGGGCTACCAAGAATAGACGAACAGCTAAAGAAGCCAAACAGCGTTGGATCTTTTAAGATGGGGCTACGACCTTAACACAAATAAGCATTTCCGTGTGTCGAGTAAGAGCAGCAAGAATTTAATCAAAAGGAAATTTTGTTGTTTGCATTGCAGATTAGTGTATTAGAAATTGTGTCCGCAGGTGACATAGAGATCTACTTCATGCAACGAATCTCTTCGTTCAAGACTTCGGGTATACTTAGTATGTTGGTTCTTATGCAGGTTTACATTGTTATATGTAAGAAACGCAGACAGCTGCTAGGAGATGTAGTTAATAGGCGTTGAAGGCCAACGAGCACCCTAGATAGCCTCTTCGTGTGATCACGACTTCTCTTTGCTTTATTTAACATGGCGCTTGTTAGTGTTCAAGGTTCACAAGTGAGTTTTGCACATATATAAGCAATCACTACAAAGGGCATTTTTCGCTGCGCACTACATGCATCCGACAAGCGCATCGACTTCCATTATTGATAGCAGGCTACGTTCTGCTCAAACGTTGACATACGAGCACAGAAAAGCTGATGTAATTTGAACTGTATTCACTGCAATGACGTATCAGTGTGACCCACTTCTGCTGCTTGCTGACAGAGAAAAGGGCGCAGCGTTCTGGTCTGCAATGCTACTTCTGAAAGGTGGCGAAACAAATCCCATGTACAAACATGCCTTCTTGAGTTCATTTTCTGAATAATTCGAGCTCGGGATTTCTCGAAGCACCATGACAACAACGCTAGACCAATGGACAAAAGCTCAGCGTGAAGGCTGGCTGTGCAAAATTTACGGCACATGCGACGCCGATGGTATACGAGCCCTACCACCCGGGTTCGTGCTATCACAACTTCTAGACGCTCTCGAAGACTTGATGTCATACAAGCTTTCACCTGAAGATACAGCCACCAGATCAGCATCACTCATCCTCTCCGAAATAGACGTCAGCACCCCTTGGACAAACGTTGTCGGCATGGTTCTCGATGCAGCTACAACTTTCAACGATGAGAAGATTTTGATCACCCTGATAGACTACCTTGTCGAGCTCGCGAGCCTTCCCGATGCCATCAATAAGGGACCTGGAGTGAAAACAATAGACGTTGGAGGGGGGGAAATCTGGCAAATTCAGCCAGACCAGGCGATTGTGTTTGCGGAAGGCAAGCTGTGGAGGGACCTGCCAACATATTCATGGAATGTAACTGAGAATTTCCAAGGTGCGTTGTGTCTGTTGTAAACACAATGTATTTTGTTCTAACCAGGACTGATTGCAGGGCCTGAACTATGGCTTCATTGCCTAAGTGCGCCCGCAACTCCACTTGCCGCGATGCAGGCATGGAGGAACCTCAATACTTACCTCGCCCTCATGGCGGTGCACCCCAAGGCACAGACGGTGCCCGCCCTGGCAGGCAAGGCGCGCCTGGGCCTCACGACCTTGGGTCTGGCGCTGGAAAATTCACCTGGTACGCGGCGTGGAAAAGTTTCAGAGCTGCATGCACCTGCTGCTGAGCAGTGGCTTCGGGTCGCAGGTGACGAAATTGAGAGGCTTTGTGAAGAGGAGACGGAGCAAATTATGGCTGGTGATCTGTGGAAGTGCCGTGGTGGTACCGATATGTGCAACAGCGCAAGAATGGCATTCTGGAAGTCCAGGTTGATGGAGATGGGCTACTAGACATGTTCATCACGGATGTTTAGGATGGACAGAATCGTTTCCACATGACAGCACACATGCTACTGCGCCTGAATTCATATTTCTTGATTCCGACCTGAGCCTTGTTGAATTGAAAAACTACTGGATGTGACCTGAAGGCTGTCATTACATCGAGCATCGGAAGCCACACTGACAAGGAAGGCTTATTTTCCATTTAGCCTGCAAAAGCGGAGGTGCTCTCAGTTTCATGTTCCACAATATACACGGATGTTAGACAATATAAGAATCGGTAGCTAGTGAGAATATGTACGAAGTCTTTGAAGACCTACACTACGGTAAGCAGGTCAGGTTTTTTACCCAAGATTGTTTAAAAAACCCAGATTTTATGTGTTTATTAATAGATTTCTGTGTTTTTTGAGCAAAGAGGAGATAACAGCGGAAGAATAGGCCTAACAAGGTAACTAGAAGCTATCTATCTATATAATTTCCTCTTCTTTCCTTCTCTCCTTCTCTCTCTCTCCTTCTATCTCTCTCTCCTTCTATCTCTCTCTCCTTCTCTCCTTCTCTCTCTCCTTCTCTCCTTCTCTCTCTCCTTCTCTCCTTCTCTCTCTCCTTCTCTCCTTCTCTCTCTCCTTCTCTCCTTCTCTCTCTCCTTCTCTCCTTCTCTCTCTCCTTCTCTCCTTCTCTCTCTCCTTCTCTCCTTCTCTCTCTCCTTCTCTCCTTCTCTCTCTCCTTTTCTCCCTCTCTCCTTTTCTCCTTTTCTCCTTTCCTTTTAGAAGAGGATATAATAGCTAAGCCCCTTCTTTACTTCTAGAAAATCTACTAATTCGTGTAGGCAGAAAGAGAGGAAGAGGAGAAGAAAAGAGGGGTAAGTGCTCGGAGCCGCAGATGTCGGGATGTGGGGAAGAGAGAGGGGGGGGAAGAGAGAGAGAGTGGGGGAAGGTCTTAGAGAGTGGGGGAAGGTCTTAGAGCTTGGCGTAAGCAGATAGATTAGCTAATAATAAAGCAGTAAATACACAGATTATATGTCTAAATACACCCATATTTTTCGTGTATGAGCCTATCCAAAATCTGGGAAAAAAATCCGATTTGTGCGGGTTGAAAAAACCCGACCTGCTTACCGTAGTGCTAAGCATGGCATACATCTGGTACACTCCAGAACACTGGAATAACAACAAGCTACTTGCTAGCCCAAAGGATAATAGTGACAAGGAAGTGCAAAAGCGACGAGATTGCAACTCGGTACCTTGATAATGACGTAGCAGAATTATCTTCGCGTAAAATTAGGACTTTTGCATTGATGCTGCAGCGTGTAGTTTCCTTGCACCTCTGTTCATTTACCCCTTTCGAAAAAAAATCTTTAAGAGAGGTTGTGTTGGCGCCAGAGTTGACGAGACTGTTTCGTTCCTGAGAAGAGTTCCAGGCCATCAGCTTGAAGGTGTGCTTAGAGATATTGGATCTCGCAGAGCTCGAGTGTCTCCTGGCATACGTCAGTGTGTATTTGACTTACGAATGAGCGGGGGGCAGGGAATTACTTCGTCGAGCCAACGTGGTGCTTGTAGATACCATCTGTTGAACTTGTACTTCTTGGAATTAGCAATGTTGAACCGGCGATGTCTGGGAATGGAATACATGCCCTCAATCTGTAATTGCCCAGTCCAAACCTTTCCTTACATATTCCCAAGAGCTTGTCGTCGTCTATGTATCGGTCTTCGATAACCTGAGGTGAGGGGTACATCGGAGCTGCCGCAGAGAACTTGGGAAGCGGCATCATTTTTGCCGTTACGACTGCAGTAGACATGTTGGAAGTTGAAGAGTTCATCAAGAGCAGAGGCCCTTAGACAATGATGGTGTTTCGTCAGTCAGGTGGCTTTTGCCAGCCCACTGGGTTGCGGACCGGAGCACTGTAAGCAGTCAAGAAATCGGGGGGCAGTGCCTAACGGGCAGTGTCGAGAGAGCCTAAAAGAAAGCCTGCATGTTCCAGAGGGTCTGATAGACTGCCATGCTTCTAGTGGCTCAGCTTGCGCAGCAATTTCCTAGAATGACTCAATGAAGCTTACCACCTGCCCTGCCCTGCCCATGGTCGAGGCCTTGGTTCCTATGCACGAGCATGCTGCACGAGCATGCTGCATTGCATCATGCGAGTATGAAATAACGAAGAATCAGTCATTCGTCCCATGTAATAAGGGTTGATATTCTCGGTTCTCAGCAGACCACGCTCTAATAGCGCTCCTCGATGCATTTACTGAGTGGAATATGTCATCAGAGTCGCGACCGAGCTTTAATGTGGTGACACACTGACTAGATCTCAGATCATTGGCAGCATAGTGGGATGATCGGCTGGTTCTATGATGCATAAATGGGCAGCAGTGATGTGTTGGCGATGCATGGACACTTGGTTAGCTTGCCGGGACTGCAAGGCGTTGCACATCCTTCCACATGCCAGCAGGTGAAGACCTGGATCAGTGAACGCTTTCGCAGGCGGATGAGCTTACTCTAGTATCAATGACTGTGGAAGCAAGAATACAGCGTTTCTTTTTTGTCTTTGGTAGAAGTGTTGTAGAGCAAGACGTGCAGTTGCCACAGGGCGGCGATGATGATCATCAACAGCGCGCTATCGAGCTGAACGAGTTAGCGTCATATGTAGCACGCTGACGTGCCTTCTCAGCCCTCCCCTCCCTGTCTACGCCCAGCACGCATTGCCATGCACAGTCAAAGCTCACTGCGTCGCTTTGGCGCATAATTTCTGTCGATACAAGATGTTGCTTGCCATAACCCGTATCCAGGTGCAATATAGATCCGGGACAAGACGCACACTCACACCTGCTGACTCACACTGTACGTCTGCACCATGGAAGCTACTCAATATTTCAAGCGCACTTTGTTTTACGATAGGAGTCCTGCAGCAAATGAACATTACGAACGATCTGCGGACTGGATATTCGAGAAATGTCCCTCAAAAACTCAGATAGCCGTCCACGTTCAATCCTGCAACGACGAGACTCCGTGGGCAGGGGAGAAAAAGAGCGAATCCCTCAACAAGTCGAGGAACAAAGACATCGTTGAGGATGATAAGAAGGAGGAGCACGAGAACAGTCGACTGTTACTTTTGCACACGAGACCATATGTACAGCAAGAGGCTAGCGGAGGCGGCCACTCGATCAGCCATAAAAAGGAATTACCGTCGGGAAGCCATCGTACCTTGGACGACAGTTGGTCAGTTTCGAGCGAGGCATCTAGTACAGCACTACCGTCTGCGATGGACCAGCGTCAAGCAAACTCAGGTCCGCCGCTTTACCCTGGGCTTCCCAAATTAGCGTTCATCGACATTACGCCCGCTGAAATCGCAAGTTTCGCTGAACTTACAAGACATGACTTCCGAGTCTTCTACCTCCGACAGAGACACTCATACAGCCGTCTACAAATCACAAAGGAAGACTTTGAGAGGTTGCTTGCGTCCTGTCATGTCTTCCCTCGGTTCGGTGAATACGTGATAGGATTTGGCAGCAAGACTAGTGAGCTTGAAGTAGGACCTCCACCTCTCAAATTTCGACCCATCTGTACATCGCGCGGAAACGTATACCGCGGCTTTGGTAAGTTCGTTCTTTTTCATCAAAATATTTGCTGCTGAACGCAGTAGAGTGCGCGTATATTCTGCGGTATGTAGAGATGACGAATCGGCCTGATGGGAGAAACCCCTGGTCATTGCGCCAATTTGCAGTCTATCATCGATTCAAGCCTGTCTCGCAAACTCGATGCTCAACGTGGATTTTGGTCGGAGCATCGGAAAGGACTGTAACACGCCTTGATCAATATGCCAGAAGTGTCGATGATTTGATCAATGCCAATCCGATCGAGCTGCATGCAATATTTCTTGACACCGTTATCACAAGCTGGAGACCTTACTTGTCTCATCTGACACAGCTCGTTTCCGAACAGGTATCCAGTCTCGCTCGAATTTTGAGCCCAAATCTGACTAGGAGCAGTCCAACAAAGCTTCCGGTGTGTCGATACGCATGGAAGAAGATGAGGAGAATTTTGTTACCATCACGGTTGAAGATCACCAGCAATTGAAGCAAATCGAAGACTATGTAGCTGATCTAATTCTGTGTCTCGATTCGACCTCAGATACGCTGGCAACACTGCAAGAGATCTACAAGCAACATTGTGAGCATCAGGAAGATATCAGACGCCAATTTCAGGACCAGACGGGGTCAGTGCATACCGATGCAGTTGCTGTTGCTCTAATGGAAAAAGCGAAGGAGATCACATATACTCGTAGGAAAGCTGAGTCTCTCTTATCGAAAATTCAAAACACCCGGACACTGGTAAGATAGGCACATATTTTCCGAAACTCTTTAATCGCTCTGGCTCTATCTTGCTAACTGTCAGATTAAAAGATTTCATCTTTGCTTGAAAGGCAAAGCGGTCACAACATCGATCAACAGATAGCTGCACTTCAGCAACTTGAGCGACAAGGGCAAGAGGAGAACAACATAATGAGAGTAATTGCTGAGAAAAATAGTCGCGACTCTTCTAGTATGCGGGTGCTTACTATCATCACGATGATATACCTGCCTTGCACGATCGTGTCCAACTTCTATTCGACACAGTTCGTCAATCAGACAGAGCTGGACGGGGGCGTCAAGAGCCTTGCTTATACGGAAAATGCTTGGCTTTTCTTCGCCATATCGGTTCCTTTGACCGTCGTCACGTTTCTGGTGTGGTACTCATGGGTGCATACGGACTGCATGAAGAGAGTGTTAGCATTCCGGCTGTCTCCAGTCAGGAAGAATGCTAAGCTTCCCCGATAACCTGCTTTCGATATCAGAAACTTGCGGGGCGCAGCAAGCAAGTCCTAGCCTACCAGGAGTACATCTGCCGCTTTCGTGGCTTTTCCGACTACCTGAGCCTGCAGATACATTTGTGCGATCAGTGCTTATTCAACACATGTTTGTCCACGCTTGTCAGCCGTCGGTCTCATTCATTAATCCCTGTTGTCTTCGTATTGATGATCGGCTCGGAAAGCTCTGGATGCGGGTTGTGTTCGCATTCACGCGCTTCCGTACTAGCTCGCCTCCCCTCCATCGCCCACTCCCTGCCGATGGAAGCGGCTGCTGTCGGTTCGGCCAACGCCTTAATCAGCACCTGCGACCCCGCCTCCGAATCAATGCCTGCATCACCACTTACACTGCCACCTCTAATCGTCTTGTGTTGACCGGTTTTTGGGCGCGACTCTTTCTATCTCGAGGCAGCCAATAGTAACGGTATTCCTGTCTATTGATAGTGCTGAAGTTTAGGAACAAGCACCCCACAGGTTCACTGAATCATTTCTGACCATACAAAACTGTGTTTGACAGCTATGGCTTGCAGACTCGATCTGCTTGCAATCATCAAGCTCGGCTATGTGGCTTTTGCCTTGTTGCCTGTCTTGTAGATCGAAGATAAAAGGTCTAAGGCACGCCAGGCAGTGTCGGCTTACTCCATGGCCTAACACTTTGGTTCGACCACGGTCCCAAAAAAACCTATTCCGGCACTTAATCACGTGCTCTCCTTTGAAGCCTTTTCCAACCAACAAATTGACACTCAGTACCGGATAGCTCGCCAGTTTCCTCGTTGAAATCTGGCCTAGATGGCCCCAAAACTAGAGAATGTCACTCAAGTCTCCGATTATATGGACGAACACATGACAGAGACGGTTTTTAGGGGAGAAAAACAGGTGTTCCTACCAACGCCAGATTTTGATATTGTCTCGTCCGAAAGCGTTATTCGCAGTCTAGTCTCAAACGATGAAGAATTGTACCTAGGACAGCTCGAGAAGGAAGAACTCGTTCAAAGAATCTATAGAGAGGGGCGCAAGATGTTTGCCACCTGCGTTTTTGGCGATCTTCCTCTTACTTGCCTTAAGGCATTGTTTGAGGATGGTCTCAGCGACGCAAGATTTCCATTTGATGAAGATGACTGTCCAGGGCAGATAAGCAAACGGAAGTTTCGTGCTTCTTTCATTCGGAACCAAAAACTATTCAGTCCTGCCTATCTGGAGATGGACTCGGAGCAGAACTGGGACGGCCGCGTGACAAAACCTATCGAGTACGACGAGAGTAAGAGTGAACTGCTCGGCCAGGGAGCTTTCGGCGATGTTTACAGAATTCGGATACATTGCAGCCAGCGATCGTTCTCAAGTGTAAGTAACCTTAGAATAATTACCTGTATGCTACTCACTGTTCTTCTAGGGTGCAAATATAGACGGCTTCTTTGCGATGAAAGTCACGCAGCATGAAGGAACACGAGAGGTGTCATTTCACCGCGCCATGGCGAACTTATCACATCATCACCTTCTCAAGTGCCTTGCTAGCTTCACGTTCAGCTCGAAATACCACATGATCTACGAAAAAGCCGACTGCGACGTCGAAAAATTTATGGCGAGATATGCTGATCCCCGGAAGCTACCTGGTCTGATGCCCAACGATCTGGCACAACAACTTTTTGGGCTAGCTGATGCCCTCTCCGTCATACATAATCAAGGCCAATCCGAGCCTGGCAAAGGCACGAGCTTGCTTGTTCCAGGGACCGGAAATCAGAAAACAGGATACATTCACGATATCAAGCCTGAGAACCTCCTCATGTTTATCTATAACCAGGACGGCAAGAAAACCTACTGGTTCAGGCTATCGGACTTCTCATGTGCAAAGGTAGTTGATGTCTTGACTTCGGTCAGCGGTAAAAACAGACACAGCTGGAAAACAGTCAGTAAGGCAGGTACTCCAGTATATCGAGCTCCAGAAGCCACCAAGAAAGGAAGAACTTCTCGTCCATACGATCTCTGGTCGCTTGGTTGCGTTTATCTTGAACTTCTGGTATGGTTTCTTGATGGATATGCTGCGTTAGAAGACTTTCGTGAGAAACGCGAATGTCTCGTCAGTCCAGGTGGTAGGGAAGACGAAGGCTTCTATTACACTCCAAAAGAGGGCGTCCAGTTCAGACTACGAGAATTGGTTACACAGAAGATCGATAGCGTATCACGTCGCTGCAAAGGACCTCTCGGGGATATTGCCAAAGTAATCCCAAGGCTCTTGCAAATCGATCCGCAACAGCGACCGAGTGCGGAGGATTTAGTCAAAAGCCTGAAACATATCGATACTGGTGCGAGACCACCTATCGAAGTTGGACCGTCCGAGCGGACAGGCAGAGCAGACATCAGCTATCGGCCAACTCCCTCGTACGCGTCTGACTCCGACTCCGACTCCAATTTTGGTGGTATGGTAAGGATCCAGCCCCCTACCAACGAATAAAGCTAGGCCAAGTGTTTCTAGAACCCTTCTCCTTCATTCTTTTGTATGTGTTTTTGTACCTGTTCTTTTGCAGGCAACTATGTTCTTTGTTCCAGACTGTACTAAATGTATTTTCTACGTTGTAAGTCGCGAATGTATACACGAGTATTTTTATGGGGTTCTGAGCCTCCTGTTTTCTTGGTGTACACGAGAAAACTGTACAGAAAGATCATTTCCATAGTTATTGAGAAAGAAATGCGAACACGGGTGTTGCCTTGGACGCGGGTCTGCGTTCGGACATACGCTTTTTTGAAAGCATTCAGCCTTAAGAAAGGCGCTAAAATATAGCTGCTTCATTCATGTACACGCAGCAGGATCAGTGTGGCTCATACGATTGGCCAAACTCCTAGTGCACCTACTTTTCCAGCAACGGGCAATCTGTCAGTAGCGTGCTTGCGCCAACTACCGTAACGCGAGACGAAACTGTTAAACAACGATATCCACAATATTTACACCCGTAACGGCAACATCGAGGAGAAGTCCTGTGAGGCCCCACTAACTCGGGTTCTGTATGTGGTTGACAGCTATAGTGATGCGATTTCCTGACCCCTACGTTTGTGTCGCACAATGCTAAAAGATTCCATTTCTCCAATCCCTCATTTTGAGATATGTTTATAAGAGTTTTCAGGCTTAAAAGTATGAAGAGCGAGAGAAATTCAGAACCAGTTTTACAGAGCCCCACAGCCATGAGCTGAAACAACTGCTATCGTCAATAACATAAATACGCATTCTTTTGAGATCGTTGACCTTCCCAACAAATTGGGAAATCAAATTTGAAGCCCGAAGACATGGCTCGAAGCTTTCGAACCATCTCAAGCCGCTTCCTCATCGTCATTGCACTCATCACGGACATACAGAGTTACGCACGTTCGACCGAAAGTGGAGATAAGGCGTACCACGAGATCGAGTGCCGCTACTATTGGCACAATTGCCCGGAACTCACGGGGAACGTCATCGAGAATGACTCTATCGAGCATAAGTTCACCCCACATTTCATGCGCTCAAGTATTGGTGCATTCAAAGGAGTGCCTGACTATCTAAAAATAGAGCTGCATATACGATGTTCAAAGACATAAATTTGAGCAGAAACCACCTTCAAATCCAATCAACATCGAAAAGTCTCGCATCGCATTGCCTTCGTCACTTTGCCTTCAGAACATCAGAGGTCACTTCCACCGCACAAAATCCTCCAGTACTCGTTTCAATAGGCCTCATGATGCTTTTCACCGCCGTCCTTCTCGCAGGCCTTACTTCCGCCGCTCCTGCCCTCATCTCCCGCCAAGCCGCCACCGAGCTTAATCCTTGGGAAATCACACATGCCTCCGCGGGCAGACCCTCCGGTCGTCCTGGTAGCGGCACAAATAGCAGCCTCCAAATCAACATTAAACAGCCCAACACCATCAATCTTCGTCAAGCGCCCACCGGCCAAGCCGTGCTTCCATCTTTCGAGGCTTCTTGCTCATGGACCTGGGTAACCGCAGGAAACAACTTCCCTGTCAGCGTTGAGACACTCTGCAGCAGGATCGGCACAAAACCCGGTTCGTACGGCAACTTTACCATGATGCTGTCTGGAACAAGTCAAGCCGATTTCACAGTCGCTATCAAAGAGACAAGGGAAGCGAACATCCTTGGGCAAAGATTTGTCCGCGTTTTTGAGGGAGGTCAAGCATTCAGAGTTGGCGACGGTATCTGGAGACAAATCTGTGGTGGCAGTGGGGTTTGTTCATGGCAGGTCGCTGACGGATCGCTTCCGATTGAGGTACAGCAGGACTTAACGGAAAGCATAGGAAGCTGTGAGGACACTGGAAGCTGCTAGAGTATCTTTAGTGACTCATTAGGGTACTATAGAAGTTCAACAAGAATCTTGGAATCAGTGGTCTCGCCATGCCCATGTGGGTGTTGGAACCTAACTTCACCCGATTGACGGTCATTTTCATTAACACACGAACGACGCCACGGGAAGGGTCACCTTACTACTTAAAGAGGAATAATGGTTTCTTCATTGAGAACACCGGTGGGAGACCTCTCATAGGGAACTTTCGTGGGATGATCTGGAGTACTACAAAATCAACCGTAGGGTCCAGAAATACGAACGCGCTGTTGCACCAGGCCCAAATCTACAGATCATCTATAATACGCGACATGCATGTAGTACCGCATATCAGCACCTAACAACTCATGGTTCATGATGAAGAAGTCTTTGATACAATATTTGCGAAGCGTATATCCGAGTAATTCTAGTATATCAATGAAGTGAAGCCCAACACACGGGCGCCACACTCTGCGTTCCTGGACTCTAATTTCTGTGTCTTATACAGAGATCATTGGATGCGAAAAACTTTCTATAGTTGCAACACTAACCTTCGCGTCAAATTTATCGTCGGACTTCTTGTTCTGCCTCTTCGGATAAACCTAATAGATGTGAACGGTGTGAGACCTGTTATTCATCGTCTGTTCCTCGGTAGCAAACAGTACTGTAGCATATGGCTTCAAGTCTGTGTGACTCGTATGATTAGGGTTCTTGTTTCACACGACTAGGTGAGCGGACTGAGTCTTAAGTGTTATTCGAGCGTGTGCTTGCTTGAGCATAAATGGACTAAGTCAGGCTGTTGAGTGGCTTGATGGATCAAGCTGAGGGTTGTATGTCCAAGGACTGAGTTCTTGATTCTCTACATGAATATCACAATATTATGGGCGATAGGAGGCATTTTGAAGCTCGATCTGGCAGTGAGCAAACGATGAAATCAGGAGTCGTGCGTTTTGCATTGCTGTATTCTATGGACGTGCCTATTTATACCCTAATAACGCCATCAAAGCTCCAGGCAAAGCTTTATGTATCACGAACGCAGATCAAACAGCTGCTAACGTGTCTACTAGAAATTGCAGCCGCTGGGTTTAGCACTGGGATGCCACTAAATCCCTTGGCAGTACCGTTACCGGTACCCTGACTTTGCCTAACCGAAACACCCAAGCTTCTACCTACCCGCTCTTTCGCAGCCAAACGCCTCGAGAAACCCAAACCGTGGGTCTGAAAGCATGCATCTTCCTAGGTCAAGCGCTCGCCCCCTCAAGCTATCACTTAGAAAAAGGCTGACACGAACACAAATTTTCCCGGTACCTGCGTCTTCTCCTGCTCGGCCCTTCAAGATGAACTCGTCGATGGATTTGTCGATGCATGTGTGTGATATTGATGCTGAACCTTTGCATCGCTACCACAAGGGAGGCTATCATCCTGTTCATCTAGGAGACCTCTTAAAGCACGGCAGGTACAAAATTCTGCACAAACTGGGTTGGGGCGGCTACTCAACGGTCTGGGCTGCACGTGATCTGAGGTTTCGTTATCCCCAAAGTACTGAAATGAAAAAAGCTGACATAGTATTAGAGAACAAACGTATGTTGCTGTGAAGATCTCGGTTGCAGAGCAAACCCGTCAAAATCACGAGTTCACCGTCTTACGAGCCATTGCGGCAGCACACTCTGACGAGCCAGGCCGCGGATATCTCATGACGATGCAAGATTACTTCCAGCTTGATGGTCCGAACGGAACCCACAATTGCCTTGTGATTGAATTTCTAGGACCAAGTGTTGCTGATGTTCTTGACGCGCATGCAAGCATAGAAAGACTTCCTGGCATAGTTGCTAAGACTATTGCAAAACAGACTCTACTTGGTATGAACTACCTTCACGAACAGGAGATTGGGCATGCAGGTAAACTACAGCTCCTCAGCTTATGGGTCAGCTTTGCTCATCATTGTTAGATCTGCACATTCGCAACATAGCCTTTACCGTTCCCTCGTTGCATAGTTTACGAGAGGAAGAACTCCTCCAGAAGTTGGGAATCCCCGAAACAGGACCTGTGCAAAGAAAAGACCGAAATCCACTCGAGCTCGGCATGCCTCAGTACCTTGTAAAGCCTGCCTCCTACCCAACAGATGTTAATGCCCCTTTCACATCGATAAAGATTGTTGATTTTGGCCAATCCTTTTTGAAAGACGATACCCCTCACGAATTCA
Organism: Ascochyta pisi; assembly: GCA_039634435.1. NCBI lineage: Eukaryota > Fungi > Ascomycota > Dothideomycetes > Pleosporales > Didymellaceae > Ascochyta > Ascochyta pisi. The sequence goes on along the minus strand of CP113326.1, from coordinate 512,169 downwards.
GTACTCCACTCGTTGTTCGCGCTCCTGAGGTTATCTTCAAAGATAAAGTGGATTATCGCATGGATTTATGGAGCATGGGCTGTACGGTAAGTCCAGACTCTATAGAGCAGTACCAAAACAAGCTAAGACTTATAACTAGTTGTTCGAGCTTATCGTCGGGCAACCGCTTTTCGATAGCTTTATGACCACGCCTGCAATTCTTGTTCAGCAGATGTTAGAGACTGTGAGTGACGACTTGCCGGACCGCTGGCAAAAGAGATGGCACGTCATGAACACAGCATCATCTAATGAAGAGTATCCTCATTTGCTTCAAAGCTGGTTGGAAGAGATGTACTTCGACGGAGAGAGGAGCGAAGACTTGAGCCGGGAAGACATCATACGGGTTGGTGCGCTTGTCCGAAGTATGATACGTTTGGAGCCTTCAGCTAGAGCATCGCCGAAGGATATACTCCAGGATCCCTGGTTCCGGGAAGCTTGATGTAGGCGGTAGGGTTATCTTTGTTTCCCCAATTCAGCTCTAGCAGCGCTTCCCAGATACAGGTTAGCGCAGCTGGCATGAGCTTCTGGAAACTATCCTCTGGAAACTGTAAGCGAATTCCATATCAACGCATTATCAACTTTTCGGGAAACACAAAGCGTTTCTATCAGACAATAGTGGCAGGAGCTAGCGACTCAGTTGATGCGTCCACCATCCAAGTATATTCTTAGCATGCTCTTGTTCTCGAGCCAGTCCCTTCCAAGGACATTGTATGTTCCTTTCTACTTGAAACTCTAAGGATAATCCGACGCCAATACGGAACGATTTGATGATTTTTCAGCCCTCTCTCGCGGCAGGGTCTTACCTGTGTTAATCAAAAAAGCTGCTAGGACCTACGAGAAGGCTGCGTAAAGCGGCTGTTTGCTCAACGCACTATGCATTTGGCTAACAACTTCGCATGTGGTAATTTATCGATCAACTTTGGAATTTTGAAAGCATGTTTTATATTGCTCTTGCCGTCCCGTACTTCTCTAGCCTTACTTTTTGTACTCATACGCTTTGAACACCCCTGGAATATCCTCTGCAGTTGTTCCATTCACTGCAAGCGCAACCAAATCGTTGAGCAGCCCATCCTGCATACTACCGATATTGTATCTATTTCCATTTTCCAGAGTTAAGACGTCCGCCTTTTGCGAAGATGTGCACTTCCGAGCCGGCGCCTCCGCCGCAGCATCGACACCGCGTTTTTTGCCACGGAAATTGTAGCCTGCACCCCCGAATCTTAGACCTTCGACACATCTATCTGTGGTACCAGACATAATCTGTACTGCCACTAGATCCGCACAGTACTTCCCATTCTCCCAGTTGTAGCCTTTGATTTCGATATTCCAGCTCCTCGGCACGGAAGCGAAGCGAATGCTGGGATATGAGAACCCAGCACTGAAACCCGCGCAGCAAATCTGATGAAGTATATTAAGTACTGTCTCATGACATGAAAAGGGTTTATTCAACTAAAGAGAAGAGGATATGGCATAGGCTGCATACGTTGGGGTTGATATTGGAGCAATCCGTAGACCAACTTTTGCAATTGGATGCAGAGTGTAGACGGATGTCGATTGCAGACGCTAAGGCGGCAAAACCGAGAATAATGCTGAGATATTGCATGACGTATTGATAGATAGTACGGTTGGTTTATTAAGAAAAGACTGTTGAAGTAGGTAACTTTTCTGTGATGAATGGGATGAAAATCACTGCTCGAGAGTATACCTTACCTCTTATAGACTCTGAATATACTCTTACTTAAATCTCACTCAGTGTGTTCCTTAGCGTTAATTTACTTGTGATCGTGAATGAAAGTGAGATTCGTCTGCAGGAGCCTGCTCGTGAGAATCTGCATGTAACACTGCGTCTGTAATACCGGACCTGTAACACTGCACATACTCCATGAATCCGATATCCATTGGTCTGGGTAGTAACTAAGATACAGGGTGAGCGGATGAGAATAACTAGGAACATTGTTGGTTGTGAAGAATCGCCGGCAGTCTCCGAGTAACCTGAGGCGAATATTGCAATATCACCTTGTGCAGTTGATGAACCATTACTCAGATCTTCTTAAAGCGTTAACTCGCGGGGCTATTTATTACCCGTATCGTGACCTTGATGATATTTGGTCTTCTTCTTTGCCATGCCACGTCACGAGAAATGGAAATGGAAGTTGAAATTGAATTTCCAGATCAGTCACCGTTTGTTATCTTTGAACTCAGGCTCTAGACAAACCCTTATGCCTTACCTATGATTTGACTTGGTATTGTAGTTAATTGGCTGCAGCTTTTCATCTAACGTGAGTCACACAAGGGAGGTCCTACCAACCATGGTACCCTGCGTGTCTAAGATCTACGATGTGGCGTGCATTGTATTGGGTGCATAGTGTCATCGGGTGAGCGTGCTTGAACCACCCGCAATGTTTGGTCGTCATTCCCGTTGCTTAAGCTTCCGCATTACATGGTGTCAGCAAAAGCGTTATCGCGCTGCGTTAAGTCTCGAGACTTTAGAGATGCTGTGTTACGCAACCGCGATAACTGAGGCTCTGAGGATCGAAATCTCTCATAGTAACGACTCACGAGTCCTGCGTTAGTCTGCGACCGAACGTGACGTCCAGCACCATAGATTCAGGAGCCACTAGAGCACAACGCTGCTGTTGCCTCCTTAAATTGATTGCATGCTCACAGTAGAGAAGATTGAAAAACCGCACGTAGGGTACGGTTGCTAAGGCGGCACATCTCATGTTCTATACCTCAACGGTCTAAGTTCTCGGGTTCTTGTTTTCGTCAACCTGGTTTGTCCAACGACAGAACATCTGCTGATGCGGTCCGGTACCAGCCGTCTGCATCGTGCTCTTGGGTATTAAAGGTGTTTAGTAAGCCAAGCCTGAAAATTGCGTTAGGTTAGTTTTTGTACTACTGAATGTCTCTACTAAAGATACACTCCAAACATGCCTAGAGAAAAGAATTCAGAGCAGCTAGGATCGTAGGAAATTAACAGAGAAAGCCCAGAGCTAATAAATCGCTATAAATTATGAGTACAGCCTCTTCCTCTCATGCAATCACAATATCGCATCGGTGGTTTAGTGGTAAAATTAGCCGTTGCCATCCTTCACAGGACAGTTTCGGCTAGCCCCGGGTTCGATTCCCGGCCGATGCATTTTGCTGGCCTCGTTGCCCTGAGGTGGTATTCTGTTCTTGCGTGGGTGGATAATGTGGAGTTTGCCGGGCGGTGTGGGGCACATGCTCGGTAACCAATGGAGGTCTGCTTTGCCGAGCTTGTCAGACACAGAGACAGGATTATAGCCTTGGACTGTTTTTGTTGCGGGCTTGGTTGGTCAGAGTGAAAGCACGTGCTGTGTGGTGGTTGTAAGTACCCCTGGAGCAGATAGTTCTGACAGTCACGTGCGAGCCCCTCGAATGAGAATTGTTAAAACAAGTCCTGCACATCGGACAAGTGAGACATTTCCCGCGATTGTACTTGTCAATCTCACCAATCTCGCTATCGAAGTTGTACATGTCCTTGTACAATCCCAAGGTCAAGTCTTCAAGGCATACCCGAATATCCATCCTCAAGGCGTTGTGATGGAATCGTCCAGCTCTGATTTATCTAACAAGCTACGAATGCTATCAAAGCTTCAAATTTACAACAGATAAGGCGTGAGGTTGGAGGGGATGATATTCCAGTATCCCAACTGCCCAAATGGTACAACCAGAAACGTGCAAGCGAAGCACATGAAGACCACTGTCCACATGGCTCTCAGCACTGCCTGCATTCCTTGCATCACATTGGGAAGACTGTGCAGAGCAGGCTCCAATATGAACAGTTCGATTGCAATGCCAAGCGGCTGTATCCAGAAGAAGCTTGCCAACCTTAACCGCAGTTCACTCACATCGATGCTTGCGAATCTGGGCTTCGGCGGCACCATACCCGCGTGCGTGATCCCACTCAGTGTGAACGCGGATATGCATATCAACATGTATTTGACGGTCTTTTGCCAGCTTTTGTCTCCCAGTCCGAGTTTTGCAGCAAACCACCGCCCCGGCTCAGATACAATGTGCCGCATTTGCTGGTGCCACCACTGACCCCAAAACCCTCGAACACCGTAGTTCGTGATGGCGGAGAAGGGTCCAAAATGTGGGCGCCGTGTGTGTGGAGACCAATTATCCGGAATAACACCCACTGCATTGAGAAGCACCTGAAGAAGCATTGGCGGTAGAAATAGGCCAAGTAGTAGGGAGTATGCATACATAGCCATTGTGAGAGGTCTGATGACAACTGCTGGTAGCATACTCCGAAGTAATGCCACTGTCCTTCTTGGACTGCTACGACTAGATCCTTGTGAATATGGACCAAAAATGGAAAAAGTCGGATCGCTGAAGTACGGATCATCCTCAGCAAGCTGCTTCGACAATGGCAAGAAGATGGACAGGACAGGCGAAAGGCGTGAGAGGATATCGATAATGAACTTGGTTCTGGTAGGATGCCGAAATGGAAGAAGCACTCTTCGATCGTGTCCAGCATTGCCAATAATCCAGTCATGTAAAGGCCGGCTTTGTGGCAGCTGCACCGCCCAGGTAAGACGGCCTCTGAAATTTTCTGGATATGTTTGAAGGAGAACTGGTTTTGACTCGACAATTTCCTCACTTCCTTTGCTTTCGTCCAAGAAATCATTTACTTGTGGGGTTTCGTCCGGCCCGACTCGGATCACACGTCTGAAGTCCTGCCGTGGATCTTTGAAGGCGTACAGAAACAACGTCATGTACAGGGAGTCTGTCGAGATAACATCGTTGCCGCCGAGAACAAGCCAGGCATGCATAGTAGCCACGAGACTGATGGGCAGAATGACTGCGCATAACTGGCCATGACTCAGTGTCGATGGAGGTACCAAAAGCCCGAGTGGCAAGAGAAGAAGTGGCACAAAATACGACCAGCTGGCTGGTCCGGGAACAATAGTAGTGATGAGCTCGAAGTACAGTCCTTTCAACTCATCGATTGAAAAGTTCATACTTCGATGCAATGGAATTGCGATTCTGGTTGTTGTTGAGGTACGATCATGACGATGATGAAATGTAACATGGGAGAGTGGGGCTATTGTGGGGCAGATGATGGTCAACCTAAGGCATCTCCCTCTCTTCCGTCTACTCATGCCTTGGAGTTGCGGAAGAAACGAGAATAGTGTCAACAGTAGAGATTGATTTCAGTATGAGGAATCAATGTACTAAAAAAGCGATGGGTATCATTCCGAAATCAGTTCTTCTCAATCTCGACTCTACCTCCGCTCCGAGTTTCCACTCCCATCCAGCTCCATTGTCCGAGGCGTCGAGTCGAGTTCCACCGGTGCAACCGGTTTTCTACTCATTCTCATTATACCACCAAGTTCGCTGGCTTCACTCGCACCTCCTGGGCTTGCCGCATCACCAGCTCCACCAGCTGTCCCTGGAAACAAACTACCCTGAACAGCCATGTATCTTCTTCTTTCCGCCTCTGTAGCATCGAGTTCGGTGTTCCACTCAGGTGTTTCATGATGGTGATGTTGTGTCCCTCCAGCCGCCAACGCTGCAGATCCAGGGCTGGCCATATGTGGGGCATTTGGTCCTGATTTCGAATCGTTGTAGGGACTATGCATGATGTCCCCGTAGTTCTGTTTTGTCTCTTGACCGTCTCCCAGATCTTTGGACAGTGCCGCCGCAGCTTTCCTATGCTTCCTTCGGCGCCATAATAGGAATGCTGCGAATGCCCCCAGAATAAATACCAAAGGGATCACCGTCCCAATCGCCGCTTTTGCACCTGTCGACAAGCCTCCACCACTACTCCTTCCACTGCCAGAGCTTGAGCTGTTTGTGCTTGTACTCGTACTTTCACTACCACTCCCCGTCGCACTCGCACTTAACCCAACATCAGTCGGTTGATACCTCAACTGCAAGGCCGTCACCCTGGCTGTCACGCTTGCTGGCCAAGCACCCGCCGTATAGATGAGGTTATCGTTCTCCTCAGCATCCGCCTCGCCACACCTTACAACCGGCGTCGTTCCACTATTTCCAGGGTTGCACGTTCCTCCCGTACCGCCCACGAAACCGGGTGGACAACACTCAATCGCCGTCTCGCCATCGATCCAGTCGGTCGCTCCATCGGCAGCAGTTCGTGTCGCCACAGCGGTCCAGGATGTTGGGCAGGCGGTGGCGGGAGAGTAAAATGCGGCGCTTGAAGGAACACCACTAGTGGCCCAGGGTAGACATGCGGTATTGATGGAGTTGGGAAGAGGATTGCCGTCTTCTTCAGCAAAGACGCATTGTACGCCGTATTCAACGGTGTTCAAGAGGGCGCGGAGCGTGGTGCATGCAGGTGGCGGTGAATTCTGATATGCTGTGACCCATGGATGTTGGTTTGTGCGAGATGTTGAAGCCATATTGGCCAGAATATAGGACCAAATAGTTCGTGAACGAGTGCTGTTGCGCAGACGAGTGGTTAGCGCAGAGGTTGGTAAGGTTCCCGCGATACGAGGAGATGGGGAAAAGAGAACCACATGTTCATTATCTGGAACTACTGGGGTGATGTATATTCCAAACATACCAAGCAAGCACAGCCTCGCCGTGATGAGGTGGTATGCATACCAACGCGGCAATGATGTCGCGAAGTCGTAGCATCATAGGTGGAGCGGGAATTAAACCCCACAATTTTACCTATACCAAGACGCCGTTTTGTGCTCGGCTCCTTGGCTATGAACACCAGAGGCGAATGGTCGAATGGACAGTGGAGTCCAGGAACTGTCCCCGGTGTTTACTGATCAAGGTTTGTGAGCTTATATGTTGCGGTTAGAAGCATAGCCACAAGATTCATCATCGTCACAACGCTGGAGATCCGTAGGGCTGTAAAGGGTGGTACTATTTTTGGCGTGGTGCTCTATACATCGTCTACGTGCAGCCGAGGATTTTCTGTCTGTGTGACGTCTATATAAAATTCCTAGAAGAGGTCGCACCGCTAAGAAAATTTTCTATGCCTTGTGCCCAACCTCAGTCAGTGCCTCCTTCAAACTCTCAATTGCCTTGGTAAGATCCTTGCGATTGGAGTCTGTGACACTGACGCCCATGTGTCCGCATCGAATGTACTTGGTGGCAATCTCCTTGTGCAGACCACCAGCGAAGATGACGCCTTTCTTCAGCAGAGAGGGAAGGACCTCAGGAGGTGTGACGCCCTCAGGCAAGTAGATGGCGGTCATGCCGTTGGCCTGGTTCTCAGGCTTGGAGGCAAGCTGCTTTAGACCGAAGTCGGCAACGGCCTGCTTGATCTTCTGCGATGCAGCCTTGTGATCGGCGAAACGCTGCTCCAGAGGGCGTGACAGGATCTGCTTGAGAGAAGTGTCCAGGGCATGTACAAGCTGGGGCGATGGTGTAGCGAAGTAGGATGCCTTCTTGGCTTCGTAGTTTTGCATGACTAGTAAAATGTCAGGTATGGTGAATTGAGTTCCAAGCGTAGAGACTTACTGGGCAGCCAGTTCTTCCATGAACCGAAGTAAGATGTGGGTCTTGTCTTCCTGTTCTTGAAGACCTCAATCGCCTTGCCAGAAGCCATTAGGATGCTGAGACCTGCAGGGCACCCAATAGCCTTCTGCGATGCTGTGAGGACGACGTCAAGCTTCCAGTCGTCGAAGCGGATCTCCTCGCTGCCGACACTGCATACACCATCGACAACCAGCAATGTCTCGGGGCTGACCTTCTCGATGAGATCACTCAACGCCTTGAGCTCGCTGAGCACACCGGTAGATGTGTCGACGTGTGTGACTGTGAGGATCTTGTACTTCTTCTCCTTGAGAGCCTTCTCAATCTCGTCAAGCTGCGGTCGTTCACCAATGGGCGCCTTAAGCTGTGTGACGTTGGCGCCGTATGTCTCGAAGCAGTCGGCGAATGAATCGGCGAAGTATCCTGTGTGAAGGACGAGGACATCATCACCAGGCTCAGCCAAGTTGGCAGCGACCTGATCCCACCCGAGTGTACCGGATCCGGAGATGACGAAGGGTTGTGATGCGGGGTCGGTGGTCTGGAAGAGCTTGCGGAGGTTTTGGAGGACTTCGCTGAAGCAGTTGACAAAAGGCTGGCCAACGTGCGACTCACTGCAGCTTGTTAGACGATAACATGACAGCATTGCAAGGTATGTCCTACCTGTAGAAGCTCATAGACTTGAGGACTTCATCATCGAACTCGATGGGACCGGGGATCATCAAAGCTGGGTGGGGAGCCTGGGAGGATGCCATCTTGGGTGGTTCTTCTTTCTTCGGCTGTTGTGGTTCAACTTTCTTGATTTCCTGGGGCTTGTTGCGCTGGATGCGGTTGCCTTGTGCGTCTTCTAAATGTCCGCTGCGTTCGGTGGAGAAAGGCGTGTTGAGCTCGAGGAATGGCTTGGAGTCGAGGTGCTTGGAGAAAAGATTCAAGCGGGAGTTCGCCGACGCTCGTGAGGTCATTCTAGATATCTTGGGATAACCGCGGCTACTGATGGCCCTCTGTATCTGCAGTCTCGCGGGGTAAGCCAGGATGCCGGTTTCGGAGATATCACTGGATGTGAATGTAGCCGGGAACGGAGCCGATTGTCAGCCTCGTGCAAATACTATGCAGAATTGAACTGCTGAAACTTCGAAGCAATTGAGAGCGATTGAGGTCCCGTGGAATCGGTTTCGCCCTCGTGAAGCACTGTCAGACTCGCTTTGATTGGATCAGAAATATGACGGCTCGAAAATTTATCAAATGGGTGCGAGAATCATGAGCGACTTTGCGTCAAGAGATTTTCTTGGAGATCACAGCAGAAGTAGGAAGAGGATACGTTCACGGATGCGGATCCGAACTCAGAAGTGGGAGTTCGCTGCGACCCGGCAGATGGCTTCGACTGCCCTTGGACTCGGACGCGCTCTGACCACGTGATGCTCTTTCCGAAGTTCGCGCATTTTGCGGAGGGCTAGTCCGGATCAGGACATTTGTTTGGAAACACAACTGCAACGTGAATTGATCGACGACAGGATCACCGCATTGCCAACCACGTCGACCACCCTCGCCAGCTCGCTGCTCGTATGATTTTCACCGAAACATAGTCAGCGCAACCACTTCCTGGACACCTGCATAACTCTTTTTGGACATCATCACAATGCGCGTCACTCGCGCCACGCAACGCGCACAGCAAGACATCGAGGAGGCAGTCGAAGCACCAGAGGTCGATGAACGCGTTCTGAAAGACATCGAGCCGAACGCGCCGACTGCAGCACAAACAGAAGAGCCACTGCCGGCGAAAACTGCAGCAAAGACGCCTGCGAAGAAAGGCAAGGGCAGAGGCGCAAAGAAGGGCACAAAGGGGAAGAAAGCGAAGACCGAGGAAGAAGAGCTTGCGCAAGTCGTCGAGGAAGCTGAACGTCAGGCAGCTGCCAGCCCTGAGAACGACGAGGCGGTCCAAGATCTGCCCCTGGAGCACAAGGATGGTAAGTGACTGGGATACCACTGCCATGTCACAAGCAGGGGTCAGTGGCTAAATATGCTTTTAGAGACAGTCCAAGTACCGGACATCGAAGAACAGCCAAAAGCCCCACAGACACCAGCAGTCAGACTCACGCGCCGTCAATTAGCGAAACTTGAAGAGGAGGCGCTCAGCAAATCACAGCGCGCACCATCCCCTTCGCCCGAAAAGACTGCGGTCGCAGATACGACAGAGAAGTCGGTCGAGCAGGTCCCATTGGAGCTTGTTGTCGAATCCACGCAGGACGCTGTTGCTGAGAAAGATGAGGTGTCAATTGCACAGGAAGCACCAACAAACGCCGATCCCGAACCAGCACCAAAACCAGTGCGGCTGACACGACGTCAGCAAGCGAAGCTCGAGGAGGAGTTGAAACGATCGCAAGCTGAGCTGCCACCGGTACAATCAGAGCCAACTGAAGAAGAGGCTATTGAAGACATAGTTGTGGAGGCACAGGCGGAAGCAGTCGCTGAACAAAAGGAGGAGATTCTCGAGGATCCCGTCATCAAAGAGGCCACTGATGTTGTGGAGGTTGTCGCGCCGGTAGCTGCAGCAAATGAGCGACCCTGTTCGCCAGAAGAGGTGGCTGCAGAGCCGCAAGCTGACGAAGAGGTCGAGTTCGAAGCGCCAGAAGAGAGCCAGAGCCTTGAGTCTCAGGCTCCCGAGGCTGTCAAAGTAGAAGAAGAATCAAGCGAGACGTTGGAAGTGGCACCAGCGACACCTACAAAAGCTCGGTTTGAGACAAAGGTTGATACTCCACTCGACGATCCACTACCTAACAAAGACACACCTGCGCCTGAGACCTCATTGGAAGCGGAGCCTAAGATGCTAACCGCCGAGAAGCCGTTGGAAGGGCCCGTATCTACTCCAGTCAGGAGCCCGGCGTCACATCGACGTGCTTCGCGTAGTCCTTCAAAGTCGCCAATGCCGCTCGAAGAGTCAATTTCAGCTATTGACAGGCTGGAGGAAGACCTCGAAGACATTGGCAAGGCGATTCCTGATTTTAACCACTCTGACGACGAGAAGCCTTTGCGAGAGCCACAATCCGGGGAGGTTGCCGCGACAGCACTTGTGCAAGGGAAGACACCAAGCAAAACGCCCGCGAAGACTGTTACGCGTACCCCTGCCAGACTTGCCAGTAAAACTCCCAGCAAGAACCCAGTGAAAGCGCCGACTATCGCTAAAGCGCCTGTTGCTGCTAAGGCACCGGTTCCGACGAGAATCTCGAGACTACCGAATGCGGCTCCGAAAAGCGTCAAACCCACCACAACATCGCTCGCACGTGCGAACAGCGTCCGCACCGCGCCGAGAAAAGATGTCAGGAAGCCCTCAACCGACAGTGCTGACTATCTGGCGTCTAAGCGTCGCCCCATTAGCCTGTCGTTCCCCACCCCTCCACCTCCGCCAAAGGGAAAAGCGCCAACGAAGCCGACATTCCAGTTGTCCAGCGAGAATGTGGCAGCAAAACTCAAGGCGCAAAAGGAGGAGCGCCTAAAGCGGGAGGCGGAAGGCATAACTGCTCCCAAGCAGCGACCTATCAGCATGCCACCACCCCCCAAGTCCACTAAGCCTCCTACGGTGCCGAGTTTCCAACTGCCAGGTGAGGCAACTGCAGCACGCTTGAAGGCACAGAAGGAAGAGCGACTCAAGCGCATGGAAGAAGCTGGAGGCGCGGAGAAGGCCACTACACGCCCCATCAGCATGCCCCCGCCGCCAAAGTCAACAAAACCGCCCACAAAAGCAAACTTTCAGCTCCCAGGCGAAGCGACTGCCGCGAGGCTCAAGGCACAGAAGGAAGAACGCCTGAAGCGCATGGAAGAAGCGGAAGCTGCGAAAAGAGCCGCCGCCTCAGCAGCTCCAATACGGAAGCCCATCGCCCACCGGCCCCGAGAATCACTGCTCGTCAGAGACGCGCCAGGCGTCAGCATCCCACCTCCGTCAAACTCCCATTCGGACGTCCCACAACGCTCCACGTCCCTCGCAAGCAAACGCAGCAGTATCATCGGACAGTCCACCTCCCGCTCAACCTCAACCTCGTCTGCGAACCGCAACAGCCTACTCCTTAGCGCCGGGACAAAGTCGACAGTAACGCCCGTCGACGCCGCAGCGCTCAAGGTCAAAGGCAAGCAAGTCTTCAACCGCGACAGGGTGGAGAAGGAAGCTGTGGAACGAGAGCGGAGAGAAAAGGAAGAAGCGGCCAAGCGAGCGCGAGCGGAGGCTGCGGAGAGGGGCCGCATTGCGAGTCGCGAGTGGGCGGAGCGGCAGCGGAAGAAGATGATGATGGGTCAGTGAATGGAAGGTTTTGAACGATGTACTGCTGTTTTCTGTTTTATGTTTGCATCAGGTGTTGAGGTTTGGGTATATCCTGGGCGTTGTTTATTTTGGATACGGATACAAAGATCCATTGAAGGTCTCTCGAAGTTCAACTCGACCTACGAGCTTTGCAACCGCAGCTGTCAATCATAAATTTCGAAAGCTGTCCTGACATCAGACCATGGCTGGGTTGGATCATTGCATGTATACAACGACGTAACACCACGAATCCACGCACCAAGGTGAGCACGATCGCATTGCGGAGCATGGTCCAGCTCCAGTCGATTACGTCCAGGAACTCACGTCACGTCGCCAGCATCGGGATATGTTGATCTGCGATAACGCTTCTGCGGCTCCGTGCAGGTACATGGGGATATCTGACGCCTCGACATCTGTCAGATGTGTCGACTCCACACGCACAAGTTGAAAAGGCAATAGCCCGCGTTAGCGCGGCTTATTCTGCTGTTTGTATGTAAACACCTCTTCTGTTCTTACTACCGAAGACGAGCCTTTTTTTTTTTTTTTTTTTGGAGGAAAAAACATGATCCACGGTCCGAATTCACATTTCTTGTTGAGTGTCAGCAAATCCACACGTCGTCGATACAGCGTTCGAGGCCTCGATGTACGAACGCCCACTGCAGGGCAGGCGAACTGCTCATCTGCCAGGTCGGGCCGCGGAGACAGCGGCCGGCCGTGTGGTGGAGGATGCTGCCATGTCTCGATCGCGCACGCGGGACAGCAAGTAGTTAGTCGTGTGCAGATCCGGGTGAGGGATTCCAGATCGAAGACGATGGCCGTCGAGATCTAGGGGCGTGGCGGGTGTTGGACTAGCTTGGGATCGAAATACATCATGATTGTGTCCGGGTCTGTGTGCAGTGTGCCTAGCTGCCTTGTTGGGCGTGTTGGCGTCAGCCACAAATATGCTGAGATGGAAGGGTTTACTATGGTATGGAAGTGTGATGTGGCAGCATGGAAAATTACGGGATTGGTCGAAACGGTTCGCCGCAGGAATTGTCATGGATATGCAGGTCAGAGCGCCTGACGTGGAAGTTGGCTTGCTGGGTGAGAAGTAGGCGGTGTCAGCATCAAGGAAATTGTACCAAAGAATGAGAAAGGTAGACTATGATCAAACAAATCGCATGAAACATGTCTGGGAAGATGCCTGACGACAATACTCCGGCGACAAGGCGACTTCGTTGGCGCGGACCCTAGGTAGGATGCACGTGCTGGTTCGGACATCAGCTGGAGGTACTCACGAGATCTGCCATCAGACTAGCACGACTGCGCATTGTTGTCAACAGAAAAAGTCCGCAAGAGGCACGACGGCTGTGCGTCAAGCTCCAGACACCTCTGTATTCCTCTTGACTCATTCAATCGCCCTTGAGCCTCATCAGCACGCCATATTGATTTTTTCATGAGGCTCCGTCGGGGAGCAATCTGTGCTCTCCGATACGGCAATGCGGCGCAAGTCTGAGCTCGGAGTGGATGCGCACTCGGACGAAGGGCTGCGTGCAACGTGGATAAAATTTGTTGTTCGTTTGATGCCTGCACCATCCCGCCTCAGTAATTACACCAACTCGGTGTTACTATGGTGGACCCTTCCTTGGGCGTTGATAAAGAGTAACATTATCGAAACATGCGTAGATCGCGATCGCAGCTCAGGCTCGGAAGCAGCCGCCGAGCCCCTGCACCCCGTCGCGAGAGCGAGAGGAAAAAACAAAAAAACGATTCTGGGCCCAAGCGAGTCGCAGGATCACGCCGACGTGGTCAGAGCCTGAGCAGAACCTGATTTTCGCAGCGTCGCACGAATATTAATCATCAGTCGACAAGCGTCGAGCGCGCAACGACAGACCATGACATAATGCATCGGAATTGGCAGGAGCGGGGCCTGAGTGTCGTGATTTCTCGGGAGCCGACGGGGGGAGAGCCATGTCCGGGTGCGGTTGCGCTTGCTGAGACGAAGTGGAGCCCGCAGTGAGCTGGCAGTTGGTCAAACAGCCAACATGCCAGATTCAAAGAGTCAGAGGAAAATCCTTGCAAGGCCGCGCGCGCACGTTGGCACGAGTGATGAGTGATCAGCCACGGCCGGCGCTGGTGGTGAGGCAGTGGAGGCAGTGGAGGCAGTGCTGAGTGGAGGCAAGAGGCAGTGGAAGCGTGCGCCATAGCGGGCGGGCAGGCAGGCCATGGCAGAACGAACTTGTCCGAATTGCTGCATGACGGATGCGCAGCGGAGTGTGGTGCGGCGTGGGATGGGAGCAATGGGTGTTGGGCTCGCTTGCTTGCTTCCTGGCCGCCTATTCGCTATTCGACGGCGCATTATTATTGCGTGCCCTGTTCAACCCCGCATTCGAGGGGAACGGGCCCCCTCATAGCGCAGGCGCGACAACCACTCAGCTGGAGGCGTGCACTCGCACCGTCTTGCAGGCGGCGCCAGAGGGCAAGGGACTGCAGCATGTTGCAGCTCTTGGGGGCCCAGAGACACGGCGCCTGTTGGCTGCTACGGCCCCCTCCCGCGTTGGGTCGCTCAGCGCTGTGTGTGCCGGCCATTTGCCTCCCACACGCGGTGCGAAGCGTTGAGCTTGAGCCGTGGTGAACGTCTGGATCGCCGCGAAAACTCTTCCTGGTCTGCGTGATGAGACAGTGCGACAGAAAAGGGCAGACGGTGACGGCAGCCACCACTGCCATGGCCACTCTCGCAAGCTGTGGGCCGCGAGGGGGACGCCAGCCATGGGCCTGGCCGTCTTCTCGAGGGCGACCACACAGGGCCGGTTCGTGGAAGCGCAGCCATCTGATCACGTGCGGCGTCACCCGGATGTGCAATGACGATATGACCGCACTACACTCTCGAGTCGGTCAAGGCCTGCTGTGTGAGGCTGTCATCAAAACGTCGCCAAGTTGCATAGCAGCATCATCACCGTGTAGTGTGCATTGTATTTGCCATGGGTGGGTCCCATGTTCATGCTCTCCATTTGAGGCGCCGAGGCGGTGACTACACAAGTAGATGCTAGAGTAGAAAATCGGTGCGTCACACAACGCCCGTACGAGTGAGGGGATATCCGCCAATAAACACGCAATGCCTTGAGTAATCCATCATCCATGCCTGAGTAATCCATCATCCATACCATGCCATGCCATGCCAAATACCAGGCTGGTAATGCTCGTAAACAAACTAAGCGTCCTCGGTCCAAGCCTCCCCTGGCTTGTCACGAGGTGGATATATGTGCTTTTGATCGTACACCGCTCCGTCATGCGTAAACAAAAATCGATACCATGGTAGTGCAAGACCAGCGATCCATACCATGACTAAACTCCGAAGACCACGCCGGGTCCAATGGTTACAAGCCCGAACCAAAAAGCAAAGGGTATGTACGCCGAGTGTTGTACTCGTCCGGCGTTCCGTGATTTTTCGTCATGCTAAACTTCAAAAAATGGGCCCGTTTGAAAGGGAAGATAAGGTTGCGAGCAGGAGAGGCTTAGTACTGGTTGTACCTCCTTTTCTGCTCTCGGGTCTGGTCGAAGGATCGCACGTAGTTGTTCAGTTGCGACGCTGCCTGAGCGGTGATGCCGGACTGTGTTGTCGACGAGCTGGATGACAGTGATGAACGTGACGATGATGGGGTAAGGCTGCGCTGCCCCACAGTGGGTGGAGCAAAGTACGAGCCATTCGCAGTAGTGTGGTAGTGGTACGGACTTGAAGGGCCCATGTCGAATCCTCGTGATGTCGATGGTGCCTTGTATTGCGAGAAGTTGACAGCTGGGGGCAGGTAGAAGCCGTTGTTGGATGAGGATGTGGACGAGGCAGACGACGACAGCTGAGCAGACTGTTGCTGGCCAGCCTTCTCGAGATCAGCCAACCTGCAGGCTTGCGAGCAGTAGGTGCCGCCTTCCATTTGGCGGTCGCAGGAGAGGCAGAAGTCGTGAGACCACTCCATTTGGGAAGTCATTGTGGATGTGAAGTGTGTTGTTGTTGGTGGTGGTGGTGGAGTATAAGCTGGGATGGTGACAAGGCAGTCGGCGGCTGGGTGGGGGTGGTCGTGGCAGTGGTAGTAGGCAGAAAGGATGAGGGAAAGGGTCCTTATGAAGCAATGGGTGCCCAGTGCTCAGACAGGAGTCACGGAAGGTTAGAGTCTTCAGCGGAGCTTTGTGGAGACGGGAGCAGCGGGAGCAGGCGATGAAGATGGTCTTAACTGAACGCTCAGGGACGCTGCACACACGGCTGACAACCTATCAGGCCCTAGTGCATGCAGGCGAGCAGGGAAGCCAGTCAACAGGGTAGTCCCACGCATCTCCGCACAGGATGCAGGCGTGAGCATGGGCCCACACTGCAGGCCAAGGGAATATTTCTCAAGGAGCCGCCGCAAGCTGTGCCCTTGCGAGCGCTCGCTCGCTCATGCTGCATGCACCCCTCTTTCACCACCAGCTCCGAAGCGGCCTAGCCGCGTTTCTGTCCAGCAGGTGCAGCGCATCGTCCTGCGATTCGCCCGTCCGCAGAGTTGGCCACCACGGTGCTGCCAGCACGCTTTGCCTGCGCGAGAACCATTCGCTCAACCGTGCCAACTTTTCCCTCACCCGCAGCGTCGAGCGCAGCATGTCGAGCATGTCGCGCATGTGTGCGTGCGGCGCGGCGATCAACGCTGAGCTCTGAAGTCTGCCCCGGCAAATCCGCCCGGAGAGCGCTGCGCAACGGCTGCTTTGCTCTTGTGTGACACCACTGCCAGAAAGCGTGATAGCAGCACGACCAGCCTCCCAAGAATGACGATGCTCCACTCTCCACTCGCTAGTCATCTGCTCTTGCGGACATGGCGGATGACGTGCAAACCTGGCCTTTCTCAGAGGTGACATGATCCAGATGAGGAGCGAGAAGCTATCTATCCGTCTCAGCAGTCATGCGTCTCCTCACACGCCCACGCACTGGCAAGATGCCGTGGACTGATGCACGCTTCGCACTCAAGGCATCGATCGTCGAGCAGCTGTCGCAATGGATTGCGTGCCTGTGGAACGCTCGCACCATCGTTCTGCTGGAGGACGTTTGGCATCAACGGCCGACTCACTGTAC
The DNA here is from genome assembly GCA_039634435.1 of Ascochyta pisi. Classification (NCBI taxonomy): domain Eukaryota; kingdom Fungi; phylum Ascomycota; class Dothideomycetes; order Pleosporales; family Didymellaceae; genus Ascochyta; species Ascochyta pisi. The sequence continues at coordinate 495,289 of CP113326.1, read as the reverse complement.
TGACGGTACTGAGCTCCGTGTTCGCCATCTTCGGTGATATGGCGAGCACTTGCGACGCAGGGACCATCCGTCCGTCTCACCTGTCTCAGCCCTGCAGCTGGACCAAAAGTCCCACATCACCAAATTTGGCTCTCGTAAGCTACAAAACTTCTCCAGGGAATTATGCCGCTCTCAGAGCCATCATTCCTATGGCGACATCCGACGACGTTATCTGTTGCCATTACCGCCATGTTCGCGCTAGCATCGCAGAATTGATCCACGCAGTCAATGGAAGCACATGACAGGGGTGAGTCTAGCCAGTGCCGCAATTCTGCGAAACGGCTGCATTGGACATGCCTCGTCCAAGTGCCGTCCTGTGCACCTTGGACAGTCCTTCAACACCCCCGGCGTGCATCCTTTTCCGTGGAGATCAGCCCCTTTGATGCCTCAGCGAAAAATTCTGCAACGCCTCAGGCACAAGAACGTGTTCTGGCTACCGCATAACCTCAGCAGCGACCACCCAGACCAAAATGAGCTCGCTTGGGCCCTCACCGTCCGCTTCAGGCATACGGCGAGGGCGAAGCAGTATTGATCGTTGGTCAGAAAGAGGACAGCCTTCTGAAGGAACGCCTGTTTGGCAGGCCTCGTCGCTATTCATGGCTAGGCGAAGTGGTCAGGAATCAAAATGCTCGTCTCTCAGCGCGCCTCGAGCCTGCTTCGCTACCTGAAGCGAGATAACGATCATGCTCGTTGCCTCGCCATCTGACCAAACGAGTGAAGGGCTCAGCGAGGCCTCGTCCCTGCAGCCTGTCAATGCCTGCAACGTTTAGTTCCCTCAGGAACGCCATGAGAGTGACTTGCAGGCAGAAGTGCAGCGCTCATTCGTCCGTCAGATACGAGGACGGTTCAGGCGACAGCTGACAGACCCCCACGTTGTTCACTTTAAGGTTCAGCACGCAACCTTTACGAGAAGCATCGTGATGTCGACAAGCTGCAGGAACGGCAAGCGCAATCTACCCTTATCTTGATATCAATTGATCGCGGTTAACGAGCTTCGTGACTCGGGAACCCCTCACTTTCGAGTAACCGCTATCGAGTTCGAAACTCGCCGTGACACGACTCAGGAGTGCACGCGTGGCACGCATGCAAGAGCAGTGCATATCGGCCGCGGTTGCCAGGAAAATCACTTTTGAGGATGCACAGATGCGCGCATCTCACGCATTACCCCACAATGCGGCGGCCACCAGTCTCGTTGCGACATGGCTTGCGATATGCCAGTGGAGAATCATGCACGCAACACACCAACTGCGTGTTGAAACGTTGAAGGACCTGTGTGGACGTGGACAAATTCGCCGACTGATAACTCGATATGAACGACCATTGCCCAATCCGCGTCTGCAGCATTATGCAAGCTCGAGCAAGCACATCCACAGTATCTTCAAACGAGTTGCTTGCACTCTATGCGTCAGTCGCAATTTGTGAAGATGAGGCACGACTACTGAAAGACCCAGCGGGCTGCTTCCAAAGCACAAACAATTCACACTTCCCAAGGCAGTGTCACCAAACATCGAAGCACAGACCGCATCCTTTCTCTTCTAAGCAATCAATAACCAGCCTCGTAGCCTCGCCTGTCGTGAATCTCCCGACTCGGGCCGAGCTTCCTTCATCGTTCCCGTCTCCGTTCCCGTAGTAAGGGCGACCCTGACGGCACGAAGCAGAAGCGTGCCTGAGCGCAAACCTCGTAGCCTCAACCGATGCTAAAAAAGAACTTCAACAGTGGGCCATCGGTCCTTAACGCGCGCCTTGTTTGTTTGCTGTTGGATCGGCGCTGACAATAAAACTTGGGTGTATTCACTGCATGCTGAGGTTGTTTCTTCTGTAGCATGACGGGCACGAGCCAATTGGCGTTGTCGTTGCAATTGACACCTCGCAAAACATCGCTCAGTACAGTGAATTGCAAGAGGAAAGCGCTCACATCATGGAGAAATCGGGCAACCGTAACATTTTGCCGAGCACATGATGTCGACCTCACCTCATCAGAACTTTCAACAACTGCAAAACGTGAAGTCGTAGACACCATAGCACATCAACACCACAACACCAACCCACAATGGCCGCCTCGCATCAGCCCTACGCCGCGGAACTGGACCTTGCCCTTCGCGTAGTACACAATGCTTCGATCCTTACGAAATCAGTGCTGCGATCATTGAAGAACCATGTCTCCGCCGAAACCAAAGCCGACTCGTCCCCCGTAACGATTGCCGACTTCGCGGCGCAAGCCCTGCTCATCAGCACCCTCCACGCCGCGTACCCATCCGACCGCTTTCTCGGCGAGGAGAGCGCGGACGCGCTGCGCTCCAACGACGCGCTGGCGGACCGGGTGTGGGAGCTTGTGCAACGCGCAAAAGGGCTTCATGCAGCGCCGTCTCAAACAGGCGATTCGCAGAACGCCAATCCCGACGTGTCCGCTTTGACGTTCCCTGCCAGCAAGGAGGACATGTTCGATCTCATTGACCTCGGCGGTAAAGGCGAGCAGACGCGTTCCGGCAGAGTGTGGGTCATGGATCCTGTCGATGGCACGGCGACGTTCATGCAGGGCCAGCAGTATGCCGTGTGTTTGTGCTTGCTGGTCGACGGTAAGCAGACGGTTGGGGTGATTGGGTGTCCGAATCTGGCGTTTGATGTTCACGGACCGCTGGGGCAGAGCAGAGTGCACGAAGATCTTGTCGATGAGACGGGGTATGGTGTTGTGCTGTCAGCGATCAGAGGACAAGGCACGTATGTGAGGGGTATGACGGAAAGTGGATGGGGTGAGGCGAGGAGAGTGGACTTGACGGAGCTACCAGCGAAGGAACTGAGTCAGCTGAACTTTGTGGAGAGCACATTGGGCAAGACGAGTCTATCGCAAGAAGAGCACAAGGCTGTTTGCGAAGCGCTCGGTGCAAAGTGGCCGGGGACTGTCATCTGGGCGCAGCAGGTCAAGCACGTCGCGCTCGCACTGGGCTCTACAGATGTCATGGTCCGCATCCCGAAGACGGTCGACAGATTCACTTGTGTATGGGACCACGCCGGAGGCCACATCCTCTTCACCGAAGCCGGTGGACTGATCAAAGACTTCAACGGCGGGGACATTGACTTCGCCCAGGGCCGACACATTGCAGGCGAGCGCAACTATGGCATGATCGCCGCGCTACCGTCCGTGTTCGAGAAGGTGGAGCGGGCCGTGAAAGAAGCCCTCGCTCGGAGACCACAGTGATGTGAGGCAAAGCGAAGCGAGAGCGAAATGGAATGGAATGGAATGCAGGCCGGGAGGATTCCCACGCGGCGCGAGCCGAAAGCCTGCTTGCTCGAGCCGAAATTTGCGTGGTTTCACAGAGCCTCACCGGACGGTCAGGCCATCGCTATTGTCATTATTATTTACTAGGTTGCTGGGTGCACAGCAGAAGTGACAGACTGTGGGGTAGATCTGAAATGGACGCTTGCATGAGCCTCAGCTGAGCTCTAGGGTCTGTTTCAGGGGCACGACACAGTGTATGGGACATAGTCTATGCACAAGTATGCAGTGTCTACGTGTTCGAATTCATGCCCGATGTGCAGCACGCTTGAGCTAGATGCTGCACCTAACCGTGAACAATCTGCCGTGCAGCTTCTGTAACACTGCAGAGAGGACTCGACAGGCCCTGCTTGGGTCTGCTCGTTGATTCGCGGGAGGAACGCTGCGACTGTTGTGCTGTTTGAAGATGCATTTTTGTGCCATGCAAGCGCTGACAGGACCATTGATTCGTGGGAAGAGCACCGACACTATCTTATCCATCGTGATGTGATGGACTGACTGAATTACCGCTCAATTACCGTCTGATGACATAGTGTTTGTCTGCGTCTATGCTGCACCACCGCCATTTTTCCTGAACGAGACCTTCTCTACCGCAACGTTCTCATTCCCCTCGGCATCTTTGCGTAGCTGATAGACATACAGCACAAGAACGTCACCTTGGACCTGTAGCGTTGTTAGCCGGGCGTTGGACGAATGCATAGCCACTTTGCCGTGATGAATAAACTCACATCCATCAGCACAAAGCTTGGTGTGGGATCTTCGTCCTCTGTCCACCAGCCCGTTGTCATGGCGCCTGTCGCGCTCCCCGGGTTCACGAAGAACTTGCCCTCCATCTCGTACGCCTCAAACTTGTGTGTGCCGCCCCATAGCAAGATGTCTACGTCCATCTGTCGTGCGGCAATGAGCAAGCTATCACCGTCGCCCGGCGGTATGATGGTGTGGCCATGTGTGAAGCCTATGCGTAGCGATCCGTGGGTGACGACTTTGGAGAGGGCGAGGTTCGGCGCTTCGACGTCGAAGTCGCCCTTGACGATTTGCAGGTCGGGTGCGATGCCGCGCAGAAATTCATATGTTTCCCGGTCTGTGATGTTGCCGAGGCAGAGGATTTGCCCGATCTTGCCAGGCGCAAGGAGCTTCTTGAACTAGACATGGTGTGAGTTGTGGCGCATTCGAACAGAGGAGAGGGTGCCGAGGGGTTGCTTTAGGGTGGAGATAGTGACAGGCTGCTTCATACCTTTGCGGGGATATCCTATGTGGCCTGTAAGTTTGTGAGGTCTAGCATCGAGTATTGATCGCATAGGGACATACTGCAGCGCGGTCCGGTATGAAGAGGTCACCAAGGACCAGCACCAGTCGCGAAGCCATTGTGGCTGCCTAGTGTACTTTTGCGGCCGTCTGCGAATGCGGTACGACAGCAGAGCGTTGGGCGACTCGAAATACCAAATCTACCAACACACTGAACACTGAACACTGAACACTGAACACTGAACACTGAACACTTTAGACGGACGGACGTGGGGTTGCAGGCCGAGTCGGGCTGGAGCTTGGGGGAAGCTATGCGGTCACTCGAGGCGGTGGCAGAGCCCGGCCCTGGACGCCCTTGGCAGGCACGATTGACGTGTGGAGGAGCTAGCGCGAGCTCCACTTCCATCTTTGCCTTCAACCCTACACAACTGACCTGCCACTCAACCTTCGATCCCACACTTGGCAGCTGAGAGACATCTTTGTGATGGGAAGAGACGCCAAACGAATACTGCTTCATCAACCCTCATTCAAGACCAGTTGGAGCAACACGCGAATGGCCGCGGAGAAGCCCAGAAGAGGACATGGCCGAATCTCGAATTTCCTCAAAAAGGTAAAGGTATTGAAATGACGCAGATACGGCTTGTAGCATATGGGAGCCTCAGAGGCTGTGCTCAACCTCGGCACGGCCGAAATCGGTGTCTGTTGCGGATGCGGGTCTTGCCATGTTGAGTCTTCAGCAGATTACCAATCCTTTTTTTCTTATTCTGCGCCTAACATATCTCAAGAAGAACCAGGCTTCCACCAGAATGAGACTTGCATTTGGTCAGAGACATCATATTGACACTGTTGGCAGCATCGCCGGATATATCCCGGCATACAAAGCCATGACTCGCAAGTCAGCCATGCGGCTTTTTCGAACCTGCAAACCGTCAGGCGTCCTATACTGGAGCCGCATACCCGTCGCGTCACTCAGACGCGGGCGCGTGCGAGCGACTACTAGGCCGATAGAAATAAATGCCCACATCTAGAAGCCCGAATACTGCTCATGAGGCAATAAACATGCCAGCATACGAGGCCTCCTCGGCCTGAAGACGCCGTCCAGATACTGGTCACTGATTTCAATGCCGTATGGAGCGATGTATAAAGCCGTTGCATGCGCACAGTTGCAGAAGCGGCAAGACCTAGATGATACGAGCAGAAGCAACACCACTGATATTCACTACGAAGAATAAGTGCGACATCAGCGACACACCTCACTGGAACCAAAAGATCCATACGATGTCATCTCTACAGTCAATATATTACCACAGCTCAGGCTCCAAAGTGAACAGGACTGCTGTTATCTTGGGCATTGTTGGTAGTTCCTTCTTTTTCATCTTCACCATATCCGTCCTCATTTACGGCTCGCGGCGACGACGTGCTGCTCTAATCCCCAACACCGAGGCTGCGCCAGCGGAACCACGTCAATCCAGCAGGTGGTGCGGAACCTACGATGAGCGTCCAAGACCCCTGGAGAGGGAAGCGACAAGGGAGGGAGAGGGCAGGGTGCAGGGGATGCTTCCACCCACCTATCAAATGCCGGCTCCAACTCACCAACATCCTACGCCAGAAATAAGACGACAATGGTTGCTATCACATCAGCAGGTACCATTGCCCGCATCAACAAGCACGAACGACTTGCCGCCAGCATATAAATCAGCAGCAATCTGGCCATTCAGGTCGACAAGAGGACAGTGAATGAGATTCTCCGGTACTCCGATCGCGGATCTAATACCAGCAAGATCTGACGCGGTAAAACTCGAAGGCGGAAGTGAAGTTGGCGGCTCCGAAAAAGGAGCGTTGGAGGTTACCAGAGAAACACGCAGCAAAGAGCTTCCTTCGAGGCAGAGAAAGAGAAGATACCAGAGCGCTCGGAAAAGCGACGCATGTAACAGTTTGCTCGTCCGGACAATCTACAACGTTGTCGACAGAGGAATAGCAAATGTTGGAATCTGAAGCTGCTGATCAAGCCGGACGATCGGCGAGAGTATGAAAGAGAAAGAAACATCCATATCTTAACCAGCACTCACACAATACTTTGAACGCTCTCTACTAAGGGCTGAAATCTTGTGACTGGCAGTTCACCTAAGGTCACCGAACTCCTTCGTAGTCACGCCGTCCTATCTTTAGGCCAAGGAACGATTGCTTTAAGGCGTCTCGCAAAGAGGACAACGCACACTGAAAGCTGTGGTGCGAGAAATATTTCTGTGTCATTCCACATTTACATAAACCAGAACGCTTAAGCACTAAGAATAACAATGTTTATCAGCTAGAACGCTATTCGTTTCACTGTGCAAATTCTCACGTAGAGTAATCCTGAGTGTCATGTGCATCACCCACGCAAGTCAACCATCAGTCTCTTGAACCTCCAGTTCCCATCTCAACGCGAACAGGGAGAGCGCAAAAGCTCTTCAACCTATTCAGGCGTCATCGCATTTATGCGGGGGGAGCGGTCTGGTCGGGACGGAGAGCACATCCAGCGTTCTTGAAGACCGGGTTGAGCTTGCCAGCGGACCAGTTGAGAAGCGAGAGAGGAATTGTAGTGACCACACTCAAACTGGATGGTACGGCTTGGGTGCCCAGCTGGTACAACAAGCAAAGGATATCCGAGGCAGCAGCAGCATCGGGGAGCTTGCCATCGCGGATGACGCCGAAAGGAGTAGACAGAGCGTCAAAGTTGTTCTTTCCGACGTTTCCGCCGAAGAGCTTGGGGTACTGGATGTACTGGGCCAGGATTTCGGTAGTGACATCGTTGTTGGTGTAGGGTGCGCGGCGGTTGAACCAGTTGTCTGGGATCTTCTCCGCTGTGTATTTCCAGCCTCCTGGCGCAGAGGAGTCGGCAGTGGTTCCAAAAAAGGAGGAGATGGTCTTCAGGTCGGGAACTCCCTCGTTGCCGTAGCTGGGGAAGAGCTCGTACAGGAAGGATGAGGCTCCGTACAGCAAGAGGGCAAGCGGGCCAAAGAAGAAGTTGTCGTTCTCCTGGACGGACTCGTCGTATCGCTGGCTGCGGTACGCGGCGAGGGTGTTGCGGTCAAAGTTACCACCGGACACACGGTCCGCGACATCCTTCATCCTGCCGAAGAGGGTGCCGTTGAATGAGTAGTTGTCACCATTGTGGGTGAAGTAGTCGTTTCGGGTGAGCGATGAGTCGCCCTCAAACTTGTTGTGTCCGTTCAACCCTGGCTGGCGGCCAAGGACACCTCCAAGTGTGGCAGTGCGCGAAGTCGCGTCACAACCAATGCTGAGCTTTCCGGTAACAATGTCGCCGTCAGCGACCACACCAAGTGTGGCAAGGAGCGTGGCGAGGTCATAGCCAACGTTGTACATGTTCTGCTGAGCATCGACAAGCTCATTGAAGGTTGTGACACCATCATGAGCAAGGAAGTTGTGGTTGGCTGCAGCATTCAAACCCGGACAGGGACCGCGAATATCGTTGGAGCCAGGAGCCACGAAAGCGTGTGCAGTGTCACCGTCGGCAGGAACCTTGACGCCGCCCTTGCCGGTACCAGGGGCACCGTTTCGTGCGCCTGTGTACGGATATTTGGAGTTGTATGCGGCAGCGGGCTGGTGGTTTGCGTTGAAGGGACAGTTGTCCTGCCTCTTCACATTGCGAGCACGGCCCAGCATGGAAGAGTCGACACCAGGCTGGCCAGCTACCCATGGGTATGCTGAGACGGCAGAAGCCGAAAGTAGAAAAAGTGAAAGAGTCTGCATGGTAGAAGGCTGAAACTGCTCAGTGAAGAGTGTTGTGTTGCTTCTGAGTACGGATTGGTGGCGATTTATAGAAGGCCTGGTGAAGTGATGATCCCTTTGATGCTGTTGAGAACTTGAGATGGTTCTACTTATACTTGTATCCACCTTGCTTAGCCCTTTGTTCCCCATCCAAGAGGCCGAGGCAGATTTGCAAACCTCATTCTCTCGTGCTGTTTCTGCGTAGACTATTGTCAAATCCGTAACCCTTCATTGGAGGACACATGGTACATCCACACCTTGCACGCGCTGCGGCGGGTGATCGACACACCCCTTGCAAATGATCTCCTACCCCACGAATAGTCCTCTCGGCATGTAAATTAGTAGTGGAGTTTCCCGGAAGGGTTGCAGCGGTGCAAGATTGACCCAAAGGTTGTACGTAGGTGGTCTGTGGCCGAGGCTGTGGCGCTCTGACGGAAGGTTTGCGCTCCGCCTACGCTAAGTCACCAGCGCTGCCAGAACAAGACAGGTTCCTGCATGTAGCGCGCCGCTTGACGATCCTGTCCCCCAGGAGCAGGTGTCAGTCTAACGAATCCGAGCTGGCGGAGTGCGGGGTGACATCTTACCCAATGGCGCGTGATGTATTTCACCACCAAAGCAACCTCCTGGTTGCGGTTTTGGGAAGTGATTGACGTAGCTTTCCTTGATTAAAACAGCCCAGTATTTGAAACCCCACGACTGGTTGCTGGTAGAAGCAAACATGGTTTTTGGCAGACGGCGATCAGAGTCGTGTTGCTAAATGCCTACCAGCGCGCAAACGCTCACTGGTCGGAAGACAACCGGTCAAATTTCCGCATTCACCTGGCAAGTAGCACGAGTAAACTGCGTCTGACTTCTAGTTGTGGTAATCAAGCCTCGGTATGAATCATGCATTTCAGAAAGAAATGCGTTGCTACAAGTGCAACAACATACTGACTCACTGAGGTTGAACCTCTTGGGTGTGTTACCCAGACCGGGGACCATTGCTTACGAACCGACCCAACATGCCATTCCGAGCTGGCTTTATGGTAGCGAGCATGTGCTGTGAATTCCTTTCTTTGTTCCTCGAGTCGTCGACCTGGTCGCCGGAGTGATGCTCAAGGCTACGCGGAAATAACCAGAGACTAACCCTAATGTAGCAGCGAGTGCGACGGATGAACGTAGTCGGCAGGTGACCTGAACAAGGGTTTGTAGACTAGCACGGAGTAGAGTAGCTAGTTGAGAGGATTCGGCAGTAAGTACAGTTCTTAATCGCACTGGACGCACTAAGGTATGGGGTACACTACAATTCGTCGAGGAGTGTGCACTATATTTCCACCCCGCAGTTTCAACCGTTGAAGTTGGCTAATGGCAGTTTCGAAGTTTGATGTGGAGAGACCGACGTACTGGAATGACGCCAGTGGCATCTTTTCTTGCGACTGTGTAGCTCATGGTAGTTGTGACAACAGAATGGAGAACGTGTAATCTCCGAGGATATTAAACTTACCATGAGTCCGAGGACAGAGCTACAAGGTGACATTGCATAGGAGGCTTCGGTGACTCAGTCCAGAAGATGTCAGCGATATCTCCTGGTGCACACACAGGTGCAGACTTTCCAGATTTCTGTGCCATCCGATCTCAAGAATACCATTCTTGCTTCCCTTGTGCGTTACTAGAGTCCTCGTCACAGGTCGACGATGCGATCACAGATATTATGGTGTGGTGTGAGAGTGATAGAAAAATGACCCAGATTAGCATAATAATCTCGCTCTGAATACCCCATCGGGGATAATGCGCAGGACAAGCAAGAGGATCACCGGTGTAAAGTACAAGGCCACGTTCACGACCGTGATCATCATCCACGGGTTGCCTTAGAACGGTATCAGCAATAAGGTTGGCAACGGTGACGGTAGAAGAATTCAGCTCAGCTCCGCCGTTGTAGCATGCCGATCTCTTGAATCCAAGCCGCCCCCAAATCTCCGTTGTCACTGATGTCGAGGTGATTTTACAACGGCACCTCTGGTGTTCGACTTCTTTGGTAAGATGGTCATGATCTCGATTGAATTTTCGGCTTTGTTTCGCGACTGCTGCAGGTGCTATTGGAATATTGCATAACGGACTGCACCTTTCGAAGGGCTTACCTAGCTTAAGTCACATACCGAGGCAGCTCACAGTGACGCTCCACTGGCCAGCCTTGAAGCACAAACATGTCTTCCTTTTGAAGCTATCAATGCGACTGGCCAGGAAGGTATCCTTCGAGCCCAGTACTCTTGTGACACCTCGTGCAGTTCACACCTGCACAGTATGAATTGACGATTCGACGACTCTCGTGCTCATTTTGGTGGAGCTTCAAATCTCTCAGCACTGCCAAAAGGTAGCCGCTCAGCGGTACGTGTTTCGCGCTGAGACGAATGAACAGTTTCCTGCCTACGTTTTTAGAGCTTTAATGCTTGATCTGTGCTCACTACTCAGCTCGAACTCAATTCAGCACTCTCTAAATTGTCGTGTTGCTCGTTTTTGTCCACCCACTTTTACCACTGATTTGTGTTATCAACCGCGGTTTTGTCCAGTACACCTTGTCGCTAAAAGGCTTTTCTTCAATCTGGTTTATGCTCAGCAACAGCGCTGGACAAACATGCTGTGTACTAGATGAAGAGTTTTGTTGCGCTGTCAGAATCAAGAGTACACGCAATCTGTTCTCGGCTCTCAAATCGTTTCCACAAAGGATCGTCTAGTGTGGGAAAGTCCAACTGCACCAGCTACCAATGTTGGCTTTAGACTGTGACTTCTTAAGGCCTCCGGTTGACCTGTGATTGTGTTCGATGCAGATTGTACTTTCCTGATCTTCATGCTTATCCGAAACCGGTCAAAGTCTTGCAAAATGGTTTCTAGCAAACCTCTCTGGTTGCTCAGCTACTTGCGCGTTGCCGGCTGCACCAGACTGTGCTTCTCAAATTCCTCATCGACTGTGATACTTGCTCTGACGAACATTAAGTCCAGAACGTCATCATGAAATCCATCTAGCGCTAACATTCTGCACTCGTCCGCTCTCTTTGCTTCTGTCCTTACCATAGAGCAGGACTTCAAGTTTTCTTGCCAGTCGTCGAAACTTATCAAGAACAGTAGATCCGCAGTCTGATACGTAACGCTCCTCGTATGGTCAAACATATCTGCCAATTGCAAGCCACGAGGATGGTGTTACTGGCTGTTTCATCTCAGAGCGGATGGCTAGCCCTCTGGCTTAGCAAACACTTCTTCCTGCTTTCGCTCCGGTGGGCTTCCGAAGGTAGTGGACTGGTCGCGACGCAGAGCCTTTCGTACTGCTACAAAGAAAAGGCTGACACTTTTGTTGCATAGCAAGCAACAATTGAATTTCGAAGTCCACTACATCTAAGCGGTTACTCGATGCGGCGTAGTGCCCGCGGGGCAACGGCTTATCGTCTGAGGCTATGTGTGCTCTTGGCTTCTGCCTAAGGTCTGGCATCTTAACACATTTTACGTTGTACCAGATATTTACACTGTATAGATAACAGTAACAATTTCGAACCTTGTTTGCAGTCATGATTTCACAACACACAGACTTCATCAAGATTCCTGTGGCAGAGGGTAGCCGCCAGACTATGCCAGTGGACCAAGCAAAGCGCCTAGCTGCATCAGAGATCAAAATTGAAGTCGCCGAGGAGAAGGATGCCTATCAAATCGTAAAGTCTAATAACAGAATTCTGCCTCATTCTTGAATATCTAACGATCCGATCAGGCCAAAGGTGTTTACATCTGCTTTCCTGAATCCGCACTGGACAAGAAAGAGCCCCTTCATCTGCGCCCAGCAACAAAAGAAATCCGCATCCAGCGCCTGGCGAAAAGAATACAGCCTTCTTTCACCCAACCTGGAATGCACTGGGTCAAGGCCGTCCATATCCCAACCAGCACCATTATCGGCGCCGCAGCCTGGGCTGACCCCACGCTCCCTATACACAACATCTTTCGGAGCTCTGCCTTCAAATTCTATGGCTGGAAAGAGAAAATGGGCTGGTCAGATGCTGAAATTGATGAAATTTTCGCTCACACTGATGACCAGCTTTGGAGCGGCGGTCATGAGAAAGATGACGAGACCAGGAGTCAGGTGTTGAGCGAGCCACATTGGTATCTTGCACTACTTATTACGTGGCCTGAGTGGCAGGGTAGAGGGGTAGGAAAGAGGTTGTTGGAATGGGCGATTCAACAGGCTGATGCCGAGGAGCCGCCCACGCCAATGTACTTGGAGAGTTCGGCTATGTCTAGGGCAGTTTATATGCATGTCGGGTTTGTCCCGCAGGGGGATGTGAACTTTGTAAGAAGGGGAACAAATGTCGTAAGGGGCCTGGAGGCAGAAAACAAGCATGAAAAGAAGACAGAGAACCAGACTGGGAAGGTCAGTATTAAGATTGTGGCGGAAGAGATGGAAGCGAAAATGGCCCATTGACCATCGCCGAGGACGGATGACGGGTGATTTCGAAAGAGATGCTCGCTTGCCTCTCCGGCAGATCTTTGATGCTAGACGAGCCAGACTGAATAGATGGTAGTAAATGCTACACTGTGCGTCCTCTAGTGTTTTTGTAGCGGCGCTTTCTCAACTGGCGGAGGATTCTACGCTTGAACACGAGAGAGCATCTTTCTCACTCGTGCACTATTCCCCAAGAGATGGTGTTACAGAAGGGCTCCTACCCCCTCCTGTCTTCACCCGTCTTACAATGCCCCATGGGAGGCTTGGTTGGATGAACCCCCTAGACGTAAATCATATCAAATCAAATCAAATCAAATCAAATCTAGTGTTTTTGTACATGCCGTTAACTGTACGAAGGAGCTGGTATCTGGTGTTGCACCGCACGTAATACTAAACTAGACTTATTCAGTGCAAGGCCAAATACCAGCTCCTTCGTACGGTAGCATGTTGTACACATCTGACGTGCCTCTAACCCCTACAACACTATGATCTTCTAATACCAATCAAAGAGATGACCTAGTGTTTTCAACAGACAGCAGGGTAGGTAGAGTGCTTGATCAGAAACGGTGATCGTGTGCTGGTTCTCCTTGGCACGCAGCGCCGACCAGACTGCGATGACTCTCGATCAAGTTGTGGAGCTTGGTCATTGCGTTGTCTCTATCCACCGTTGGCGATGAAGAGGTCGATGGCCACTAGCAGTCGAAGGCAAGAACAGTGGGTCAGCGAGTTGGAAGGCGCGTGGTAGAGAAACGCTTAGGTCGTAGGCACTTGGCCCTTGAGGGCCTGCTTGAGACGCTGGCCATGACGCGAGCGGGTTGTATGCCAGTTGTGTATTCTCTAACCGTGCTCAAAGACAAGCAGTGCGCAGTTGAGGCACGCTCGACTCCATCTAGCCATCGCGCTCAGGGCCTCGCTTCTTGACCCGAACTGGCTCTGTGTCCACAAGACAAGCAAGTGCTCCGCGGTGGCTGTTGACGAGGCGTTGACGAGGCCTACAGGTAGTTGAAGCGATCTACCACCGTGTCCGTGGGCGTGCGCGTAAAGGGCGGATGGTTCGCATCTGCACAATATTTAGCAATTGCAAAAACTTTGGTGTGCTTGGTATAGGCTTAGACTGGAGCTTGAAAGAGCCTTGTTCCTTGTTGGGGTGCATGTATTTTGGTATGCGAAGAAGTCTGTTTCTGTCTTCTCTTGAGCTGTTTGGTCGCTATGCGCGTGGGTTATGCCTCTTTCCCTGCTGGATGCTTGTGTACTTCTACGCAGAGCGAGGTCCGATCCGGATGATCCCATAGCAATCAACAATGTCTCCTTCCTCAAGCACCAGCACTAGGCCAGTGGGCTCAATGAAAGAGGGTCGCGTACACCGGAGGTAGTGAAATACCGGCGACACTGTGCCGATGAGTATAAGCAAGCCCAGGGACTCAAAGGCGGATTTCAAAAATCAGATTAATCGATTTGTTTCGTAAAACAGTTTTAGCGATTAAACTAAAAAGAACAGATACTACCTAAAATGGGAGTCAGCAACAGAGATAACGATTGGGGGGACCGGAGGTAGACGTACACTTGATCTAAGCCAAAAGGCAAAGAGAGCTAAAGAAGAGAAGAGGAGGGCGAGGGATGGGCGGTTTATATACGTGAGCGGTGCGCGCTAGCGCTAGCGTGGCTGCTAGCCGGATGGAGAAAGTGGATCGCACGTGAAGCTGTTGCCTGCTACGTGCCTGCAAAAGATTCAGGTGACTGCGGCTTGAGGTAGAAACGGTTGCTGTCCAAGCCAAAATCGACAGTTTGGCGTTGATGACATCATGAAGGACTTCCAGCGCAGTACAAAACTGTACAATAGATATCCATACCTGATCTGGAGACGCCATGCACGGCATTGGGTTTTGTGAGAACGGGGATAACTTGGAGACCGCCCCGGTGCTTGTTTTGTAAGAGAGAGAAGGCGTCACTGGCTTTGGATCAGCCCTACAGCTGACTGAGTGCCACGCTACTATGGTATATTGTGAGGATTTGACCACTGCGTTGAGCAGTCCAGACTGAAGTTTGCGCACCGAGAAGCAGTAAGACTGGAAAGCCAGAGTGCATTGTGAAGAACGTCACTGACAAAACCCTGCCAGGCAGAATACGCCAGCTAAGCCAGCATCTCGCACTCTTAGACTTGAGAAGTGGATGGCGAGGAACAGGCAACTGGCACGTGAACATTCGCTGCCTACTCCGCATCGTTATCACTGCAACACATTGCGGATGTACAAACAAACTGGTTCACGTGCGCCGAAGCTGCCTAGTAACCAACATCAACAACACCCGAAGGATAATCTTACGCGTTATCAGTATGTACTCATGCGTGGCATGCTTTACCAAGTATTGCCATCAGACTGTTCAAGGAGCCCGCTTGAGTTGAACACTGCTTCTTCTAGGGCTTACCTGCGAACACTTTAATTTGCGAGACCTTGCATTTTTCCTCCTGATTTGGGAGTCTCCGAGCTAAAATGCTTCGCTTCATTCAATGTCAAACGCTAACCCTGATGCCTTTCCCAACGCCGGAGCCTACAGTACAATGCATCGGTTCTCTTTTCCTTCTCTTTGTAGTATTGCCTCATCCAACCAACCACCCTCATAACTCATACAAGTTTCTGTTTGACGAAGAATGCTCGCAGATGTGTTAGTTGCCACGCACAAGTGACACCAAGGACGGCGAGCTGGATTAGGGTCCAACGGACGACACGGGAGTTTGTGCTTTCGGACTGGTCGCGGAACTCGGCTTCGCGCTCCTATGTGATTGTTAGCATACTATTGCACGAAATCCATGCAGCCGACAGGCTATTGGTAACATACCCTCTGGAAGATCTGCTCCCGCCTGACATCCTGCAACCTCGAGTTTAAGTCCTGGACCTTCTCTACCAGCGTCTGGACATGAGCTTTATCTGTGCTCTCAATCCTGCTTGTCTCTCCAATAGCCATATCTAATGTGAACTTGACGGAGCCGTGAATGCCACTGCCCAACCAGCCTCCACTCTGGACGTTCTGAGGGGTGACGCAAATGCGATGTTGGCCGGAGTCGGCGGCGCTGAAGGTGAATTTGCCCTCACGAGCACCGCGTTGGGCGACAATGCGGTGGTTGTTGTCGAAAGTCTCCTCAACGGTAATGAAGACACCTACGTCCGGTTTCGATTGGAACGACTTGGTAGCGTCGTCCCATACTTCGGCGTGGTAGTGTCCTGCAGTTGTCAGAATATGCTCTGAGGGATCTTAAATGTGGCTGTCGTGGTGGCCGTACCAACAACCAGAGTGTCCTTGGGGAGCTCCTCAAAGAAGCACTTCTGGACCGCGCCGTCAATGAAGAAGTGCAGGGCTTGAGCTGGAACCGCCAGCGCAGCAGCGAGCAGTACAGTAGGTTTCCACATGTTGGTTGGTTTGCTCCGCAAAGGATTGGGCGCGCGCGGAGTCGGTGGGCTGGTTTGCTGAATGCTCGTGAACCTTGAGGCCGCTGTGTCGCCAGGTGGTCGATTAGTCTACGTGGCCCGTGCACCATCCCTTAGAAACGCGTGAAGATGGTTGTTTTTTGACTTCAACTCTGGCGAGCAGTACAATCTCTGAAGAAACGTCGCAAACGGTCCTCAACCTGAATCAACCAAGTCCTTTTTATGAGTTGAACGAAAAGTGAAAGCTTTCCCTGAAGGCAGTCATCCCACATCATCTGAGGTCTCAACGTACTGTCGTAGTTGCCTGCACCCTAGAGAACTGCAGACTTGACTACCTCATTGCAACCTATATGACAGGCGATTCAATCATGTTTTTGTCTGTTTACCTCATTTTGAGACTGTCTTTGCTGTCGCAGTCCGTCTTTGCGAAGGCCGACCCCGCATGCCGGTCGGTAAGCTTGGACTTGCATCAAGAGTATTTACCTAGGTAAACGCGTGCCAATCTTAACGGCAGTTGTCAGGACACTCAAGCTCTGAATGCGTACACCTTTGAGGTCGTTCATTGTCTCTTCTCCTCTACATCCTCTATCAGCAAATTCTTGCCTACTATTCGTTTCGAAGGCTCAAACGGAGACTGTGTGTTCGTTCACCTAGACCTCGGTTCATCACGACATCCAGTACCAGCAGCTTTTAAACACCGAAAGCGTTGGCAAGCAACTTCACCATCCCTCAAGATGACAGTATTCGAGCCTAAAGCTCACAACTTCACTACTCTCAAATCATCACCCAAAACAATTGTCATCACAGGCGCATCATCCGGGATTGGTCTCGCGACAGCTCAACTTTTATCATCTCTGAACTCTCAACACAATCTTGTCTTGATCGACCTCAACCCCCCTCCTCAATCGCTTAAACACTCTGCCTCTCACCTACTGGTCCACACCTGCAACATCACATCCTGGACCTCCCAACGGGCCGGTTTCGAAGCAGCCTACAAACGCTTCGGCAGAATTGACTGCGTCTTTGTAAACGCTGGCATTGCGGAGTATGGTGATTTGTTCTTCAACGACGAGCTAGATGGCGACGGAAAGTTGAAAGAACCGGACCGGAGGGTATTGACCCTTGATATGGATGCTGCGAGCGACACGACGAAACTCGCCATCCACTACCTTCGTAAAAACCGGGAAGGTGGTGAAATTGTGTTGACAGCGAGTTTGGCGGGATACCTGGCAAGTGCTGGCGCACCGTTGTATTCTGCTGCTAAGCACGGTATGTGTTTCCGAAGGAGAAGTAACACTAGATGTGGATCAGGAACTAAATACGTGCGCAGGTGTGGTGGGCCTCATGCGCGCACTCAAGCAGGAATGCGCTAAACTATCCATCTCAATAAGTGTGATCGCTCCAGGTATCACAACCACGCCCATCTTGACGGCCAACAACAGACGTCTCAATGCTTCACCAGAAGACTATTCCAAGCAAATGGCTGCCAACGGTGTACCTATCAACAAACCTGAGAGCATCGCTCTTGCGGTGTGCTGGCTCTTCAACGAGCAGAGCAAAGCGAATGGAGCGGGTCTGCTGATCCAAGGAGATAAGTTTGCGGACCTGGAAAGAGGGTTGGCTAAGAGCAGGGAGCAGTGGATGGGCAAGGAGATGTTAGCGTTGTTCAGGGGAGGACGAGCGGCGCCGCTCTTTGATCGTTTGGGGGCGAAGACGAAAGCTAAGATCTGATGTAGAAACCGTATTATCAGAACTGTGTAGGTATAGCTTGCTAAGAACGCTGTTTCCGTCGTGATAGCGGATGTGCTGAGATGACCTCCAAGGTCTAAAGACAGGATCATTGTGCTCAAAATGCCCTATACTGGGGTTGAACCTCGATAGACTCGGATTACCGCCATATTGTTGTGACCGTTTTGATCTGCTGCAGAAAGCAATGTGAGGTCTGGTCTTATTCAGCACAACTCTAATTTTGCCATGCCGAGTATGTCGCAGTCCTTACACGGTTCTCACGCGACCTGCTCATAGCATGACACCAACCCACGGTCGTTCTTGCCGGGAGCAGCGTAGATGAATGCCACCCTAAGCCTTGCAATCAAAACATCAGTGGCCACGGGAGAATGTGAGGTGGAAAGTGAATCAAGAGATCTATATACGTGCATGTTTCCTTCAAATTCAGAGAGGACTCAACGCACGTCTGTGACCTCTCGGTCAGCTTATGTATAGACCAAAATGCGCACGAGTTATGCTGCGTCTGACGACCGTTAAACCACGACTGAAGCCTGTAAGCTATGCGATGCGGCTGATGTCGATGTGTAGCTATCACTCCACGCAGGTTGAGAGGCGGGGAAAGCGAGGTGAAGTTGCGTGTTAACTCCGCAGAGTCGCCAAGGCGCGTGCGCGCGCCTGCCATCCCTGTCAGTGAGCTCGAAAACACAAGGTACACATGAACTGTCAACCAACTCACCATCGCGGAGCCACCACCATCGTCGGCGCGCCTTTCGCGTCAAACTCGCTCTACTATACCCACGGTCTATCATGTTCTCGCCGGAAGCATCGCTGCAGAGCGCGCGTAGCTCACTGCGCGGCACTCGACGACGCCAGCGCGATTCCAACGGGCACGACCAGCCTCGACGAAAGCGCAGTAAAATTGCCGAAGATGGGGCCTCCCAGATCACTGCTGGTGCAGATTCAAAGATCAACGGCAATGCCAATATGAATGGGCATACCAGCCGCAGCAGCCTCGAGAATTCCCTTGTATTGGTGGACATGCCAGTCCGCGAAAAGAAGGCGCCTCCCAAACGAGCGCTGAAGGAAGACAGCACCCAGTACCTGGTAGGCTATCTTGAGCGTATGCCTGGAGGCAGCCAGCTAATTGAGTACAGACAAAGAACGTGAACTACAGCGTCCGGAAACTTCCCAGTTTTCCATCGGCTCTTGCACGTCCGTCGAGTATGTTGCAAGCTACCGTCCCAGCGCGCCCATGCTAACATCCTCTCAGCTCCATACACAGCTTCTGCAGTTTCCTCCGCTGGGCTTGCGCTCGCATTCACGACCGACCGCGCCCTTGTATGGGACTACAGCAGCGCAACAGGCCCCACGAAAGTCGTTACCCTCCCACTACCCTTCGCCGTGAGACCGTCCGATCCACTTCCACTTGGCGCAATTGTGCGCAACGGCCCCACCAATGATTACGGCGTCGTTGCGGTTGCGCCTTCCAGCGGCAGAATCACCTTCTGGGAGAACATCGACAGCGCCGAGGTCAGGAATCTGTACCCTCAACGCCACCAAGGAGTGGACGGATCTGTAAAGCTATACTCTGGGGAGGTCATAACCGATTTGGTCGACATTGAGCATGCAGGTTTCATTTTGAATTTCAGCAGCGGCAGACTTGCCCAATTGACTCTACGCGATTCGCAAGGACGACCCAGTGTCAGTACCACCATTTTGAACGGCCCCAGTAGCTCAGGTAGCAGTCTTTTCAGTCTACGAGGGCTGCTGGGAGGCGCTATTCGAAAGACGATTGCATCAGTCAAGGCGCGCCCGTCCGACTCGAAGGGTCAGATGGAAGTAATCACAACCACAAGAAACGGCTTGTTTCAGTTGTGGGATCTGAGCTGGTCAGGACAACAAATCTTCAAGCACGAGATCGATGTCCACAGGGAGATGCTCTCAGCTGTACAGACAGGGACATCGCCTGAACTTCGAGCCCAGTCTGATGTGCAAGTACTGGACTTTGCAATCAGAGAACAACAACGGTTGCCTGGTTCGGTGAGTCTTTTGGTACTCGTGGCTTTATTCGGACGTCATACACTCGACTATTCGCTCTTGGAAGTGGACTTGACGGCTGTAGGAGGCTCAGTCAACAGGGTCATACCCATCAAAAGCTTTCACCAGGAGCATTTACCCACAGAACCAACGGGAAAACTTCTGGTCCCTCAACCTGGACACACAGCATTCGTACAGTTCCCTGGCGCTATTGTTATCGCATCTCTAGCTCAACCGGAAGAAAGTCCGGAGGCGCAACTTCTTGCGGACTCTGGAAGATCTAGTCTTCCATTTCAGGACGCAGTTTACTTCCGAGAAGAGCTCAACGTTGTAGTCTCAGGACTGTCTACAGCAGCAACCACCCGAAAAGAACGAAAGTCCACCGCTTTGATATTCGTGCAAGGATCTGGGATCCTACAATTCAGCGCGCACCCGCCAGCGACAGATGATGCGGGTGCAGAAAGGCTGAAGGTCACAGCCCGAAGCAAATTGGAGCAAGCCACGTTCTTCAGTTCGAGATCGGGCAACATCTTGGATTTCTCCGTCAAATCACGGTTTTCATTCTCCGAAGAAGAGACTGCACAAGCAGCACTAGACGTCAGCATGGGTATCATCAGCTCTTCTTACGACTACCTCGACAAGGTTACCTCCTCAATGGACGAACAGTTCAAGACTCGCGCTTCCGCTTTGCGAACCCTAATATCGCACTTGCGATCTGACTACCCTACGTTACCTTTTCTGACGAAGTGGCGCTTGTTGTGGCACGCTGAGAAGCTTGCCGCTGCACACAAGCTGTGGAATTGGTATGAAGCGAAACTGCAGGATCAGCAGGCGCACCCAGACGCATACCCGGAAAAGATTCTCATGAGCGACATTGTCAAGGCGTTGAACGAGCGCTATAAGACACCCATCAATCCTGATCTTGGCGAAACAGACCCGATTCGACAATACTTTCTTAGAGACGTTGACTCCATTGGTGTGCTCATTCCGTGGGGGTGGAACTACTTGCGTACTTTCTACATGAAGGAAGGCGGAAAGGAACAGCCATCCATCATGCAGCGGCTCAGCGAAGGCTCCGATGTCATGCTCGTAGCCCTGGAGACAGGGTTCAGCTTTCGACTAGCGAACATTGAGTCGTATGGGCTCGACTCCGATTCGCTCGATGATGGCATTCTGAAGCCTGGTCAAGGTTATGAGGAGCTGCCTCAGTTCTGGACCTCTTCGCACAACGTTGTCAGCTCTGTTCGTAGCCTTGTAGACGTTGGACGCAACCTGGCTGTAGAAAATTACGAGGAAGGTCTGCAGGAGACTCTCTCGCAGAAAATTGCCAAAGACAATCCGCGCATGGTCAGAATTGGTTGCCAGACTCACGTCGAGCGCTTCCAGTGGTGTCTCGAGCAGGTTGACGAGAAAACGCGAGAACAAGGTCGTAGCCTTCGAGACGAATGGGATAGCAAGGTCCGACCGGACCATATCTATGGTCTCATGGAGCTTGGCCTTGCCACCGAAGGGATGAACTTGGCTGAACAGTATCGAGACATGCCAACCCTGGTCAACCTAGTCTGGGACGAATCTCACTGGCTTGAGTCGGAGAAGGCAGCAACTCGAAGCAAGATGGAGATTGCGGAAAGCACAGTCAAGCTGAAGAAGATCAAGGAGCGCATCAGTCGATACTTTGAGATCTACGGAGACGAGTGGGCCGAGGC
The DNA here is from genome assembly GCA_039634435.1 of Ascochyta pisi. Lineage (NCBI taxonomy): Eukaryota > Fungi > Ascomycota > Dothideomycetes > Pleosporales > Didymellaceae > Ascochyta > Ascochyta pisi. The sequence continues at coordinate 473,608 of CP113326.1, read as the reverse complement.
CTTCTACTTGAAGCACATCAATGAGGGCCAGTCCGCGCAGATGTTCGAGCCTGAGCACCTAAACCAGGTGGCATTGAGCAAGTTCTTGCGCGCAGATCCATCTCGTGCAAGGCTTAGGTGGATCAACGAAGTGTCTGGTGAGAAAGACTACGAAGCTGCTGCTGAAGCTCTCTTCGAGGCCGCGAACAAACAAGAGACCAACGCTTGGTGCAACAAAGTCGAGCTGTCCATGTGCAAGCTCGCAATGCTTTGCCAGAAGGAAGAAACCCCTGGACAGGCGCAAACCAGCAATGGACATGGTCACGAGCTGTCCAAGGCAGAGAAAATCCGAGAGCAGAACTACAAGGCTGTAGTAGATCAACTGGAGTACGCCAATGTGCAGGAAATACTGTACGAGCATCTGTCATCGACCATCGACCAAGCTCTAGATGACGAAACTGCACTGAACCTTCTCATGGAGGAGTACGCGCAGGGTCCCCTTCAAGAGCGGCCAGCACACGCGTCACTCCTGAAGGAAGGTTTCGAGAACCTTATCCACCACAAGGTTGTTGATCCTTCCTTGATGATCGACATTCTCACCTTGATGAACGACCGAGGCGAGAGGGAGCCTACCTCATTGATGCAGTCCAACGAGTTTACTTTCGCACTCCGGGTTCTAGCGGCCAACTGGCACAGCATCCACCGGACAACACGCGATGGCTTGCTGAAGCTGATCTGGAAGCGGCTTTGCAACAAGGACAACTGGGCTGAGATCAACAACACTAGGGACATTTCAGATGCGACTCTCGAGGAGTTCCTGCTCTCGACCAACGTTGGCTGGACTTTCCGGGGCCTTATGAGGTTGATTGGTAAGTTTGCCTCTTGTAGAAGGCGAACGATTCCGCTAACGTTTGTGTAGATATTGACGAGCACAACCGTGTTGTATGGCCCAAGCAGCTCGCAGCCTTGGTTGGTGCAGGTGGCACCCATGGAGAGCTCTGCGTGCGGTTCCCGCTCGAAGATCTTCGCGAGCCCATCATCAAGGATAACCTGCTTGATGATGAGGTGTTGCAAGAAAACCTCGAGAAGAACCGGCTTGACCAGTGGTTCAAGGCAGCGTGTAGAGCAGGCAAGAACGCCTATGTGGCGGAGAAGAGGGAACTCCTGCGAGGCTCTTCGGCCCAAGCCGAGTCTGGCGAGGAGGAAGTGGGTCCAGCGGCTGGAGCTTCGGCTGTCGAAGACGACGTTGGCAACGGCACGGACCAGGATCAAGATGTAGCCATGCAGGAGTCGTAGGAAACGTAGGAAACGTAGGACAGTGCAGCGATTGATGTTGTGGGGATGAGGGACCCTGTTTCACTTGGGCGAACTGCATGGGAAAGCATTGGGCACGGCGTTTCGAAAAGAGCACAGCGGCCTGCAACGGCGCTTTTTGGTAGGATTTTGTCATCCAAGCTTTGTAGCAACAGCAACAGCGATAGCGATAGTGATAGCGATAGGGTTGGCAGGCGTCATTTCAGCAGCGCGGCTGCCATGCACATTTCGATTCGTGTAGGTAGATGTGTACATACACAAAAAGCATCGGCACGCTTGCACAGACTGCACAACGGTTCCAGACCCTCGGTCGATGTGAACCGGTTCATTTCTCGAGTGGGCCCTGGGCCTGTTCAGGGCAGGGAGTGGCTTGAGCAAGGCGCTCCAATCAAGGCCGGCGACCGTTTTGTCGCTGCAGGCAGTCCACTTGCCCAGGTTCCGGCATGGCGGCCGGAGTGCACCACGGTCATGACACAAAGGAGAAGGGCGTCGTACCACGGCAAGGCGAGCATGTGCAGGGCGACGGGCTGGGACAGACAGCGAGGCGGTGGCAGCCAACGAGGCTGGGCGGTACACGTCAACGGCTGCGGCGGTGTCGACGAGCTGTGGCAGGTGTGCCCACTGTAGTCTGTGCCAGCCTGCCAGGTGTGCAGCGCTCCCTCCAGGCACCGCGATTCGTAGGACGTTCCTTCCTAAATGAGCTCGCGGCCGAGGGAATGAGCAGAGAACGCAGGTACGACGGGGAGCGTGTGCACGCAGCAGCAACGCCCACAACAACAACAAAAACAAATGACAGTAATGACGGCCTCCGCCGCCGAGACAGGCAGCGGGTGCGTGCAAGACGCTCTCTGTCCGCCGGCGAGTGGGCCTGCCGTTTTCTGGCACACGCCGCCGTGAATGACAGACTGACCGAGTGCCTGAGTGCCTGCCTGACTTGACTGACTGAATGACTTACTGACTTACTGACTTACTGACTGACTGACTGACTGAATGAATGAATGAATGGATGCTAAGGGCGCACTGACTATGCTGGAAACGGGCCTAGCGCCTGTCCAGTCCAGCCGCCGTGTTCTGCTCGCACCCCAGGTCCCACGTCTTTTCCACCGCGAGTCGATCACTCTCCTGTCCTCACCACCGCCCATTGTTTTGCCAGCGCAGCGATACTCTCCATTGTTTGCCCAGCTGCCCGCTGCTGCAGCCCCGTCGCCCGCCCGTGGACAGCCCTCGACGTTCCTGAGCCGACCCTGGAGACTGAGACGACTCGCCGGCCTGCATAGCCCCAACCGACCTCCGGAGACGCCTTTCCACCCCCATCGCTCACCGCACCGCGTCTCTCCTGCGTCCACCGCCCACCACCCGCCGTCCCCGCTGCTGCACCCGCACCCTCTCCCCCCCTCGACCTCGACCTCGCCCACTCACCCACCATGGCGAGCGGCAGCACTTCCTCCAACGTCGTCGGCGTCCACTACCGCGTCGGCAAGAAGATTGGCGAGGGCTCCTTCGGCGTCATTTTCGAGGGCACCAACCTGCTCAACCAGCAGCAGGTCGCCATCAAGTTTGAGCCGCGCAAGAGCGACGCCCCCCAACTGCGCGATGAGTACCGCACCTACAAGATCCTCGTCGGCTGCCGTAAGTTCTCTCGCTGCCCCTATTCACCCTGATGTCGCCCGTCCGAGCGACCAGAGGCACGGTTTGTACCTTGGACGCTGCCTTGGCAGCTGCAACTGCGCTCATGTGCATGCTGTGTCTGGCATAAAACACAACGCACGCAATGTCTTTGATACTGCTGCTGCTGCTACTGCCACTACTGTCACTGTCACTGCTCTTGCTCATGCTGTCTCTTCATCAACATCGCCGCCTCCCCAACCAAACACAGCCACCTGCATTCCCAATCGCTATCCACCACATGCACCGACTCAACTGACACGTCGCAGCCGGAATCCCTAATGTCTACTACTTCGGTCAGGAGGGCCTGCACAACATCCTGGTCATTGACCTGCTTGGACCCAGCTTGGAGGACCTGTTCGACCACTGCAACAGGAAGTTCTCCATCAAAACTGTTGTCATGGTCGCCAAGCAGATGGTGCGTCTCCACGATGATGCTATGAGTCTAAAGTGCTAACGTGCGTCCAGCTGTCGAGGGTCCAGACCATCCACGAGAAGAACCTCATCTACCGCGACATCAAGCCTGACAACTTCCTCATTGGCCGACCAGGCTCCAAGAGTGCTAACGTAATTCACGTCGTGGACTTTGGTATGGCCAAGCAATACCGTGATCCTAAGACGAAGCAGCACATTCCGTACAGGGAGCGCAAGTCTCTCTCTGGTACGGCGCGTTACATGAGTATCAACACCCATCTGGGACGCGAACAGTCTCGTAGGGACGACCTGGAAGCCTTAGGTCACGTTTTCATGTACTTCCTTCGCGGCGGTCTCCCATGGCAAGGCCTGAAGGCTGCAACCAACAAGCAAAAGTACGAGAAGATTGGCGAGAAGAAGCAGACGACTCCTATCAAGGATCTCTGCGACAGCTTCCCTGGTACGTTGACGCAACATCACACTACCTGGAAACCGCTAACCACAAGCCACAGAGGAGTTTAACAAGTACCTGAGCTACGTCCGTAACCTCGGTTTCGAGGATACACCGGACTACGACTATCTGCGTGAACTCTTCACCCAGGCGCTCAAGAGCACTGGGGAGGTCGAGGACGGCGAATACGACTGGATGAAGCTGAACAATGGAAAGGGCTGGGAGGTAATGAAATCCCATCCCTCGGCAGTTCAACAGATGCACCATTCCAACATCCACCAGAACTCTTCCACCGCGGTCAACGTTCACGGCCAGCCTCACAGGCAGCCCAAGACGCACCTGCCCGTCGACCACCACCGTTTAAACGAGCCTCTCCCAAAGCCCGGGGCGACACGAGCCCAGCCCGGAAGAAGCCCAAGGGACCAGACAGCCCGTGGGGCCGAGGTCAAGAGGCAGAGCATGGGAGAGCTGGCACGACCCGACGCAGCCTCCAACCAGGCTCAATTCCAGCACAGCCAGCCGAACCTGAACGCGACCCAGAACCGCGCAGCCCCTGCCGAGAGCCCGAGTGCACAGCAGCCGAGGCGGCAGGAGCCTGAGAAGGAGGGCTTCATGCAGAAGCTTTCCAAGATACTCTGCTGCGGCGGAAGCAGCAACTAGTGGTTCTGTCACATGTGATTTCCTGCGTATTGCGTTGCATCCTGGAGTTCGTTCCTTGAGCGAACTTTTATCGGCCACGTTTTTTCCTGTATAGGTATTTTGTAATGATTGATAGACGGGATCGAAATCTCCTTCCGGTATCTTAGGTAATACTCTCACGACGACCGAACCACCTCGACGCCAGCCTGGATCTCTTCTTTTCATCATCATCATCTTCTTCAACCCGGCTTTCGAGGCAATGAGCTGCACCTGCACAGCAGCTTGTTCTCCGGAAGTCATTTATACCGGCGTACGCGGCGTTGCGTCTTTGGTGGTACGAAGTTGGCATCTCATTCATCATCGTTTATCATTTCATGTTTGTGTCACGGTGGGAGAAAAACATAGCATGTAAAGGAGTCTCCTTCGTTGGGACTTGTCTGTATTGTGGATGTGAGCGATGGGTTCTGGTGTTTTTAGTTAAAGGAGAGCGGAGCAAATAGAGACAAATCTTCCAAAAAGAAACTGACTGTGCACCATTGGCGTATGGTTGATGGTTGAGTGATTTTGGCAAAGTAACTGCTGCACCGAACCACTGAAAGTGACATGACATGGGCTTGGCGCTGCTCCCGCACAACTTCCCAGCATCTGAACGCGCTCACGACACCCCTGCAAAACCATCAACGACGAAGTCTTCCAACACTTTCACCCCGCCAGACCGAACCGAAACACAGTCGCGATGGCGTCAGGTCGCGATGTGCGCGATATGCTCGGGCTGCCTGTTGGCGATGTAGCGCCCCCGACAGCGCAGAAGAAGTCGAAGAAGGGCGGAGGATCGAAAAGAATACGTACGTTCTGGAGGCATCCACGCATGTGTCTGGGCTTGCAAAAGAACCGCGGCTAACGCTTGTGCATAGAGGGCGTTGCGCGTGAAGTCGCGGCCTTGTATGGCGAGCGCCCACCACCGGTCGCAGTCTACGAAGAGAAGAAGGCATACCGCGCGAAGAGGCAGAGCACCGGCCCTGCAAAGAAATGGTAGTTGGAGCGCAACTTGCTTCACAGAATCAGGCTCTGACTGCGTGATCTAGGATCCAACAGCCGTTTACGAATCCAGCGCGCCTCGACGGTCTCGTACTCAAGCATTGGCGGCGCAAACCCATGACGGCACCACCGGTGCAGGAAGGCGAAGATGCTGCGATGCAGGACAGCGAACCTACGGATTACCTTGAATCTTGCGCCGACTACGTCAAGTACAACATCACGGTCGACATGCCTGACTTTACAGACGAAGAATACGATGCTCATCTGCGGAGCGATGATTGGAGTCGAGAGGAGACAGAATACCTGTTTGGCATCGTGAAGGATTATTCCTACCGGTGGGCAGTGATATGGGATCGCTACGAATGGCAGGCGCTAAAGAGACGGGAGCGAGAGCTTGCGCAAACTGCACAGCAGGACGGTGACGCTGATTCAAACTCGCTGGCTACATTACCATTCGCTCCCCCACGAGATAAAGAACGTTCCCTCGAGGAAATGAAGGCGCGCTTCTACGACATTTCTGCCAAGCTGATGAAGCTCCGCATCCCTGAAGTTCAGATGGACGCCGACCAATATAGCCTCTACGAAACGCTCTCCAAGTTCGACCCGGTCATGGAGCGTAATCGCAAGATGCTCGCCACAGCGCTCATGAACAGAAACATGGATGAAGTAAAGGAAGAAGAGTTCCTCCTTACAGAATTGCAACGCATCAACATGGCCGCCGTGCGCCTCGACGCCGAACGCGAAGAGCTCCGCTCCCGCCTTGATGCGCCGCAAGCCAACACCTCCACCGCCGCAGGCCTGCAATCCTTCACATCCAGCACCGCTCTGCAGGCACTGTTCCAGCAACTCTTCCAGCAGGACCGCAGCAAGAAGCGCTCGTCAGGTGGCTCCAACGCGCCGGGCCGCCTCTCCCTCTCGGCAAACGACATGATCAATACACCTGCAGGCGTATCTTCCAACCCCGCAAACCGACGAACAAGCATGGCACTCCCTCCCTCGGCACCCTCACAGACACCCGTCAAGACGCTCTCCCCACACCAAGAACACCGCTTCGCCGTCTCCACCCACGACCGCCTCACCTCAGGCGTAACCTTCGGCTCGGACAAGCTGCTCAAGATGCGCCAAGCCAAATCGAACGTGCAAACGCAAAAAATCGCATCCGCACTGCAGGAACTCGGCGTCCCAGACATGATCCCCCTCCCCACCAGCAAAGTAGCCGACGTGTTCGAGCAGCTCGTAGCCAAGGTCAGCAGGCTGCTCGACGTGCGCAAAGTAAAGGAGAAGGAAATGGGCGAGTGCAGGGTCCTGAGTCGCATGAAGGCTGCGCGCGCAGGCACAGGCACAGGCGCAGGTGGTGGTGGTGGTGGTGGTGGTGGTGCCGGCGCCGTTAAGCAGGAGGGTCCCGATGCAAATGCAGATGCAGAGAAGAAGGAAATTGCTGATAGTCAGGGGACGCCCATGGGTGATAGCAATGAGGACGGTGCTGGCGATGAAGAGGAAGACGATGATGATGCCGAGGGCGAAGACGATACGGGGGCGCAGAATACGCCGGCCAATGCTGATAGAGATGAAGGCGATGGCGACGACGACGACAATGACGACGACGATGACGATGCTGATGCTGATGCTGATGGCGACGGTGATGCCCGAGCTGAAGCCCGGGATGGCCAAGCTGATGCAGACGCAGACGACGTCGATGCAGAAGGCGAGGATGAGAGTGCTGCTCAAACGAGCCGTGCTACCAGTCAAGGCGCAGGTCACAAGAGGAGTGCTAGCGAGCTCAGCGAGGGGAGCCAGCCGAGTGAGAAGCGGGCGAGGAACTAATGGAAACTATCTATTTGCATAGCGATGGCGTTGGGGCTCTGGAAGCACCGTGGAAATCATGTGCTGTATACCTCTGGTTGGATATTTGGAGGTTATGCAGATGTCTACACAATCAACAAACACACATACATCAATCACCCCAATTCTGCTTGGACTCGTCGTAGATGTTTAATTGATTTTATATTCGTGACTCGTACCTCGAAATTGTTACAAATTGCCGTGTTTGCGTCTGACGTTGTACACACAATACACCTAAGAGCAGCTGATCCCAGGGTCAGCATTGGCTTCCCACAGACCAATCACCCAACTGGTCTGCAGCCATGCTCCCTTGAACTTATACCATATAGTATCCATAGGCTTCCCTGCGGGATTGAGCCGTGAAGCCTAGGTCCATGTTCATCCTACAACTTCCTCTCACCATCCTCCTCGTCGATGCTCTTGTTGGAGCTGGAGGTGGTGCTCTGCTTCTCGAGCTCCTCGCCAATGGCGCCATGGAGCTCCTCTTCGAAGACGGGCTCGGTCTCGATGGTCTCGAACTTAGTCTTGAAGTCTTTGAGCTGATGGGTCGACGAGTTGCTGCGGCGGCGCGCATTGTTCATGTTGTAGGGCATATCTTCGACCTCGTCGCCGTCTCGGCCCCTGGTGTGGCGTCAGTACGGACTGCTTACATGGGTGGTAGATATATGAGAGTGATTCTTGGAAGCTTTAACGGTAATATATGCAGACGTGACGTACCAATTGCCTTTTCCACTGCCGTCCTTCTTGGTCTTGGTAGGATCAGTGTCGGCATGGCCTGACTTGGCAAAGTAGCGAGGAAGCCTCGACTCACGCTCAGCACTGCCATCGGCAATGCCGGCATGGTCACGGTCAGTCCACTTGTGAGAGCGAGTCACTGTCGAATGTCAGCAAGAACAGAAGTCTCTTTGTCCAAATGAGCATCCGCATTGAGCAGCTTGATGTGCTCGTAGAAGCTCTATGTAGTAGTACGGTGAGCAGGAAGGTAAGAGCTTACTGTTTGGTGAGGATTGAGATGATTGAGCACAAGTTGTGTGAAGCAAGAGTCAAAGGTGGGCAGCGTGAGGTTGAAGTAGTCCAGACACGGGGAGGTCGGAGCTCGAAGCTACGGTGGGTCTGTATGGTCACGTAAGAATGGTCTCGTGATACCTATGGCGTAGTTGCATGGAGCCATTGCGATCAGCACAACCGCGAGCACGTACCTTGCAGAGTAAGCCTCACTGGGAGACTGATGGTGGTTCAGAGTAACTGTTGAGTACAATTGCTGGAAATTGCATGAGAGGTGAGACCAAAGGAAGATGCAAGAGCACGCGAGCTGGAGCGAGCGGGGTCAGGCGCGACTTCCTTTTACATCACGGTCAGCAGTTGGACCCTTGAAAAGGCGTGGAAACGCCTCGAAACTCTGCCTCAGCCCCCCTGATAGCAGTGGGCAGCATTCCGGCGTGTTACGCAGTCTGCTGGCGCTATAGACAGACTGTCGGTTCCTGATGCTGGGGGGACTGCAGACTGCAGACTGCAAGGTTCTACGTCATACGGTACCTGACAGGGTGAACGAAAGCACTCGACGTTTGCACTAATAGTCCGCCGGCCGTCTTCTCCAATGGCTTCAAGGGGCTTCGTCTGAGCGTCAAGCACAGCAAAAGTCCCGGGCTGCCCCTCGCGTGGGCTGAGCATGAGGGGAACTGGCTTTGTGCTACGCAAGTGTGTCCGGTGGTGCTTCTGCGGCGTCATGGTACCCCAGGTTTTAGCACGGCTGCCAAAGCGGGTCCAGCGGCCGACTCTGGGCCGACCCTGGCCTGAATGTCACGCTCGAATGACTGTCCGAAGCTCGCTATCGACCAATCACGTGGCTGATGACGGCGACGCGGCACTGAAATGCTTTCTCCGAGCGCCGGAAGTGTGAATCGCGAAGTTTAGTCAAATGCGGCAATATCGCGGCCTTGATTGCTCAGCGTCCAAGATAGTCATATCCCGCTGGTTTTCTCCTCTCTAATTCCTCGACTTACGATTGACGTTCTTCACGACACCTGAGCACCGCTTCCGATTGCCACACGATTGTTGCCCGCCCCGCCACGACCCCGCCATGGCTTCACGAACACTCATCGTCGCGCCGCCTTCGGTTGCGGCGCACCCAGAGAAGCTGAACAGCATATACGAGATCCATGACCGCTCCTCGACCGACCTGCAGATGCTCGACCGCGTTGCTGCAGGTCTGGCAAGCCTCCCGGCCGCCACGTACGATGTCGTGCTCCTCCTCACCGACGCCGCTGGCACCTCGCGCGAGAGCCACGCGCTACTCGTACGCGATGTCATGCACAAGATCGTCAGCGCCCTGAAGGTGGGTGGAGTATTCAAGAGCCAGGACGGTGCACTGCAGGGTTCAGAGAAGACAGAAGCCATTCTGGCTGGTTTGGTCGAGGGCGCAGAGGGCATGATCAAGCCCGCACAGGAGGAGCCCGTGTCGATACCCTTGAAGTTTGGCAGGAAGAAGGCGGCGAACGGTGCAAACGGTGCGAACGGTACAAACGGTGTCAACGAGACTTCCTACACAAACGGCAATGGCACTGTCCAGGCCGTCAACGCAGACGGCTCAGTCCCGCTCAACCTGAACCGCATCAATCTGAATGGCAAGCGGCCCGAGCCCGAGCCTGCGAAGCCCTCAGGCGTAGGCTTCGTCGACTTCAGCGACGACTTCGACGACCCCATCATCACCGGCGAAGACGACGACGACGACCTCATCGACGAAGACGATCTCATCACAGAGGAAGACATGGCCCGCCCCGTCATCCAGCGTGAGTACCCTTTCTTTCCTTCCCTCACACCCTCAACACCCACTTACACAACCACAGCCCTCGAATGCCGCCCCAAAGCCGGTAAGCGCCGCCGCGCCTGCAAGGACTGCACCTGCGGCATGAAGGAGAAGATCGAAGCCGAAGACGCCGCAAAGCGCGCCGACGCAGACAAGGCGCTCAACACGATGAAATTCGGCGCAGACGACCTGCTCGACGAGGTCGACTTCACCGTCCAGGGCAAGGTTGGCAGCTGCGGCAATTGCGCCCTGGGCGACGCCTTCCGCTGCGACGGGTGTCCGTACATTGGCCTCCCGGCCTTCAAGCCCGGCGAGGAGGTCCGGCTGATGAACAACGATATCCAATTGTAGACTTGGATGCGACATGTGCATGGACGGCGTTTGGGATTTTACCTTCTTCTTGGTGGGGGGGGAGAGGGGGCGGAGTTTTTCTACCAGCACCCTACCTTGGAAAGGAAAGAAAGGAAAGGAAGGTATCATGAGGCGTAGGTGCCTTTTCTTGAATCAAAACTAGACCATACAATACCAAGTTGCGCACGAATAATGACAAAAGTTCTTTTCAAGCAAATGCGGCTGTCTGTCTGTCTGTCTTCATTCATTCATTCAGCACACGGTTGTTTTCTATCTAAAAGCTACATACTACACCGCCAAGATGCTGCCACGAGGGATATCGAGAGCAAACCAACGCCAACACTACACAAAAACCTTTACATCGTCCTTCTCTTTCTCCCACCCCCACACACTTCCCCTGCTAACCAAACTCTTCAATCCCTCACCCCACGTCTTCCGCCCTTTGCCGGGCGTCTCAGCCCTCTCCACGTCGGCGTTTGCGCCAACCACGCTGAGAGGGTTGCGTTCCCTCTCGCCGTTCAACTCGGCAATACTCGAACTCTGCGGAAACAGCCCTAAGCTTGCACTTTGTCGCGCAGGTACGCCCGAGGGTACAGCAGTGTAGCGGTTGCTGGGTGGAGGCGGGTTGAACACCATACTGCTGCTCCCCAGCGTTTCGTCGCCATGGTAAATCAGATTGCCTGAAAGGTCGCGTGTAACGTGGGAGCTTCGCGTCTTTTTACTTGCCGGTGTAGGTGTGGTGATGGCAGCGCCGATGCTGTCTGCGTCTGCTTCGGTGATGTTGGGGTCGAAGAATGGAAATGCAGACGATTGGGAACGCGAGTGGCCGCGAGGGGTCCTTTTGGTGCCGGACACTCGAGACTGCTGATGTGAGTGGAGAGACCTGCGCGAGTGACGTTCTTGAGTGGAACCAGCTTGCGACCCAGCTCGAGACACAGGACGAGTCTGGGTATCGCGTAGAACTGATTTGCGTGGCATGGTGACTGCTTGGGAGCGGCGGGCGATGTTGGAGGAGGTCGGTCGTACGGGCGATAGGGCAGCTCTCGAAATAACTTTCGTCTCAGGGATAGGAGTGATCTTGCCTAAAGTATAAGTCGATGACATGTTCTCTTTTCCGCCATGCTCCTTTGCAAGATAGTGTGGTGTAGGTTCGCGTTCACTGGTTCGCTTCATCTCTCGGTTGTTGGTCTTTTCAGAGTTGCTATTACGCTTGCTCTTTCGCTTCTCCCGCTGTACGCTGCGTCTTGAGTCTAGGTTCAATGGGGGAAGCGTAAATTGACCAGGTTTGACAGTCGTGCGCCTGCCATAGTCCTCAAAGTCATCCTCCTCATCAGTGTAGACGCTTTCGCTCAGGTCGGCATTATCATAGATCTCAGAGCCTGTGAGATCGTTCAGACTAGCTTTCAGTTCCGACACAAGCAGACTTTTTCGAGTACTCGCTCGCCGGCCCATACCAGCGCTAGATGTGGCAACGGTTGTGGCAGGCCGAGGCATTGTCTTAATATTGGCGTCACGGTTGGCCAGGTCCTTGGTCGATCGATGCTTGCGCAGACTACCTGGAAACTTGGGTTTTGTCCTCTCTTCAGGTGGTGTTTCAGGTACCTCCTTCTCCTTGCCTTCCTCGACATCATCGTCGGGCTTGACGATAGTATTGGTTCTTGACGGCGAGAGGAAGTTTCGTGATCTCCTTTGCTTTTCTGAGAGGAAAGCAGGTGGAGACCTATAGCTTGAGGATGACGCACGGTAACCTGCGCTGAAAAACGGCGACTGTGCAGATGCTCGCTTCCGGATGTAGGAGCTGCGCTTATCTTCCATTGTGCGACGATCTGCAAGGCTACTGCGCATGGACGAAGGCACCACGCGTATGCTATGTCGCTCTTCTGTGGGCGTGGTCACTTTTGGTCGCCGAGATCGAGTGGTCGGTGCTTGAGGGCAGGCCGTGGGAACCGTAGAAAGACTGCTCGTGCGTCGAGAAAAGGAGCTAGAGCTCATGGCTCGGCGAAGTGAGCCAAAGTTGTTGTTACTCCTTGATGGGGAGTAAGTGTGGCGGCCGTGTCCCTAATGGCCGTTGTTAGCACGGACTCATGAGATTAAGGGTGCCTCGCAGACACGAGTACATGGTACATGGTATGTGGGATAGTTTATAGCGCGTTTCGAGGGTAAGGAAATGTGTGTGCTTACTATCAAGACGTTAGCGTTCAGTCTTGATAGCGGTGTCCAACACGTACCCATTCCTGTTATACGCCTATTGACTGGTAGCCCCGTACTACGGTGGATCTGATCTCGGTATACTGTTGTAGTTCTCCGTTTGTGCTTTCTGAAAGAGTTCGTTGAGGTATGAGAAGATCGTTTCGCTAGATCGACGGGAATCTTCATTGATTCGTGTGGGCGATCTGATGGAGCAGAATTATCACGGATGTAACCCCACGACGACTCCCCGAATGTGTCGAGTATCGTCGTGTCTGCATCGCCCATCGAGTCTGTCGCCGAAAGACTGTCCCGGCGGTCATGAGGTAGATCGATGTCAAGTTTGGGGGCATGCTCAGGAGTGCGCTCCAGAAAAACATCGTCATGATCTGTACCTTTCTCTAGATCCTCCTCTTCAATGTCTGGCCAGCCGATAGGTATGAACGTTGGCCGCGAGATCTCAGACTTCCTTGGACTCCTTGGACATGCAGGCTTAGGTTTCAGGTAATTCTTGACTTTCTTCCTTCTGCGGCATATGCAGAAGATGCATGCAGCAAGTAACGCAGCACCGCCGACAGATGCGATGATGATGCCGGCAATGATGCCCACGCGTTGGCCACTGGTATCGGTCTTGGTCGTGTCGAAAGTATCACCGTGGCCGGAGAGCGTGGAGTTGTTGTTGGCAGTAGGATCCTTCCCTTCCAGAAGTTTGATGTTGAAGGACTGAGATTCTTTTAGGCTTCCGTTCTTCGAGGTAGCTGTCAGAGAGCACTGTACAACCTGTGGTGACATATCCTCAGGCACAGTCCCAAAGATCGTGAAAGTGATTGGGTTGAAGTGCATATGATCCGTCAACGCCGCAAAGTCGACTGTTACGACTTCGTCATCTTTGGCAAGTATAGATCGTGGCAGCTGTAGTTTGAAGAGCTCTCCAAGCGTGACGTTGAGCGCGCCGACCGTTCCAGCAAACAGTTCCGAAATGACGTTCAAGTGGACAGTATATTTGGCTAGGTCCCCGTATATGTCCATCGCCGTTATCGTGAGGTCTTGTGACGAAAGTTCGGTGGGTGCTGTTCCAGAAACATCGAACGAGTTGCCATCGAAGCTCAGCCATGACGGCAGATCAGCTGACGGCGACTGTACATCTCTGTCACTGATAGGTGATTGATCAAGGTAAAGTTTACTCTTGAGGTCTGTCAGGTGCACGTTTCCACCTTTTGTGACATTCAAGGTCTGAAAGGCGGGCTGGAAGTATAGCTCATGGTTACTGATCGCTAGTGTAAATTGCACTGTAGCTGAAGCATATCCTAGCGTATCGGAAGCGATCAGAAGTATGCCAAAAGATTGTGGAGTGCTTATTGGTGGGGTGGTCCCTGCAAAGCGCATCGAAGAGGTGTCGAAGCTGACCCAGGCAGGCAGTGGAGTGTGGTCGGAGAGTGTCGCGAAGTACGATAGCTTGTTGTCCGAATCAAATGTGTCAGAAGGGAAAGCTATTTCGAAATCCTGGGATGGTTTGGCGGATATAGTTGTTGGGCCTGACAGAGAGCCTGCCGCGGACAATGCTTGTGAGACGTTTGCCTTCACCTGAGGTCCATCATCCTTGGATACAATCAGGGCCGATTTCATGTTCGCGACAGCTCCAGCAGACCCAGCTGCAATAACAGCGAAGGATATAGTGCCCACATCAGACACTCTAGGTGTTCCGGAAAGTGTTCCAGTCTTGCCATCGATCGAAAGCCAGGAGGGATTGTCGCTCAAAGAGTACGACAGGGTGCCTGAATCCGATTTGAAGGTAGTTGACGCAAACTGGAAAATATAAGGCTCGCTAACACGTGCGATCGGTGGGAACTGTGAATTCAGAGGGTAGCTGATTTGAGGCACTGCTTCAGCAATAGCGAGCAAGGCGGCGAACACCGCAATGCGCATCGCCATGGCACTATGAGCAATGTCAGCTGGTTCAGTATCGAGTCGCAAAGTTCTTACAATAGTGATGCTGCTATAGCAACAGGTCGCAAGAGTTGGTCGTTGCAGGAGTGAGTGTAGATCTCAGGAGCGGACATGCTGAAAGCCTTTCGTCACTAACAGCCATCTCTTTCCTAGCACTGGAATTCGTCGTCGCGCTTGGACGCGAGGTCGCATAGGCGTACCATACGCCTTACGTGCTGCCGGAGCGATGGCAGAGGAATGTGAAGATGGCGAAAGAGCAGAGGGATTGCGACTGCAAGGGAGGACCATCCTGCCACCTTAGCATACTTGATGCCAGCTGCCAGCCATTGACTACACAAAACCATGGCTCCCACGCTCATTCTGCGACAGCCAGCTCCATTTTGAGTGCTGTTCGCCCTGGGCCGTAGTAGTCTGGGAGCCGCTCGATTTGCTGGAAACCGCAAGACGCGTACAGAGCCCTGGCTGGGTTGCGAGCTTCATCAACCCACAAAACGATTGTTCGACAGCCTCCCTTTTTCATCTGCTGGCAAAGGGAATGTATGAGACACCTGGCGATACCTTTACCCCTCTCTTGTTCGATAGTGGCCAGCTTGTGTAGCCAGGCCTGGCTTTTCAACCGTTGAAACACGAGGTAAGCGACAGTCTCCTCGCTTCCTGTCCTTGAGGCCAGAATAAGCCCAATGTTTTTCTTCTTCAGTTCAACACTGTAATCGAAGGCCTCGCTCGATGGAAAAATCTTCTTTTCTAGCTTGGCTACCTTTGCTGCTAAAGCCACACGATCCTTTGGTGGACAAGCCGTAATGATTTGTAGGACGATACCTGGAGGGATATTCTCCGTATGAACTGCAGTTGCCATTGTGCTCTATGATTGGACAAATGCCGGTGTCGATCTTGCAGAGCCGGTCGCGTGGTGAAGTCCTTCAGCAGGAAACCGCGTCTCGGTGTCACCCAAAGACACACGGTAGTCTTCTGATAAGTTGCCCTTGATGACGAAGTGCGAAACTAGCTGCGCACAGTGCTTGGCTTGTCTTCCCTTTGTCGTGGTGGTGACATGGCAGAAGTAGTGGGCGCAGAAAAGTTTGATTGGTCAACCAAAAACAGGTGACCTCGCGTGGATGTTCAGGGTTCGCGCGTGCAGCGACGCGTCTATCGCTCTTGCACCTCACAACAGCTTCCATGTTAGAAATCCGGATCAATAACAATGATCGTGCGGAAACCTGAACGAACATCCTGGACCACTCTTCTTGAGCGGTAGCGTCAGACCCTCGAACTCTGCGAAAAGCCAAAAACTCTGGGTTGACGTCTGAAGATGCTGGGAAAGAGGAGGAGACCGTATTCGAACATTGACTTCACACTGAAGAGAGTGTTCAAGAAGCCATGTTTCCGGTACGTCAATGATTCTTTATTGCTGGAATACGTTCTAATCAGCTCCAGCCCTCTACAGCGCGAAGTCATTACGGCTACTCTGGAGGGCGAGGATGTCTTCCTGCAGGCAGCCACTTCCTTTGGCAAAAGCCTGTGCTATCAGCTGCCCGCTGTTGTTGATCTCGGTAGTATGTCTTAACCAGAGTAGACGGCCGTACACCTGCTGATCAGTCTAGTTACCATCGTCGTTTCTCCGCTACTTGCACTCATGGTAAGCCATCACAATTGATAACACGAAACAGGCTGACATGCCGCAGAACAACCAAGTCGCATCCATGCGTCACTCGAAGATCAAGGTTGAGACAGTCAACAGCACAACTCAGCGACAAGATAGGGAACGCATACTGGCCGACCTTCAATGTGGGCACCCTCTGACTCGACTTCTCTACGTAACCCCGGAGTACTGCGCGACCGATCACTTCCGCAAGATCCTGCGAATTATCCACTCCCAAAAGGAGCTCGCGCGTATAGCAGTTGATGAAGCACATTGTGTTAGTGAATGGGGCCATGACTTCCGACCTTCCTTCCAACAACTCTCATTCTTCAAGACCGAGTTCCCTGATGTCCCAATCATATGCCTTACAGCTACAGCAACCTCCCGCGTGCGCGACGATATCATCAAAACAATGGCCCTCGATCCTCTCAAGCTACGTGTGTTCCGCATGTCCACAAGCCGCCCGAACCTGCACTACGAAGTTCGCTTCAAATGCGACGAAGACGACCACTACTCTGACTTTCTCTCCTGGCTCAGAAACGTTTACGCACGCCGCGCCAACTCCGAGCGAGCGACTCAACTAGCCTCGCAGCAACAGCGTACAGACAACGTCTCCGGGATTATATACACGCTCTTTCGCAAAGACTGCGAGTCCCTAGCTGCCCGGCTCCGCAGCGACGGCATAGGCGCGAAGCCGTATCACGCCGGCCTCCCTCACACGGAACGAACGGACACGCTTGCCGGCTGGGTCGCCAACAAAGAAGGCTACGATGTAGTGGTCGCGACGACAGCTTTCGGCATGGGCATCGACAAGGAGAACGTCCGGTTTGTGGTGCACTGGCAGATCCCCAAGTCCTTCGAAGGCTTCTACCAAGAAGCCGGGCGCGCAGGTCGAGACGGCAAAGCTAGCGTGTGCATTCTGTACTACGGACGTGAGGACCGTGACCGGGCTGCTACACTCATGGCGCGTGATCAAGCCCGGCAACCGACCAAAGGCGACGGGAGGGCGGCGCAGCAACAGCAGATTCTCCATCGCGCAAAGAGCTTGCAGGCCCTGGTTGACTACTGCGAGGCAACAAACAGGTGCCGGCATAAGGTTATCGCCAAGTATTTTGCAGACGATGAAGTCCCCCCGTGTGACTTTGCGTGCGATTGGTGCAAGGATGCGGAAGCGCTGGTTAGGCGGAAGGAAAAAGGGCTTGCGAGTGAGGAGTGGTGCAGTACGCAGAGAGAAATGGGGCGGTATGATGGCGGGTACGACGAATATGACTAGCACGGTGATGTCGACTAAGCATGAGAATTTCGTTGTTAGAGCATTACGGTTCATGAACGGAAGGGCATCAACAGGCGTCACAGCGAAAGGGAGGCAGAGCTCTTGAATCAATCTGCATGTTCGCATTTTCAAATGACAACACAACGTCATGTCCATGGAATCTCAGACGGTACATTTCAGCACCTCTTGATGCCCACCCAAACGCCTCCAAATGCATCTTTTCGTGACAGTCGTGTGTAGAAGAAGAGATTGCGGTTCTATGTACAGTCGAAACACAGCCTAGCCGATGATCAAAGCAGCGCTGGGCACCATACCCGCCTCCTTCAGCGTCATGCCGAAGTCGCTCCTGTCGTACGTCTTCTTGGGGAAGTTTGTCGTGAAGGTGTTGACCGATGTGCCGTCCTGCTCGAGTGCATGCGCAACCTCGAACAAGGTCGTCTCGACGGGGAATGTCTTCATGACGCGCCCGCCGGCTGTTTGCAGCGCCAGTCTCGCCTCGGTGTATGCGCTCGCGGGCTTGCTTGTGATAGGGCCGGACGAGGTGGGCCCTGTCTCCTGCTTGACTGGGGGAGGGGCCTGGCCGGCTCGCACAGCCTTCTCGGCTTCGGCTTTCCTCTTGCGCTCCTGCTTGTCTGCCTCGAGCTTGGCCAGTACCTTGCGCTTGGCCTCCTGGTCTGCGAGCTTCTCTGCGCGCTTGGCCTGGGCTTCCTTGATGCGCTCCTTCTTCTCCAGCTCCTCCTTGATGTCTTGCGATTCCTTGGTCGACTTCATGCGGATCTGCTCGTTCTTCTTGCGGTCTTCCTTGTCCTGCTCGGCCTGGGTAGCGCGTTTGGCAGCGAGCTTCTCCTTCAGTTCTTCCAGGCGGGCTTTCTTCTCTTCTTCTGTGAGGGGCTTGATCTCTTCCGTCGATTCGGCGAAGCGCTCATGCCCGCTCTTGCTGCCGTGGAACTCTGCTTGCTGAACGGAGCGGAACTTCTTGCCGCAGTCTTCACATACAAGCGACTTTGCCACTTCACCAGGCTGCAGCGCGGGTGGCTCCTCGGCGGCGTCGGCTTGCTCAGCTTTGATCTCGTCGAGCGGGCGGTCTTGGTTCTTCTCGATCCAGTCCAGGGCGCCCTGGAGGTTGCCGCTGGACTTGAGAGCGAGCTCGGCGCGCTCGCGGTCGAAGCCCATGCTGACGAGGTTGTCGAGGTCTGACATTGCGAGTGTGGCGATGTGGTGTGGGTGTGGTTATGTGGTGTGAGTGTGGTTATGTGGTGTGAGCGTGGTTATGTGGTGTGAGTGTGGTTATGTGGTGTGAGTGTGGTTATGTGGTGTGAGTGTGGTTATGTGGTGTGAGTGTGGTTATGTGGTGTGAGTGTGGTCATGTGGTGTGGAAGCTGTATAGCCTGGTAGCTTGGAGCGGAGACAAGCTTGGGCAAGACTTGCAGCGACTCAGCGGGAGATGGGAAGCGCGTTGGGAGGTCGGTGTAAGGTAATCGGAGCTCGTGTGGAGTGGGAGCTCAGGTATGGGTGGGGTCAAGGGCCAACCGCGGGCGAATCTGTGGAGCTCTCGCACCTTCCACGCAGATCCAACGGGTGCAGCACATGCTTGCATCTACTGTTGCATGTAGACAGACACGCTGCGCACTCTCACTTGCAAGCGTGTCTTCTCTGGCAGCATTGTAGCCGCCAGAGCACCAGACGAGCATGGAATGCCGCCGTTCCGGGGCGCGATGATGACAAGACCGTGTTCTTAGACAGCAACTAAACACTGTGACGTCGGCCTTGCTCTGCCGCGATTCCAGATTCATCATCGGCAAGCGAGACAACAAGCCTCCCCTTCCACCCCCCTCCACCGCTCCCACCCAGCACTACGCCTGACATCACTCCACACCTGCAAACCGCCCTGCCCTGCCCTGCCCTGCCCTGTCACTGCACACTGCACATCGCACACGTGCCCTCGAGAATTCACACGCCGCCGTCGCATGCGCCGTACACCCTGACCGCGAACCTCTTACTGCCACGACTACCAATTCCGCCCGCCGCCTTCACTTCCCACCGCCGCCATGTCCGTCGAGCTCGATCCCGTGGAGCTTGGTTTCAAGCGTGAGCATTGCATGCACAGGCACTTGTACAGCAGTACTGAGTTTGGCAGGTCCCTTCCAGCAGGAGGTGTCGCAGACGCTCCGTCTCAAGAACCCTCACTCTGACCCGATCGCATTCAAGGTGAGCAGGCCGCCAGTTGCTGCTGCATTGCATCCAACACGCTCTAGAGATAGACAGCTAACAAGTTGCAGGTCAAAACCACCGCTCCCAAGCAGTACGACTCCTCTTCCTCCCACTCGTCCCACCGCATCCAGCTAACAAAGGACCTCCTAGATACTGCGTACGACCCAACAGTGGACGCATTGAGCCTGGGCGCGATGTCGAAGTTCAGAGTACGAACGCTCCCCAATGCGCCTCTCCACGCACATCGGTTGCAGTCCGCTAACACGTGCGGCAGTCCTCTTGCAGGCGATGAAGGAAGACCCAGCCCCAGACGCCAAGTGCCGCGACAAGTTCCTCGTCCAGTCCGTCCTCGTCACCGCCGACAAGGAGTTCACGAATGTTGGATCTCTGGTATGCATCTCCACCAACCTCACGCGACGTCGACTAACCTTAAATATAGTGGGCACACATCGAACAGACGGCAAAGTCGTCCATTCAGGAGAAGAAGATCAGGGTTCTCTTCCTCCCCGCCGATGGCGACGCCTCCTCCACACCTGCAAGGACCAACGGTGTCAGCCGCGACTCGATGCTCTCGTCCCCTCAGTCAGAAGCTGCTGTCACGCCCGTGCGCGGCCCTACAGACAACGCTCAGGGGCCGGTTTCCCGTGTAGAAGACCGCCCAGCGGGCAGCAAGAACCTCGGAGAGATTGAGCGCGAGACGTACAACCCCGCTTCCTCGGGCTATTCCACCGCTGGCACGGGCGCTGGTATCCAGCAGACGGTTGCTGCTGCTGCTGCGAGTGTGACCAACGCCATCCCCACATCCCAGGCCGAACTACAGGCTCAGCTCGACGCGGCCAAGGCACAGATTGCACGACTGACACAACAGGCCGATGCCGGTCTTCGCCAGCGAAAGCCAGAGTCGGCACGCGACGCAAAGGAGCAGCTCGCGACGGCCACGCAACAGACAGCCCCCGCGGGCGGTGTCTCTGTCCAGATCACAGCACTGTTGTGTCTCGTGAGCTTCCTCCTCGCCTACTTCTTGTTCTAAGCGTTTCTGCAATACCCGGAGTGCAAGTGAAAAGCCATGCGCCGTGCGCCAACGACGACCCCGGATCTCTGATGAAGAGCCGATTGTGGGGGCTCAGATGACGTAGGCACGAGCATGATGAGCGTTCAGGCAACGTAGACAAGAAATGCATGGACGGTTGGACGGTTTCTCTATTTCTTGTGTTTGATTCATGCGTCACGGGGGTCTTTGGCTGTAATTGAGTACGGTTAGGAGCGGCATGGCCGAGGGCATATTGAGTGTCGAGTGTCGCGTATTGTCGCACGAGGGCGTTCGATGTATCAAGACGTCAGAATCGTGATTCGTTTAATTCTACCATATCTGTCTGTGCCACATGCGAATATTAGTCAAGAGTGACTAACGCTCGCCGGAATCGTGGGCGCCAAGGCCTAGTGAGGTTCACGGGCAACGTGAGGGCAGAACTGGCGACGGACGGGAAGCATGCCGAGTGTCTTCAGCAGCGTTTGATAGCATGGTTGTGAACGGAGGTGGACTTGATGTGCGTTCGCGTGATCAACTCGACCAATGGCGGCGCACACGAATCTCCAACCACATCCAACGTTCACGCTCTCGCCGCGAGCAGCCCGAGGAAGTGCTCCCCCGCGCGCGTCATCGGCATTCCTCCCCTGCAGAGAGCGATAACGGGCTCCACTAGAATCGCTAGATGGCCTCTGCGGCTCTGGGACGCGTTCTGAACGTGGGCTAGTGGGGCAATCCCGAGTGCTCGCCGCTTGCCGTCGCCGGAGCCAAGTTCACTGTGACTGTGAAGTGACTCAAACCTTAGATTGCTCGGCATTGAAAAGCATCCTCGTCCTTTGGCCGACGCTCTCTCTTCCTCTCCACCTTTCCCCCTCCTACAGTCAACATGTGCGGTATTTTCGCGTGCTACAGGTGAGTGCCCGCCGTGCAATGTCTCGCTCCAAAAACTTCCTGGCTGCTGGACAGAACAAAGACTGATTTGCGCGCAGACATCCCGATGTCCAAAAGTTCAAGCCGACCGCCCTGAAAATGGGCAAGGCGTAAGTCCAGCCCTCACATCGTGGTGGCGAGCTCAATTGACTGACTGCCACAGTATCCGACATCGGGGCCCGGATTGGAGTAAGCAACAGAAACATGGACTGCGCGGGCGAGCACGATAACTGACAGTCTGCAGGTGGCAACCACATCGCCAACGACACGAGTGAGTTTGCAGAGCGTCTCGAGCCTGTGACCACGTGCTAACGTGTCCCAGTCCTTGTACACGAGCGCCTCAGTATCGTCGGTGTTGGTATGCCGTCACACGACATTTTTTCCTTATCCGGGTAAATACTTACACTGCGCAGACTCGGGCGCCCAGCCGCTCGTCAACAAGGAGGGCACCGTCTCTCTGGCCGTCAACGGCGAAATCTACAACCACCGCATCCTCCGCAAGAGCCTCAAGAAGCCCTACGAGTTCAAGACACACTCGGACTGCGAGGTCATCATCCCGCTGTACCTCGAGCATGGCATCGATGCGCCCCGACACCTCGACGGCATGTTCTCGTGGGTGCTCCACGACAAGGAGAACGACCGCCTGCTTGCTGCCCGCGACCCCATCGGTGTCACCACCTTCTACATGGGCCGGTCGAGCGAGACGCCCAACGCCGTCTTCTTCGCGTCCGAGCTGAAGTGCCTGCACCCCGTCTGTGACAACATCATTGCCTTCCCCCCCGGCCACGTTTACGACTCCAAGACGGACCAGCTCACGCGATACTACGACCCCAAGTGGCTCGTGGAGCCCACCAACATCCCCACCACCCCTCTCGACTTGAAGGAGCTGAGGACGTCGTTTGAGCGATCAGTGCGCAAGCGCATGATGGCCGAGGTGCCTTTCGGTGTGCTTCTGTCTGGTGGTCTTGACTCGAGTTTGGTTGCCTCCATCGCACAGCGCGAGACCCAGCGCCTGAACGAGCAGACAAGAAAGCGGGCTGCTGAAGCCAAGGCCTCCATCAACGGCGCAACAACAGACCCCAGCGAGCTTGTTGGTATCGACGACAACAACGAGCTTCAGACTGACCTGATTCTCGGTCAACTCAACTCTTTCTCCATCGGTCTCCCCAACGCCCCTGATGCCATTGCCGCACGCGAAGTCGCCGACTTCCTCGGCACAAAGCACCACACATTCACCTTCACCATCGAGGAGGGTCTTGACGCCCTTTCCGACGTCATCTTCCACCTCGAGACCTTTGACGTAACCACCATCCGCGCCTCGACGCCCATGTTCTTGCTGTCCCGCAAGATCAAGGCCATGGGCATCAAGATGGTGCTGTCAGGCGAAGGCTCCGACGAGATCTTCGGCGGCTACCTCTACTTCCACAACGCGCCCGACAAGGCCGCGTTCCACGAGGAGTGCGTGCGCCGCGTCAAGAACCTGCATCTCGCGGATTGCCTGCGCGCCAACAAGTCGACATCGGCGTGGGGCGTCGAAGCCCGCGTTCCCTTCCTGGACCGAGAATTCCTCAACACATCCATGAACATCGACCCAGCCGAGAAGATGATCACAAAAGACCGCATCGAGAAGTACATTCTGCGCAAAGCCTTCGACACGTCGGACGAGCCCGACACACCGGCCTACCTCCCCCACAAGATCCTCTACCGCCAAAAGGAGCAGTTCTCCGACGGCGTAGGCTACGGGTGGATCGACGCGCTCAAAGACACAGCCGAGGCCCAAGTCACAGACGAGATGATGAAGAGCCCCAAGCCCGAGTGGGGCAGCGATATCCCGGATACCAAGGAGGCGTACTGGTACCGCTGCATGTTCGACGAGCACTTCCCGCCCACGTGTGCCAGCACCGTGATGCGCTGGACGCCTACGTGGAGTAAGCAGACGGATCCTTCTGGTCGGTACGTATTATCTTTCTATCCATATTTCTTGTATTGTCGTTGTTGTTGTTGTTGTTGTTGTTGTAGAGATTTTTCTGGCTAACGTCGTACAGTGCTATCGGTGTTCATGAGCAAAAGTATAAGCATGCTGAGTAAAGGTATTCAACGCTAGTACTTAGCGTCAGTACCTCAACACCAGTACCTCAATTTCAGGATATACACAAGATATACATGTGTATATCCACGCTCATCTTCTTCCTTTGCCTAGGGAATGTGCTCGGTTCAAAATGGATGGATGGATGGGTGGGATGGGATGGTCTTGGGCGCTCATAGATGTGGGATCTTATTCGTTCGTTCGTTCGTTCGTTCGTTCGTAATGAATGGAAGATGAACTATGAACTATGAACTTTGAACTATGTCATTGACTCTTCGTTACTACCCTTTCCTGTTATATTTTGTCCTGTCGAATCCAATCCAATCCAATCCACTCTGTACCTCTATATTAATCCTTATCTTGCAATGAAACTGTTGCGTCTTGAATTATAGTAAAGTATAGTATAGTATAGTGCAGTATATATGTACACATCATCACTCTATCCAAACGATGCATATGACACAGTATATAGGTGCTATATATATACATATATACAACAAGACAAGTCAGTCTACAGACTGGGTATCTATCCATCCTTGTGCTCTAAACCAACCATCGAATTAATCCGTACTTTTGTAGTGGCTGCATCCAGAGCCCCACGTCCTAAACGCCGCTGTAATACGATGAGATGTGATATGGCAAGACAAGATACATAGATTCGATTCACATTCACATTCAGATCAAGTGGAAAGGAAGGAGACTAGGCCTCCAGCGCCGAGCTCGCATCGCCGCTACCAAAGGCGCGGAACTGGACGAAAATCACCGCGTCCTCGACCATGGTGCCGAGCGAGCCGATGAGCCAGGGCAGGTTGGTGAGGAAGTACTCTTTCTCTGTCGAGTGGAAGAGGATGCCCGCGCCGTAGGTGGCGTTGCCGAGCAGGCTGAGCATGAAGAAGAGTAGCGATAGCCCCTCGCAGGAGCGCTCGCGCTGGTTCTTGATGATTTGGGGGATGCGCGCGCCCAGGTAGCAGATGGCGCTTGCGTAGCCTAGGATCTCGGCTCCGAGCGCAATGGGCGCGGCGTCGGGTGTGGTGGGCTGGGGAATCCATACGCCGCTCTTCCAGGCGATGGCCCAGCCGGCGGCGCCCACGGCCATGACGCCGAAGACGCTGAGCGTGTTCTTGATCCACTCGCTGGGCTGCTCGTCGACGTCGAGGATCGTGGGGAGAGACGAGGCACGGCGGCGGCGCGAGGCCTGGCTGTCGCGGCGGTGCGAGCCGGGGAGACCGACGTTGGAGCTGTCGCGGCGGCCGAGGAGAGGTGCCTCGACTGAGTTGGTGGACTGGACTGATGTCTTGCGGGCTTCGCGACGCGAGTTCTTGGTGTTGTAGTAGACGCACTGGGTGATGAGAATCTAGAGCGCACTGCTGTCAGTGTGTGTGTGTATGTGTGTGTGTGTGTGTGTGTGTGTGTGTTGTATAGAGGCGGGGAACAGGGTCGTACCAGGTCAGCGACGCAGAAGTACATGGCCAGGGCAATGACGGTAGGCACCAGACCAGCCCAGAGGGCGCCTGCGAGGTTTGTGACATCGCCGATGAACCAGATGGCGAGGAAGACGAGCGAGATGCCGTCTGCAGAGCCCGACTTGTAGTTCTCGATCAATTGGGGGACCTGGTGGTGTTAGCTGCCAGTCGCGTGAGGGCTGAGATAAGCTTCTGCAGGTCTCTGTCCACGTCGCACAGAGGCTGTATGGATAGCTGCAGCGACGTGCAGATTGTGTGAATCGCGCAGTGCAAGCAGCCGTGCTATCGATACTGGTCTCTGCAGCCATGGGGATATAACGAGGCATTGCATGATTGGCAGGACCGAGCTGTGGGTCTGCGGACTCACCAATAGGAAGATCCAGGCGCAGAGACTGATGGAGCCCCAGATACCGCTGAGGGCCTCCCGGGTGGTCAGCGGATGGGAGGCAGCGGTGGCCATGGCGGAGGTCAACATGGTGAGCATGTTGTGTGTTTGCTCGGTGCACGCTCGTACGAAGACGAGTGTGGAGAAGCACTCGTGCTTCTCGATGAGCGCAAGGCTTGGAAAATTGGCTTGCACCCCAGGCGTATGACGCAGAATGGCCGGAAAGGGTGCCAGACGCAGGGCTGATGCGCGTCGAGTGAATAGCAGAGACGTGATTGGCCAGGCAAGTTACCGCATGTAGACGCTTTGCCGGCGCAGATTGGCTGGGGCTAGCAAATTTGAGCGTCTGAAGAATTAGTCACGACAGGCGGCCAGTGTACGGCGGAGTGGTGGCAGAGGCGGACGAGAGTGGTGGCAGTCACTAATAAGAGTGGTGGCAGTCACTAATAAGAGTGGTGGCAGTCGCTGATGAGACATGGCGGGCGTGTCTGGCGTTTTGAGCTCGCGTGCACACACTCGCACCGACTCCCACCGCCCGTGAGAGCGAGGGCAGCGACGTCTGTTGGGAGGAGAATTTTCATCTTCTGCGCTTGTCTGGAACGCGTCCCTTGTATGCAGGGCGCCCTCAGCGGCTGGCTCCGAAGGGCAGTCAGACCCTGGCTGGGCTGTGTTGTGGTCATGTGCCTGCGATGGCTGCCATGCCTGCTGCAATCCCGTGCAGCGCTATTTTGGGCTTTCTTGCTGGGTCACGCCTCTGCTCCACTCTACACGACAGTGTCTGTCATCTCCTGCACCGGCCCATCCGCTTGCATTGGTCGTGCCACGCTACTCGGCTCTGCTCTTCTTTCGTTTGTTTCCTCTTCACGCCCTCGTTTGTCCTTCTATTTGGCCGCCCGCTGCTGCCGCACTCGACCTCGATCTCGACCTCGACGTCCACCACTAGCCCCTTTCATCCATCACCACCACCACCGCCGTCTGTGAAACGCGTCAGCCGCCCGTACTTGGATCCACACCCATTCATCGCCCATTGTTCATTGTCCATCGCTCATCACCCACCGCTCCCACAAGAACCGCACGCTTTCGCCACTTTCACCACCACCACCACCACCACCACCACCATGTTGCGCCAGGCGTGGATATTCGCCGCCTTCATGGCCTTCGTCGCCATGGCCTCGGCCTTCAACCTCGACGGCCTGCACATCGACGGCATCAACGAGTACCTGCACCACAACGAGAAGCGCCAGGCCTCGGGCACCGGCGCCAGCTCTGCCGCCGCCTCCTCAGCAGCACCAGCACCCTCGTCGGCCGCGCCCCCCGCATCTTCAGCAGCACCGCCAGCCTCCAGCGCCGCACCGCCCGCATCGTCCGCTGCTCCCGCTCCTACTTCGGACGAGCCCGCCACATCAGATGCCCCCGCGCAGACCTCGGCCGCCGCCACCAGCAACAACAACAACAGCGGCGGCGCGTCTTCCGCTGCCCCGACATCGACTGGTCGTGTCCCCTCGAGCGAAACACAAGCTGCTGGATCAGCAACACGCACGCAAGCACCAGCCTCGTCGTCTATCAGGACCACCGCCCTCGTCCGCACCACGCCCCTGGTCTCCACCTCGGTCCAGCTGTACACCACCGTCTTCAGCACCATCATTAACGGCCAGGCCTCTGAGGTTACCTCGACTGGCTCCAGCACCCGCGTCACCACCACCGGCGAGGCCCTCGTCACCGACCCGCCCATGCCCAACGGCTCGTCCAGCGGCGGCAGCAGTGGCTTGAGCGAGAGCAACAAGAAGGTCATCGGTGGTGTTGTTGGCGGCGTCGGTGGCGCTCTCCTCCTTGGTGGCATCGCTCTCGTCTTCTGGCGCATGAAGAAGCGCCAGTCCCGCGTCACCGAGGACGACGACGACCTCATGGCCGGCACCGGCGCTGCACTCGGCGACAAGCCCGCCAACACGGGCGCCTCGCCCTTCCAGTCCAACCTCGAGCAGTACCACAACCCCGGCGGACGTCCAAACGCAGCAGCCAACTTTTAGGCCCCCATCCCTTACCGTACACAGGCAGCTGCAGCTGCGTTCACGACGACCACGATCCTGCTTCTGAGCTCTGCGACATGTATGATTCGATAGGGATCCCGAGGACGTATATACAACGAGCCCATCTGCGACTCGATACTTCTGCGATAGGATACCCCGAATAGCAAAGGTGCATTACTGGCGTGCTTGCAATTTCTCCTTCATTCTGCTTCCAAAATTGGATACTCATAGATGTCGATTATAGGTATACGAAAACCATGTAATAGGGTCACTTGACCGCATCACTTTACCAACCTCATTTCCTTGTCAGTCCTCTGTACGGCATTGTAATAGCATATCCCAATCAAAACATGATACCAAGCATGAGTCTATTGAGCAAGGAATCTTTTCTACTTTCCAGGTTGGCAAACTCTGTTCGACGTCATGTTTCAAACAGCGCCTTGGTCGTCGTTCTCTCAACCCGAGTCGAGATGAGAGGGGGCACGGATGGTGTTTCAGTACTGTCGCAACACCACCTCGCTTCCACACTGGGTATCGCGAACCGTCTTCAGACAAAACATGTGCCGCCGCGCATCCAACCCCCGCGATGGCTCCGATCTTACATATGCGCATCGGCCCGCAGCCTGACGGTTGCCAACACCGCGCCTTCACAACCAGGTAATCCCACCACGACAGCCCACACACACACACACACAGCACAGTACACAGTGTAATCGCAAACATGCACCTCCTCCCACCCACCCTCCTCCTCTTCTGCCACCTCGCCCTGAGCACCGGCTCCCCCTCCCCACCACTCCTCACCACCGACTACGCCATCTCCCTCGCCCCGCGCAACACGCTCTTCTTCCGCCAACTAGCCGACCTGCAAACCTTCGACGCCGCACTAGGCGGCGTGCGCGCCTCGTCCATCACCAACAGCGGCGTCCCTGACCGGCCGTTTGCCGTGCAAGGGGATAATTTCCCGGATTTCCAGAGCGCCGCGCAGAGGAGTTGTGATGAGCAGTTTCAGGGGTGTCAGTTGTTGGCGAATGGTGGTGGTGGGCAACAGGACGGGAAGGGGAAGGGGAAGGGGAAAGGGAAGGACGATGGTGGTGCGGGGAAGTTGACGGTGGGTATGTGTGATCAGCAGAAAGGTGTGTGTTTTGTCCTGAAATTCCATTCCTTTTTTTTTTTCTTTTTTTTTCTGGAAGGGAATAGGAACCACAATGCTGATTACTACGTGATAGAGAAATGCACAGCTGCGCAGCAGACGGCTAAGGTTCAGGACTTTAAGACTGGGGTGCCCAGCTCCAATATTGGTCCTGATCCGCTGTTTCCGGATTTTGATTTGATCTGTGAGGAGTAGTGGAGGGTGGTAAGGGGAAGAGGAAGGGAAGTTAATAGGAAGTCAATAGCAAGGGATGATGTGTGTGTGTGTGTGTGTGTGTGTGTGTGGTAGTGATAATAATAATTTAAGACGAAGAAGAATTACGTGGGTTTGTGAGGTCTTATACTTTACTTGACTTGAATTCAAACAGGAAGACACTATCCATCCATCACTCCCTCTCCTTCCCCCATCTCCTCTCATCTCATCTCATCACACCTCCCCAATCCCCTCCATAACCCTCCCAATCCACTCCTCGTCCCCCACCGCACCACCCGAACTCGCCACTCCGCCAACCCTCCGCACTTGCACCCGCTCCACCTCCCACGCCACCCATGCCGCGGCCTGGAGTAGGCAATCTGTTACGTCGTCTAGTTTCTTTATTGGGGGTGATGTCTCTCCTTCTTCTTTTCCTTCTTTTTCTTTCTGATCTTCCTGATCTTCCTTGCTCGTAGTAATCCCATCTCTCCCCTTCCCTCTCCCTTTCAACCCACCCCCCCTCTTTCCCCGCCGCACCACACTACCCCCCTGAAACGGCACCACGGCGTGCAGCGTCCGTTGCGCAGCGGGAGCTACATCGAATGAGATACGGGGTGTTAGGAGCGGGGTTGATGGAGTGGTGGACATTGGTTGTTGAGTCAGCCAGGAGCGGAGGAGTGAGAGTTTAGCTGATTTCTCCGCTTTGCTGCGTGTTTGAGGTGGGGGGGTCTTGGATCGGGGGGTTTCGATTTCGGGTTCGGGTTCGGGTTCGTTGGCGGTGATGGTGGTGGTGAGCTGTTCATTCCTCTCTTCCAGTGCGCGCGCATGGCGACTCAACCAGTACTGTCCCACGCGCTTCGGATCGACGGCATACACGCGGTAGTCGTGTTTTGCGCCGTTCTTCTCTGCGCCCTGCGCCGTGGGTTTCAGCGTCTCGAGAATGGCCCATAGCATGGCTTCTAGCGTGTTGACGCGCACCGTCCATTGCTGGACTGCGCTGCCGCCGCCTGAGCGCCAGCGTTGCTTCTCAATGAGTATTATGTCTGGGTTTACGCTCAACACTTCTTCTGTGATCAGGCGATGTGCGGTTCTTGAGAGGACCGAGGGCGAGTAAGGGTTTGCGTCGTCTTCTGCGCTCTCGCTGGATTTTTGGCTGGCTTCTGATGGAAGGTGGTTCTTTTTCTCCGACGTACTGCCTACGAGGTCGATTTTCTTCCACCGTAGGATGTTCATGCTCGCGTCCAGGCTAGGCTCCGATGCAGACTCGGTGGCAGGGTAAACGACCTCAGCGTCGCAAAAGGCCAGATTCTTGATACCCATATCGATGCTCACGACGCGTAGCTTACGATTCCATGGTTTTTGCGGTTGCTTCTTCCCTTCGGAAGGGCGATGGAAGACGCTCGGTTGTTGAATCTCGCGTTGGAAACGCGCGAGAAGAGTGCTTTTGGTTCCTGACGATGCCGAGCCAATGCGTGTGAGCAAGGCTTGTAGCACCTTTGCTGTTACCGTGGGCTTTCTAGGTGCCATTGTGCGAGATTGGTAGGGCTAGGAATAACAATGACCAGACAATAGCCGTTCAAAATTTCGCTATGGGTATGGTATCGCTGCAAACTTCCGGGAAACGAACACAGGAACTAAAGAGACAGATAGCAGCTCAAACATTGTGGACATGGAAATCTAGCAAAAGTCCTAGTCGAGGCTGGCGTCAACTAAGTCGTGTACGGAGTTGGGTTGCGTTGGAACTGGAGGTTCAAGCTGGCGCGTCGCTAGCGTGTCTTCATGATCTCGATAGGACAGAAGCTCGTCACCACCACATCAAATTCACAGCAAAGCTTATCTTGATGGTATCGTTTCACAATTGCTAATCGCTACACATATATACAACACCGCCTGCGCCGTAGCTTTTCTCAAAAGAACATAACAAAAAAGCTTAGTCGGACAGCTCGCTGGCCCTCGTGACTTCTTCCCTAGACTCCGCTGCCTGAGCAGCAAGCAAGTTCAGAGCGCTACCTGCGAGCACAAACGCGCTCTGGTCCTTGGTAAGCGTGTGCTTGGTCTTGACAATAACCTCCTTGCCGTCCGTCTTCTTGACAACGAGCTCGATCTCTCCCTTTCCGCCATTCTGGAGTGTCTCGAGCAGGCCCCTAGTCGAGACCTCGTCGCAAGCATCCATCAGGTCGTAGTCAGACTCGTTGACAAACGTCAGAGGAACCATACCCTGCTTCTTCAAGTTGGTCTCGTGGATACGTGCGAAGGACTTGGTGAGAATAATACGACCGCCGAGATAGCGAGGCTGCAGAGCAGCGTGCTCACGGGCAGATCCCTCACCATAGTTGTGCTCGGCGACGACAAGCCACTCAGTACCCTGCTCCTTCCAGCGCTTGGCAAGCTCAGGGATTGAGGTCTTGGAGCCGTCGGTGTCGTAGGCAACGTTTACTTCATCGGTGGCGGCATTAACGGCACCGATCAATGTATTCTCGGAGATGTTGGGCAGATGACCCTTGTACTTGAGCCAGGGACCGGCAGCGGAGATGGTGTCCGTTGTGCACTGACCCTTGACCTTGTAAAGCACCTTCAGTCCCTTCAACTCGGAGGCGGGGAACGGCGAGAAGGGATCGAGGAGAGCCAGGCGTGAAGACGTCGGGTTGACTCGGACCTCAACGCTGGGGTCGGGCACACCAGGGGTGGGGAGGAATTCAGTCCTGCCATCCTCAAACCCTGCGGCCGGTAGATCAACGCCCTTGGGAGGAGCGAACTTGAACGACTCGCCGGATGGCGTCGTGATGCTGTCGGTGATGGGGTTGAAAGTTGTGGATCCGGAGTAGGCCATGGCGGTGATGAGTTCAGGAGAGGCAAGGAAGTTCATGGTAGCTCGGTTGCCATCATTGCGGCCGGGGAAGTTACGGTTGTAGGAAGTAAAGATGGCGTTCGATTCGCCCTTCTTGACCTCGTCAGTCCTGGTCCACTGACCGATACAGGGTCTACGGTAAGTTAGCGAGTGCCTCCAGGGATCATGATCAGAGTATGGATTGCTTACCCGCAAGCATTGGCGAGAACAGTTCCGCCAGCGGTCTCAAAGGTCTGGATAGTATCGTCCCTCTCCAGAGTCGCCCTGATCTGTTCACTGCCCGGGGTGATGAAGAAGTTTGCCTTTGGCTTCAATCCAGCGGCTGTCGCCTGCTTGACAATGTCCTCAGAACGCTGCATATCCTGGTACGAGCTGTTTGTGCAGCTGCCAATGAGACCTGCACCGAAAGTCTGCGGCCAACCCTTCTCTTCGACAACCGACTTGAATTTGGACAGCGGCGTAGAGAGGTCAGGCGTGAATGGGCCGTTAATGTGGGGCTCGAGGGTGGAGAGGTTGATCTCGATGACCTTGTCGTAGGCGGCTTCCGGGTCGGCTTGCAGGAGGTTACGCTCCATAGGTGACTGAGCGATCTTCAACGCAGCCTCGGCGATCGGTCCACGGTGTGTTGCGTTGAGGTAGGGGATATGAGCCTGCGAGAAGGGGAACAATGAGGTCGTGGCGCCGATCTCCGCACCCATGTTGCAGATTGTCGCCATGCCTGTAGCGCTTAAAGACTTGATGCCAGGACCGAAGTACTCAATGATGTAGCCAGTGCCTCCCTAGGTTGTGTTAGTCTGGAGGTCTCCAGCAGCTTTTCTTTCAAAACTCACGCGAACGGTGAGCTGACCAGCTAGATTCAGGATGACATCCTTGGGAGAAGCCCATCCACTGAGTTCACCTGTAAGCTTCACACCCAAGATCTTGGGCGCCTTCAACTCCCATGGCGCGTCAACAAGTGCGTCGACGGCATCAGCACCACCAACACCAATAACAATAGCACCTAGTCCACCCGCGTTCACCGAGTGACTGTCAGTACCCAACATCATAAGTCCAGGCTAGAGGTAGTCAGCGAACTGATCTCCATACCGTTGTGGCGAAATGGTAAACTCACAGCCGAATAGTTTTCAAGGACAGACTGGTGGATGATGCCCGCACCAGGTGGCCAGAACTCAATGCCGTACTTGTTCGCGGCGGACTCCAAGAAGTCGAAGATCTCCGAGTTGTTCGCAATCGACTTTGGCAGATCTGCTTCGGCGCCGGTCTCGCCCACAATCAAATGGTCGCAGTGAATGCTCGCGGGCACCGCCGTAGTCGGCAGCCCACAACTCATAAACTGCAACAGCGCCATCTGCGCACTCGCATCCTGCATAGCCACACGATCGGGCTTGAGCTTCAAGTTGGCCTGTCCGCGAATGTCGCGTCCATTGTTCGTGTTGGTCAGCAGCGACTCCTCGGGCGAATCCAAGTGCGAGTACAGGATCTTCTCGGCGAGGGTGAGCTGGCGGGAGGAACCGAGCACGCGGCGGACTTGGCTGAGGCGGCCGAGCAGCTTCTTGTACGGCGGAGTGCGCGAGGCCAGGTCTACGTTGCGGGCATTGGGGATAGAGGTCGAGGTCGCGAGGCATCGTGCCTGGGTGGGGAGGCGGGAGGTGAGGAGGTGTGGCTGCTCAAGTCAGTCCTCCATGCCGCCTCTTGGTACAGCTTCGAGGGTGGCACCGAGCAACATTGACATGTTGTCACAAGGTCCAGCGCCTCAATTGCTTGTGCTCAGCACTTACTCTGCAGTTGGCAGCCTGCCCGGCTCTCAGTACTTGCGACCGCATCTTGGAGTGTTTGTCTGTGGCGATGGCGCGGTGCCAGAGTCAGAAGCAGAAGCGCATTGGACACAAAAATGTCCCAGGATCTGGACGTTCGGCAACTGTCGCGTGCTCGGGCCGATCTCGCTCTGGAGTATTTCTGGCCAACCACGCCTCGTTCGGAGGTCAGCGAACAGCATGTCTCCCCAGATGGCGCTGCGCATGGTTCGTACATCAGGTGAAGGCAATTTCAACTTGTGAGATGAAGCTCATTAGGCAACATGGTTGTTTCTCGTACGATTATTGATGTTTCTGTTGATTGCCGAACTACAGCTCTGTATGAAAGAATGGCCAACTGCACCGTCTCGTCGCAATACCAGCTGACTGAACGAAGAATCTATGACCTGTACACACCGGTAAGACGCTCGAGGCTTCATATCACTTACAGGCCTGGCGGAGGAGGAACTGCACCATAGCCGGCTCCTGGCGATCCAGCAGGCGGGGGAGGAGGGGGAGGGGCTCCATAACCTGCAGGCTCTGCGGGAGGAGGTGGTGGTGCAGCAGCTCCGGCGCCAGGAGCAGGAGACTGCGTTTGTCCGGCTGTATAACCTTGGCCGTAGTACTGTCCGTAGCCCTGCGAGTATTGGGCCATAACTGCCGCAAAGCCGCCGTACGCAGCATAGGGATCCTCGGCTGGATTGCTGGCATAGTAAGCGGCCCACTGGGCATATTGAGCGTTGTAATCAGCAGCTTGAGCGTTCGCGTCTGCGGCGCCAACAGGGGTAGCAGGAAGGTCAGCAGCGCCGTTTTGCGCACCGTAACCGCCGCCGCCATAGCCACCTCCACCTCCACCCCCACCTCCACCTCCGTACCCGTAGCTTTGGCTTCGATCACGATCGCCTCGGTCGCCGCGGTCGCCCCTGTCACCGCGGTCGCCGTAGCCTCGTCCGCCACCATAGCTGTCCCTGTCGCCGTAGCGGTTGGGTGGTGGGCGGTCCTTGAACGCTTGGTAATCAGCCTTCACCTTTTCAAGCAGCTCATTGCAAAGCTCTTTGGCCTTGGCTACACCCTCAGGGCGAGGTCCACTACCATGGGTCAGCGCAGCTTGTGGGAGCTCGAAAGTACATGACCTACGCAATGTGCAGATACATGGGCTCTTCGCTTTCTTGGCCGGACTGGGGCTCCATGAAGCCTGACCCACGGCCCTTGATCTGAACCTTGCAGCTCGTTTCTTGCTGGATGTACTTGACATTGTCGCCTCCACGACCGACGACCTGTGCTCGCAAGTTGAAGCCACTGATGGGTTCCAAACCTACTGAAAGTTTTTCTTCGGGCCATTTACGCTACATGGTGTTAGCAGAGCACAGCCACATACGTGAGAATGCATACTCGGCCAAACTCGTCGCGCTCAAAGTTTTCAGGCTCACGGCGACGGAAGCGACGCTCGTCTACCAGATTGGGCAACTCCTGTGTCAGCATTTCTTCAATCATCTTGACGGCGGTGTCGAGGCCTTCTTTGGACGTGCTGGTGACACGAAGGTATAGAGGCGGGTTCTAGGACGGTCAGTGGTGGTCGCAGGTGTAGGTAGCCGTCGTCGAAACTCACAGCAGCGGTAGCCATGCTCTTATCCGGGTAGTATTCTCCACGAGTAGTGACATCTTGGGCATGTATAAGCAGAAGGTTCTAACGTAGTCAGAGTAGTGATGTTCGGGTTTGCGTACCGGCGCCAGTCTCGTCTTTGATCTAGATGTCACATGGAGGTCAGCATTTGGTAAATGGGTGTGGGGCAGCTAGAAGATCAAGTAAGCTCCAGATCTCCGTGTGGAGAAATGCGCAAACGGCGTGCACCCCTCGAGCCTTGCGACACTGTCAACGTGCAGCAGCACCGCAGGGGCTTCGAGAGGACATGGATCCTAAACCATCAGTGAATGACAGAAGTAATTTACCCTTTTTTGTACAGCTCCTTTGGTCAGAGTATAGCGGTTTCTAAGATCGTTGATTTCAATGTCTTTGATGTAGTCACCGTCTTGCTGGTAGATTTCGCTGGAAACAGCTTGGCCGGGGTTGGCGGACGGCGACTTGACGACTGGAGGCGTAGGCGCCTGCAGGGGGTGGTCAGTAGGCGTGCGACAGTGTGGTACGGTAGCAGGCAGACATACAGAGCGAATCGGCGGCACGTCGACATGCTGGATGCCCTTCTTCGCCTGGATCTGCGCATTGATCCTCGCAGCCGCCGCCGCAGCCGCTGCGGCCGCCTTGTTCTTTGTGCCCGCGTTGGAGGGGCTGTCTGTGGCCTCGCGCGTCACGGGGCTGCGTTCACGATGCGACTCGGACTCCCTCCGCGACGGCGATCTCGAGCGACGGTCTGTATCGAAACGCGAGCGTGCAGGGCGTTCAGGCTCGTCGCTGTCGAAGCGCGATCGGGGGCGGCGTTCGTCTGACATGTTTGCGCGTGGGTGCTGTGGGCCGTGTCGAGGGTTGGGAGGTGGTGCGCGGCAGCATTCAAAGTGCACAGTAGAGGAGCAGTAAAAGGTGGACAGTGGTTGACATGCGCATGCGCCTCTCGGCGGTGCGTGCTAGCGCAGACGCGCCAATCATAATCATGGCCCTCCGATGGCGGAGCGAGAGTCAGAAATTCCGGGCATGCGCTCTGGGGAAAGCTTTCCTACACACTCACCACACGTCAGACACGTCAGACACGCCAGCCTTCCCCGCCGCAAACCGACGTCGTCGCTCAATTACCCCCCGCCACGGCTAGTTGACTCTCGATGGCATCACAGCGGGCTCTGCTGCCCCTGCGCAGCTTGCTCGGCCGGCAATGCGCCGGAGCTGTGCGCCAGCAACAACGGGCCTCGAGCTCCCAGTCGTCCTCGACCCAGGCGCTCGCCTACAAGGCTCTGCACCGCCGCATCGCCCCTCTCCCCACCGAAGACCGCCCGCCCGCCTGGTCTGCTCCGGCCGCCGTCAGCAGCATCCTCTACGAGACGCCCCTGCCGTCCCAGAAGCCCCACAAGCGCCACATCCTCAACTGCTTGGTGCAGAACGAGCCCGGTGTGCTCTCGCGCGTCTCTGGCATCCTGGCTGCCCGTGGCTTCAACATTGACAGCCTGGTCGTCTGCAACACCGAAGTCGATGATCTCTCCCGCATGACCATCGTCCTGCAGGGACAGGAAGGCGTCGTAGAGCAGGCCCGCCGCCAGCTCGAGGACCTGGTACCCGTCTGGGCCGTGCTCGACTACACACAGTCCCCGCTTGTCCAGCGTGAACTGCTCCTTGCCAAGGTCTCCATCCTGGGTCCCGAGTACTTCGAGGAGCTGCTCGCCCACCACCGCGACATGGCCTCCAACCCGGAGCTCGAGAGCTTCAACGAGGAAGATCTGACCGAGGAGGAGCGCCAGGCTCTTGCAGAGGAGGCAGCGCGCGATTCTTTGAGGAAAGACTACCACCCCAGCAACCTCGCTGTCAGTCAAGCGCTCCGTCACAAGCACGAGCACCTGCGCGCCATCACCTTCATGACCCACCAGTTCAAGGGCAAGGTCCTGGACATCAGCACCAACAACTGCATCGTCGAGCTCTCTGCAAAGTCAGACAGGATTGACTCCTTCATGAAGCTCATTGCTCCATTCGGTATCCTGGAGTCTGCACGAACGGGTAAGCCACTCACCACCTTTTCCACAAACGCATGGACTGACGTCAAACAGGTCTCATGGCTCTTCCTCGTTCCCCCATTCACGGTTCTGAGGATGTCGGAGAGAAGGAGGCAGAGGACATTGTCGATACGAGCTTGTTGCCTCCCGGTTAAATGCTCCCTGCAGAAGAAGTGGAGTGAGAGTGAATATTTGCCATGGTGGACTTGTCTCCATCTTTGCGTGTAATCTAGTCGGGTCTGGCGTTTGCCGTTGGTGATGTGGCATTGTAGAATGGATCTCCTGCAGTCCAAACATGGCGAGCGAGTCAATGAAATGGTGCCATCTGCCATGCGTTCCGGTACCCATGTTTGCGTTTCACTGCGAGGTTGGAGCGAGCCTGCCGCGAGTGCTACGTCCAACGATGTTCCAGTACACTCTCATGTTCTGAGTCATTCGCACTCCACCCACAAGCGGAGTGGAGAGTGCGTGCTCCTAGACGCGTCCCCATACGGTTCGAGCAATTGCCGCTCATAGTGCATGGGGGACGAACCTTGCTCCCAAGCTCACTTGTTGCTCGGCCAGCGACAACATGACTGAAGTGAAAAAAAGGTGTACCCCAGATGAACAGGGTAAACAATCAAGCATGTCAGAATCCTCGCATTGCCCAACTTCAACGAGATACAATGAATAGTAGGTCGCAAGCGCAAGCAGGCATGCAGGTTTGAAAGCGTGAAGATGTAGTCTGTCATTCGGTAGGTTTGATTGGCTGAAACGCCCTGGTGGGTATCCGTCAACCGATCTGGCCCTGTACCTTCCTGCAGGCGCCCACAACAACGGCAGGTGCCCACACGACATCTCTCCATTTCGGTAGGTCCGCGGACGAGAACCTCAATTCAAGCATGGTCAACCTCCATGGATGATGCAGGCCCAAAGCTTCGTTGCCTTGGCTGCGACAGCTTGTCAGCTATCAAGTCCATCATCCCAGTCTTGCTGGCAGCTGCAACCAAATCACCTGCATTGAACTGTCCAAGGATGATACCGTTTCCACGACCCCTTCTACCATCTCTTCAAGTTGAGCATGACCAGTTGCTTCCCGACGCAGGGCCTACTGTACCGCAAGTGACTAACAACGGTTGTTAATCCAATCTACCTGGTGAGAAGTTTCTACACGATCGAGCGGAAAGTACCACGACCAATGCATCTGGATCCTCGCCTATTCACCTATGTAACGTCTTCTATCCTATCATGTCTACGTAATGCTGCGTTCCACTTCAGACTGCGGGTCGTGGTACGAGGGTTGGCCCACTATCCGGGCCCGGTACCCCATCCGCGACCCTGAACTTCTCCATTGGAGACTGTTAATGCAGTACGCATTGTGGGCGCTCGATACGAGAGGGAAGGCGAAGAAGAGAAAAGTTTTCTCCATACAAACCACTCACACGAGAGCGCAGGATGCTGCTGCCGTCTGTGGCTCCACGGCAAGTTATCATTTTGGGCCTGCCCGATCTAGACTTGCACGACGTCCAAACTTGCTTGCAGGGTTGTACACCTCTTCACATGTCGGCCCCGGATGCCTACCGAACGGGCTCTGATCCCCCAGTCAATGGTTTCTCGGGTTACTAGAGCGGAGCTCGATTACTGATTCGTCTTTCCATTCAACACCACGGCTCCCTGACTCCTGCTGTGCCACGCGGCTGTAGGAGGCCGAAGGATTTTTTTTTTCTCTTCGATTCTGCACCATGATCCTGCGAGCATGCGCCTGCAGACCCTGGTAGTTCTGCCGGTGGATTCATCTAGCATTGGTCCTGACCATTCTTGAACTTCGAAACGTGCATGGCGATACGTTCGGCACTAGCGTTGCAGTCGGTCGTGTGGTGGTTAGCGACGGAAACCTGCCATTGTGCCCTGAAGACCTAACAAGGATGTTCCGCGCGTGTTCTTGGTTCCACGATGCGGCAGGGACTAGCCCATGCGGGCTGGGCAGCGTCACCCTCGTCATATTTGCTCGATTCGTGGCCATGTCTTCATAACAGAGGCGTTACCTGCGCCGTGTCGCTCGTTCTCTCGTAGCCGTCCGTTGCCGTGCCCCTCAACATTGGTTCCTGAGCCTACTCGTGACTACGTGACGACCTCCGAGATAACCACCGCATGCGACCTGGGCTTTCCCAGCACCAACCTCCAGTCACACCAACCGGTGAGTACTCCGCGACATTCCACTTTCCCCCAACCATCGACCGGCTCATTGCGGTAGTGAATTACCTGCAGCAATGGGCCCGAATGCGATTGAGCCAAACACTCATATCTTGCGAGCCGGACGCCGTTATCTGACGTTGGCGCCACAGCTCCTCTACTTCATACACTCGTTCAACATTGCACAGTGACTCGCTGGACCCTTTCGACTGGCGTCTCAACTTCTACATTTCTTCATTGTTTTAGGATATGAAATACGGCGATACATTGCGCCAGAGGAGCATTCCTGAATGGGGCCATTGTAAGCAAATGACGTGCCTGTGACACGCCTCGGTCGACCGCCAGCTAATGACTTTGCCCGCCCAGTCAACATCGACTATGACTATCTCAAAGACCTTATCAAGCACCAGACAACGTCGGGCACCAACAAAGCCGTATCGATACCCGGCCAGGGCACTGGCAGCACAGAGAAAGCCTTCAGCGAGACATTCCTCCGAGTCCTACAAGCGCAACACGACCGTATAAACCTCTTCGTCCGGAGCAAGAGTGGGGAGATCGAGCGGCGGCTGGACCATATCAGCAAGAGCCTGGAACAGTTGCGCCCCAGACAGTCTCGCGAGGCACGTCTGCCGGCCAAGACGGTTGAGAGATATGCAAAGATAGACGCAGACGTTGCAAAGTATGCGCCAGGCGCCCGACAAATCACAGTAGATGATGCTAACTTGCTGCAGGACTGCAGAAGAGATTCGCTCGTTGTCGCGCTTCGTAGTCGTTCAGCGGACTGGTTTTGCCAAAATCCTTAAGAAGTACAAGCGCTGGACAAAGGACAGAGAGCTTCCTCGCACTTTCAAGGATGAGATTAGCAGCCGCTCAGACAGCCTCTTCCAGCTGGATTTAAGCTATCTTCTCGATCAATACATTGATGTTCTCGGCGCCCTCCGCTCAGTGTTTGACGGCGACAACGCAGCTACAGCTCACGCTAAGGATGTTGACGCTGAGCTGCCGGCTGCACGCATATCCAAAGCCCTTGAGCACGATGATCTGCTAGACTTCGATCTAGCGTTGTCTACTGTTCCTTTGGGGGCTAGTGGTAACAAAGCAACATACTGGATACATCCTGATCACGTAGTCGAGGTCCAAGTCTTGTTACTCCAATACATGCGACTCCACACCAAAAGCAGCAAAGCCTTGTCACGGAGAACATCTGCCAACCCAATCCCTCTCAGCCGCAAATCCTCCAGCGCAAACACTGATCGCTACTTCGGTAACGAAGACCACGTCGGCCTTCAGGTTCTTGATTACGCAGAAGCATTTGCTGTCAGACAAAACGCCAGCACAGTCGGCTTGAGCGAAGAGAACAAGGGCAACGTCGGAATCAAGGCTGCTGCTAACGTTCGCTTCTCTGCGGCTGCTGAGGCTGCAATCGTTGTCTGCACAGCGACTGACCCACACACGCAATCGCCCGGGAGCATCAAGATCGCGAAGCTGAAGCGCAAGTTCACGGAAGCTTTCTTGGACACGTCAAAGCCACTTCCCGATAAGCAGAACGTTCGCTTCGTAGATCGGACGGGGTCGTTTAACGATGGCGAAGAGGAAACCCAGACCATCCGACAATGGCTGACAGAACACAAGGAGATCGCGCCGATTGCTGGTGTTGGCGCCAAGCGTACCAGATTTGCTGGGCTGCACAACAACTCCTCAGGGGGTATCTGGGCGACCCTGGATCGTGACGTTTTCATGAAAGGCTCCTTGATCAAGGACCTTGCCAACGACGACTGGGCGTTGACAGCATCTCCGGACTCTGCCAAATTCCCTCATGCTATATTGGAAGTTAGGCGAGAGGGTAATCTGGCTGCATCTCTGATACAGACGCTCGACCAAAGCCACTTGGTACGTTGGACGATCATCTTTCCATTGTACACTTTCAAATTAACACATCTAGGTTGAACGTGTTCGCGGTTTCTCGATCGAGGCTCACGCTGTGTGGACGTGCTGTAAACCAAGCTCCATGTCCGCACCTCATTGGATTTCTATTCTTGACAAAGATATTCGCAAGCTGCCAGAGCCAGTCAAGAGACGTAGTCGCAAGAACCTAAACAGCACGAGCGGTTCGAATACGCAGTCATCGCCGCCAATGACCTCGACGTCTAACACCTCGTTCGATGGCCAGCTTAGTCCTTCGACACTTCGCAACGGCGAATCTTCTGCAACCTCGGCACAAGAGTTTGCAGACCCGCCATCACTACAGGCTTTCAGGAAGAAGCATCGCAAGCCGCTGCCCGAATATGCACCTCCTGTCGTTCGAGAGGAGCCCGAGTCGCAACGCTACTGGAACGAGTACGATCATCCTGAAGACGAAGATGAGGGATACTACGTCTACATCGACCCAAACGCCTCTGTCAAGTTTCCTGGTCAAGAAACAATTGAGACATGGACCAAGCAGACAAGAAAGCTATTTGGCATGCGCCTCCAGGCGGAAGAGCGGTCGCTACTGTCTGCTGCCGAGGATGGCACAACTGACGACGAAGAGTCTGGGTCCGAGAGCGCTCTTGGTTGGAATCCGCAATCAAACTATGGCACCATCACCTCCCAGAATGGGGTTGCGCACGAAGGCTACTTCAGCAGCCTCTTCCGCGGCAAAGTAAACCCCCATTACGAGGCGGAGGCCTTGCAGGAGCGCAGATCGCTGCTCAGCGAACTACAGACTCGCCAGCGGGAGCGGGAGAGAACAAAGTTTCGTTTCTACAC
The DNA here is from genome assembly GCA_039634435.1 of Ascochyta pisi. Lineage (NCBI taxonomy): Eukaryota > Fungi > Ascomycota > Dothideomycetes > Pleosporales > Didymellaceae > Ascochyta > Ascochyta pisi. The sequence goes on along the minus strand of CP113326.1, from coordinate 431,380 downwards.
GACCTGCCTTGGTGCTGCGTTTGCAATCGACTTCATCCTAGGCCTCATGACGATGACGAGTCGGAAGAAGGAGAGGGGCGCTGTGGATGCTGGTGTGCTGTTTGGTGCAGTGTGCACCCTAGTCTTGTGCATTGTTGCCGTCATCAGCATGAAGACAAGGAAAGAGAAGCTGGGCTGGATACACCAGGGTGTTGTGTTGAGTATTGTGCTTGCTCTTCTGGGTTTGGATGTTCTGCTGCTATTGTGGGTTTTGAGGATTTGAAGAGGGAGAAGTCCCGGCTCGTTCTTGCGCGGCTGGTTCTTTTGACGAGTTGCGTATTTTCCTTTGTCCAGTCTTATAGCGTGTTTGGCGCTCTGAGCGATTGTTTTTGGGTCTTGCTTAATATCCCTGGGTCTTGGTTATCACTTGGTTTGGATAGGAAGTGCTTGCGGATTACATAGCTGTTACCATACGTACATACAACAAACACCAAAAAACAAATGAAACGGATGAAATGATTCAGTAGTTTGAACTTATCGGTCGCAGGAGGTTACTACTTCTTTCCAACGTCTGGCTTGCGTGAATACTATCAGGAAGTGGATATACGCATATATCACGGCCATGTCATCTAAAGGGGTAGTAAACGAAACACCAACCCACCATCCCAAGCGCCATCTCAACCACGGAACCCCCACCGCTTCCAACACTTTACACGCATACTTACCCTGTACAGCTACCCAAACACGAGCCCACCCGCGGAACACTCACAGCCATCAACACCTTCCCCGGACTTACCCTACGCGGATGCAATCCCCCTTTTTCTCAACCCGGTAGCTGCACACCACTGTTTCGCGCCGTCCAGCTCAACCACGGAAATCCCACTGTCTTCTATACTCGCACCTCAACCTACCTCTTGCAGCACTCGGCAACGGTCTCAACCACGGGTTCAACGCACGTGTCCACACTTGATGCGTGGGCCTGCCGGAAGGGGGAATATCGTGAATCAGTAGATGGACAAGTGCGTACGTGTACCGCGGAATAATGGGAATGCCACGCTTTGCGGGCGTCCAAGTGGCGGTTTCGACCCGCTGTACTTACCATGGGATCTCTGCTGTGGTGGATGCACGCGCGCTTCTTGCCTGTTGGAGACGGGTTGACGGGCGTGGAACCGTGGGTTGTGTGCAGGAATCGATGGTTTGCTGTCTTTCACTTGCCTTGTGCAGTAAGGGGGGAAGGCGGGTGGATTTGCGGGTCGGTAGATGGGTTGGTGGGTCGGCGTGAGGTGAAATGGGATTCGAAGCTTCGTTGTCGAGGTTCCGTGGTTGGGGGGCTTGGGACGTGGGTAGTCGACCACGTTTTGGTGACGGAGTGACAGGACATGCAGATGTCATTAAGGTTGCGAATACGAACACGTAGGTTTCCAGCTCAACCACGGTTTGGCGGCTGTCGTCGATGGTTGGGTCTTGCATTGCCGTTTTGGGACGCTGGGACGTGGTTGTCGTGTTTCCGCTCGTGGGCGCAACCATGGATGGACGTCTGCAATCGACGGCTGGAGCAAGACTTGCCCTTCTTGTGCTCGCTGCAAGGCTCGAACGACTCGCGTTGTGGTGGCTTCGACCAAGTTTGGCTCGTTCACGAGTCGTAGCAGACTGCCCCTGTGGACAGGTCATGCATCTTGGGTGGACACTTCCACGTGTGCGCACGCAGGAGAACGTGGAGATGTTGTATTAATGGAATGCTCGACCTTGTGCAACGTAAGAAAGCTGGGCTCTGCGCGTATACGAGCGAATACGCAGGTTGTGTTGCGGACGGCCGATTTCGTCATAGTCTGCGATGCCTGATGCGGGAGGGCTTGCGATTGAACGAGCGTGCACTGTTTGACATGTCGAAAACACGTTGAAACTTGCAGCAAGTGGGCTCGGACCGGACACTGTCAATCACCGCAAGTTTCTTTTGTGCCTGTGCCTGTGCCTGTGCCTGTGCCTGTGCCTGTGGCGACCTCGGGACGCTTCGTGGCTGGTGGGCTCGGTCACATGCTGGACAGGAAGACGTTGGGCAGTGCAACAGATCTTCGCACTCTCTGCATCGCAACTTTTCCACCTACTTTTCGCCTCTCCTTAGCAATGACCCGATGAGTCTGATCTCCTCCTTCATTATCGACCCTGTGGTCCGAGCCGGCCGCCGCTTCTCCGGTGCTGGAGCTGCACCTGTGCCGCCAGCCGGTGACGCAGCAGCACGTCGGCCGTTATCACATGCCAATCAGGATCCCAGCTCTGCGACCACACCACCCACAGATGGCGATACAGATGCAGACGCAGATACAGATGCAGATGCAAATGCCGAAGCCACTGCAGCGCGCGATGCACCCCAGACTGCTAGCCCCAGGCCTGTCCCGCTGCTAGACCGATTTCGCAGCTATTCGTCATTCACACGGCGGCCGCAACATGTCGTGGTTGATGAGGAGACGGGCGATGACCGAGACGGGATCAACACGACGACGACGGCGCCAATCGACATCCCCGTCGATGCAGCTAGCATGTCCTCGAACCCGTCCCACACCCTCCAGCAGCGCTTCCGCAGCCTTGACCTCGACCCTCCCGTCTCCAGTGCGCCTGCTGCCCCCACCGCAATACACGGCGCACGACCAGGCACCGCACCCCAGAATGCCGGCGGCATGTCCGAGTCTTTGCCGGCCGACGATGGCTTCACCCATTTGCGCGCCCGCATCCACGAGATCAGGGCCCTGAAAGTCACGGAGCAGGAGCGCGCGCAGATGATCCATGGCCTGATGATCGAACGCTACAACCACATGCGCCCTACCTCGCCGAGCAGCTTTGTGTCCCACGATCGTCCCTTCACGCCCAACTCTGCCCACTCCGTCTTCTCTGAGGCCCGCGCCTCGTCGCCCCTCTCCGCTGCGTCCGACGTCGACGGCGAGAATCCATACAAGCTTCGGCCAGGCGACACCAGCCCAACCTATCGAACAGTCAAGCACAACGACGATGAAGAAGACGAGGAAGATCACACAGAGGAGGAGCTCGTCCTTGGCTGCCAGCACTACAAGCGCAACGTCAAGGTCCAATGCTACGAGTGTCGCCACTGGTACACCTGCCGGCATTGCCACGATGAAGTGGAGGACCATGCGCTGAATCGGAAAGCAACACAGAATATGCTCTGCATGGCCTGTGGCACACCGCAAAAGGCATCTGACACCTGCAAGAAATGTGGCACGGAGGCGGCGTGCTACTACTGCGACATTTGTAAGCTCTGGGACAACAACGCACGGAAGAAGATATACCATTGTCCGGATTGCGGTATTTGCAGACGCGGTGAGGGACTCGGAAAAGACTACACCCACTGCCAGGTAAGTGTTCGTAAGCCGTATACGACCGGGCCGTTTCTCACGCTATGTAGAGATGCAATGTCTGCATTACCATATCCCACGCTGATTCTCACGTATGCATACCACGTGCTACCGACTCTGGATGCCCGATTTGCACCGACTATCTCTTCACCTCGTCCGCAGCTGTCGTCTCGATGCCATGTGGACATTACATGCACAAGCAATGCTATACACTGTACATGGAGACTGCATACAAGTGTCCCATCTGCAAGAAGAGTGCCGTGAAGATGGACCTGCAATGGCGGAAGCTGACGTCGGCCATCGAGGGCCAGCCTATGCCAGAACAATTCGCAAATACCAGAGCCGTCATCCAATGCAACGACTGCTCGCGGAAGTCGTCGGTCAAGTACCACTGGCTCGGGAATCAGTGCGAAAACTGCGACTCGTACAACACCACCGAGCTACGTATCTTAAACGGGCCCGAAAGCGAAGAAGCAGCCAACGCACTCTTAGATGCCGATGCGAATTCGGGCACAAGGTCGCCAGGCAGCGTCAGCTCGCCTCAATCGCAAGCGCTAAGGTCGCCTCGATACTATTTCCAGCCAGACGAACCAGAAGAAACATGGCTGCCCGGCCAGTTGCCTTCGTTCCCCTTCCAGATGCCCCAGTTCCCTGGCCGACCACGCATGCCAGACATGCCTCAAATGCCCCGTATGCCTGGCTTCCCATCGTTACCGCAGTTTCCACAATTCCCGAACATGCCGCGTATGCCGCAAATGCCCCAGATGCGCCGCGATGCAGAGGAGATGCTTGAGCGCTTCCGTCGGTCCATGGACGCCTATCTCAACCCCACTGGCGAAGTACGAGACGAGCACGTCCCGTTCATTGATCTCGGTGGCGACGATCGACGTGAAACAACACAGGCTACGGACGGCACGCAGGTCAAGGGGCCCTACCTGCCCCAGTACTACCTGGAGCGTTTCTCACAAGCGCTCACTCGTTTCCGCAATGAGCTCAACCCCGGAATGGAGGAGATTCCCGATCTGAACCTCTCCGAGGATCAGGACCCAGAGGGGCTGCAGTTCTGGGGCGAGGATGGCGGACGTCTTGAACGCCAGATCAACGCGAAAGTCGATGGAGATGATGAGGCGTCTGATGATGGGAGCAGCAGTGACGAGAGCAACCACGAAGAAGAGGATGACGAGGACGAGGATGATAACGAACATGATGGGCAAAAGAGGAAGACGGATTGGGATCTACCTGGACATCTCTAGAAGGTTCAAAAGGCGTTTTGGTCGCAACAACAGGGTGTCTGGAGTTATGGTTCGGTGAAAGACGCATGAAAATTGGCGTTGTGACCATCTCAAGCAAAGCATACCTAGAGGAAATTAAATTAGCATTAGTTTGACAGTTGACGTTGATGTTGGACGCCTGATTCTGGTGAGCGCAAGAGGCACGTGCCATGGATCGGGCTGTTCTGTTAGTGCCGCCAAGACTAAGCGAACCCACGAAATGGATTTTCGCGGAGCTCGAACATTTCACGCATCTCAACTCAACGTCGACTAACCCACAGCCGATCTCCGTCAGTACGTACGCCCCCAGTCGAACACTCGCACCACGCTTGCGACGGCTGCAATTCGCTCTCCGCGCAACTGTGCACAATTCGAGCACCCACTAACACGTCGCGCAGAAATGTCCTCCACCAAGAAGGCCTCCGGCAAGACCCAGCGCAGCGCCATCGCTGACGTTGTCGCCCGCGAATACACGATCCACCTCCACAAGCGCGTATGTTGATTCAGTTTGTTGAAGTCCATCAATGGCCGGCACAGCGGGGGCAGACACTCGACCAGACCGATTACGCTGGTTCGAGTGTCTGTCTCCGCGGTGCGGGTATCGGGCGGAAGACTGAAGGAGAACATAAGGCTGATAGCGATACAGGTCCACGGCGTCAGCTTCAAGAAGAGGGCTCCCCGCGCCATCAAGGAGATCCGTGCTTTCGCTGAGAAGGCCATGGTATGTGGAAACCAGGAATCACCCTACGTGGAGAGCATAGCTAACACCACCCAGGGCACCTCCGACGTCCGCCTCGACCCCCAGTTGAACAAGAAGGTGTGGGAGTCCGGCATCAAGGGTGTTCCTTTCCGCCTCCGTGTCCGCATCTCGCGTAAGCGTAACGACGAGGACGGCGCCAAGGAGAAGCTCTACTCGTACGTCCAGGCCGTCAACGTCAAGGACCCCAAGGGTCTCCACACCCAGGTCGTCGAGGACGCTTAGATGCGTCTTCGTCTTGGGAGGATAGAGGACTATGATGCATATCAAAAGCATGGCGTTCCGGCGGGTTGCCCAGTAGCTACATTCTAGGAGAGCGAAAGGCTTGTGAAATGATACCTAAATGACATTCATGCCCGCCATGTCGGATACAATCGTCTTGACAGCAAAATGTGAATTGATTTTCTCGAAAGTATTGCGTTAGCACTGCTGATGTTGACTTGGAAGGTTGTTGCAGCACCATGCTCTAACACGACAGCACTATCTTACTTCCACGGCCTTCGCGCTGCGCTGCCGGTACATGTGTAAGCACGCCTAGTCGCTGCTCCGAATCGGGCAATGGCATGAGCGGGAGCGGTTCTACACAACTGTAGTTCGGACAACATGGAGCCGAAGCCCAGGTCTCACCAACGGCGCTTGCTAATCCACGGGAACTCGGGTATGTAGTCGTCGACGCACCACAATGTAATAGTAACCCAGCATTCTCCGTATAAAGCACACTGATGCTGTTGAGTTTATTTATCCGTTCTACAACCTGGGATTCTTTTGAATTTGCATTCCTGTCTCTTAACGTCAACTTCACCGCTAACAACCACTACTTGCTTGCTTTACATACCCCACTACACCTACCCATCACCACCACCAGCACCAAAACCATCCAAAGCCACCAACGCAATCTCCACAAACCCAACGAAACAAGAAAAATCTCCAAAATGACAATCATCCACCTCTCCCACACCACCCCCATCAACCCGCCCTCCACGACCCCGGTCCTCAGCCTACCCCAGATCTGGGCCGGCCTCCAGCGCAAAGTACGTCACGCGGAGGAATTCGTCCCCGTCATCGCAAGCTGCACGGTGCTGGAAGAGCGAGAAGACGGAACCGTAGTGCGCGACGTTGTATTCAAAGCAGGCGCAGGACCGAAAGAGAAAGCTCGGGAGACGGTCAGGGAGTACTATCCTTCTTGGGTGAGTTTTACCAAAAAGAATCCTCACTACACAGGCCCGTGACCTCCTGCGTGGGGTGTTGAAGGGAAGAATTCGTGCAGGGTGAGCGTGTGCTGATGGCTTGCTTAGGTCGATTTCGAACAGGAGGATCATACACATATTCGTAATGTTGTTTCTTTGGGCTCCTCGGGTAGCCCGGAGGATCTGTATATGACGTATATGTTTGAGTTTAATCTGCCGCATGTGCAAGAGGGGAGTCAGGAGGTGGAGAAGGAGAGGGAGCGGTTGAAGGGTATGGCGAAGATGGCGGTTGAGAAGAGTATTGAGACTATCAGGGCTATGGTGGGGGACGGGCGGATTTAAAGAGAAGAGGTGAAGTGATTGAAGTCTGGATGTTATGCGGTGTGGTCTGTGGCCGTTACTTCAAAGTGCAAGATGTGATTCAATCGAGTCTATAAAAACAGAAAATCGAAACGTCGCAAAATGCTACCACATCCTCTCCCAGCAGCGCCTCCAAAGCGGCATCTTGGCCAATCTCGCTTTGATGTTCTCCTCGATCCCGCCCTCCTCCCACTCCCTACACTCCCCATCAATCGCCGCCTTGCCGCTCACGAAATCCGCCTCAGCAGGATTGACAAACGACGTGCGCTTAAACACCTTCCAAAACACAAAGACGAAGATGGAGAACCACGCGCCAAAGTAACTGGTAATGAAGCCTTGGATGCTGAACGGCACAAGCGTGTCATACCCAATGAAGATGATCATCAGCACACCAAGCGCAAGCGCCAGCCACGCAGTGTAAGGCGTGAACGGAGCCGTGTAGGGAAGCAGACTCGCATCGAATTTCTGCGCAACCCGTGCCCGGTGCCAGCCAATGTACGTCCACAGCATACCGACGTAAGTGCAGACGAGGGCGCAGGTGGTGAGGCCAACGAACCAGTAGAAGACTTCGACGGCGTTGTTGGAACTCACTAGGAACGTGAGGCAGGTTATCAGCGAAACGAAACCAACCGCGTACACGGGCACGCCGGCTTTGGTGCACGTTAGGAAGAACTTGGGCGCTTGTCCGTCCCGCGCTAGTCCGCACAGCGTGCGGCTGGAGGCGTACAGGTATGCGTTTCCGCACGACCAGCCGGAGAGGAGGATCAGGAAGTTGATCAAGCCCGGTAGGCCCTTGATGCCGAGATTCGTGATGCCGACGACCCAGGGTGAGGCCGCGGCGCCGGGCTGGCTGGACTCAATGGCGCCCAGCAGTCGGTCGTCGCGCGACGAGCAGATGATACCTACGGCCAGGACGCCGAAGACGTAGAAGCCCACCAGACGGTAGAAGATCAGCTTTGCTACGCGCGGGATGGTGCGTCGCGGGTTCTGGATCTCGCCTGCGGCAAGGCAGATCATGTCTGGGCCGGCGATGGTGAAGGCTGCGTAGATACAGACGCTCCAGAAGCCGCAGAACCGGCCTGTAGCTCCCTCGGCGTAGTATGCGTGTATGGCGTTCCCGCCCGTCCAGTACCGGAATCCGTATCGGTCGTTCTGCGGGTTCCCTCCGAGCATCGTGATGAACGTGAGCAAGACCAATCCGATCAGAAGCAGGACTTTAGTGCTGGCCATGACGAACTCGGACTCGCCGTACCACTTTACCGCAACGACGTTCAGGAATATGCAAACCACCATAGTCATAGCGATCCACACAGCGGGGTTTACATCCGTATTCCAGTACTGCATGACGGTCGCGACAGCAGAGTACTCGGTGCACACCAACATGACCCCAGCGAAGAAGTACGTCCAACCCATTGCAAAGCCGAGGGCAGGATCGACAAACCTCGCTGCGAGCTCGAAGATAGCTCCGCGGAGGGGCAGGTAGGCGCACATTTCCGCCACGCAGAGGTAGGTAGGCCAGACGAACAGGGCGCCCCAAAACATGTAGCCCAGGACGAGGGAGAGGGGACCAGCTTTAGAGAGCGAGGATCCGATGCCGACGAAGAGACCGGTGCCGATGGATCCTGGACATCATTAACATGTGAACGAATGGGTAGAGTTTTTGGTTTGGAAATACCCACCTCCAATAGCCATAAGCTGAACATGACGAGGCGAAAGCCCTCGCTGCGTCTGCCCGTATTTCGCCAGTTCCGCAGCAGTGAAATGGCTGTTATCCACGACTCCATTCTTGAAATCAGCATCGTACTGCGAGTTGACCTCAGCCGACTTGGACGCACTCGCCGTGGGCGCGATTTCCGGATCGAGACCCATGATAGCAGTCCGTCAGTCCGTCAGTGGCGTGAGAAAGCGTGCTGCGACGACGACGAAAAAAAAAGGTAATCAGCGAGATAGATGGAGAGAAGATCTGGGACCACGAAAGTTCCGGAAAGAGCACAGTCGGCTTTATACATACACGCAAAACTTACTTACATACGTACATACCTATATCCAACGTACGCACGGTCAGCGAACCCGCATCGGGCCATCGTGTAGCACCATCTACCTCGCTATCGCCTGCAGCACGACATAACTCCAATCAGCATCAAAGCAGGCAATCTCCGGCGCAAGCGACTGTAGCATTCACCAGTGCCAAGAGATAGTCCGCTGCTGATACAGCGAGGGCGATAACACGGGACGAGGGCTTGGCGTGCCGGGAGCAGGAGGAAACGGTGCGGGAAGTGTTGCCGTTACGCAACTTTGGTAGTGGTATCGGGGGTGTTGTCGGGCTACTTGCGTTGGACTCACGGTCTCGCCCGTCAGAGGCTTGCATGGGAGGGAGTGGTCTCGCCACGAGGAGTCCACGAGGGAGTTATCTGTGAGTTGGGATTAGCTTATCGCGGCCGTGGTTGTGGGGTAGGAGGAGAGGCGCTGTGGTGGCTTGATAGCAGACGCAGTTGACGCCGGCCAATCAGGGTACGATAGTGCAAGCCTGCCTTCAAACATCACCTGCATGGTTAGTTCCATGTCTTCGGGTATACAAGAGCTAGGTATTGAACAGGGATATATACAGATATGGATGTTTGCGTACATCCAAACGCAACGCCGCTGTGGGACAGTAGGTATCTTAACAACTACCGACTCAGACTCGACAAGAAACAACGCGCCGATTATGCAACAATGTACAAGATGCTCAACCCCCGGAATCTACACGACAGCAGACTGTCTATTTGTTGACTGCCGAGTCCTTGCCAACCACCGGGTTATGCCCCTGCGCGTACTTGGAGTCGCTCTCGAGCAGCTCCTCAGGCTTGTCTGCAAACCCACGATTTAGCGCAATTCCCATTTCAAACAGTTGAGCACAGTGCTGGGGGTCGGACTCACCATGGCGTGCGTAGAGCTGGTACTCCTCGTCGGCGTACTTGCCTACTTTCCCGCTCTCGACGTCCTTGCGCGTCAGGCTGAGCTTGTTCTTGGGCAGACCCATGGAGCCTAGGTATTCGACTCCGTTCTTGAACTCGGTGTCCTTGCGCTTGGTGTCCCACTTCAGCTCTTCGGCCATGATGTCGATGACGCGGGGGAGGGCTTCGAGCGAGGCCTGAGCGTTCAGGAAGGCGAGGCGCATGCGGCGGGCGATAACATCGGTAGCGGTTTGCGCGTACTCGTGGCGGACGGCGTAGCGGACTTCACCGTCGACGTAGGGGTACAGCTCGGAGATCTTCTTGCCGCGGACGGGGAAGCGGGTTTCTGTGGGCTCGCAGAGCGCGGCCACGGTCCATGCGCGGTCACCGTAGGCCTGGCAAAGGTACTTGGCTACCTCAGTGTCAATGCCGTAGTGCTGGACCAGGTTGATGAAGAGGGTCTTGGAGAATCCGTGGGCACCGACAAGGCGGACGCGGTGAGTCTGGCAGGTACCGTCGAGGGGCGCCTCGTCCTTGACTTGTGTTCCGCTAACCAGAGGTGCGTCGGAAAGAGCCTGAGGAGTCAGCTTGAACTCCTTGATGGCCTCGTCAACGGTCTCCTCAGCCATCTGGCGGTATGTGGTCCACTTTCCACCAGAGCAGGTGAGCAGGCCAGAGTCAGACATGGTCACCAGGTGGTTGCGCACGAGACCTTCCGACTTGTCCTTGGAGGGATCGCGGACCAGGGGACGGATGCCAGACCAGGCAGCCAGGACATCGCCGCGCCTGACGTTGATCTCAGGCTGGAGGTAGCGTTTGACTTCCTTCAGGATCCACTCGATTTCGTCCTCACCGGCAATAGGGTTCTGCTTGACATCGCAAGCAGTGTCCGTGGTACCGGCAATGGTGTTACCCTGCCACGGCAGGAAGAAGATGACACGTCCGTCGGAGGTGTTGGGGTCAATCAGACCCATGTTGGCAGGGCTGAAGTAGCCGGGGAGGATAACGTGGACACCGGAGCTAGGAGCCACAATCTCCTGAACCTTCTGGTCGTCCATCTTGCGGATAGAGTCGGTGAAGGGTCCAGTAGCGTTGATGATTCCCTTGGCCTTGATGGTGAACTCCTCGCCCTTGTTGCCGTCCAGCTCCGTGACGAGGTCCTTTGCGGTGGCGCCGTTCAGCTTGCCATTGGCGTCCTTTGTGAGACCAGTGACTTCGAGATGGCTCACAACGGTGGCGCCGTACAGCGCTGCTGTCATGGCCAGGGAGACGTTCATGCGGGAATCGTTGTGGGCACCGTCGTAGTAGACCAGAGCGCCGAAAAGGCCCTCCTTCTTCAGCATGGGGAAGGCATCCAGCGCCTTGCTCTTGGTCATGTAGTACGAGCTCTCGATGTTCTCCGAACCGGCGAGGAAGTCGTAGAACTTGGTGCCAGCCCAGAAGTAGGGAGCCTGCCACCACTTCTGGATGGGAATCATAATGGGGAGCCATTGCGAGAGATGCGGTGCGGTGTCCAAGAAGTAGCGGCGCTCGCGGAGGGCCTCGACGACCAGGGCGTATCTGGGAGGTGGCGATTAGCAATTGCAGGGCGCAGCATGGCTCTGCTCACTCACTGGTTGTAGTCGAGGTTCCAGACAGCCTTTTCGAGATATCTGACGCCGCCGTGGACCAACTTGGTGCTCTTACTGCTGGTGCCACTGCTGAAGTCGTCGCGCTCCACCATGGCCACCTTCAGGCCTCGTGTGACGGCGTCAAGCGCAATGCCAGCACCCGTCGCACCGCCACCGATGACCAGCAGATCGTACTCGTCCTGCTCGGGCTTGACCTCGGGTGGCGCGACGGTCCCCGTCAGCAGGTGCTTCGCCTTTTCGGCGACCTGGGCAACGACGCCTCCGCTGGCCTTCAGCTTGGCAATCTGCTCCTCGCGGGAAATGACATTGGGGAACTTGGGCGGGTTGAAGACGCCGCCCTCGCCGTACGTGGGCGGTGGTACCGCGGCAGCCTCTGTGCCAGGAATGTCTCGCGGTCGGACGACCGTGTAGAGGGCGGCGCTACCAGCCAGACCAGCGCCCGCTGCGTAGGCAAGCGGCTTCAAAAAGCGACTCGAGCGTCGTGCAGCCATGATGCGCTATCAATTGGCGTGCTGTGATGTGATGTGATGTCGAGGTCGAGGTCGAGGTCGAGGTCGAGAGAAAGAGTATGCGGAGCTCTAGCACCACAATATCTTGTACGGAAATAGTGGTACAAGGGATCTTAGGTATACAAATAAATGTGACAAGATCTCAACGCTCAATCTATACGTTCCATGGTTAGCCGGCCGCGCACTTGATCCCTTCTTCTCCAATTAGACGCGCTGCTTGAGCTCGGTGTTTGTAAAGGCCGTGTAAGAAGCAGCAATATACTCACGCCAGCGTCGGAATCGCGCGCCCGTGAAGATATACACACAACGTACCTCGGGTTTATTCTAACAACACATCAACACCCCAGCGCTGAAGACAGGAAGTTTTTCCGGGGAACTGCGGCGTGGAGGAGGAGCTGAGATAGGGAGAGAATGGACTTGCAAAGCTTTGAAAGGACCACCGCTCCCGATGACGCGCGGGTTCGCGTTTCGATGGAGCCGCGCCCCACTTCGGTCCATGCTAAACCGCTCCTCCGCCGCCAAGCTACCGCGTGGGCATTGGCCCGCTGTCTCAAAAGCCGTCGTCTGCTGCTGCTAAGACTTGTTGACCACGACCATCACCGACAGAAGGTTTTGCTTTGGATGGCAAATGCTCCTGAAGCCATGGTTTCTCGTCGCCGTTCCCCCCTCGAGCCTTGGCCGTGAGGCTCAACCCGTGATTCAAGACACTGTTGCGCAGACCCACAGATCTTCAGTTGCCCCCACGTCGGAATGCCGGCAAGCCAGCAGAGCCTCCTGTTCGCCTCCCTTCTGCGCGCCTGAATGCAGGTGGAGAATTGGTGGAGAATTACATCGTGACGCCGTCATGGACAAAATCCATGGACAAGTTTCGCGTCGTGTCATGTTTGCACATGGCCATCAGACACTGAAATGCGGGCCTGAGATGGTCTTGTTGCTGCTGGCCATCGAAATGATGATTCTCTACTCCATGCTCCACACCATCTCCCAACGTGCATCCCAAGCACGTCCCTTGGGCATCACCATTGCGCTCCAGTAATAAAATAACAGCCATCAGGCTCCATCCTCAAATAACACACCACCCTCGTACGCGCACAGCTCTCCCTTGCACTCACAACCCACCGCGGCCGTACGTAGGTAAGCCCAGCTGACGTTAACAACCCAACCAGCGACCATGCATCGTGGTGAGTGACCAAACGCTCGGCCGTTTATGGTGCACGTGGCCCAACGCACTGACACGTCTGAAATACAGGGTTAAAACAAACACAACCACAGAAACAAAACAAAATCTAAACTAAAACTAAATCCAAATCTCAATTTAAATCTGGAGAATGCCAGGTAGATAGCCAAACCCGTAATTCAACTTCAATCTAGAACCCAGTTTTCTTCAATCTAGAATAACTACAACCACAACCACAACTATAACCAAAATCATCCGCTCTCTAGAACACAGGAACGTCCCACCCGCCGCCCACGGAACTCCTCAAACAAGTTCCTCGAGCAGGACGGCGTGGCGGGTACTGACAGCGCATGGGAGCTGAAAAAGGTATATTTGCAGGTAGTGGTTATGATTCAAGTAAGTGTTTGGTGTAATGAATGGGAACGTGAGTATTTTAAACGTGAGAGGTCGTGTTGATTGAGGTTAAAGTAAACGTAAAACTCCAGTTGTATAACTACACATTGTTTTATGTACACTCTACACCTTAGTCACAAGATAAAGACTTCGACCCACGTGCAGAGACTCGATGAGTAGCAATTTGATATGATGTGATATGATATCGTATCGTACATGAAAGTCTCAATTCACCACTTTCCATCATCACCCCACAACCGTTTGCTACCCCGAAATCGTCCGCGTCTCCTACCGTACTCGTGTTCGTAATAATTCACCACGCTTGCTCTCTCCAAAGTCTTGTATCCAGCGTGGTTCTTGCCGCGAGGCGTGGTCCAAGCCCTCGTTCGTTTTTCGACGGGGAATTCTTTCAGCTTGGAGCGCCTGGGCTCGGCTACGTTGGCGTAGTGCATGTGGATCTTTGGGCGCTGGGAAGAGTCGAAGGAGGACTCGTTGCCGCCTTGATTGGGGTTGACTTGGGCGTTGCTTGATGATGCGCGGCTTGGGTCTTGGGTAGTCGTCGAGGGATTGGATTGGCTGTAGGATGGATTCTTTGGGGCTGCTTTCGTGAGGAGGGAGAGCGCATCCTGCGTTTCTGTATTGCGCGTCGGTGCCTCCTTGGGAACGGTGGCTTGCTTGGAAGAGGATATGAACAGCGTATTCTGAGGCTCTTGAACTCGCTCTTCAGTCCTTCCCCTCCGCTTCTCCTGCTGAGCCTCCTGGTAAGGCCGCACAGTTTCCTCATACGGACTGTCGGGCTGGTACTCGTTCTGTTGCTCCGTCGTTCTTCCCCGCTCCCCTTCAAGTCTCATTCTTTCAAGTTTCCGTTCTCTCCGTAGTTTGGTCCGTGCTTCCCGTTGGGCGCGCTTCTCTGCTCTCTCGGCGCGTGCTACAGCGGCAGATTGTAGTTGCTTTGCCTGGCGCGCGAGGTCCGCTTTTGCTTTCTCGGCCTTTGCGGTTTGTTCAGCTAGTCGCTCCGGCGTCGAGTGTAATTCTACGAAACGTTGCTCCCCGCGTTCGAAGCGTTCTAGTGCACTCAGAGATTGTCCGTCCCGTGAAATTCCAGATACCTCCAACGCTATCAAGCGCTCTTCTGCGAGACGTTGCTCTTCGATGTCAAGACTCTGAACCTTGCGGTCGAGGGTATCCATTTCGTCTTGCAGTCTCATTTGTTCCTCGGCCTCAAGATCGCTAGCATGGGTGGCAACTCCTGTTCTGAGAAACCTATCCCTGGAAAACAGAGCAGCGTTGGCACGCGCACGTTCCTCGGCATGTATCTTTAGCATGGACTCCCTGTCGGCTGTGGTAACCTCGTCAGTGTCTGTCCACCATGTCTTCGATGACCGTGATCGTAGTTCGCGATGAAAGTCGCCAACGAAATACAGACTGCCGGTCAGAACTATTGGCGTCCAGTCGAGACCTTGATCGACCATGTACTTTGCTGTACTAAGGGCTCGAAGTGCGCCAAGAACAGGCACATGCATGCCAGTAATCTGAGGTTCAACAGACTTAGCGACCTCGAGCAACTTCTTTGGGTCCATGGGCTTGACCCAGGGCATGCCATCAACTGGGCCGAAAGCAGTTGTAATCACTGTGTCTCCTGGTTTGAGCAGTTTGGCGAGGTAGTCGTGGGCATCTTTGCCTTCCGTCATCGCCAGCACCCACGTAACAGGCCATCCGGATTCTGGGCGGGATTTTGCAAATGTCTGGCTATACCGGAGATTGTCTCGGACGAGCTCGTTTAGTGCTACAGCAGCATCAGGATTGTGAGCCCCGTCTACCAGGACATGATTTTTCTTCTCGTTCGCATGTCTGAAAACTGGTGGGACTTGAACCATTTCTTGACGCCCGGGATGGCGTGATTTCAGGTTGGCCAACAGCGACTTGCCCGTGTTTGAGGGCTGCATTTTCTGGCCCATACTCTGCATTGTCTGCATGGCTGCAACGAGGGCTAACTTTATGTTCTCTTTCTGGAAAGATGGCGCATTTCTGATGGCACTGGCCCATTGTGCCGAACGATACATTTCTTCTTCAAGACGGAAGCTGCGGGTGGAGAGCTGGGGCCCTGCTCTTATCTTCTTTGCATAATCGTTGATGACATTGATAACGTTTGCTTCGTTTGCAGAGGTGGTGAGATAGGGGACGTTGGGCCTTAAAATGCCCGCTTTGTGAGCAGCGATCTCCGAAAGGGTATTTCCAAGAAAACCCTCATGATCGCGAGCAATCTTGGAGATGACGGACACAGCCTGGTTGTTGAGGATGTTGGTCGAGTCGAGTGTGCCGCCCATGCCCACTTCCACGACGCCGACTTGGACGTTCGCGTCATTGAAGGCGGTAAAAGCTGTAGCGGTCAGGATTTCAAAGGGAGAAGCACCGATGTGGTTGATCGCATTGATCTTGAGAAAATGACCCTCGATTGTGCGAAACGTGCGTTCGGCGATGGGTTTCCCACGGATGGAGATGCAATCCCACCTAGGCTCGTTAGTCGAAGACGTACAACGAGGTGAGAGGAAGTCTACCTATCTACCAAGTGCGGAGAGGTGAATTTGCCAACCTCGATACCTCTGCCTACAAGCAAAGATGAGGCATAGTGGCAAATGGAGCCTTTGCCATTGGTGCCTGCGACATGAATGGCGCGCCACGGGAAGCTGACATCTTTCAGGAGGGCAGCAATTCGTTCCAGTCCTGGCTGGATCTTAGCCATCGAGCCTCGTCAGAGTATCATAGGCAGCAATCAATAACACCAGGCACGACTGAATGCAGCCCGTGGTTGCGTCAAGACGGCGATTGGACGAGCAGGTGTGAGAAAGGCCATCTCGACCGAATCAGGCATGGCGTCTTGGCAGTCACGTCTGCGCCGGAGCTCGCATGTGGCGTCTGCGAGCGTGTGTGGTGATGTGGTTGAGGGAGGAGGGAGGGGCACGTCAGCGCATAGCAGCAGCCGCCCTGTGTGCGACTGCATTCCTTCGCACGGCGACGTGGCTGGATTCTGTGCACCGTGCTGCCGTTCGCGCCTTGATTGTTGCATGTTGCCATCTCTACTGGCTGGATGCATAAGTCGGGGATCCAGCCTCATTTCCATCGTCAAGCAGACTAGCGCGGCTAGGGCTAGGGCTAGGGCCAGGCCAGGAACGCTCACGCTCTCACGCTCTCACGCTCTCACGCCCCCTCGTAGGCGCGTCCATCACGACCGCATCTCCCTCGCAGCCTCCCGCCGTCCGCCCGCCTCGCCACGCTCCGCTCTCCGCTCCCCGCTCCCCGCTCTCCACCCACTTATCCACTCACTTGCACTCGCCATGGGCATCCCGCTCGGCTGGAACATTGTGCGCCACGAAGCAAAGGACAAGGACGTGCTGCGCGCCGACGTGACGGGGTCCCGCTCGCCCATCCGGCGGCGCGCGCGAGGGAGCAGACCGCCGAGGAACCACGCGCTGAGTGCCTTTGACACGGACGCCCTGGTGGATGCCTCGACGTCACGCTTCGCGCATCGAGGCGAGCATGCTCCGCGTCTGTCCCACGCGCGCACCCAGCTGCCGCCCGCCCCTCCTGCGCCTGCCTCTGCCCGGCGCGAGGACAGCTCTGGCAGCATGGGCCATGGACCGGCAGACCGCGACCGCCCTCTGCCCGCCCTGACACCGGGCTTTGCGCCCGCTGGCCCCCGTCTGCTGCACCGCGCCTTGGACGAGGAACGCGCCTCGGACGTGGAACGCACCTTCGACGAGGAACGTGCCCGCCTGATGCGCCGGCAACGCGAACGCAGAGCAGCCGAAGAGACGGACCGGCCGCGAAGAGTCCCAGTGCCGCCACGAGCCACGTCACCGAGGCCTGCCCACGCACGCCGCATGCAAGTGGGCGACTTCTTCGTCGACGACGCCCATGACAACGACGACGACGCCCATGACAACGACGACGACGCCCATGACAACAACAACAATAACAACAACAACAACAACAACAACGACAACGACAACGACAACGACAACGACAACGACAACGACAACGACAACGACGACGGCACCCCCGCCACCGCACACGTCGCTGTCTCCCATCCACCCCTCCGCCGCGTGGGCCACCGCCGCATAGCAGACGGCCCACTACCCGCCTCGTCCCTACGTGAGTCCTGGTCGCCCGTCTCGACCCTGGACGGCCTTGGCGACCGTGAGCGCAGCAACAGCGTGTCCTCGACATCCTCCAACCTCCCCTGGCAGATCTTCCTGAGCACCGTAGTGCCAGACCCCGTCGCGCCCACCGCAGAATCGTCCTTTGCCTCGGCAGCAGCCAGCGCCAGTTTCACCGCCTCGAGCAGCAGGGCGAGCAGTAGCAATTCAAATTCCGCTCGCTCCGAAAACACACACCTCACCATCCCATCTCGGCGCGCCAGTCCAGGAGCCAGGGCCAGGCCACAGACGAACGAGAGCTTTGCACGCGCCTGCGAATCCTCAGACGAGGGCGACTCTACAGCCTCGGACACCGAAGACGAGGCCTCCGCCAACCCCCTCTCGCGCCGCCGCATGCGTCCCAGCTACTTTGCAGACGAGCCGCCGAGCCCGCGACGCTACCGAAGGGACCTGACGCGTCTGGGTCCAGATGAGGGGAGGTATCCAAGGCCCTACTTTTCCGATTTGAATTTTGCTCGACTACCAGGTTCGCTCCATGGACCGGCTCAGCAGGCTGTGCAAGTCGATGGGCCAGTCGATGGCCCCGAGGATGCCGGAGAGCCAACGAGTTTTGCAACAGTAGATGACGATGCCATGCCAGCGACGACGCCTGCCTCCCCGCTGGACCAGGAGCTGAGGGACGCGAGGAGTCTGCTCGAACGCCTCACCCGCCGGGAAGATGTTAGCGACGATTTCTGGGCGAGTGTGGGGTTGACGAGGAGTTTTGCGGATGGAGTCGAGCGCGTTCAAGAGCGCGGGCACTTCTAGTGGACGTCTTTCTGCTTTACAACCGGTGGTGTCGTCTGGGGCGGAGAAGAGTTGGAGAGGGTTGTGTTTCGTTTCGAGTGACAGGTTTGCGGGTCGGGCTTGTTGCGAGTATTTCTTCCTTTCTTCCAAGTCGAGCCAGCGGTGTTGTTTTCCACTTGAGCGTTTATGTTATTATTTGCTGGGACACAAAAGTGGGCAAGGACGCCTTAGTTGGTTGTCTAGGAAAATCACGCTAAAAAGAAGATATGACGGGTATGAGTATGGATGTCAGCTATGAGCTGCACGAGGCAGAGGATTAGCGAGTGTATTCTTATTTACACTCCAGACTGGAGGAAATCAAAAGTCAAAGCACGTTTGTGCTTCATCTGCCACTTGATGGTCCTTGCATGTGTCTGACCTACTCGTGAGAACGTCGTCAGTGAGTTGGCCAGATCAAAGTCGAGAGAAGGTTGTTGGTTTCGAAGCACGATTCATTCAAGCTCTTGTTCAGATCTGTGTTGGCTGTTGGAGAGAGGATCGTGGTGAGGTTAGTTTAGTGAATTTTGGTGACTTGCCGGACCTTCGGCGTTAGGGTTAGGATACAACAATCGACGGTTGCTCAGAACCTGCCCAATGAGGCATGATGCGGCTGATCGCGCGATCGGACTCTGACCTCACATGTCAACAGCTTCAACACGCCCTGCGAGATTGCATTTTGCGCCTTTCACCTACGACTTCTCCGCATTTGA
This sequence comes from Ascochyta pisi, assembly GCA_039634435.1. Taxonomy (NCBI): domain Eukaryota; kingdom Fungi; phylum Ascomycota; class Dothideomycetes; order Pleosporales; family Didymellaceae; genus Ascochyta; species Ascochyta pisi. Next base: position 412,123 of record CP113326.1, on the reverse strand, counting down.
TCTCTTGAGCCTTTGAGGAGCAGATCTGCGATTGCGATCTGCTAGCCATTGGTCCCCTTTGACGCCTCATCAACTAAAGAGCGCTCCCCTTATCAACTCACCATGGGTATAACAACCGGCTTCGTAAGTACTCTAGCGGCCCCTCCCTCACGTCCAACACTTACTCTATACCAGCTCGGAGGCTTCACCCTCACATCGGCCATCCTCTACCTCTCCATCTCCCTGCACGCGCAAAACCGCGCAACACAAGCCGCTCTCCTGCGCCAGCAACGCAACGTCCTGACCAACTTCTACGAACCAAAGCAGCCCGAGGCCGAGCCCAGAGCACGGGAAGTACCAGTGGGGCTGGCGGAGATGGCCAAGGACAGGTGGAACAGGGTCTTGGAAGAGTCGGTGCAGAAAGTGAACAACACGGATTGGAGAAAGGTCAGGGAGAGCGCCGAAGACAGGCTGAGCACAGTTGCGCAGAAGATTAGGGAAAGCGGGAAATGAGGGAAGGGCGGGAAGAGGACATGGGGCAGATGGAGGGTCGAGGTGGGCGAGAGCGACGATACCCTTCTTGCAGCGACAACCTTGGGATTATACGACAGCGTGCATTTGTGGAGTAGGATGAAGCAGTGCATGGAGCTGCAATTGCGTTAGGTATATGATGCTGGTCTTGCGTACGCTCACTTTTTCTTGTCACGTCTGTGTTTTCCCGTCTCGCGCTTCTTGTCTTCACCTTGGCACCTTCACTGTTGGTCTACACAACCTTTACCAAGCACCCCGCTCCGTCTTCTCCAATCCAGCTTTTCAATTCCCTACTCAACTCACTTTACAAAGTTTGACCCACGACACTACTTTCTTGCGCGCCGCCATGGCATCCTTTGGCAAAGTGCTCGATCTGCTCGATGACCGTTATCTCGAGCTGCAAGACGTCACTGGCAATGTCGAACCGCTGCCGACCCTCGTACCGTACGAAGAGTACGTTGAGAACGTACACGTGTACCGAATGGACACAAACCACGAGATCTTTATGGGTCTTATCCAGGACTTCACCGTGAGACGAGCTCATGAGACAGGCAAAGAGCTCTGGACATGGTTTGTGCAGTGGGAGGTTGACAATAGCTCACCTACACGGCAGTCCTCGTCGCCTAAAAAACCCCGACTGGATGCACAGCAAGCACTTGCGCTGTCAAATACACCACAAACGCCACGCCAGGCACCGGCTCTCACTATCTTCGAGCGGCGCACGCTGGATGGAGCACTGATGCTAGAGGAAGAAATGCTGCGAATCTTGATCGATATAGTACAGGTTGCCAGCGCGCTTGTGCCCAACTTCATCGAGTTTCTGTATCGCTGGATCGACTACTACGAAGGCGATGGCAAGGCGCTCAAGGCTGCGCTGAGGTGGGAGATCCCAAGTCTGTGGGATTTTGAGTACCACCCTCTTGTACTGCCGCCAGACATGAGGAAGGAGAGTGGCACGGAAAATGGAGATGACGTACAGCCTGGCGGACAGCAAGAGAAGCGAGCACGATCTGTAAACCACAACAACACTGCCGAGCTGCGACAAAGCTCTCCAACGAGGAAGATGCACGCACGACCTAAACCAGATCTTGCAGCCATTGAGCTTCGCACGTTCTACGCAGAAGAAAGCGAACGGCTGCAGTACAGAGAAGTCAAGTACGGAATCCAACCACCCAAGTTGGAACAGCCACTGCCTCCACTCATCAACATCCCGCGAGACCAACGCAAACGCACGAAATACTACGCAGCATGTTTCAAGTCCCGCCAGCGAGCGCTCTATCTTCTCCTCGAAGCTGGCGTCACCATGCGCCAGATTAACAATTACCACAAGCTCCAAGCCACTCACCCTAAAGAGACGCCAGAAACCGGCGATGGGAATGGGCTGCATAACTATCAGAAAGACGCAAAGTACGCACAAGCCCATTTCGAGCTCAAAGAGAAGCAGATCAAGCAGCGAGAAATCGCCATCAGCAACAAGCTGGCAGCCGAAGCACAGTTCGCTGCTCAAACCGCGGTCCCTGACGGAGCAGCTGGCTTGCCGCTTATCCCACCTACGCCTTCATGCGCGAGGCGTCCTGATATGGCTGCTGCGATGGTGGAGAGAATCAGAGAGACGAGAGCGAAGAAGGGTGAAAGAATTAATTTCATACCTGCACCACTGGTGAACAGGATGAAGAGCAAGATGTTCGAGCATGCGAGAGGAACGTGGGAAATTGCACCGCTTACAGAGCTTCTGGCTATAGGTGGGTGGTGTGCGAGACGAGGAACTACAGAGGAAGAAGATGCAGCGTCAAGAGCTGGAACGGATGGGCTTCTAGCCTCTTCTGATGAAGAAGAGGAGGAGGAAGACGATGATACGGATATGGAAAGTGACTCCAGCAATGATGATGGAGATGACGATGGCGATACAGCCACTGCTACGTCAGTATCAGCTCCCAACCTCCCACATCCGTCACTACCGTTGCCTTTGCCACCGCAGCTTTCCACAGCAACAGCCAGCACAGCAGACACTCTCGACAACCCGATTGTTTCCACGAACGGCCTTCAAGCGCCAGTTCTCGGTCTGGCCAATTATCCTACACCGTCCAATATAGCAACGTACATGCAGAACTTGAGCTCAGAGCAAGTCGGACGCTTGCTTCCTTTGTTAAGTGCAGAGGCACGGCAGGCAGTCGCGAGCCGACTCGAGGCAAGTCTTCAACCTCAGAGCTCTGTTTCGCAAGGCACTACATCTGCAGACGGTCGGTCAGAATCAGAGTCAACAAGAGATTTGTCCATGTTTGAAGGGGTGTCGGGAACACCTTATTCTGAGCTACCAACGATACAGCCTATGCAGCTACTGAGTGATCAGGCTTTGAGAAGACCAGCTTTCGCCGGCGCTGCTCTCGATCTTCCTGCCCGTTCGTCTTCTACCACGAGCTTCTCCGTTGGGATAGAACAGCAGAGTGTGCAGGACTTTTCACTTGAAGGTTCACAAACTGATCCCTTGTCAAGCTTTGGTCAGTCAGAGTCGGAGCCAGGTTCAGAAGTAGCAGAACCATTGGAAGAGAACATATCAAGACCTCTTTTCCATCTCCAATCGGTACGAAACATCGCCAACACTGCTGGACCGGGAAGAGAGGCTCTCGTCAGTGCCAGTACTAGCCGCAGTTCACCATACCAACATCCATATCCTGCGCCAGTAACTTCGGATGTACTACAGCAGCTGCGGTCCAACATGTTATCAGATAGCCCACAACTCTTCTACAGGTCACTCTTCAATGTACCTGGTCGACCAAATCCTTCGGCTACAGGTGTGCGGCAATATGCTTCGGCCCAGGGCAATCTTAATGTCCCAGTGTATGCGCTTTCACCCACGAGTACTGAACCCGGCCTCACCAACCCCCAGCCGATACACACTGGCTTTAACGTTGAACATTTCATGCATGTGCGACGCCAGCAACAGACTTTGTCATCGGCCACTGCGTCAAGCGATCTATCGCTACCTGTTCTGCCAGTTGCAACAGCGGCGCCAGCTACGCAATTTGCGTTACGACCGCAGCTCATAACGGCCACTGATATCCCAGGGACGAATACCCCAGCGCACATTGTGCAGGTATCATCTTCACTCCCACCGCCACCACCACTGCCATTACAACAACCTCTCACCCCCTCCACCCCTACACCTCCCATCCCGCCACCCACAGGCACCATGCTCCCCCCACCACGCTCAGGAATAACCCGCAACGCCCCCACCCCCTTAGCCCTCTCACCCTCCACCCCCTCCCCCTTCACAACCATCGCGCCCCAAATCCTCGCCACCTCACCCTTCCTCGACCTCCCCTCCACCACCAGCCCACCGATCCAAATCTACCTCCCCCGAATCCTGACCCCAGGGAACGGCCTCGGTCCCAACGGGACGAAAATGGGAAACGGCGGGTGCGTGGAGACCGACGCGCTACTGCTAGGCCACGAAGACGTCGCGAGCGGGGCATTGGTACTGAGCAAGGCACTATTACTTCCTGTTGGGGTATGGGAGAATACGCTGAGGAAGGTTCGATGTGGACGGTGGGAAGTATTGGAGACGTATGGGTGTCCTTCTAGTCATCCCGCTAGAAGTAAGGATAACGATAAGGGGAAGGGGAAGGAGAAAGTAGGGACCCGAGAGGGGTGTCATGGTGCTGTGTATGAGAAATTGGCTATGGCGTTTGCGTTGATGAAGGGTAGTCCGCTGCAGGCTAGGGAGGAGCTGTTGACGAAAAGGTGGCGTGCGAGTCGTGGCCCTGTGACTGCTTTTGATCGCGGGGCTGTCTGGGAGGGCTGGGCGGCGTACTTGGATCGGGGGATCGATATGAGCGCGGTTGAGAGGGAGGGTGCGCTGGGTAGGCATGTCGATGAAGGGTTTGCCAGAGAGGATGATGGTGATGATGGTGATGGGTACTGGCCGTATGGCGATGAAGGGGAGGCGGCGAGGAGGAGACGAGAGATGCAGGAGCTGATGGATGAAGATGAGGAGATGGATGATTAGGTATTGTGGTAGAGTAGACTTGGCCTTCATTCTCCAAGTTCATATCAGATGGCTTCCGCGCCAAAGACACCAAAGTCGACTTGAACACTTCTATAAGATCTCCAGCTTCTTTATATGCACCGTCCACCATCAACTTCCAAATTGACGCCCGTGATGAACTTCGCCTCATCGCTCGCCATGAAGACACATGCATTCACCACATCCTCAACCTCGCCAATTCTGCCCATGGGGACATTTCCAATGAACTTTGTCCGGTTCTCAGGCGTGTCTTCCATACCCGTGAACGCGGAGAAGAGTCCCGTCCCCGTAACAAGCGGACAGATGGAGTTGACGCGAATCTGGTGAGCTCCGTACTCGGCAGCTAGGCCTTTCGTGGCCTGTTCACACCGTTAGTCACGAAGCTTCTCTGTTGGTTGAATATATACTTACGTTCCACACTGCGCCCTTGGATGCGTTGTACCATACCAACCCGGGCCTCGGTCGAGTTGCGCCTACACTCGCAATATTGACTACAACGCCACCCTCTTTTCTATCGACTGCCTGCCCTATCCAAGCTTGACACCCTAGATACACGCCTTTGACATTTACATCAAACACCCTCTCGAACTCCTCCTCCGTCACCTCAACCGTAGGCTTATTCACGTACGACCACCCAGCATTGTTAACCAGAATATCGCAGCGCCCAAACTTCTCCTTGACAACCCGCATTGTAGACTCCCAGTCGGCGCGCTTGGTGACGTCCATCTTGTGGAAGACGAGGTTCTGCTCGTCTTTGGCTGCCGTGGCCTGTCCGCCTTTCTCGTTGATGTCGCAGACCAGCACTTTGCAGCCTTCGGTGGCGTAGCGGAGAGCTATGCCTGCGCCGAAGCCTGAGCCTGCACCTGCAGGTGGGTCAGTTGGTGGTGCGGGTGTTGGGAGGAGGGGGAGGTGGTACCGGTTACGATTGCGACTTTGCCGTCAAGTCTGCCCATTGTTTGAATGTGGTGTGTTGGAGTTATTAGAAAAGTTTTTCAGTCGTGCAAGTAATGTGTCTAACTACCAAGGACTGTTGTGGTGTTGTGAGTACTCCATCTCAGACAGTGAGCGATATGTCACATAACCGAGCTCAAACAGCAGCAGCGGGCTTCTCTCCGCCATCACCTACTCCACAAGGCAGTTGCATCCCACTATTTACCAATCACGGTGCTGCCGAGCCAAACCCGCATTGCGGAGTTGGGAGCATGATGAGGGGTAACAAACAGGTGCGCTGACGTCTGTCGGAGAGCGGTGGTGGTCGGCGTAGACGCGCGCTCATTGGTCGTCCACCATGTCGGCTATATGGAGGCTGGGTGGGGTTTACAGACACATGTCATGGATCGTCAAAAGGGTGGCTGCTTTTCCATTGTCTCCTGAAGTTTGGCGCACGAGTTTGTCGCCAGTCCAAAATAAACAGTCCCATTGCAAGCAAGATGGGCTCAGCACAGAAGCATGAGCTGCCATTCAAGGTGAGCACGAAGCGCCGAAGTCCAGGCATAGTTCGGCATCTAACATCTGAACAGCTCAAAAACCCAGACCTCCTCCACAATCAGTCGTATGTTGGTGGCGAGTGGGTGAATGCAAAGTCCGGGAAAACGTTCGAAGTTCTCGGTTGGTCATGTCCAAGAGACCTTCCTTTTGTTAAGCTGACAGTGTCGTAGACCCCGGTACCGGAGAGGCGTGGACAGAATGCCCCACAAACGATGCATCCGACGTTGACGCTGCCGTCAAGAACTCGCACGAAGCTTTCCTTGAATACAAGAAGATTAGCCCTCGCCAAAGAGCACAGTTCCTGTACAAGTGGGACCAGTTGATCCGCGAGAACAAGGAAGATATTGCCACCATCCTGGTGTACGAAACTGGAAAGCCGCGTTCTGAAGCGTATGGCGAGATCGACTATTCTACTGGCTTCACCTGGTGGTTTGCTGGAGAAGCAGAGCGCATTCAGGGCAGCATATTCACGCCAGCGTTACCGAACCGACGCATCTTCACGATCAAGCAACCGGCAGGTGTTGCCGCCGCTCTCGTCCCATGGAACTTTCCAATCGCTATGATCCTGCGAAAGGCTGGCGCTGCCCTTGCCGCTGGATGCACCATGATTGTCAAGCCGAGTCCCGAAACACCCATCACTGTCCTGGCATTGGCGTACCTTGCGGTTCAGGCTGGGTTCCCAAAGGGTGCGCTGAACGTGCTGACCACAGACCTCGATAAGACGCCCGAGCTTAGTGAAGCGCTTTGTCGCCATCCGCTCATTGCCAAAGTCACATTCACAGGATCGACGAGGGTTGGAAAGCTGGTTGCGAAGATCTGTGCGGACAACTTGAAGAAGGTAACACTAGAATTGGGAGGAAACTGTCCCGTCCTAATCTTCGACGATGCGAATATCGAGCAAGCGATGTCTCAGATCTTCGCTCTGAAATACCGCCATGCCGGCCAGGCTTGTATCACGGCAAATCGCATCTATGTTCAGTCTGGCATATTTGACAAATTCCTTGAACGATGGAACGCCGAGACGGACAAGATTGTCGTTGGCCATGGCTCAGACGACAAGACGACTATGGGCCCAGTGACAACACCTCGAGGTGCTCAGAAGGCGCTCGAGCTGGTCGAGGACGCGAAGAAGAAGGGCGCAAAGATTCACAAGGGTGGAAACAAGATTGAGAAGAACGGCGGGTACTTTTTCGAGCCGACTGTCATCACTGGCGTCACCCCTGACATGGATATCGCGAACGAAGAGGTGTTTTCACCAATTTGCACGTTCATCAAGTTTGAAACAGAGGAAGAGGCGGTCAAGAAGGCAAATGACACCTCTATGGGACTTGCATCCTACCTTTTCACAAAGAACGTTGACCGCATGTGGAGATTGTTTGAGAATCTCGAGGCTGGCATGATTGGTCTGAACACCGGTAAGCCTACTAGAAGCACTGGATGAGATCGAGTCGGCTAACAATAACAGGAAACTCATCGGCTGCGGAATCACCGTTTGGTGGGATCAAGCAGAGTGGATACGGAAAGGAGTCTGGAAAAGACGTGGCTGTTAACGAGTACCTGATCACAAAGACGGGTACCTTCACGCTGGAAGAGAACGCTTGAGAGGCTAACTTAGGTAGAAACAAAGCGTTTGAGGCCGTGTCATCAACTCAAACAAAGGTTGAGATCTTTGTGATTTTCTGGTGATTGTTTGACCTCATGCATCGTGTAACACGTGATGGCGCTACTGACCGCATCGTCGGCGGCTGCAGCACCACCTGTCGGTCTGGTCTCGGAACCTTGGTCGAGCTCACGTCTCTAGCACCCCACATCCTCACCACTCATTGAACCAACATTACACAATCCTTACTGCCAAAATGGATGTCGAAATGGGTGATGTCGCCTTCGACATCGACATCGATGTCGGTGCAGGCGTTCAAACAAGCGCGCAGCCCCAGCAACAAGTGAGCTGCGCCAGGCGCGTTGTACTCGCCTTGTGCTAATACTCGCGCAGCAGCCCGAACCGACCACGCAAAGCGAATCCGTGCCAGCGGCATATTTTGAAGATCTCCAACCGCAGAAGCCATGGCCCGAGTCGCTCAACCTGCAGGGTGTCGGCGACTTTGATCCAAATGACCCCCTCTACTACGCCATGGAAGCCCTCGGCGCAGAACCGCGCGTCAAGCAGCTACGCTGGGTCAACGATTCGTCGGTGAACCTCGAGTTCTACAGCGCCGAAGAAGCTGCCGTTGCGCTGACCGCGCTCACACACCCCGATACAAACCCAAGCACGCTCGCTGCGCAGACAGCTCGACCAGCGAAGCCGTACTCGAAGAAGCCAGACAGCATGTTGGTGGTACGAGAAACGAATGCTGGGGACCAGAAGCCCAAGGGCGCAGCCAACCGCAGCAACTACTACCAGCGCAACCCAGACGTCAGAGGAAACACTCAGCGGGAGCCACGGCGCCGTCAGCAGCCGAAGAGGGACCTCTTAGACTATGGCGAGGAGGACATGGGCTCGAGGAACCGGAGGAGAAGAAGGTAAGCAGTCGGCTGCAGGGCTGTCATGCGCTATACTGACATAACCAGCCGCAGTGGGGACGAGTCAATGGGCTCCGATTCTGGGGTTGAGAGGCGGAGGAACAACTATCCTCGCAACGACCGAAATGGCCGCGATCGCCGTGACGGGCGGGATAGGAAGCCAAGAGACTCTGGTAGGCTCAATGCCGACGTTGACTCTTACCGTCCTGGCGGAAACAGGTACGACATCCTCCACGCACGCTCCTATTGACCACGCTGATATATTGCAGATCTGACGAACCGCGACACGGTCGACTCCGAGGCCGCAGTGCTTCACCTGCGTCCAACGACGAAGGTGACGGCCGATTCGGCTTTGCAGAAGACAGCAGCAACGTACGCACCCGCTACCGCAGCAGGAGCCGTAGCCACAACGACCAGCGCCGCCGCCGCGAACCTAGCGCTGACCGCTGGACCCATGACCGCGCAAACTACGGGGAACGAGGCGCAAAGTCAGAGGCCGGTCGATGGCAGAAAGACTCGTTTTTCGTCGACACTTCGCCGATGGGCAAAAACCACCGTCGCTCAGATGCTGGGTCAGGCGGCTCTCTGCTCTCACGCATGACCAAAGACGGCAAACCTGTCAACTCGTTGGCTAGCCGGATTACACGGGACGACGACGATGAGCCAAGGCCGCGTTCGCTGGCTAGTCGCATTACGCGTCAGGGCGAAGATGACGGGTATGGGCGACTGAAGGGCGACGACAGCATACCTCGAGACTACGAGTTCGACGAGCCTAAACCTCGCCGCGGATTGGCAGACCGCATCTCAAGAGAGACGGAGGGAATCAACATTCGCGGTGCAGGCTCGAGTGGCGGAAGCGGCATCAACATCAGAGGCGTAGCCAATGGCGCCTAGGTAGCAGATGCGCATCTACTCGACATCCTCGTGGGCATGCACGACTTGCTAATCAATGCCAACGCCCTGCTAGACAGCGAATGATCACGCTTGTGTGACTGAAAGCGGCGGACTGGGAATTTTGCATAGAATGGAAAAGCTGCACATTAGCAAGTGCATCATCACTTTATTACTACTTGCACCTGCAAGACACAAACCATCCTCTATCGTGCTACCTATGAACAAATCGACACTGTTGCGCTACCTCTGCCCCACCTCGCGTTTACCAAAAGCACCAGTCACCACGACAATGCAATGCACTGCCCACCAAAGTTCAACCTAGTATATAACCGTTTCGACCTCCCCAAATGTCCAGATGTCCCTACAATCCACTTCATGGTCTCCGTGGCGCAATGGTAGCGCGTTGGACTTCTACCACCTTACAACCGGTCATCCAAAGGCTGCGGGTTCGAGCCCCGCCGGAGATGCTTTTTCTTTTTGCTTTTTTGCTTTTGCATCGCGTTTACTCACACTTGTAGAGGAAGGCGCGGAGGTTGTTGGTTGATTTTTGGTGTCGCTGGTTTGTTTGTTTGTTCGCGAGGTGAGGTGAGGAGGTGTAGCTGGATTCAGGGAAGGGACGAATGGCAGCAACGTTGTATCAATGGACGTGTGTTATTACAATCCGGTTCACAGGCACAGCAAGAGACGTCTGTCTCATCGTGTTACTTGCGCATTCCTTCGACGCTACGCACGCCAGCGAGACCCCGCTAACATCACCAACTGACATGAGTCCCTTGTCCAAGCCCAGCATGGAGCGCTGGCTGCTTTCAACGCGGCGCGCGATGATCGGCGCTAACGGCGATCGCGGTGACGTGCTTGGGGTTTGACGTGTACCAAAGTTGAGCGTGCAGCCACCAGTCTCGGACGCCAGTCCTGAGAAACCTGCATTTGACAGTGCGGACCCGCAAGAACAACTGATGTGCTCAGCATTGGAGTTGTGATTGAATCGAATACACAACTCAACCTGTCGTCGCAAAGCGAAACAATTTTTTTCTTTTTTACTGACTGCACGGCGGCTGCAATTAACGGACAACACGTATATTTCACAGGTAACAACAATGCAATGTTCGTTGGAGAATTAAACCGATTCATTGAGAGGTAATGTTACATATCATAATCGAAGCAGGCCTGCTGTAGGCTCATATCATGTCGCTTCATTCTCCATGACGCCATGTATTGACGAACTCAATCTAAGCCGCCAAGTGGGAAGACAAATCATCAACGCCTAGCGAGTAATTTACTCGAAGGGGTTGGTGCGGGTGCCCCAATAGGTGAGGAACAGGGAGAGACCGACAGTCTCGAGGACGCGGGCAAAAGCGCCAACGGCGATGGTGTCAAGAGGACGCTTCTCGGTGAGGACCTGGGAGACGATCTGGACAAGGTCAGTAAACGATGGAAGTGTTGTTGATATGCAGGATGACGTACGGAAGGAGCAGCGGAAGCGAAGAAGATCAGGGAGCCGAGGTACGCAGCGCCCTTGTAGGTGAGGGTGCCGGTGGCGTTGATGAGAGCACCAACACCGTAGGACTGGACGGCAGAGCCGACAATGGAGCTACCCCACGAGGCGGCGGCGGTGGCAGCCTCCTTGGAGTGGAAGTACTCCTCCTTGGAGTTGGCCTGCTGCGCGCGGCGGTAGGCGTCACCGAAGACGGGGCCAAGAACGGCGAGGGAGACAGCGTGGTTGAAGGCCGTGCCGAGAGCGATGGCAGAGGGCTTGACGGGAGGGAGGTCTGATGGAAGCCACGTTAGCCATTGATACATTTCATGGTGTTATGATCAAAACAAGCAAAGATTGCGTGATCGAACTCGGTATGCCTGCCGCTGGAGCTGGTGAATAAAGGGCAACTTACAAGACAGAGAAGCCATTGTGGATAATGTGGTGGTTTTTGTGATGGAAAAGGTGGTGAGAGTGTTGAGATGGGTATCTGGTGATGATGGCAGAGAAGACAAGCGGTACAGGATGCTTTTGTACTCGCGGCACGCAACGATGGCTTGCACCTGACATGCCAGTGACATCACGCCAAGCTTGGACCAATGGACCACGAAATCCAGCTTCAGCCGTCAACAGCCCCACTGCCTTGGAGTGATCTGGACTGTGCGTTCGCGATCGTTTTGCATGATGAAATTGCATGATGTTCGAGGCTCTTGCCGTGTCACGACTCGCCAGCATGGCGTTGATGTGCAGGTACCGATACGTCACTCAATGGGGAGCTCGAAGGATCTCAGGGAGCTATGACCAGCTGTGCCGTTTGTGTAGCAATTGGCATTTGGTTTAGCGCTCACTCCCCCTCACGTGAACTACTGGAGTACGGCTGGAGGACGCGAAGGAGCGGGAAAATGTCAACGCTGTCTTTATTGCACTCGCGTGGTGAGTGCTGAACGTCAAATTGCAGACGCAAGGCACCACGACTCCAGTTTTCGCTGATCTCCCCACAAAGTACCTGCGCTACCCACACGTCTTTGCGGAACAGCAGGGAACCCCTATCCACCAGGATGCTTGTCCCAAGGAAAGCTTTCGGAGCCCTGACGTTCATCCTCTGCGTCGTGGGTCTATTCATCTTCTCCAATTCGATTGTGCAATGGTCCGTCTATCTGTTCGGAAGCCATGCTCCACTCGTACCGTACACTACGCACGTTGTTCTGTTCAAATTCAAGGAAACGGCTAGCGGCATTGCCATCAAGGAGGCACGAAACGCTCCAGAACACATTGTGCCCAGGCCTAACATGGTGCAGATCACATCGAAATTCTTTGGCATGAAGAAGGCGTGTATTCATCCAGAAACACGCAGGCCATATATTCTCTCCATTACTGGTGGGAAAGATACTTCCATAGAGGACCTGCAGGTACCCGAGACCCTGGATCCGCTGTCTGACAAGCTTCTGACATACGCCAACAGAATGGCATGAGCCACGCTTTTATCCTCAGATTCAATTCAAACGAAGAGCGGGACTACTACGTGAAGGAAGATCCAGCACATCAAGCATTCAAGGACACTGCTGCTGCAGTGGTTGAAAATACGATAGTTGTGGACTTCCAAGAGGGTGTATTTACTAACTCATGAATCGTGCGCGAAACACATGTACACAGCCAGTCCTAGATACCGCGACCTGGAGTTTGCGAAATACAGTATTATAGTTCAGTGTGTATCCTAACTTCACAATCTACCATTGAGGCATGGCACATGTATACAGCATGTTTTCGAACGTACTGTATATAGTCATTCACTCATAGCCATGCTGTCTACTAGACTTCACGGCAAACAACTCTACAAAGCCTTCCTCAACGCGCTCTTAAATGGAATGATCTGCACCTTACTCAAGTCCCACACGCCACCCTCAACATACACATCGCTCTTCAGCCTCTCCTCAACCTCCTCTCTCGTCTTGGCGCCAATCAGCATAGCGCTGCCCTTCATCTTCGGCGGTCCGGAGTCGCCCTCTTTGATCGGCTCTTCGAGCATAGCGCCTGATTCGTATTAGCATTCGCTGCGCAAGCTCATGACGCCCCGTCTCCCACGCCGGTCCTTCAGAAGACTGCAAGAGGGAACGAGGAGCTTAGTTTGTACGTACCGCCCCAAAGCCAGAAGCTATCGTCGTCCTTCTTCAACCCTCCCAAGTGGTCCTGCCTAACCGCAATGCGCTTCTGCAACGCGCCCTCGTGGTCAGGCACGATGACGAGCCACTCCTGCAGCGCGGCGCTTGAGGAAGCCATTGTTCTTATAATGCTCGATCTTGGAGCTGCGAATGTACGTGCGTAAATTAAAGTTGGTGTGGTGAAGGTACGAAGAGGGCGGAGGGCGAGCATATAGCTGTGTAGGAGCTTCGGATGGAAGAGCTATGATGAGCCGAGGCTGTCAGCTTATGCTTGAGGTTTGGGGTGTTTGACGTGTCCAGGTAACAGGTCAAGATCGTATTTGTACTTACGAGCTTGAACTGCAGCTAGGGACTTGCGAGGTGGGTCGTTTGTGGGTATTTATACACTTGTACTCGGGAAGGCGCGTGGGTGTACAGCTGTAGGGCGTCGCGGGGGTGTTTCGGAATAAGAACCGCGGGGTGACGGACGGCGGATCTCGATGCGCGAATCGGAGGGGCAGGAGGAAGACCATGAAGGATACCGTCGGCAACAGCAACATGGACGAGGAGACGTGGGTCGAGAGATACAAAGATCGTGATGTACACAATTAAGACTACAGAAACGACTATATCGCTATCCAAATTCATGAATCGTTCCACCTTGCGTTACCCATTGTTCGAATGATTGACCCCAATACCACCAACGCCGCAATAAATCAAGGACAGTCGCCCGCCTCACCGGTATCTAACACCATCTACAATCCCCAAACGTACAACTTGCTCGTCTAACCAGAGCACATGAGGCAGGATTCAGGGTTCTCTATCGAGCAGGCAAGAGCAGCTTCGGCATAGATGTCACCATCCCGCTCTTTGCTCTCGTCATCTGCATCTTCGGCCTGCTTATCTTTAGATGAAGAGTCTTCTGCAACAGGCTTGCTAGTGGAGTCGGCAGCGACAAGCTTGGGGCTGTCGCCTTCCTCAACGTCGGCCTTGAAGGGCTTGCTGGCCAGAGCATTCTCCACAGGCGGGAGCTTGTTCTCAGCAGCAGGTGGTGGAGTGGCTGATGGTGTTGGTACACCGTTCACCGCCTCTGAGACGCCGTTGGGGGTCTTGGTGGCATACATAGGCCTTGGAGCCGGGGTCGGAGAGGGCGAACCGACACCCGCCTGCTGGAAGCCTGGCTGGCGCCTCTTCGATGGGAGGGCGCGAGCGATGTTGGTGTCCTCAACCTTGAGAGCCTCTTGGTCGACAGTGAATTGAATGGGAGCCGAAGCAGCCATGGTTCGGAGATAGTACATGCCGGTCTTGAGACCGAGCTTCCATCCAGCGAAGTGCATGGAGGTGATCTTGCCCATGGTGGGCTCCTTCATATGGATGTTCAGTGACTGAGACTGGTCAATGAAGGCGCCACGGTCAGCGGCCATCTGAATGATGGTACGCTGCGAGATCTCCCAAACAGTCTTGTACAAAGTCTTGATCTCATCTGGGATGTTGGGGATGCGCTGGATAGAACCACCGTCGGCGATGATGCGGTTCTTCATGTTCTCGGTCCAAAGACCCATGTCGACAAGATCCTTGAGCAACCACGGGTTGACAACCTGGAATTCACCAGCGAGCACACGACGAGAGTAGATGTTCGATGTGTATGGCTCGAAGCACTCGTTGTTGCCAAGGATCTGGGAAGTGGAGGCAGTGGGCATAGGTGCAACAAGCAGAGAGTTACGGACACCGTGCTGCGCAATCTTCTCCTTCAGCGAAGCCCAGTCCCAGAGGTCGGTAGGAGTGACACCCCACATGTCATACTGGAGCTGACCCTGAGAAATGGGCGAGCCTTCGTATGTGGTGTAGGCTCCAAGCTCCTTGGCGATGTCGCAGGAAGAAGTCAAGGCAGCGTGATAGATGGTTTCGAAGATCTGAATGTTGAGCTTCTTGGCCTCAGGAGACTCAAAAGGCAAACGCAGAGCAAGGAAAGCATCGGCAAGACCCTGCACACCCAGGCCGATAGGCCTGTGACGGAAGTTGCTACGGCGTGCCTCCTCGACAGGGTAGTGGTTGACCTCAATGATCTTGTTGAGGTTGCGGGTGCAGACCTGTACGACCTCATGGAGCTTCTTGAAGTCGAACACACCCCGCTTGTAGTCAACAAACGAGGGTAGAGCAACAGAAGCCAAGTTGCAGACGGCAACCTCATCTGGGGCGGTGTACTCGATGATCTCAGTGCACAGGTTGGAGCTGCGAATAGTACCGAGGTTCTTCTGGTTGCTCTTCCTGTTGGCGGCATCCTTGTAAAGCATGAAGGGGTTGCCGGTCTCGGTCTGAGCCTCGAGGATGGCGTACCAGAGCTTCTGGGCACGCACCGTCTCGCGACCGCGACCCTCCTTCTCATACTTCTCGTACAGGGCAACGAATTCGTCACCGTAGACGTCGGCGAGGCCTGGGCACTCGTTGGGGCACATCAGTGTCCACTCGCCGTTCTCCTGGACACGCTGCATGAAGAGATCGGGGATCCACAGGGCGTAGAACAGATCGCGAGCACGAACCTCCTCCTTGCCGTGGTTCTTCCTCAAGTCGAGGAAGCCGAAGACGTCAGCGTGCCATGGCTCGAGGTAGATGGCGAACGCACCAGGGCGCTTATTGCCACCCTGGTCGACGTAGCGGGCGGTGTTGTTGTAGACACGGAGCATAGGAATAAGACCGTTCGATGTTCCGTTAGTTCCTCCGATATAGGAACCAGTGGCACGAATACGGTGCACGTTGAGACCAATACCGCCAGCAGTCTTGGAGATTAATGCGCAGGTTTTCAATGTGTCGTAGATACCGTCAATGCTGTCTTCCTTCATGTCGATGAGGAAGCAAGACGACATCTGTGGGGACGGTGTGCCGGCATTGAAGAGCGTCGGCGACGCGTGTGTGAAGTATTTTTGCGACATGTAGTCGTATGTCTCGATGGCCTTCTCAATGTCCTCCATGTGGATGCCAACAGCGACACGCATGAGCATGTGCTGCGGACGTTCGGCAACCTTTCCGTTGATGCGGAGAAGGTATGAGCGCTCCAGTGTCTTGAAGCCGAAGAACTGGTAGTTGAAGTCGCGATCGTAGACAATGGCGCTGTTGAGCTCATCGGCATGGTCCTGGATGATCTTGTAGACTCTGTCCGAGATCATGGGTTGACTCTTGCCGTTCTTGGGGTTGATGTATGTGTAGAGGTCGTGGACGACGGCAGAGAACTGCTTCTTTGTCTGCTTGTGGAGGTTGGAGACGGCGATACGCGCGGCAAGGATGGCGTAGTCGGGATGTGTGGTGGTCATGTATGCTGCTGTCTCGGCGGCCTATCGTCTGTCAGTGCTGAAGAGATGTGGACGCGTTCCAAGTGACGTACCAAGTCATCGAGCTGGATTGTGTTCACGCCCTGGTACACGCCAGAGATGACCTTCATTGTGATGGCAGCAGGGTCGACATGGTCGGGATCAAGCCCGTAACACAGCCTCGATACACGAGCTGTGATCTTGTCGAACTGCACGCGTTCTTTGCGTCCATCTGGTGCCCGACTGTCAGCCACGGTAACGGTATGCAGCAAGATGCAGGGATCTCAAAGGCGGTCGAGATGAAAGGAACGACTTGTACATACCTCGCTTGAAGACAAACATGTTGAAGACGCGAAGTTATTATGGGGTATATGGGTATAGAGAGGGGAGAGGGTGTGTGAAGAGAGGGAACAGTGCGGTGGGGTTGGAGGAGGTTTTAAGTGTTTGGCACGGCAACGCGTTCGCGTCTATGGCACGTTCACGCACGCGTCGTGTCTGCCGCAGATTTGTAACTAGCGCGTTGCATCGAGTTAAGTGCCTGCACCGGCCGCGGCCGGCGGAGATGATCTGATAAGATGTGATATGATCGAGGTCCAGGTTGAGCGGCCAATTTGGCGCCGAAGCCCCGAACTTTTCTGGTGCGCCATCAACCATCGAAGACCTCCAGGGTGTGTCGTGAGCCGCATCGAATTCCCCTCGTCTCTCTCTCGCACTTTCACGGCGCCAATCATATCTCACGATGGCGGGTGGACACATGAAATACCGCGCCCTCAGTCGGTCGTCGTCGCATCGACAGGCCCTCCTGCGCAACCTCGTCACATCGCTGTTCAAGCACGAATCGATAGCCACAACATGGCACAAGGCAAAGGAGGCGCAGCGCCTGGCAGAGAAGCTGGTCACACTGGGAAAGAAGAACACAGAGGCGTCGCGGCGGAGAGCGCACCAGATCTTCTATGTACGAGCATCCAGCGCCCCTGCGCCAACTCGGTATTGATTGTTGTAGGAACCAAATGATATGGTCCCCAAGCTTTTCGGCCCCATAAGAGAGCGCTACGCCGGCCGGCCTGGAGGCTACACACGTGTCCTCCGCATCGAACCCATGAAGGAAGACCAGGCCGAATCCGCGATTCTCGAACTCGTCGATGGACCCAAAGACATGCGCTTCGCCATGACAGCGAAGACGCTGGCGCGCCTGCCCCCCAACAAGCAACTCAACGATATGACAGCAAAGAACGTTAAGAGGGTCACACAATTCCGCGAGGACGGCATGAGCCAGCTGCAAGAGATGGTTCAGCAGATGCGCATTGAGAAGGAGAACGGCATCGACGACCGTGTGCTGCCTGCGCCCAGGAGGGTGTACCCAGAGGAGAGTATGAGGAGGGACATGCACTACCCAGAGGAGGTCGAGGATTGGAAACTCCCCAACCCTCTGCCCAAGAAGCAGGCCAAGAAGGAGGTCGAGGTCGTGGAACCAGAGGATGACTTTGTGGTCGCAGAGCGCAGTCTCGGAAAGGAGGTGAACGCCTAAGGCGGGTGTGTTATATCTGTACTATGCCAATGTTCACATACCACGTGCGAGGCTTCGCGTTGCGTTGCACACTTCACCAACGAACATTCCAATCTCACTTTCATGGCCACCGCGAAGACAACACTGGCAGATCTTTACAATGCTACGGAGAAGCACCTGGCAGACAAGGAATCACACTCATGATTCATAGAACCCACGAAGCAGTCGCGCCGACTCTATAGGGTGTAACGATGATCAGCCGGATCTCTTCGTTAGTGCTTTTGGTTCCAGCAATGTGTTTGGGATAGCGCTAGTCAGCGGTGCTCACCAACATGGCAGTCACGTCCACTCTCACCGTAGTTTTTGTATGAACTCACCTTGACTCCAGACATGGTCTACAAAGCAGACTTCGCCCTCACCCTCACCCTCACCCTCACTAGCTTCAGATATAGCCGCCCACCACACATCACCAAAGCTTATATCTAACCGTCAACACCATCTTCTACTGCTACCTTTGCAAGCACTGATTTAGCCCTGCCGTATCTCCGCCAATTTACAATGACGAAAAGCAACACCACACTAACTCGCAGTCTGCCCCGCATATCGTAAGTGATCGCTATACCTCGACCGGCTTGTCAAGAGGCAGGATTAACCTCTAGCAGTGCACAGAATGCTCAGTTCGCCACCGTTCTCGTCGGTTCGCACAAGAAACCTTTTTTCATCCATCAAGATCTCCTGACCTATCACTCGCATTTCTTCAAGGCGGCCTTGACAGGCAACTTTAGGGAGGCTGAAAACAAGACTGTTACCTTGCAAGAAGATGACCCGCTAATCTTCGAATTCTTCGCGCACTGGCTTTACCACAATGAACTTCCTGCAGAGCACAACACCTCCGTCGAGCTGCTCAACGATTGGGAGCATAACGACGACCACGGTGGTGCAAAAACAGGCAACTTGATCCACCTCTACATTTTCAGCGACCAGTATGGTGTGCCGGATCTGAAGTTTCTTGCCTTGGCGGAGCTCTTCCAGCACATGGAAGATACGGAGACTGGCCTTCCCAACCGCTCGCAGATCGTCCTTGCGTTCAACAGTCTGCCCGATGGGGCTGGTCTCTTACGTTACTTGATCGATTCGCACTGCCATTATTGTGGAAACGATTTTTGGATCAGTGAGAATGTACACGACTTCCCTTCGGCTTTCGTTATTGGCATTATAAGGCGCTACTCCCTGTACGCGCAAGGTGATCGATCTTTTTCTGATGAACTCAATTTGTGCGACTATCACGAGCACAAAGAAGACAAGGACAGAGCAGACTGTCTTTGGAAGCGTATCACAACGGGTTCACATTCGTACATGAGTTAGGTTAGTCGAAGGTACAAACGTGAAGAGGAGACGGGCCGAGTGCAGTTTCATATTATATCTCTCACGTCAATCCAATAACACTTTGGAACACACACTACAAAATCCGAACCTGCCATTCAATTGAAAAACACGTTTCACCGCACGTACAGCTCCCTTTGGCGACACAAAGCCCACGCAAGTGGAGGGTACCAGCAAGAAAAACCCCTCAGTCCAAGCTAAAAACTATAACAGCCCCATTCCCGCATCTGCTATCCTACAGCAGGTTCAAGAGTCGAACATACTACTCCTTAATGCCGGCCCGTTGGAATGCCCCAAAAACCACGTTGCCAAACACTCATCCAAATCCGGCGATGGAGTCGTTAAAGACTGGTGGATTGCAAGAGCTTTTAGAAACTCAAGTTTGATAGCTCAGTTTACATATCTAGGTTTCAGCGATTTGATATTGTATATTGATCTTCAATCTCAGCTCGTTCTACTCCTGCTCGCCGTTCTCGCTGCAGCCTCCAGCAATCCCGTCACCGTTGTGATCGTATACCCTCTTCTTCTCAGCTCAGGCAGCACTTTGCGTAACATAGGCACCGTCCACCCTCTCCTATCGTGACAGATGATGATACCGCCAGGCCGTGCCATACTCAGAATATGTCTTGCGTTCACCCCTGGATAAGGAATCTGCGGATCATGCGGGTAGATGCTGCCCAAAACCATCTGGTACCCCAACGCTTTGACCTGCGCGCGCATCCTCGTACTGAAGAAGCCCGACCCAGGGCGAAAGTATTTGGGTGGCCGCGGTAAATCAATATTTGCAAACGTGCTGTTAATTGAGCTCTCGACCTCCTTCATTTCAGCCTCCAGCTGCATCGGCATAAGAGAGCGACTTGGTTCATCGTGCATTGCGTGGTTGCCGAGTTCCATACCGCTCTTCGCCATTTCTTCCAGAATCCCTTCTCTTCCTTTGACTTGGCCGCCAATGACGAAAAATGTCGCCTTTGCGTCGTTCTCCTTCAACACTTCCAGGATTCCCCTCGTGAACTCTGATGGCGCATCGTCGATGGTCAATGCAATCACTTTCTCGGAAGTAGGCGCGTGCCACAACACATCCGGCCAGCGGCGCTGAAAATACCGTATCAAAGTGTTTGGCGGTTTATAGATACAGTAGAAGGGAAACGCGAAGGTGAAGATTGTTGCTATCAGGATGAACATTGCGAAGACACGCGAGCGGCGAGCGCGTCGTTGAAGCCTGGAGGGGAGGCGGAAGAGCCGACACACTGGGCGGTACATGGTGTGCCGCGGTGTAGAGATTGTGACCGGATGATCATGTTACGATTGTGGAGAGAAACATTCAGGATTCATATGTTGCTGTCTTGCTTGTTTGCTCGATGTGAGCGACGTGGATCAAAGGGGTTAGGGGTGCAGGGATCTTCAGCCAGCCGCGTCGACTAGCGTGAGTGGAGGCTCGCGGATTATTTCTGCAGCAGGCTGCATCATTCCAGTCTCTCACCTTTGCAACAGCATCAGCGTGCTCGGGCAGCACACGCTTCGTTCGTTATGATCTGGACGACGCGTGCGATGGAAGAGTCTCATCACCTCTGCATGCGAGCTGCTGGTCGCTGATTCCACTCTGTTCGAAGGTATACCTGGAAGAAAACCAGCCCTGTCTTTCAGACGGACGTGTCATCACAAATGTATACACAATACACAGGAACGAATTTGTCACGCTTGTTCGAAAAGTCCACCTTCGCTACAAGCCCTCTAAGAATATTCCAAGAACGACACCGTGAGCGTTTAATTGACCTGACTGCCTGTATTGTGGCTACTCGGGTCTCATTGCGCTCATACATATATGTGTTTATCACACGTGCGTTTGATCATTTGGAGGGAAAAGTAATCCAGAAAACACGGTGCCTCCAAACTGTCACGAATCGAGGTGAAGCTTCAGATTTGAGAAGTTTGTTTCGTAGCACAGCCATCGCTGAGTTTCGAATGTGCTTCTGGGTTGCTACCTCAAGCTGCTCGCTCGCGCTTTGACGACGTTCTACTTGCCATCCTTATGGCTTTCGTGTACTGTAGTGGATGGGAAGATGAGATGTTGATTCTGACATTCCTACGTTCCACATCCTTTGCAACGGCTCCAACGCTTCCGTGGCCCGCTCTCGGCCATGTTGAATTCATAAGGGTGATGGCACACCCATGACCATTCTGAACCGCGTACAATATGCAAACTTTCTTGCGTGTAGTAACGATGGTGATATGACAAGATATGGCCTGTAAGCATGGCACAGTACTTACCAATCCATAGCCAGTCCAAGGGTCGCTCTTAAGCCAAATACTTTTGGCGTGGCTCTGTGCGGAACAACAGAGTAATCCACTTTGAAGCTCGTGCACAACCGCCTCTTTGCAAGTTCATGTGAGTGCGGAAACGAAGTCGGAAAGTGGGTAAAGCTTTGTCACGTCAGCCCGTTGTACGGTTGCAGCCTACCGGACATAAGTGCGGACATGCCACTTCGGCCGCCCAAGGCACCGAGTCCGATCTGATAACCCTGGCTAAGGTCTCTTCCGACAATGCCGCCCGATCAGATAAGAGCCGGCATATGTACGTCTCCAACTGTATGTACAAAAGGTTCGCTCTTGCCCTCGTTGCTCTCGCACTTTCTGTATTTATCCATTTCAACAACCCCTCCATGCTCAGAGCCATAATGACCAAATCCACCCCAAAGAACGTCGTCGTTGTAGGCGGTTCGTACGTCGGACTCAGTCTCGCCGAATCGCTTGCCAAAACATCACAAGACCGCTTCCGCGTCTTGCTCGTCGAGAAAAACAGCCATTTCCAGCATCTCTTTGCGTTCCCGCGGTATGCACTTACAACGAAAGTGGACACACACAAAGCTTTTATTCCCTACCAGAAGAGCAGACTCGGGCAAGAAGGCCTGATCATCCAGGCAAAAGCGCTACAGCTGACGAAAGATGACATCGTGCTGGATAGAGAGGTGGAGATAGACGGAAAGAAGACGAACAGAGTTCCTTATGCGGCGCTGGCAATTACCACAGGGACCAAGTTAAGCCCGCCTAGTACGCTGCCCGGGAGCGAGAAACTAGACGGAACGACGTACTTGCGCAAACACGCGGCACAAGTCGAAGCCAGCAAGAAAATAGTCATCATAGGCGGCGGCGCAGTAGGCGTCCAGATGGCTACCGACATCAAGCAGCTCTTCCCGGACAAGAGCGTCACTCTAGTGCACTCCCGCGCAAACGTAATGAACAAATTCCACCCAGGCCTACACGCCATTGTACACCAGCGATTCTCCGAACTAGGCGTAGAAACCATACTGGGGAAACGCGTCAAGCTACCAGAAACCAGCTACCCAACCGACGGCACAGCCTTCGACGTCGAGCTCACCGACGGCACAAAAGTACCCGCGGATTTCGCAATCATATCGACGGGCCAAACACCGCAGTCCGACATACTGCGCGACCTGGCACCCGAAGTAATCGACGACCAGTCATTCATCAAAGTCAGAGACACGCTGCAAATCCAGCACGATTCGTACCCTAACATCTTCGCGCTCGGTGACATCGCCGCGACCAAGGCGCACAAAGCTGCGAGGCCGGCTATCGTGCAGGCTGAAGTTGTTGCGAGGAATATTCAGCGCCTGCTTTCTGGCGGCAGTGAAGAGCTGGAGAAGTACCAAGTTACTGATCCGGCGGCGATTCATTTGACGCTGGGTATTGAGAAGAGTGTCATCTTTAGGAATCCAACTCAAGATGGAAGTGAGGGTGGCGAGAAGCCTGTAATTATGCACAAGGACGATGGAAGGTTTGATATGGGTATTGATAGTGTTTGGGCAAGGAGGGGGGCGGACATCAGTCAGGCCATGTTGTGAAAAGAGGGGACACTATGAGGGGAGAAGGGTGATGATATCCAGTTACTGTTGCGTGGGCGTTATAGCTTTTTTTTAAATGGTCTCTACAGATCTATGACTTCAGTTCAATAGAAGCAGAAACACTCATCTTTTCCACTTCTTCCATGCTTTCACAAAACCTCCTACTTCATTGATCTGACTTCCCAACTCGGGTTCCGATTCATCACTGGCGCCTCCGATGGACTGCAAGTCAACAATCGGCACCATACTGGGTCTTCCATGCGCACACATGAACGGGAAGATACAGTCTGCTAGCTTGTTCAATAAGATCCTGCACTCTTTTAAGCTCAACTCGTCGTTGAACATAATAGCCGATCGACAGGCGCGAGAGTTGATCATATCGACAAGACCTAGCGGGCAAGTAGCTATCCTTGTGACCCAGCTTCTGTGCTGGTCACTGACCGCAGCTGGTGCAGGTGGTGGTGACTCGGCATACTTCCATACTGCAGACCGCAGGAAGGAGATCAGGAGTTGAGGATTGCCCTTGCAGCGCTCTACAATAACTGGTGGTAGGGTTGTGACGAGAAGTTTGAATGTTTCTTTTTCTGTTGTGCCAGATCTGCTACCAGAGGGCGCAGAGCTGCTGATGTCATACAATATGCCCCAAGCGGCGAAGCTCGCAGCATGTAGTCGAAAGTTGGTGTGCTCTTGTGGGGAGATCACGAATTGTAAAGGCTTTTCGAGGCTGACAAAAGCGACGGGGGAGCTAAGTCCAAGTTTTGATTGATAGCCTGAGCGCAAATCGTTGTTTCCTGGATTGCATAGGTCGGCTAGGAGTGATTCGACCCGTACGCGTTCATCTGCCGCATGTTGATCGATTAAAACCAACATCTCTATAGTCAATTGTGATTCGGAGCTTGTAGGCGAACCCATCATTTTTACTAAGAGAAACTTTTTGTCGACTTGTGAGATAACCTGAGCGCTGTGTAGCCCTTCTTTCGATAGCTTGGCTGAGCTTGACCCCGCCCCGGTGAAGGCCTTCTGCATACCAAAGTGAGAGCAGTGCAAGTGGCTGTGCTGTGTGTGTTGTGGTTGTCCTTGCTCTAGATCGTCTTGGAGCGACGCCCTCTGAATGCCTTTTTCGCTCGGCCTGAAAACAGGATTCTCCCAGCTCTGCAACAAGCCATCCAGCCATGGCGTTTTTATTGACTCAGCGGTTGCGGGTTTGGGTGCCATCCGAAGTGACATGCTTGTGCTTGCTTCGTTGGCCTTGAACATTCGAGCTGCAGAGTCGGTTTGAGGTCGTGATCGTTGAGGGGGCATCATGCAACCTGTACGAGCGTTGAGGAGATACGTTTTGCTCGTTGATGGATCAGTCCACACGACAGTCCCATCTGTGTCACAGGTTGTAGAAGCACCGTCATTTTCAGACTCGGGCTCGACTGCAATCGCTGACTCGCTTAAAGCACCTCTAGCAATGGGGGCGACGTTGAAAGCCGCATGCTGTTGTTGACTCTCGTCATGGAGCGGGTTCCTGTCTGTGTTCCTCGAAGTTAGGCCAGAAGGTGTTTTGGAAAAAAGGTCCGTTCTTGTCTTGCGCATGAGCGTTGTATTGTCGAAGAAGTTTGACTTCCCGCTCTTAATGCGCGACCATTCCGCAAAAGCTTGTTGACGCGGCTTTCCAGAATCACTTTCGAGAGGAGCCATCGCCAGTCTCTTCCTCTTGGCAATGTTTGCTGTCAGAGGTCTTATATTTGTTGTCCCGGCCGAGGATTTTGCCGGTGTACTCGTCAATGCTTCACGCTTGCTTGACAGTGTGCCTTCTTGCTTGTCTGATTCGCATGCTGTTCTGAACGCTTCTGACTTATGAGGAAGCTTCCTCGGGCGAAAGTGATGTACTGATAGCCATTGATTGATCATGACGTTCAAAATCTCTACTACTGCTTGCAGGTTGGTCTTGTCCTCGATAAAACGGTCTGCCGTCAAATCTGAGGTACGCCCGTCCTTCAACGAGACACTTAGGTGGAACATTGGGTACCTGTCCACGCCCTTGCGAGCCTTGAGTTGGCGATTGGTATAACCGTCGTTCTTGAAGCGCTTGTCCGATTGCCGACGAAGCTTTTCCTGATCATCCACATCGACGTCGTCTTCAAGGGCGCCGAAGCTAGACAGTGCAAACAGTCGATTGACCTGATCGTAAAGCTCGTTATGTCCACTGTCACTAGAGAGTGGTCGCAAGCCAAACGAAATGAATTGCACATGTCTGCTAGGTGAAGGTTCAAGCGAGATGGCTCCTTTGACTGATAGGGCTGCCGTTGAGGCGGACGCTGGCACCCATGATGCCCAATTATCAATGGAAATGTACCCGGCCTGCGTCATCATGTGGAGTAGCGACGAAAGATGTGCAGATCGTGGTCTGCCTACTGTGGTGTGACCATGTCCCGTCACGCCTGCATGCGATGTATTGAAGTTCACGATCGGTTTGTTGTCACCGTCCCGGATCTTGAGTGAGATTGGGCTTTGCCAGCTTAGGAGTAGTGCCACCGTATCTTTCTTCAAAGCTTCACGTAGTCGATGAAGCTCTGCTTTCTGGTCCATGACTATGGATCGTTGTTTCACACGCACCGGCATGTTTCCAAACAGATTCCGGACGACAATCCTTGTACCATGTTTGCCATGGACATGGTTATGCGCAGTAGTTGGAGTCTGCCTCTCTATGGCTCGAGAGTGGTGGAACGAGATGGAGTTGTGTGAGCGGTATGCGTGGTGGTGCGAGGTGATAGTCAGGAGAGACATTGCCGAGAGCGAGGCGAGAAAGGTGCCATGTTGACCGAAATGAGGTTCGTCTGATTGGTATTTGGAGGTGTCTGTGAATGTTGGTTGGTGTTTGATCTAAGGCGTGACGTGTAATTACATACAATACAGCTTCCCCAGTCCACCGTCTTCTCTGAACTCTGCAGGTGCTAGGCCCAGGCCATCATCCTCGACGGTACAACCACCGCGCGCAAAGTCCACTGTGACATGGATCTTGGCTGCCTTTGCGTCGAGGGCGTTCTTCAGCAGCTCTAGGACGACTCCAGTGAGCGACACAATGGCCGTGGAGGATTTGATCTGGGCAACGGCCTCATCAGGCAAGGGCCGAATCGACATGGTCATGTTCATCCGCCGCCCTCATGAACAAATGACGTACAGCCAGCCATGTTGAAGCTCTAGGAGATTGCGATGTCCCAAGCCAAGTGGGGACTGGCGATGGAAGTCAAGGCAAGCTGCGACCCACCGGGGCGTCGATGGCAGCTGCATCGTCATGGCTTGGCGCAGCGGGCCGCAGCTCCTCCTCGCTCAGGGTCCAGCCGGGGGAAATGCACGCAGCAGCCAATTGCTCCCTCGTGCGTGCTGCATCCAGCCAACGTTCCTACCAGACACATTCCTCTGTTTCAGAGCGCCCTATATCACAGCTTCACTTGCTGTCGAGTACCCGTCTCCCTTGTCCTTTGCCATTCTGTAGTGAAAGCAGCCACACACTGCCTCACCCTGCCTCACCCTGTATAGCGCGCGTGAGCAGAGCAACCAGCGCAGTGAGCAGTCACTTGGTCATTGTCATAGTCATTGCCCAGCCCTGCGCGCACTACACCACGTGGAACATCGCCGAGCGCCCAGCAACCAGAGCAGGCCACGCGCACCCCGGGCCTGTCCGTCCTGTCCGTCCTGTCCGTTTACACGGTACACAATCTTCAGTGTTCAGTGTTCAGTGTTCAGTGTTCAGTGTTCAGTGTTCCGTGTTCAGTCTTCACCCCCTCTGCTGTTCCTGGCGCTAGACGAGCATGGCCACTGCCGAAGCCGCGTCGAGACCCCATGGTACGTCTTTGTACAGGCTGCATGCTGCACAGCCTTTGCCGCTCCAAACATAGCTCACATTTGATTTCTTATCTTCTTGTTTTCTTGTCTACAACCCGTCTCCCGCCTGTCATTCGAACCCTACTAATGCGCGGTTTCAAAGACCGGCAGACGACCCGCAAGCGGCCCTTTGCGGGCTGGATGAGACGCCTTGCCAATCTCAAGCCCTCGTCTTCCGACCACCAGAATGGCGGTGGAAAAAAGAATGGCGGCGCTGCAAAGAAGGCGTCCGCAAACAACAACCCATACCCAGAGTCCGGCCGCATCAATCCGGATGCCCCGGCTCACCTCTCCTTTTCCACGCCCGACACACCGCACTCTCACGAGAGCTTTACCTCTGCCGAGCAAGCCGCAGCCGCACAGCAGCGCCAGCATGCGAAGAGCACGAGATCAAATGCGCCGACCGTCGCCACCATGCCCGAGACAGTGCATTCGACGCGATCAAAGGCAGAGACGGGGAATACCAACCAGAACGGCGGCAGCACCTTCTCGTCGCCCAATGGGTCAGAGCACTCCCTCACCACCACATTGACCACCATCCAGTCCAGCGCGCCCTCGCACATCTTGGGCGCAGGCCAGACGACACAGCCTGCAGCAGCGACGACGAGTGCCCCGCCTGTGCACTTCTCCCACCAGTTCCCCACCTCCCCTCCGCCTTTGGCCATCCCCCCTCATCTGGCCCCTCAGCAAGGTCCCCATTCCTACCATGTTGCCACAGCAAACAACGTGCTCTCTGACGACGCTTCCATCCTGACCCTCGCATCGTCATCGAAACGTCGCCGCCGAAACTCGCTCGACACGAATGCCTCGGTCCGTGCAATGGCACCCTCGTCGCATTACGGCGGTAGTCGAGAGTCGCTGCCACTCAGCGTTCTGTCTAGCAACGTGGACACTATATACTCAGCCTCTAACAGGCCCAACAACGTCAACGCTCTTTCCAGTGCCAACGCAGAGCGGGCGAGTGTATACTCTGTGTCTGGCGCAACAGCGCCAGTCCTAAGCAGCGAGCGCAACAGCTACTACGCAAACAAGCAGGCAGACGGGCTCAGTGTACGAAGCGGATTGCTAGGCCACGGCCGCACAGATAGTATCAGCAGCATCAGGGCCATGCACACCGCCAGCCCCCTAGCAAGCCCTCGCGATCCTCCTCCAGCCACAAAGCTAAGCAGACGAAGCTCTGAATGGATTCCAGACGCCAGAGAGGCGAGTGACGAAGACGAGGAAGAAATGCCAGCAGCACCCACCCTCAAAGAAGAGGAGGAAGAAAAGGATCCGGAGAGGCCGACTCGGTAGATGTTACTCGTCGGTCCGTGTGTGACACGCCGTTGCGAAGGACATGCGTGCGCGTGGAGGGTTTGGAGACAAGGTGCAGACTGGTGTTGAAGTTGCTAAATTGAATGCGGAGGCGTTGCGGTGGAATGCTGGCTCTCGATTATATACCCACGGCTTTTGAGGAAAGCCTACCAATATTACTGAGTTTCCCACAGTCGTATTGACCGACGTGCTCAACACGGAATCTACAAGTCGTACGCGACTCGCCATCGCGTGCTTTAAGCTGACAACGGGAAAGGGCGATCACCCAAAACCCGCAAACGATGACGTGCTCCCAACAATGATTACCCAGCGAACCATCACCAAGCAAGTCCTACTACATATCTTGTATCGGGCTTGCCAAGGTCACAGGCCATAGCAGGTTCAGGCTTTCCATCTGCAATGATCCACAAGAGGCTATCAGGACCGAATGGCGTACCACGAAGGATTGTTCAGGGTGGACATTTTCATACGGTATTGCTTGTATAATTACTTAGGCTTGCGCATCCTACGAAGGTCACTTTCTTGTACATGATCCAATATCTCGAAATCTTCACAATCCTCTAGCTGGTACCTTTACGATACCTGGACGACGACCCTGCGGCATGGTAGATCATTCACCAATTCACGAGCCAGCCATGAGCGACGAAGTGAGACCTGAGGGAGTGAAGCAGGCACAAGCAGCTACGATGCAGCTGGATGGGCAGGCGAAAACAACCCATGGCGCTGATGCGGCACTTCACTTGCTGAAAGAGACGGGAGGCCTTCGTCAGCCAATCGATAAAGAAGCAAGTAAACGTCTACTGCGCAAGATCGACCTGCACATCATGCCGCTGATCTGCGTCGTGTACTTCCTACAATACATTGACAAAACCGCCATCTCATACGCCTCTGTAACGGGTATCATCGAGAGCACAGGATTGCATGGCAATCAGTTCAATTGGGTGGCTTCGATCTTCTTCTTTGGGTAAGCTGAATGTCGTTATCTGCAAGCTGTGTCTGACTTCACGACAGCCAGCTTGCTTTCGAATTCCCTACCATTCGTCTCATACAGCTCTTTCCACTGGCGAAGTATGTGGCCGTCAATGTGACTGTTTGGGGCGTGGTACTTGCCTCCCTGGCAGCATGTAAATCCTATGCATCACTCCTGGCTTGCCGCTTTCTCCTCGGTGCTGCAGAAGCCGCGGTAGTACCTGCGTGGGTGATATTTACCTCGCAATGGTATACTCGCAATGAACAAGCTTTCCGCGTGGGCATCTGGTTCTCCGTCTGTGGCGCTGCACAGATGTTCGGTGGATACTTTGCTTACGGTGTCGCCAACCATGTCGGCGGTGACGCGAATGCCGCGCTCCGCGGCTGGCAGGTCATCTTCCTCTTCTTGGGCCTTCTCACTGCAGCTATCGGTATAAGCTTTTGGTTCATCATGCCCGACTCGCCCGAGTTTGCAGGGTTCTTGTCGCCCGAAGAAAAGAGTCTCCATATCGAACGCATCCGCGGAAATATCCAAGGCATCGGCAGCCGGACATTCAAGTGGGACCAGTTCTGGGAAGCCATCAAGGATCCAATGACATGGTTATACGCATTTTGGATCTTCGCTGCAAATATTCCGAATTCTATCGCGACCTCTTTCGGTAACATCCTTGTCAAAGGCATGGGCTACACATCGAAAGAGTCTCTGCTACTAGTCACGCCTCTCGGTGCTTACGAGATCGTTGTCCTTGTCGGTCTGACATTCGCTGCTATGAAGACCGAACAACGCCTGTATGCCTGCATCGCTGGCCACATTCCTGCCATCATCGGCGCAATTCTCATGGCAACCACAAACAAGGTCCCCGCCCTCATCGGCTACTACTTTTCAGGTGGCATCCCAATCGGCTGGACGACAATCCTTGGACTCCAAGCTTCCAACGTCGCAGGCTCGACAAAGAAAGTCACAGTCAGCGTCATTGGTACAATCGCGTACACTATCGGCAACATCATCTCGCCGCAGACATTCCAGAGCAAAGACGCGCCACGGTATCTCCCAGCGAAGATCAGTATCGTTATTCTCTACGTGCTGATCACGCTTGATCTCGTGCTCATCAGGTGGCTGTTCGTTAGGAGGAACAAGCAAAGGGACGAGGAGAAGAGAGTAAAGAGCGGCGAATGGAAGGTGGAGGAAAACCACGAGTTTCTGGACCAGACAGATTTGGACAACAGGGAGTTCAGATACGTGCTATAGATGTGAGGGAATGCGCTTTTTATGAATTCAACCTCGAGATAGTCAACGCTTAACAACAAGAATCACATTAAAACAAAATCTTGTCCATAAGCCTCAAAGTCAACAACCTGAAGCATTTCACCGTCATCGAAAGTCACAACCCCTAAACTCTGCAGATGTCGTGCACGGTAATCATCCTCATTCGGCCGAAAGCTCAGAGGCGCAGATGCATAGCAGGGTTCAAATCCTCCTGGTAGGATGAGACGGCTTTAGTGTTTGAAGCTGCGCCACGAATGCGCCATCTTGCGAGAGAGACGGACTGTCATGAAACCGGTGCTTGAAAACGGAGCTTGGAGGGTGGCACGGATGTGAGCCGAACGGTAGCTGGCTGAGTGGTTGACTGTAGCTGCAGTAATATGCAGTGTAAAGACGGTCTGTGAAGCTTTGGATTCTGTGTTCTGCGAGTGTGGGGTTCTAGTCGACGTCATGTTCTTGAGGTCCTCGTTATCTGGTTTCTACTCGGACTTGGTTGTTGTCAACACTAACGTCAAGTGCGATCATGAGGTCGACTTGTCCATACAGTCTAGCAGCATCTTCGGTTACACAAGGTCGTGGCTGACCTGTAAGGATCGACTAGACTTATGCTCTGCATGAATACACAGCCGCCCATCACCTGTTCGTGGCTTCATACCAAACATACAGCGTACCCAACCTCCCGCCTTCCAAGCCCAAGGAACGTCTTTCTGACAACGCGCGCTTCCTTTAGACATGGATTCGTCATGGCTGAATTATGCTTAAGCGCTGTTCGTATGCGCAGGCAGTGCGATACAGCCTCGCCATGCAGGGCTGAAACAAGGCAGTGTAGATATCGGGAACATGATAGCGCTTAGCACAAAGGAACAGACGCGCAATTGGACGGCAGCTCAAACTCGCGATAACGCAAGAAGTACTTCGAAAGCGCTGGAGATGGAGTATTTGAACACGCCCTCGCCTGTTGTTGATCTGGCGTTTGTGTCTCTTTCTGAGTCTGGTTTCACACTCTTCATTTCTACCGGTATGATTGAGCAACGAGTCGCGAGGGGTACAGTGCGCTGGCCGTCTGTGTCTGAGATGTGCGTTACGAAGAGCGTGCTCTGGTGGGGTTGGGAGGCTTTGAGCACCCCGAGAATTGCTGGAGCGTATCCATATCCTGCTTTGATGCCACCGGAAGACTTCTCAACTGTCAACGTACGTTTTTGTGGCGACTGGGCTTCTTGCTACGTGGTTGCGAGCTGATGTATTGTAGTGGACGACGAGTGTAGTAGCTGTTCATGTCTCGAGCGAGGTCGATGAGATCGCAGCTTCATTGCGGCACACGCTGCTGTTTTTGACGCTTGTGGCAGCTGCTGGAGCGTACGTTATCCGCTTCTTGAGGAAGAGAGCTCTTGCTTGTGAAAAGACTGTAGCAATAGTTTCAGAGCTCAAGGATTCGATGGAAGGTACAGCGGAGAAAACACCTGAAGACGAAGTACCTCCGGGGCAACAAGATGAGACCGGGCTTCAGCTAGTATTGTCTGAGAAGGAAATACTTGCTGTTTCTACGATCACAGAGATCATTGGCCTGACGTCTGCGGAGCCTTGCTCTGTGGCAAAGGCATTTTCGTTGATTCGAGCGACAAGCATGGTGGACACAGCTTCAAGAGATAGGCGGGTCGACAACAAGACACCGACCAACTTGACCCTATCAGAAGTCTCAATCACCATCGATATCCCACCATCGCCGCTGCAGCAGTCCGACGATGCCGCTATCATCCGCCTCTCGGAGCTTTTGGAAAAATGGTAAGTATGCCGTGAAAAAAGATTACGAACATCAAGTCTCGTTCGAGAAAGAGACGGGCGAATTTCAAGATCACAGGACTACATCCAGCAATGGAATCTGACTGCGTCGGTCGTGTCAGCAAGTACATGCAAGGGAAGCATCTCTGCAGATTCGGCCGTAAGCGGACCACGTACGAAGTTTGAACGAGCCAGGTGATCTTTCACAACTTTGTCAGCAAGAACTCCCGGGTCGGTCATTTGTGAACATGGTAGCTGCGCTGTGTGGTATCGACAAGCGGAAGATTGGCTCTGCAACATCGTACAATCAGTATGCTTCTCCTGAATGCATCGGTGACATGAGTTTTGCGACCGAAGTCAAGTCGTAATTACACCGACTGTGCTTGGCTACAGAAGACAAGTCATGGACGAAATCTCCTGAGTTTGGCGACATGAGAAACAAGGCGGAAGAACTGAAGGTTGCGAGGGCTTATTTGTTTTTGCATACGTTGGTTGATGCCGGTGTCCCAAGGCGAAATGGCCAGTGGCGGTGGCATTCAGGGGAGGCAATAAAGATACCGGATCGGCGTTGGCGTTATGTTGCACAGTAGGCTTTAATCAGGTGTTCTTCGAATATGTCTTCGCCAACTCATTAGCAATTCCTGATGAACGGCAATCGACCGTTATGGCTCTCGCGGGTAGCACTTCCGGTTCATGCGTTGTGTTCGTGCGTTGTGCCAGAGCGTAGGATGGCCCCGGGACCTGGCAGTTTCTTGGCAATACCGTAGCCCCGCTTTCCTCTCACAGCCACAGCCCATCATGACGTCCAACTCTCCAGTCCAGTCCGCACTTCGCCCAAGCTTTGCCATTAGACAACCTTGGTTGCATCAGCCCCTTCTTCTCATGATGAGCAAAGGATCCTCGGTGGAGAGTCTCCGATTTCCGTGTCCATCAGCCTTGATGAACAGAACGTGGCTGGGCCGCCACACTAATCGACACCGTCGAGTAAGCGGCGCACCCCGATCAAGTCAAGCTCAAGCCTCATAGAGCCTTCACCGTATCCAATCGTCCGAGAGCGAATCCGCTATTCAATTTAAGCATGGCGCCGGACGGCAAATCGCAAAAAGCGGATGGACAAGTGCAGCGCCTAGACACGACAAGCTTCGCCGTCCGTGACCACGAGCCCAGGAAGGCTGGTAAGCAGGGAAATGGTCCCGTCGTGAGCGCATTCGTACTTGAGGGTCTCTAGTCCCATGTCCCTGTCCCCGGTCCTTTCCTGCCTTTGTATTATCTCGATCACTGCTACACCTGCAGTGCGACAGGACCTAAGTCGCCATGCAATACCGAAAGCCACTCACACTGGCGCTTGTGCCGTCCATACTCTTCTTTCTGCTGTCCTTGGTCTCAGTGGCCCTGACGACACACTATTGGATCATAGGCGATTGGATCACCCCGAGAGGTGTAAAAGTGCAAACCGGTACCTTCAACGACCGCACACAATCATACACGATCGACGAGACCATAGTTTACTTCACGTCAAACGATACCGATGCGACGATTGTTTCCGGGTGCCTGTGCCTGACCGCCGGCGTTGTGTCGCTCATCGCATGGGCGCAACTACGAAAGCCAGACATGGACACGCAGTTTGCGACTGTACGTGCAACAGCAGGTTCCAATAAAAATGCCGAAATCTCACGCTAAAACTCGATAGAACAAACGCCGCTTCTGGATACTTGCTGTGGTCCTGACATCTCTTGTTGGTGCTGTCACTGCGCTTGTCTCCATCATTCTCCATTACACCAACAAGGGTGATGACGCATTTGGCTGTAGATCTGAGACCCTCCAAATGGCTGGAAAATTCAACACGAACAAATATTGCACAAGAGAAGCGGCTGCATGCAACTTCCTTCCAAAGTACCTATCAAAAGGAGACAAAAGTAGCGCTGCGCTGGGTTGTACTGAGGCAGTGAGTTGTCTCCGTTTGTTTCAAAGCTTCCACTGACTGGCCCTAGGTGACCGTGAAATGGCTGCAGATTGCTTTGATCTTCCTGGCGCTTCTCGTCCTCAGCCTCTTCGCCATGCAAGCACGGATACGAAGAAAGACCCGACCGATGCGCATGGCCGCAGCCGAGAAAGAACCTATGCCAGTGGACTCCAACCAAGGTTTCCAATCCAACGAGCGGTTCTAAATTCATTGCTTGAAGACTCCCGAACGACGTTAACGACTCACGATGCCTTACGAACACGACACCACCTAGCATAATTGGCGTTCATCTTTACTTTCATACATAACCAGACTCAGATGATTACGACGAATTGTAAGACTCCCTGAAAATGCATGAACAGGACGGCCGCATACTGCATCATTGTACGGCGTACGCCGAGGTGGTGTTTTTGGAGCCTTGGATAACTCCCAGCCCAGACTATGGTCTACACGAACGTAGATGCTTAATATAATATTATTGTCACCTTGACTCGCATCTCTCATTCACCACCAAGCCTGCCAGCTTTTTTGACTTTTGGCCTCCCCATAAGCGCAACAGAACGTACGGCTAGTCGGCATAACGCACGGAGGCCTGATGACCTCACAAAGTCACGAAACATGCCAAAAGCCTGATTCGCCTCCAGCCTCCCCACACTTTGGCCCCAGATCTGCGCCTCAGCCGCAGCCGTCCTGCCACTGCTGCACCATTACAGCTAGCGGCTGAACTACCAGCCTCAAAACCAAGCGTCGCTACCACACAGATCTTGAGTCGATGCTTTCTCTATTTCCTTGTCATGATGGCAAATCTTGGATAGGCATAGTTTCCATTGGTATTGCAGTTTTGTTTCAAACATTTCATCACAAAGCTCCGACTGCACGGTGTTTCGACATGCCAGACACATCTCACATCCCACCCAAATACCTGCCCTTTGACTCGGGCCAGTTTGAGACAGACGATCAAACCACAATCAACACACTGTACTGTGTATAAGGAGCGGATATGACTGATAGATGCAATGGCTATGGTTATTGATGCAAAAGCACAATGCTGGAGCTAGGGTATCTGGAACTACAAAGAAATGACAGAGACAAAGGAGTCTGACAGGCTACAAAATACAGATTTGCCAGGTCTATGAGCTCGTTGTCACAGTATCGCCATCACAGCATTATTGGTACTTCATACTATCACTAACTCCAACACTACAAACTTCACTGCAGCCCTTGAAGCACAAGTGCGTGAAAGAAGAAGATTTACATAATCTCTCAATACGCAGTCTCAATAACTCGACCCTAGCAGGTCACTCTGCACTATGCCAGGATCTCCCACCATGAGCTCCAGGCCTCTGGCCTCACTACTGCCTTCCCTGAGAGACATAACTCTTGCAGACATCCACCACCACTTTGAATCTCACGCGCTGACATCAGCCCAACTAGTCCGCTCATATCTCTCCCGTATTGCCGAAATCGACCAGGAGTTCAATTCTGTGATACAAACTAACCCTGACGCGCTCACTATCGCACAAACTCGAGACATCGAGCGCGCCCTTGGCCTTCGCAGCTCCATCTTGCACGGCATTCCCATTCTACTGAAAGACAACATCCCCACACTAGACGACACAGAGACAACGTGCGGTTCTCTTGCCCTCGTTGGCGCCAAGCCAGCGCGTGAAGCAACTGTCGTCACAGCGCTGAGGAACGCCGGCGCAGTAGTTCTGGGCAAGGCGAATATCGCAGAGTGGGTAGGTTTCCGGTCTACAAGTGGATGTTCAGGGTGGTCTGCTCGAGGTGGGCAAACCTACGGGCCTTTCGTGAAGGGCTCGAAAGCGAGTGGAAGTTCTTCAGGAAGTGCGGTTGCGACGGCGTTGGGGCTGTGTTTTGCCGCAATCGGAACCGAGGTATGCTTTTGTACAGACGGGGTTTGAAGAGGCTCTGGGTGGCTAACGATATTGTAGACCTGTTTCTCGATCGTAAGTCCAGCGGAAAAGAGCGGAATCGTCGGCTACAAATCAACGAAAGACCTCATACCCTCAGAAGGCATCATTCACGCAAGCAAAAGACAGGATACGGTTGGTGTGCTAACAAGGACTGTCGAAGATGCTATGCTAATCACCTATACACTCGTTCTGGAGTCAATTGGCTACAACTCCTTACGATCCCTGCCAGAAAACATCAACCCTACGGAGTTCATGGACAGTCTCCTAGCGGCATGTTACTCTGAAAAGGCGAGCTTGCCCGGCGTCCGGATCGGCATACCCTTGGGTTTGACTGAGCTCAAAAACACCCCTGAATGCAAGTTGAAGGCTTTCGAAGAAACCTTGTTCCGGCTCGAAGCGAGGACAGGCGCTGAAATTGTGAGCGACGTTGAGATCGAAGGCGTGCGTGAGTATGAAGGCTTGTCGCAAGAGGAGAAGCAGATCGTACTAGACACAGATATGAAGATCGCTATTGAGGCTTACCTGGGAAGCTTAGAGACCAACCCTAAGGACATTAACAATCTTCAAGATCTTATCAGCTTCACCAAAACTTGTACAGGTGAAGAGTACCCGGCTCGGAACGTATCAGGCCTTGAGCGGGCAGAAGCAACAGACCCAAACAGCACGTTGTACACAGAAATGCTGGATAGGGACAAGTACTTTGCCGATTGTTTAGAGAAAACTCTCGATCGATATGGCTGTGATGTACTGATGGTACCAGCACTATCTGTCACGTTACAGTCTTTTGCAGCAAAAGCTGGATCACCTGTCCTGAGTGTCCCTATGGGCTGTTACCCAAAAGGTACGCCCGTTCAAACCGACTCAAAAAATGGACTGATTGTAGCCGCGCCAGGTATCCCGTAAGTTTAGCGCTGGAAGTATTAAAGTGATGTGTATTGACCCTGGAATAGGTTCTCGATATTCATATTTGGAAGGGCTTACGATGATGCGAGTGTACTCAAAGTAGGATATGCCATTGAGAGATTGATGGGAATAGGGAGGCAGTTGCAGCCGTATATACTGCCTAAAACCGAACTGGTTGACACGTTGGATTGTTCATCATCTCTCGATTTGTCGAGCTCTTAAATCTGCCAGGGTATAAGTAAGAATTGAAGGAATTGATAACATAATGGATTCGCAAATGTACTTCTCGGTTGTTTCCGCCGACAGACAGACTTATAGACGGCTTAGTATTTGTTATGCAATAGCTTTCCTCCCAGGTCAGGTCAGGCCAGATAAAAGCCTTCAGTCGATCTCGATGTAGGTTTTCGTTTTCGTGGTCTCCACTTCGTCTTCACTCGGAAAGCTCCACTCGCTCGACTGCGTGTATGTGTCGTCTCCGTCCACTCTGCTTTCTTTCTCATCGTTTCGGTGCCGCTTGGCCTGTCGAGTGTTGCCTTCAGTGGTATCGTTCATGTAGAGCTCACCATATTTCAAGGCTCCAGTAGGTGGCGTGGCATGCTTTCGCTTCACTGTCGCAGGTTTGGTGGCAGTCCCCGATTGTTCTGAATCCTTAAGCTTGTACGATTCCTTGGAAGTATTCTGGGTCAAAGCGCCGCTCGCGTCGGAGTTACTATATCTGATCTGAATTCGCTCCACGATTTGAACCTCGTTGGATCGATGTCCGTTCTGAGCGATGTTGGCAGTGGCGAACGCCCAACGCTGAAGATCGTCGATGGAACGCGCCGCTCCCGCGGGTGCGATTTGATCATCGGCTCGGTCGTTCATGGCTTGCCAGTTCTTGGGACGATATTTTTTGTCCGGTTTGGCGCGAAATCGGTCCTTCATATTGTCAGAGGACAACCGTGGTCGATGTCGAGATTGAAATCCAATGGTAGGGAGAGTGAACTGTTAGAGAGACAAGAGCGAGGACAAAGAAAAAGGAATAGCTGCGCGCCAAGACACAAGAAGCGTTTTGAAAGAAAAAATGCTTTTGCGAAGGCGTGGTGAAAGTCAAGTGAAAGAAAAGTAGATGGGACAAATGATCGACGTGATGGAAACTGCGACAGGAGCTTTACTCAAACATTCTTAAGAGCCTTCCTTTAGCCATGACATGTTCACATAACTTACGAACACCCGAAAACTAATTGCATCGCTTGATACAATCTCACAATTTGTAGGGCTAGTACCGTACGCATAAATCCTGGGCGTTGCTGGACTTTCAGTATGTAGCACAGGCCACTAGCCACAATCGAGCCGTTGCGAATTGGGATCAGCACACCTTCTTTCAACGTCACTTCTTCTAGGGTCCGTCTTCTCAGTGTTCTTATCGGCATCTTGTCATTGGAAGCCTGATGACGACAACGCTGTGCCGCCAGACAAGCCGATCGTCCCAGCAGCTTGGGTGCGCAGCTGCACTTCCGGCTAATTATCATCGCGCCAATGGACAGACACAAGCAGATTTCTGCCTTCATTTACTGTTCGATCAACTTAATATGATCTAAATCTCAAGAAATTTACAAGCTGGACAGCATAGACCTCAATATCTATGGGAGGGCTGTTAGCGTTGCAGCTAGATTAGGTTGGTGGAAGGAGGATCTCCACAAATGGAAGGTCAACTTCACCAACATCAGCTTTTAGTCGGGCCGATCCACCAGACGCCGCACCCGCGCATAGGAAGCCTGCACGTCAAATCATACGTTACATACGCGTGTTGACGAACATTTTAGTGTCGCAGATGGGAATCCTTGGTCTGCTTTTGTAGACCTTGCTATTGGTCTGACGGATCGAGAATGCAACACCTCAAGGGCTGTGGACGCCTGTCCACGCCTCTCGATCGCATTGCTACCGGTATGCTGGAAGATCTGAGCATACAAAAATCTGTCGAAAGAAGCAGCAGTTGACAGCGCATTTCGGCCTCTCCTCACACGTTAGTTGCAACGTCGATATGGCTTCGTCGAGCGCATCTACCAACACCAGTACCCATGGCGACTCTACAGCAGATGCGGCTAGCAACTCCGAGCCGTCACTCGAGATAGACGTACGGTCGAGGCCCATTGCTTGACAGAAATCAGACCATGTACTGACACATGCCAGTCTGCAAGTAACGAGAGCGATTCTGCCTATGGAGGAGGGCAATCCACGTACGCGCAACATCATGTTCATAGTCACTGCAGCTCTCGCTGACACTACGAAGGTACACCATGTCAGCAAGCTCATCTGTTTTCAATTTTCGTTATGAGAATGGAAGGAGATATCATGGATACGCGGAAGGCCAATATCTAGTACCAAACGACGATGTATGTCTCGCTGACGGTTTTGCTGCGGACATGAGTCGCTAACATCAGCCGTTGCAGGTAGAAATGGACAGACTCGATCTCCAGCACCACGCCTTCCGTCTCACACTTGATGGACAGCTTTATCGAGCACCCATCCCCAAAGACGTTCAACGAGTGCTAGATTTGGGATGCGGAACCGGAATCTGGTCGATTGAGTTTGCTGATGAACATCCGTCTGCTCAAGTATTAGGGACCGACCTAAGTCCCATCCAACCTGAGCAAGTCCCACCGAACTGCGAGTTTCTCATTGACGATTGCACAAAAGACTGGATATTCCACTACCAATTCGACTTCATCCACACGCGGGCCATGGTGGCAGCCATCAAAGACTGGGGCCGCCTCTTTGAGCAAGCATACGAGAATCTCAAGCTTGGTGGCTACGTTGAATGTCAAGAGCTGGCGTTCCCCATCAGATGCATGGACCCCGGCGTCACAGCCGAGAACTCTCCTCTTATGAGATGGTCAGACCTCTTCTTTGAAGCAGCGGACAAGACAGGGTTAGACGCTACCGGCCCTCGTCACCTCGCCCCCAAACTTCGCGATGCGGGCTTTGTCGGTATCAACCTCAAGACCTACAAGTGGCCGCTCGGCAAATGGGCCAAAGGTGCGAAATTCAAGCTCCTCGGCCGCTTTGTGTACGAAGACTTATGGGATGCGCTTCCAAGTCTGTCTCTTGGCTTGTTCACCAGAGTACTGCAATGGTCGCGAGAGGAGGTCGAGGTATTCCTGGCTGAGTGTAGGCAGGAGTCGAAGAGAAAAGATCGACACTACTACGCAGAAGTGTATGCCAAGCCCATTTTAAACTCATGGAACGACCTGCTGATGCGAACAGTCTCTTTTGGCATGCACAAAAGCCCAAAAATACCACCAAATCACATCCTGGAAACGACCACATACAGGACGAGGAGCTGCTTGAGTCTGATGAAGAAGCCGAAACAGAGCAGGCGGCTGCACTGACGTGACAACATCCTCTTAAAGCCAATAATGCATTTGTGATCTATCAATTGAGCTATTTAAAATCACCCCTGGAATGTTTGAAATTGCTACCGATTCTGTACTTTAAAGATACGTTATTACACATTACTCGTCATCCAAGCCACCTACAATGCTGCCCAGACGTCACTATCGTAGCGACTTCCTGTTCTTGTGATCGACAATACCCTCTCGTGTTCAGCGACCTCTTGTTCTTTAAACTTTGAGATAAGATCCATGGTACTGCGTCGCACACTGACCAGGCTCCTTTTTTCCGCACAGTCATCGTCCTCGCCCACCAGCTTGAAGCTAGGGCGTGCGCTCCCCCGACTAACCACACTAGTGCGGCTCACTCGGCTGGCGTTGCGTGAATGTTTCGCCAGGCGTGCCGGCATAGTTTGCGAATACCTGGATGGATGTCTGCGATCAGAAGAGACTCGAGCCGGTCTGCCGAAATCTTCAAGGCCAAAATCAATTTCAGCGCTGGCACGAGGAAACGACCTGACACAATCGTCGTAGTATACCGACCAGACGCGGGCATTGTCTTTCGCATGCATGTCTTCGTCAGTGCCATCATGGAAGGCCAGCTCGTTCAGATTCGGCGCCGATGAGTTTCGTCGAGGACGTAGTGTGACCATCGAATCATGTGTCTGCGATTTTCCGACCTCGTTACTATCACTTGCACGGCGTCGTGCCATAGAATCTTCAGGCCGGTGACTTCGATCATCGTTGCCGTCGACGGAGGTGCCTTGTTTCCATACTTCTGGAAGGATCTCGAGCTCCGGGAACTCTAACACACCCCCAGCTGCAATGGAGCTGCGGTGGTTACGCCCATGCTTTCTGAATTCGGTAGAGGAACTTTTAAAAATCTTTGAGTAGTTCTTCAGAAACGTCTTGCTGAAAGTCATAGAGTTGCTTTTTGCCATGCGGGTGCTTCCAGATTTCTTCTTCTTCTTCCTTTCACCCGGTAAGAGTGGCATGGAAGGCACGCGTTCTGCAGGATCAATGAGATCGTCGTATACGTCTCGAGTGGAGGCAAATTTGATGGCAGCTTCGAGTGCAAAGTCACGACTTTCCACACGATCGGCCTTGCCGGCAGAGTTGGTTCGCTCAGTACGAGTATGCGAAGGATAGCGACCCCAGGCCCCGACAATATCAGGGCTATCACCTTGTTGTTCGAACGCGATTGAAACTTCTCGACCAAAAGACCTCTCACCCGCACTCGCCAGAGCACTGCGTCTTAATGCGAATCGTGAAGTAGCAGGTTCCTCGAGCTCAGGGGCTTGTAGCGCAAACGAGGGAGCGAAAGATGGGGTGAACAAACTCCCAGATGCATTTGGGGCTTCCGGCGTCAAAGGTGAACCGGCCTCATTAGCGCTGTGGCGAGTCACTGTGCTTCCACTGCGCTCTCGAAAAGGACTGGCGTGTGCGGCAAGATCGCGATTCGCCGGTAGAAACAAGCATGCCTTCTCTTCTTGATGAGCTTTCAGTGCTTGGTTCCAGACATGGTCAGCCCCCTTGTCTTTCCCCAGAGCATCTTGTTCAGTTTGGAGACTCATCATGGATTGCGATTGTCGCCGTTCTCGAGTGGCAGGAACGTCCAATGAGTCGAACACGCCATCACCTGTCCGAATAGGGGACTCGAGCTTCAGGGATGCTTCACTTTGACTTCGTGCGCTGAGACGCTTTGGGTTCAAAAATTTCATAATCGACTCTGACGGAGTTGTCCTCTTCCGCGGAGGAGAGGGGCTGAACTCTTCGCGAAACTTCGACTTTTTTGTATCAGCAACACTGTTCTTTCGCGCTAGCGAGACAGGCGTAGCAAGCAACGAGCTTGTTGCGGGCACTTCGTATGTAGCTCTGAGATTTGAAGAGCCATAACGCTGCAAGGCTCGAGGAGTATTCTCATTATCAGTCGGGAAGGAGTTGGTCCGTCTAGCCTGTGGAGAATGAACCGATGTACCGCTAAAGTTGTCGTGGCCTGTGCCCGTCCTCCCCAGGCTAGTCAAAGAGGCGACCAAACTGTCAGGAGGGCTCTGTGGTCTACTTGAATAGACGGAGGATGCCACATCAGCCCATATATCGTGGTCTATAGGCAGGACCCTACCCCACTTGGGAGGCACCTTCGAGCTAGCAAACCCTGAGCTGGATGTTTGTCGTTCTTGTCGAGTCAACTGCATGCTTGAACGAGAGATTCTACTCTGATCTGAAATCGTTCGGTCACGGAAAGGTCGTGGAGGAGATGGAAGCTCTGGAGCATCAGTAGGCTGCTCCCAAGACAGCAACGAGCCCGAGCGCAAATGATGCGAAATGCGCATGCTGTACAAATGTACTGAGTGGCGTGGGTTAACTTGTTCCTCACCCTCGTCCGCGCGGGATGGTTCTTCCTTTGCAGACTGCGAGCTCTCCTGAACGGCGCCTCGAATGGAGGCAGAAGGGCGCGGACTAGCGACAGAAGTCGGTTGCTGTATGCGGATCTCGACCGGTCGAACGGTTTCTCCTGACACTTTGCCTGAAGCTCTTCGTGAACAGGTACTGTTGCTAGACCAAGGCTCCTGACTTGTATGTGGTGCTGCCTCCACAACATGATCGGAAGGCAGCTGTGTCTGCGAGCTTTGTAGACTGACACGACGTGGTGGTGCCGGAAGTTGCGATAGGCGAAGGCTTTCGTTGATTGACTCAGCCCAGGGCACTCCGTTCTGGTCGTAG
Source organism: Ascochyta pisi (assembly GCA_039634435.1). Lineage (NCBI taxonomy): Eukaryota > Fungi > Ascomycota > Dothideomycetes > Pleosporales > Didymellaceae > Ascochyta > Ascochyta pisi. Next base: position 368,926 of record CP113326.1, on the reverse strand, counting down.
CTAGTGAGACTAGGGAGTCGCAATGGTGACAGTGGTGACAATGGTGACACTTGAGGATGACCCATTGACGTAGCAGACTGCGAGCGTCTGAACGCACGGTTTCTCTCATCTGAGACATCTACCCGCAGATTCGGTGTGCTAAAGACTTGACTGACGCGGGTAGTCAGTGAGACAGCTGGAGGTTTCTGGATTTGGTAAGGCTGTAGGTCATGCTTGCAGGCAGTTTTGGTGCGACTCTTCGTAGATGACCCTGGCGTTGCTTTGCTGCGAACGTCAACGATGTCATACATATTTTAGAGAATGTTAAGCTCACCTGCCGGTGGAAGGCGACCAATTCACGCTGTGAATGCTCGCTCTCTTGCTAGGTGTCTTCTTTCCGAGGTTCCTTGCAAAATCGTCAAGCATCTCAGCATCGGAGTCGTACCCACCCTCATCTGGCTTCTTGTCGCTCAGCAAGTCCTTGCGTAGGTCATCTTTTGTAATCTTTAACTGCTGCTTCGTCTCGTCTTTCGACACCCTGACAACGGTGTCCTGGTCTCTGGTTGTGACCTTTTGCGTTGCCTCAATGTGGATCTTAAGTCCAGAGTCCTTTCTCACCAGATCTCTTGAGAACTTTCGCTTGATCAAGGAACGCATGCTTGTCATCTTGTGTAGACTGTGCAGACTGTAGATGGATGCACGACTGAAGCGTGCGCGAGGCGTGCGGGCGGGAGTGGCTGGGTCATCTTGAGCATGGTCGAAGATTTGATGAAGCTCGTGAAGTTCGTCAGATCGAACGCTTGTAAAGTGGGAGTCCGGAGATATAGCTTGCTTTGGTAGCAGAGGTCGCTTTGCAGGTGTTGCACCACCTAGGCGAGCGTTCGGTAGCTCTGGTGAGTCTGGCCTCCCTTCCTGTTCAGCCGTGCAACACAGCTTCGACGCCATACTCGAGATTTGTTGATGATATAGATGAGGTGAATTTTTCTAGAGATTGGTTCGTTGTTGACTTTGGCAGGACCTGCGCCACGTGGTTCGCCCGCCAAACAGTGAGAAAAGGAAAGCACTCCCGCCACAACTAATGAAAGAGCAAGACCAATGCAAGACGAAAGGAAGCATGCAGAAGGGTTTCGTAAAGCTTTTGTGGTTGTAGAGTGTGTTGCAACTGCTTGTACACAGCTCTTGAGTTGCGCGAAGCAGCCACTATCACTCATTACAAGTGACCAGAGATGCAGCACATTTCCACCCAAGACGCATCGACTGCATGCATTGCCACAGCCGTTTCCACGCTTTGAAAAGTGTGCGCATAAGAAACTCAATCTGCGCCGTTTTCCTGGCCCGAGCAATTGCCCTCTCCTTTTTGTGGGCGACACTGGGTTCCAGCAAGGTCTACTAAGTGCCCGCACTCATTCAGCTCGATAGCTTTTTGCCGCTTGCATCTTCACTGTACAAAGCCTGATCTTTGAGCCAGGCTGCCACGCCATCTGTGCAAAGTTCCTCCACGATATCCCACTTGCCCTCTTTCGCAGCATTGCGCACCCTTGTTGAGCTGATGCCTACACCATCGTTCGCCTCGACCATATCGATGTTGCTCCCCCAGTTTGGATCGAAGCCATCCTGCTCGCGTGTACCATCCCTCAGATCCTGCACATACTTTTGTTGTTCTTCCACAGTGCCAAACTCATCCGATGATTTATCATTGGGGTCGGTCGGCCGCTGAGTGACGCGCAGCTTGTGTCCAGCGTCGAAGAACGGTTTCAGCGCCGACAAAGGTGGATCGTATTTGGGATAGTACTTCGGGTTGCAGAAGCGGATGAGGGTGTCGTAGCCAGTCAGATGGACATGGATTGGGTCCGACGAGTAGAACGGGGGAGTGGTGTCTTGTATCGCCACGGATTTATCTGAGTAATATGGCTCTTTGGTGAGACCTATGTCGATTGACAGGTCTGCAAGGTCTGTACCAGGAGATGATTTCTTCAAAGTGCGTGAGAAATCCTCAGCGAAGACGGTCATCAGTGCAATGCGTTGCACAAAGCTCGCAGGACTGGGTGCCTTGTCTGCATTCTGTGTACTGAATAGCAGCAGTAGCCGGTACGGACTTTGCTCTGATTTTGCCGGGCTCTTCAGTGCCGAAGTCACGAGGGAGAGGTGCGCTACTGAAGGTGGGTTGAAGGAAGAGTCGAGAATGTACAGCGTCTTTGGTTGCGTATTGGTGGGGTTGACTGTGCGGACGACGCGGAATTTGGAGGATGAATGGGTGAAGGACGTAAGCGCCGACTCAAGGTCTGGCAGCAACGACCGCAGAGAAGCTATCCGTGAAGCCATGTCGTCCATTGTCGGTGTCGAATGGCGCTGAACGCGGTCGTGTCTTGGAGCTCAAGGTTCGTCATCCCGAGGCTCACACCACACCCCACGTCATGTGCACGGGCCAGTTGCAGAAGCACCCCCACGCTTCCATCTTTACTCCATCTCTTCCTTCGAATAAACACAGTTTGTTGACCCGAAGTCAAGCGGTATATACAATCACTGTAACAACAAAAAACACCATCGATGCGAAGCCTAGAGCGAGCACTTTCCATGACGGCTCTTGCAACTGTTCCCTCGTCGACCCGTCCTGCTCAACTCTGTTTCTCCATCTAGGGAGACACCAGTCCTCTATCTCTTCTTTTGTGTATCTGTATTCTCGATATATGTCCTCGACCCTTCCGTAGTCATCGTCGCGGTCGCTGCCATCATCGCTGTCTGTCTCCTGGGAATACTCACTCGTATACTGGCAACTGAGTTTGATCGCCCACCCATGACGTACACGTGCGTTCCAGTCACCGCTGCGCACTTCCATCTCTTCTTCCACGTCCCACGGATTGCTGATCGCCATGCCGTCTTTTTCGAGATCCGCCATGAGTCCCGCCATGGCGTCCCACCGGGCGAACGTCTCGTAGTCGAGCTGCTTAGTGACAGTCCTGTCTCCAAGGTCCAGGTGTAGAAGGAGTGGTCTGTATGACTGGTGCAGTTGGTGTACGGCCGGGAGCGTGGGGTTGTCGCTGACTGATTCGAGGCTGTCCATTGACAGATCAGAGTTTGCCTTGTTCGGTACTTCGAAGAGCATCCCGAGTTCAACGCCCATGTTTGCTTCCGGATCATTGAAACGAGATTTGCGAGACCAGTATCGACCCCGTTCTGCAGAGAGAGCATCATTTGCCCTCATCATGGCAACCGTTAAGGACGGTACCCCACGATGCCAGTCATCTTTTGGGATTTGTCTCGTGCAACGCAATTCGAATTCTCACCCACTGCGAGCTCAATTGTCTGCAACACTTTACTTCAAGATGGTATGAGCGCAGTCGTAGATGCTGAGTGTCCTCGTGCTCGCCGCAGTAACGCCGGAAGGAATGCCAGTGACCCTTCAGATCACTATGATGGAATCGCCAAGGTCGACAGAATGGATCTTCGCAGCCCAAGATTGGGTGGTGGAAGCAGTGTTCATGTCGATCCTTGTTATGTTGTGCATTTTGAGGTGATACGGTCCTTCGACATGGAACTTTCGGCCATTGAAGTACAGGATGGTCGTACCCGCCATCCGCCACCGGCTGTCACCCCTAAGTTGCAGTTCGAGAGCTTCATTTACAGCCAAACAACAAACCACATGTCTCCAACTTTTCGCGATTCCGTCACGATGACTTACCATGAAGGTTCAAGAGTTACGTATTGGCAGAACCCAACGTCCAGTCACTCCGGAAACTAGTGTCCCTAGGATAACACGATGATACTTCGGTAAACAGGTGCTATCCAATTCAACAACGGGAAGGAGATTAGTCGATGCATAAACTGTATGTTCGGTCGAGATCCTTGCAGTGAATGTGAGTGATGGGTACAAAACAGGGGGAAGAAGACTAATAATTCGGAACTCGAACGCAAATAGCTGGTGAAAACTGCCTGGCAGGCTTCACCTCTACAATCGCTTTATCGCTACACGGTAGCTGGCATTGTCATTCCAAGATACGAAGGGACTTTCCTTGGCTAATGCGCTCGGGCATTGAACAACATATATGCGATACCCATGCTGGTGTAGGTGAGGTAGAAAGGTTAGCCAGCGCTGGCATTGATAGATGACGCCGAGAAGAATCATCAGACTCTACTACCACAACACTTGGATGTTGCATTCACGCAGCTGCTACCTCTGACAGACATGCCAGCGACTGTACGCGATTGACCCAAACAACACAAGAAGGCAGTCTCTCAAGCGTCAGAGATGCAAAGACTGCAACTCAGAAACTACAACCAAACCCAACCCCCTCTCGCTCCAGTCAGTAAACTCTCAGATACGCCATACTAGAACCCAGCACAAGCACGCCTACGCCAACTGCGAATCCACACACACAAGCCAGCCAACCAACCATCCCCGCCCTTCCAGACACGGAACCAAACCATCTCCGCCACCCTGCTTTCCGGACACCTGCATGCATTATCCGGATAAATGACGTGCATGACACATGCTATTCAACCCTAATCCCCACAAGCCCACTCACCCACTCACTCCCACCCGCATTTCCGCGCCCAAACCCCCCAAAAGATGAAACCCAACCCACCTCGCCCCGCAACCGCAACACCACGCACGCACGTGAAACCCCTCAACTTACCAAGCGAAAGAAGACATGAATGTAAAAAGAGAAAATACACACAACCGACGCTCGCGCGCTGCATTGCTGCAACGCAACGCACACCGATCAGCGCAGGTGAGCTTGCATGCACGACTCGTTGCGATGGCGTCTTGGTGTAGGGCTGAACGCACGAGTCTCGATTGGGGGGTATATGTAGCTGTTGTTAAGGCGCGGGGTAGGGAGTGCCGGGATTGCGCGGAGGGTGAGGAGGTAGGTGAATGGAGTGAGGTGAGGTGAGGTGAGGTGAGGTGGTGCGATGGGAGGTGTGATCGGTGTGAATCTTGTTCGGCAGTTGGTGGTGTGTGGTATTGAGCAAGAGTCCTTGCGAGGGGGCGTGAGGCGCGCGGAGTGCGGAGTGTGAGATTGAGGAGATGAGGGACACACAGAAGGCACTGGTAAGGGGAGGTTTGCGTGGTACAATTGAGCTCGTTTTTGCCCGTGAATTACTATCAGTCTGCCTTCCCATATCCGTGCACCACCTCATACGTGGGTCACTATGTTGATACACAGAGAAGAGTGGTCTATCATGCAAATGCCCTAGCATTCAAAACAAGCCAAAGCCTAAAAGCAAACCCCTAGTGTGTGATGCAAACACTTTGCATCATGAAGCTTCAAATAAGTTATAACCATCCTTCATCCCTTCGTCATTCATACTTCTCCTCCTCCTCAACCATGTGTATACCCTTCCCAACGCGCCTCGTGCCATGCAAAATGTGAAAAAACAGAAAATTGTGTCCATAGATACAGAAATGTAATGGGGGTTATGATTTAGTAGGAGAGAACGCCGCCATGATCAAGGTTTTATTCGGAAAACGCCGTGCGCCGATCCATGGGGGTTGATGTGTTGATGTTGCCGTGTTTGTACAATCAAGAGCGATGGGTATCCCGATATGTTGTGTGGTATAGAAAGACGCCCAGTGTATGCGGTATCGTACAGAAAAGGCTCGTGTGCGAGGAGAGCCGGGGAAACTATGATCATGCTTCAGGGGTCTGTTCAGCGGAAGCAGTGGTGGGCGTGTCGGCTGCGCCAGGCGGAGGTATCTTTTTGACGGTACCGTTGCTGCCGCTGCGTGCCGAGCGTCGGCGGCTGTCCAGAACTTCCTTTGAGATGTTTGAGCGAGCGAGCTCTGCGTTCGAGATGGATATGCTTCGTCGAGCCTTGGGTGCAGGTTTCTTCCTGCCCATGAAGAGGCCACCATCGTCGTCGCTGCTGTCCTCCTCGTCACTATCAATAGCATGGTCGCCATCGTAGCCGGCGGGGTCATCGACAGGAGCGTCGAATTGGTTGTGTGCTATTGAGTCTGCGGATGCGGTAGGCAGCATATTCGCGAACTGGTCCAGAGGAGCGCAGTCGTCTGGCATCGATGAATTGGCCGACGCGACAGAGGGAATTGAAGGGTTTGAAGTCGACTGTGACATGGGCGTGAACTGCTCCTCAGACGAACAGAAGGCCAAGCCTCGCTCTTGTCCACCAACAGGGCTATTTTCGGAAGACTCTGCGTGCTGTGTGCCTAGGTACTCCTCAACCTTCTTACGGTGATTGAACGTCTCGTCATCCGGGCTGGGTGGACAGGCAGTCTGACTGAGTGCCGGCCCCGATTGCTGTGTCGCAGACACTGATCGTTCGCGACCCATGTTCTCCTCTCGAACCCTGCGGCGGATGAACTCGTCCTTAGCTCGGCTGAACCTCTCATCTGATGTCTCGTGAGCACTTGAAATCCAGTGTGAGTTTGCAGTGTGTGCAGATCGAGATGATGTCTGGGATTTCCAAGAGCCAGGAGGGATGTCCAGAGTAGGGCCAACCTCGAGCTCATTTGCAGCAGCCCATCTGCCGTGCAGACGGGATGACAAGGATGACACTGAAGACTGTCGCGATGACGAATCGAGAGGATCGAGAGAACGGGCGTCAGAGTAGCTGGGCGATCGACTCCTAACTACAGGTGACAACTCCTTTGGGTCTGGTTGGTCGACATGACCGGACGCGTTAGTTGTGCTAATCGCAAGGCTCGGTACGCCATGGGGATCTTGTTCGCCAATCATGAGTCTATCAACTGACTTGTCAAATGACTTTTTCCGGATATGCTCTCGAGGCTTGAGCTTGTCTTTGCTCTTCATGCTGTTGACGACCCTGCGCGGTAAACCCCCGAACAAACCACTCAAATGAGACCCAGTAGGCGTATCCAACGCAGTTGGGGTGCCAGGTAGTGCCGAAGGCATCATCGGTGATGTAGGTCGGGCTTCTAGATCGCCCTGACGTATTGTATATGCGGAAGAGAACGATCGGTCCTGCATGGCCGGCCGGTAGATTTCTGCGTTCTGCATAGGCGACGCTTTTCGAGAGTCAGGACTGTCGAAGTATTTGGCTCGTTCTTTCGCTTCAGGGCTTGCGGTGACGCTGTGCGAAAGAGGGTGTTCCGACTCGCGTGATCTGCCTAGCATGTCCAGAATAGCGTTGGGTGCCACGCTGCCTCGTCGAGCATCCTGGCTGATAGTGCTGCTCGAGGAAGTGGTGCTCATACTGGGAGGCATATCGTGTGCGGAGCTCTGCGCACGACGACGGGAGCTCGAACCGCCTCTAGTGAAGCTTTTGGTGACATAGTCCGTAGCCTTCTTTGCAGCTGACCGCACCCGCTCGACAAAACCAATGGGTACAACAGCTCTCTCCAGGTCATCGTTTGAAATCTCAATCTTGCGGCCTTGAGAAGAACGATCGGGGTCTGTCTCTTCCATCCACGAGTTGTAGTTGTTGATACCTTGGAGAAGCCATGGATGCCTCTTGATCTCGTGTATGGTGATACGTTGCTGAGAGTCCTTGACAAGTAGACGTTTCAGTAAGTCACGAAGGTTCTCATCAATTTCCTCGTAATCAACGTCGTGCGGGGCCCTTCTGGCGTTCGAGATTGGCTGCATGTTGCGCCCGTGCGAGTTCGGCCTGGAGTTTGCGCGCTCAGAGACAGGCTTCAATCGGTAACGTGGTATGTAAGGTTCGTCTTCGCTGATAGCCTTCATCAGAGCAAACGGGTTGTTCTCGTGGAAGGGAACTCGGCCATAGATCAGGCAGTACAAAGTGATCCCTAGAGCCCAAACGTCGATGCCTCCGTCAATGTGTGGGGTCTCGAGACTGAAATCGGTGCGGCAGAGTTCAGGGGCGTAGAAGGCCGGCGTGCCCACTGTCTTGGCCAGCTCAATAGCTTCATCCTCCTCCTGTACCTCGTTCTCGGACTGGTCACCAAGCCCTTCGTCTGTCTTCTGACGCCCTAGATAAGATACACCGAAATCGGAGATCTTGATGCGGTGCTCTTTGGTGACGAGTAAGTTGGCAGGCTTGATATCCCGATGAATGACATTCTGGTAGTGCAGGTATTCAATGCCCAGTACAGTATCCTTGAAAGCCTCCCAGGCTCCCTGAATCGTCATCAATGGAACGTAGCGGAAGTGTTCCGGTATCTCTTCCTCGCCGTCGGGGTGGGAAGAACTGCTGTCTGCAACACTGGGCGTGCGGCCACGAATGAACTCTGTGTCGTATGGACCATACATGGTGCCTTCGAGACCGTTGGCGGAATCCTCTTCATCCCTGTTGGATCCAGGAGCGTGGATGGATGAGCGGAACGCAGTCTCCATGGTGCCATCAGTATGGACAGAGGACTCGTGTCGTTCGCGGAATTGGACGCGGCTGTGAGGGCGCTCGTCACGGTTCGAGGCACGAGAGCTTCGGCCTGCTTCCGAGTAGACATCTTCATCCGAGTCACCGCCAAACTCAAAACTCCAGGGCTCATTGCCTGTTACGATTTGTCGGCGGAGATGGGCTTCTTTAGCTTCGCGGCGCCGTTGTCGAGCCAGCTTCCGGTGCGCCATTCTGATGATGCGTTCATCCTCTCGCGCTGCTGTGTCGTCGTCAAAAATGCCTTCTGACTCTCGCTGAAAGCGCCGCCATTCGACCAAGGTAACCTCAGGGGCGCCTTCTATCCTCCATTTGACCTCGCCGAGCTCCACGTGCTCAAGTACGATATAGACCTTCTTCTTAGCCGGGTCATCTATGACTTCGAGTAAGCTGACAATGTTGGGGTGTCGAGCCTTCTTCAGAATGGCAATTTCGCGCTTGATCTTGTCCTCGTGACTCGTGTTCTTGCCCAGACGTCGACGCTTGGAGTACCGATCCACGATCTTGATAGCCACGTATTTACCGGTAAGCAAGTCTTTCCCAAGCTTGACTTTACCATGGACGCCACGACCAAGCTCGTCGATGATCTCGTACTGGTTCACGACCTTGCGGCCAGAGACGGGATCGTGAGACACGTCAGCGACGTGACTCTCCTTGGGCGCTTGTCTGTGGGTGTGGTGAAGCCAGGGACTCGAGTAGAGGCCGTCACTGGGCTCGCGTGAGCCAGATGTGACGCGCTTGGTGGGGTCGAAGAGGCCAGGACTGCTGACGGGGGAGTTGCCGGCCGTGCGTGGGGCAGAGTCCATGATGTCGCGGTAGTGCACATTGGAGGCGCCGAAGGAGGGGATAGAAGACACGGAGCTGGCCGAGAAGTGTGCAGGGTGTGAGCTCCGGGCGCGGGCGATGGGCGGGGCATAGGGCGTGGGGTACTGCTGGAACTGCAGGGCAGCATAGGACTGGTTGGGATAGACGGGGCCATCGCAGTGCTGCGGGACGGCAGGTTCCGAGGCGAAGTGGTGAAGGAGGCCAGCGGGGGTTGCGCGGACGGTGGCGTTGCTGGCGTTGCTGGTGGTGGATAGGTTGGAGAGGTCGCGCTCGTAGGCGGGGCGGTTGTGGTGGGCGAGGGGGTGCAGTGAAGGACCAAAGGCGTCCGAGGGCGGGGCGGCGGCAATGTCTACGGAGGCGGTCGAGGCACTCGCACTCGAGGAAGGCGAGGGGTGGGCCGAGGCGGGGGTGCTGCGGGTGATGGTGCTCGAGTAGGCACGGCGGGGCTGCGGGGAGAAGTAGCTGGGCTGGTCTTCGTGGATGGCGTGCATCTGGCGGCGCAGGTTGGCAGCGACCACGTCCGGGACCGAGGGGAGCTCAGAGCGAGGGGTGCTGTCGGCCTCGTCGAGCGGCGGGCACTGCTGGCGCTGGCTGGGCGTCGCGCTGCCATCGTCGTCGGCCGAGTGGGCAGCCTTGTCGGCAGCGTCGTCGTATGCGCTGAGCGGCGTCGAGTGGGTGCGCGCCGTCTGGTCGCGGTAGCACTGCTCCCCCGCTGTCAGGTCCGCATGCGGGCCAGTCATGGCGAGCGAGCGCTCAGTCGTCTCAGTTCAGCCGCGCAGTGCAACCATGTCAGGATCCGGGAGTGGGCGGTGCTTCAGAATCTGGTGGGATGCGTCGTCGGCGCGTGTGTCATCCTGCTCTGCGGCCGGACTGAAGATTGCACGGCGGGGAGGGCGGCGGAGACAGGCTGCGGCGTGGGCGGTGCGTCGACGTGTTGGGTGCTGGGTGCTGGGTGCTGGGTGCTGGGTGCTGGGTGCTGGGTGCTGGGTGCTGTGCGTGTCGAGGCCGCGGTGCACTGTGTAATACTATGTACATGCAAAACAGCGGCGGACGTCGAGGACTTGGCTGCACGGCTGGGATGCGTGGTTGAGAGACGGGATCGCCCAAAAGCCGTCCAGATAGGGCAGTGATATGACGAGGGCGCGCAAAAGTGGAGCACCAGCTGCCACGGGCGAGTCAGCGTGAAGGATATGGGCGTGGTGGGGCCAACAACAGCAACAAAGGCCAACAAATGCTGAGCGGCGATACTGTGGTAGAGAGCGAGTAAACTGCCCACGGCGCCCACCACCACGAGCAGAGCAAGCAGACGGCAGGATGGGCCGCAAGATCAACTGTTGAGCAGCCGGGCGTGCCTCATGTACTCCTACTTGTTTGCGCGGCCGGCCTGCTCACCACCCTTTCCCATCCAGCAGCCCAGCAGCCCAGCAGCCCAGCAGCCAGACGGCCCCCGGCTGCAAAGCACACACATGCCGCCAACCTCACTGCGGAATGGGTGCATGCAGAACTAGCGCTGCATGGGCTGGAGCTACCCGGCGCTCAACACAACTCTGGTGGCGCCCGCACGAAGCTGTGGTGAGGGGCGCTTCGTCGCTCAAAGTGGCCAGGTGCGATAAGAGCAAAACTGCATCACCCTGCTCGGTTGGCTGCCAGCACCGACACCATCACGGCCTTCGCTGGAGTAGCGAGCCCAACATACACTACGCTGCACGAGTGCTTGCCACAGAAATTATGACCAGCCGCGATAAGAGCACTGAGAAACCGAGCTAGCGCGCCGCATAAACAGACATCTTGGCATCCTTCCATGGCTGCATCCGTGAAAGTACGTTACAGCCGTTCTATCCTTACATGACTAAGGCCATGCGTACCCTGCCATGTCTGCATAGACTGCTCACAGCCTGCACAGGGACCCAATCTGCTGACGGAACGCCATATTAGGTAAGGAGATATACACAGACGTTCGCAAAGATACGTATTCTATACAGGCCCATCTCTAGCGCGGCAGCTCTAAACTCATCTACCCAACAAAGTCGAAGAAACCTTACGCTCTGACGAACATGCACCCCTTGGACCCTCTTCACTGTGTGCCCCTTCCCCAGATTCTCCATACCATGGCTCGATACCCGCACTTTGCTTTTTCCCCTCCCAACACTCTCGCCATCGTCGTGGAGAGATCCTCGGCATGCACAGAGCACACTATTACGCACCAGTTGCCTATCGTGAAGTCACGGACCACCTCTCGGCAAAGTCGCACTGCATCGTGGCAGGCCAACAGATGTGCGTCCAGTCCAGACGCCGGCCATTGTCTATCGTGAAATACCCAGAACGGCATAGAACATATCATCAACTTCTGCACTCCACACACAAAAGCGCTGGTGTGGCACGCTTTGAGTTTGGTGCGTCACGCCAAGCCATCGTGAGACTCGTCACCCTCTGCATTGAACCTCATCCCCCGCTTGCCTTGCCCACGCCCCTACTGCTCGCTCGTGCTCGCTCGTGCTCGACTGCAGTGGCCTCTGTTCTGATCGCCCAATGCCCTCCGCCAGCGACTCCGCAGATGCCACGACTGCCAGCCCGACTCCACCCGCGAGGCCATCTACCAGCTATCGTGACTCGCTGCTACGCGTCTTCGCGCTGCTGCTTGCCTTCCGCATCGTAAATGCACTGACGCTGCGCACCTTCTTCCAGCCGGATGAGTTCTTCCAGTCGCTCGAGCCTGCGTGGAGGCTGGCCTTGGGTGGGCCCAGCAATGCCTGGATCACTTGGGTAACTTCCCTTCGTCCTTGAGCGGTTCCATCTATCGGACGCCGTCAATGAATCCCTTTGCAGCACTCTGTCTCACATTGAGCAGGAGTGGAATACGCAGTTGCGATCGTCCCTGCACCCTGCGCTATTTGCAGCCGCTTACCGAGTCGCGGCACAATTAGCAAGTATCTGTGGCTTGAGTCTACCTGTCAAAGCCGAACTACTCCTAGCCACGCCGAAGGTTGTCCAAGCTGTGTCCGCTGCGCTACTCGATTGCTACACATGGCAACTCGCGGAGAAAGTGTACGGTCGTGGCAGTCGTACAGCTCTCACCACTGTATGTCCCCGTCCCGCAATTTCACGCTCCCGTCTCGTGTATCTGATTCTGATTGTGTGATACGCCAGCTTGCAATATCGGTATGCAGCCCATGGCAGTGGTTCTGCTCAACACGGACGTTGTCCAATTGCCTTGAGACCACACTCACAGCAATCGCCGTTTATCACTGGCCTTGGCGTTGGTCAGCCCTTGCAGAAGACGGCAAGACTGTCAAAGAGGATAAATCTTCAATTGCAGCCCAAGGCAACCTCGGCTTCGGCTTGCAGTACGCTGGTCCATTATGCACTCCGTCGATTTCAGGCTCATGATCGTATAGGTTGCGTCTGTCACTGCTGCTGGCAGCTTTTGCCTGTATACTTCGACCCACAAATATCCTCATCTGGCTGCCAATATCTATTTCGACACTATGGCAAGTCTCGAAGAGGCTGCGCTATGTTCTAGTCCGCGAAATCGCACTATGCGGGTAAGTACATGATTATGCACGAATGTCCAGATGCGGTGTTCATTAAGCTGTGCCCCGTCAACGACAACCAAGATACAGACTGACAAGGCTAGATCTGCTGTCCTCGCTTGCTCAATTCTATCTGACCGACTCTATTACGGCACTTGGACTCTACCTCCTCTACGATTCCTCTACTTCAATATCGCACAGTCGCTAGCAGTCTTCTACGGTACAAACCGCCCTGACTACTACCTCACCGAAGGTCTACCGCTCCTGCTTACCACGGCATTACCGTTCGCTGTGGTGGGCTTGTACCAATTGTTTTTCGGCTCTTCGTCGACGACAGCTTCCACCAAGGGTTCTTCAAACTCTGAGGCCAATGTTTCCCCCGCCATTGCTCGGGGTATACTGTCACGCCTGGGATGGACCTGCGTGACTATGACTATAACGCTAAGCTTGATTTCCCACAAAGAAGTCCGCTTCCTCTATCCCATCCTCCCCTTCCTGCACGTCATATCCGCCGGTCCTCTCGCTTCATTCCTTCCTACGAGAGCATCGCTCTCGCGCAAAGCCACGGTGGGATTTCTTCTCGCCATCAACATAGCAGTTGCTGGCTACGTCTCGCAAGTCCACCAACGCGGCGTAATAGACGTCCTGCACTACATACGGTACAAGCACGAAGTCTGCAACAGCCTCACTTCTAACACCCCCCCTTCCTCCCTCTCCAACACTACGGTTGGCTTCCTTATGCCGTGCCATTCGACCCCCTGGCGCAGCCACCTGGTGTACCCCGAAATCACCGCCTGGGCACTGACGTGCGAACCGCCTCTAAACGTGCCCTTGGCCGAAAGAGCCTCGTATCTAGACGAGGCAGACGAGTTCTACATCAACCCCGGACCGCAGCGTTGGCTGAGGGATAATATGGAGTCCGTCCAAACCATCACCGCAGGCGGGAGCCGCAGCGGCCAGTTTTGGAGCCAGCATGATCCCAAGTTCAAGGTCAAGTATAGGAGGCCGTGGCCGCAGAATCTGGTCTTCTTTGAGGCGTTGGAGGGGGAGATGAAAACTGCGTTGGGTGAGAGCAGGTATAGGGAGTGTTGGAGAGGGTTCAATAGCCATTTTCATGATGATTCGAGGAGGGTCGGGGATGTGGTTGTGTGGTGCCTGGATGAGTGAAGTGGGGAGGGACGAGGTAACGTGGGTATTGTATGATTACGGTGTATAGTATGATAGATGTTTGCTCAACCTGATGTTTCCTCAGAGCCTATCAACTCCATCTGACCGGCTTCGCAATCTTGGTATAAACTTCCTCAAAACACTATGGAATGTGAATTAGAACAACGCTTTCGATGCAACACTCAACAACCACGCAGCATCCTGCCACCCACCAGCCTCCTGTCCCTCCGGCGGCTTGGGCACATCAATCTTGACCTCTCCCCCTTCCTCACCAGCTTTGTCATGCACTTTCAGCGCACTAGCAGCAATGATGCTCTCCCTCTCCATCTTCCGTCTCTTGGCCTCCACCTCCCTCATCAACTTCGCCTCGTCCCTGGTCAGATTCGAAGCCTGCTCCGCACCATCATCATCATCACTCGACACCTCGCCATCTTCATCGACCGAGAATAACGTCCACCCAATCAGCGCATCCATCCACCCGCCCAGCCCAGACCCGCGCTCGCGCGCCAGACGCGCGACTTCCTCTTCGTCGTCCGGACCCTCGTCTTCGTCTGCTTCGACAAAGTCAGGCTCGATGGGCGACTCGTCAACGGCCAAGTCGAAGCTATGCCGTGTTGAGGCAGAAGGGAGGCCAGACATGGCGAGGTCGATGCGCGAGCCGACGTGGCTCCCTCTGCGGCTCTGGCGCGCGCTGGGCACGCGGCTGCCGATGCGGCTTTGCAGTCTGCTGCCCGCGCGGCTCATGCGCGGTGAGAAAGTGGGGTAGTCGCCCTGGTTTGGATCGGGCATGGGTTCACCGGATAGCAGGGCGCTGTGTCGTCCGTTGTGCGAGGCGGGGTGCGCAAAGTCGTCGCTTTGCCCGACGAGAGATGTCGAGCTCTCTTTTCGTATCAGCCAGCCTTGGCCCCGGGCGTCTCGCGTTTCGCCGGCGATCGCGAGGCCGGCGCGGTGGAGCCAGTCGTCGTTGCTTTCGCTGGTGTGGTGTCGGTGGAGGGGCATGCGGAGAGGGAGTGGGGCCGTGTGTTTGCGTGTGTGGTGTCTCTTGTGTTCAAGCTGCCCGGATGGTTCGGCAAATTTCACACCAGGATGCAGAGTGTTTGTGCTCTTTGCTTTCGTTATATCACCTGCATCTCGTACGTCATCCCTTTCGGATATAAAGTAGCTGTCGTAGGCGTATGCTTTTGACCGACGGCCGTTGCGTGATGCGCTTCTGCTTTGAGAGAGGCTAAGTATTCCCGGTGTTGTTGGCGCTGACTTTTGGGCGATGTAGGATGTGCGCGGCGTGCGTTTACCATTCAGGTCTTCGTCTGGCGTCGAGGGTGGGGAGGCATCGAGTGGATATTTGGAGCTGAGGGGTGCGAGAGAGAGATTGTGGAGGTTCGGATAGGAGCGGCGTGACCGGGAGGTGGATGAAGAGCGTGGAACATCCATTACTACGTTACTGCTGTGGCTTCGTAGTGTCAATGGACACTACCATGTCTATAAGAGATGCGAGCTCATGTGGGTGGAGTGACCGAGGTATGATAGCCAAGTTAACGTGATGGAGCACGGGACTCTGGGGAAAAGACGCGTTAGTACTGATAGGGATTAGTGGGTGATCTTGTGTCGATGCACGTGAAAGTGGCCATCGACTCGGGCATCTTGAGGTTCGGTCTATAGTCATCATTGATTCCCAGTGTGTAGACTTCGGGATTGCCTAGAGAACGGCACGCAAGGTGAGACGACGTCTGCGCAAACCATTGACGCCTTCGCTAGCGGTGTGCTGATGAGGCGCACGTGTCACTGGGAGTACACGTTGCCTAGATCTTCACCTCCAGAATTTGTACATGCGAGGCTGCAACTAACTAATGCAGCTGCTGCAGCCGCACCAGAGCTACATGCCATATATGTGCGTCAGTGTGGCTCGAGCGAGTCAAACGACACGGAACGTCCAACGCTGCAAGAATTTTCGGGGCCGCCTCGCTGGCGCTCAGTCTCGGTACCGAGACGATGTTGAGACCGGCTGGCTCCGCGTCATGCCACGGCGGGGTGATCAATGTGAGGAGCTCGACGCGAGCCACTTGGCGGACCTCTGCTTTGTGAATGGAATGTGAAGGCTGCTGTGCCATGCTACGCACGTGCTGCATTGTCTTCTGGGCCACAAGAGCCTCATTGTACAAATGCTGCACGTCGCTCAAACGAGACTCATAATTTCGACATGTTCCTGCACAAAGGGTCGGATTTAACGGGCGGGAAGTGACGCACGTATCCGCTTGGCGAGTCATCTCCTAGGTAAGCGCGGACCTCGCGCATAAGTGGACAAATTCCGTGGAACTGCTAGTGAAAGAGACAACCCTGGAACCACAACCCGCCCGACCACCGACCTCCCACAACACCACTCTGCCCGCTCCCATAAATCACAAAACGCCTTGCCCTGCGCCTCAATAACTGCTCGCTACCACTTGACCCGCCCACACACGCACACGCACGCGCCTGGGGTTTGAGGCTGAACACACCACCTCCCACCACCTCCACTCCAACACCATGAATCTCGCCTCTTCGCCCTCCCGCAAGAAGCAAATACAATGTCTGCTTTAACTTCGAGCTGACCGCAGAGTAAGTATTCACATTCCTCTTCTTGCGCATCTTACCGTCACCATTGATTGTTGCTTTTTGCGGTGCGCCGCCATTGTGCACGTAAGCTGCTACACGCCTTCCGTGGTAACAGCATTATAAGCGAACACCGTAGAGCGATAGCATAGGCTCCTTCAAAAACTGGATCACAAAGCCCGTACCAAAGGTCAGCCCAGCGAGTATTTTCTGACAATATTTCAGTCCTTCTGTCGGCCTCTGCCCGATTCCTCTACACGACCAATTTCTACTCTTGAACCCACTACTCAACTCACACGCGATCACCCTCCCCGAAACTCCAGGATCTCCTGCGGCCGACTGCAACGGTCGCAAAACCAGTACACGAGCTTACCGTGGTTCCTGGACTTGGGCAACTACTGCAAAGCAACTGCAGGATCAGACACACTGAGCGTCAAAACCCCTGTACATCAACAACAGCACACGCAAATTTCCAACCAACGCTACGCATCTCGCAATGGCTACTCTGAATTTTAGCTCCAATGAAGCTGCTGGTGAGGGCTATGTCGCCCAGTTCACCATGATGGAGAAGGTCAAGCAATATCTCGAGGCTCTCAACATTGCCGTAAGCGAGAAGCTGCACATTCACGCAGCTGCTGTCCACCATGAAGACCTCCCACATGATAATGTGGACAGCTCGATTGCATCAACGACCGAAACTGGCACTCTAACACCGGCGTCTATTCGATCTGTTGTACCTGATCGCCTCCACATGCGCATTCCACCCTCCAACTACGGCGCTGTTATCCCTGGAAGCATCTACCGCTGTAGCTATCCTGAGCCCGCCAACTACGAATTTATCAAGGACCTCAAAATCAAGAGCATCCTAACCCTGGTACCTGAGCCTATTGCCCCTGAGTACCAGTCGTTCATGGACGACTCTGGCATCCAGCATTTCCGGGTCCATATTCGCGCAAACAAGGGTGAGGTGCGCGTTGACTCTTGCGAGATGCAGCGCGCCCTCCGTTTGGTTATGGACCGTTCCAACCATCCTATCATGATTCATTGCAACAAGGGCAAGCACCGCACGGGCTGTACCATTGCATGCTTCAGGCGAATTTGCGGTCTTGACATGGACACTATTCGCGAGGAGTACCATACATACGCCGGCAAGAAGGCGCGTTTCCTCGACGAAGTGTTCTTCGAGAACTTTGACCTCAATCTCGTTATGTGGATGGCTCGGCAAGAAAAGTGGGCTGGCACGAAGATCGAGGGTGGGTCAGGGCTGGAGTGCGAGCACCAGCACGAGGAGGAGGTTGTCAAGGCCGCCGAGATTGCCCCCCTCTCACCCCCCACCACACCAGTCATGTCCCTGGCGGTGCCCAAGCCACTGGCTTAGGCTATCACTTTGTTATCATCACATTTACACTCGGCGTTTCACGGATACGGCATACCCTACTCTATACTACGGTGGACTATCTGTTTTTCGACAGGCGTTTGGACAAAAGGTGTGCATCACCACATGTACACTGGATACAGGAAAACGGCGTTTCAAAGGGACAAGAACCAACCTTCTCCCATCACGGCAGGCACCTTGCTTGTACCATCACACAGTCTGCCCAGAAAAGTCTCGGTTGAGAGCTGGCGACTATTGTTACCCCATTTGAATGGGGATTGCATCTTTTGTATTTTCAAGTAGCAGGTCTTAATTCTATCAATCCTGCTATTCACCTGACTCCGTTCGACTTTGCAGTCCGTCTTGACAAGTTGCAGCCAAGGCTCGAATAATCAGCCTCAACGACGAAGGTTGAGGTAGATACGCGATGGTTACAGATGGACCACGCGGCAATTTAACACACCTCATTGACGCTTACAGACTCTCTACCCGCAGATGCCAATCGTTTCTTGCTTCCCCGTCCAGATGAGCACACGAAGGGTGGTTGTCGCGACATGTTCCTGGCATGGCTGCGATGTCTCGACTTCGATGAATGGTTGGCACAGCTTCGTGTCTTCCTCTCACAACGCATGACACCATCTGGAGACGTCGATTTCGCAAACCCCGAGTCCAACGTAGTATCTGTCCATATCGTTGCTGAAGGCTACAGCGCTAATTCGCCATGCTTAGTCTCATACTGTGCAACAACCGTAGTATCCGAGCAACTCGACCACGTCCGCAACGGCGCAGAGCAACTTCCCATATCCTGCTGGTACTCATACGAAAGCCTTCCGATGTCAACATCGTTTTGGTAACTTCCATGCCATTTCCTTCTCCTCGACTTCCCAGTCAATGTCTTCGTTTGGTTAGTCTACCATGAGACGAGATGTTTGTGTTCAAAGCACACCTTTGCTGTATATCTTCCTGTAGATGACAACTGCTAGAGATCATCTTCTGTCGATGCTGCCGATTGTGACGATTATGCCTAGTGCGGCGAAGATGACGGATAATAGTTGGAGTGTAAGTTCTATCGAGTCCACGGTGGTTGGTTGGTTCGCAGCATTGTATACTCTCGTAACGCACGTCTTCAAAACTCCGTGCTCCGTGCTTTGCGTGAAGCACGGAGTATAGGGCAGAGACGCTTTTTGTAATCAGCCAGTCAGAAACAACTTGTAGTATGGACGTTCTTGTTCTGGTAAGGCTGTCGTGAGCGGGCTGTGCCAACAAACCCACCACAGCTGATAGGTGACCCCATTTCCGCTTCATCCAATCGCGCGAGCCGAACACATTTGTCCGTCATGACCGGTCGCCTATGGTACAGAGTACAGCTATGAACATTTTCTCTAGCAATGCAATACATATTCACACTGGGAGTTTTCCGGGGGCGAGAAGATTCACTGAAAAGTTCGCGACAAGAGCACTTTTCACTAGTCATCGTTCGTTAGGCTCATAAGGGCACATCGCTCGTGGGCCCTAGCTAACCTTGCTCAAGCTTGAGAGTTGCAGCATCATAACAATTCTAACGTGGAAATGGCTAAAAACCATGCTTTTACCAATTGGCCATGTCCTCGCAACCATTGCATATGAGCTAGCAACTTTTTCAAGACACAATCAGCAGAGAGCACAATGCCCAGACCAACAACAAATCATCCGTGATACGGCCTGAGCTAAAGACAAAGACAATAAGAGTGATGAATTAGTAACATATGACGTATCTGACATTGCAACCTACATAACGAACATGTAGACAAGCCTGCTATGGGTAGCATGTCACGTGCCAAGCCTGTAATCCACAGACGCCAAAAGACTCCCCTTTCATTGCGTCAGACTTAACCTCAGAGGCTCATCAACTCTAACTCTTCGGCCTGTTCATCGAAGTAGTTCATATTCCTCTGTCCTAGGAACCGCATAAACGGGTACCTCGACACCTGTCTCGGCCATTCTACATGATGCTTCAGGTGATGTGGCAAATTCCTATAGATCCCCTCAATCCAACTCATCACCGCCGTGGGTGCGTTGACACCCTCGAAGCCAACTCGTTCGAGGTACAGGATCGGAGTGAGGATAGCTTGGACAGCGATGAAGTGGGCTTGTAGTATTTGAGCAGTGCTGTTGTTTGGGTCGATAAAGGCTTGAAACTCGTCGTGTGACCAGCGGGAAGGTATGTTGTAGAGCGCTACAAAAGATGTATACGCATCGATCGGGCGATTGTACGCGTTCTGCACAGTGGTATCGAGGGCGGACCAATACATGTTTTCGAAGGGAGACATGTTCAGATATTCAATGGAGGCAAGAGAGGTAGCGGCCAGGCCAAGGTCTTCATGAGTGGGGCAGTTGAACTGTGGAGTGATGCTGATCCGGTCTTTCATTTGCCGGAGGTGGCCGTCTTCGCCGAATGCCTAACGACGTTAACCACAATGTGCTTGTCGTTGGATGCGGAACACAGGCTGACCGTAGTGATTGAAGATGAAGGACTCACATTGAAGGCGAGATCTGAGCATGTTGATACTTCACCACTGGCGATCAGATTGCACCCTCGAACCATAGTCAGAAACTCAGCGAGGCCATCTTGAAGATGACTTGATTGGAAAGCAAGGGCCAGTGCAGCAGCCATTCTAGCATCTTTTTCGCTCTTCGACTTCGGTGGTACCGACAGTGCTTCGTTGAGGGATTTGACGGCCAAAATACGATGCTGTATTGCTTGCTCGGCAACACCGGTGTTTGATACAGCGTCCAAATGCGAGGCGGCTAAAGCAAGGATTGAATGTATGAGGTATTCATACTGGCATATTTCAGCATCAATTTGATTGCACTGAGATTGCCTCCAGGTAGATCCAAATCGCAAAAAAACATATTTCTCAAATCTTTGGCAGTAGGGTATGGAGAAATAACTTACGTTGTGTGCAAAACTCGGGATCACCATAATCCAGATCTTGTCGGCACCGACAGGAAGGTGCGGATACGCGGTAACGAGGAAATGATGAAACAAGCGCATGTCGGCCATGGTCTGACATGATTAGGTATTTACAACTGGACAAATGTCCAAGGATCGCTCACAAAAATGCCGGGCGTCGAACGCAAGTTTACTATCTCTTGTGGATGCGGAGAACTTGTTGGTATCTGTGTAATCTGTATGATGTTCGCAGGATAGTCACACTTTAGCCCTGCCTTAATGCAGTGTTTGCATTTTGGATGTTTCTCATTGCACTTGATTCTACGTCTCTTGCAGTTGAAACATCCACGACGTGACTTTGTGTGTCCTTTCCTGGGTATTGGTTTGCGAGGTTGGGATGGTCTGTTATCTGGCATGTAGTCTGAAGCCGTTGGAGAGTCGCTTGACGTACTTGACGAGTCTTGCATGCTGTTATCCCAAGAAGGCGTCACTATGCTTACACAAACAGGAAGCACGCAAGAAGCGAGCGACTCTCCCCTAAGGCGATATATAATGTTCCTACCTGTGACATGCGGTCACCCGCGCTAAACAGTTCATCAAATCTGGGGCTTGACCGGGAGTGTGGAACGAAGCCACGGGTCAGGGGAGGACAAGTGTGGGAGCTGAAGACGCCTGACTCACAGCCCTACACAGCAAAGATGGAATGTTGCAGCGAATAGGGAGACAGCTCGCTAAGGCTTGTAAGAATCTGAATTCTCGCATTGGAACGAGGTTGGCCAAGCTTCGATCAGTACCCGGCTGGAATAACTCACCGGTGAGCGGCCAACGGTCGGTGGCTTGAAGGCTGTGCGGCATCGGAAAGTCAACCCACATGGTGCAGAAGTGCCTTACAGTCTGTCTAGGCTGCCTTTGCGAGTAAGTGATCCGCGTTACAATAGCTTCGACTAAAGAACGTACGTCGGCGTCGTTGAGGTTGCACAACAAAGCAGTGTCGCCAGAGTACCATGCTCTACCTTGTTTCTGTTTGGCAGACTATTTTTGTCAAACCGGGTGGTGATAAGCCTTGCCAAGTAGTGTGATGTGCGCCAAGCTGGTAAACGGTGTTGGTGTGGTGTATTTTGAAAGCATAGTGCTGTGTATTCAGTATCTCTCAGCCAGAGTTTCATAGGCATCGGAAATGTTTTGAATAGCTTGAGTCTGAAGACTGATGGCTTTGTGTCTGCGATCGATGATTCTGTGATATAATTTTGACGGTGAAGAAAAGATTGAAAGGCCACAGATCTGTGTAGCACGCTGCCAAGCCGCTAACCCCTGATCGGAGTGAAAGACCCCGCATTCCCTATCGCTCCATCACGCAAGTGTGATGCACCACCAATACTATATCGAGGCACGTTACGAGACAGCAGCGACTGGAGAACGCCTGAAGTATGCCCGTCGTTGAGATTACACAGCTGCGTTTGAAAGGGCTTACCGTCGATGAGCCAGAGCTGCTCAAGAGCCTATCGCTGGTCCGAAGCAAACTGCAAACCAACTCGCGTTTCTTCAGCTGCATCGAAGAACCAAGCCTCATCTTTATTTTTGGTGTCTGGCCAAGTCTAGACGCGCACCTAGAGTTTCTAGCTTCTCCAGCACGGGACGAGGTTCTAGGTCCGCAAGAAGACATGCTCGACTTCCAGTGGACAGTACATCTGGAGCTGGATACCATCACTTCACTCCTATTCGATGTGCCGTTTATAGCAATCGAAAGACTCAAAGTTGATGCAGGCCACGTCGATGCCTACGATCAGGCCATCGAGGAACACGTACAAGGTCTTCAAACGATCGAGTTCTTCAATGTCACACATGGATGGCGTTGCGACATGCCAACGGATAGCCATGAAGCAGTGGTTGTCACCAGCTCGACCTCTACAAGTCCTCACTCCACCTTTGCAGGCGGGCACACTGGGCTCGGCCCTGACGGCAACGATAAAGGACCCTACCAGGAGATCTCAATCCACCATGCCCGGAACCTGGAGCGCACAAAATGTGACGCATAAGACGGCCTAATATCGTATGCCTCCAGGCATGTATGTAAACCTTCTTGGCGACATGTGTGATTGGCGTCGTGGCAATAGCAAAATTCCATACCAAAGGGGACGAAAGCATGAAAAAACGGTCTTTCCCTTTTTGGACAATGGCCACGAGGCTGGGTCATCCGTCATACGGGATCTCCGTTAGCTGCCAAGAGTTCATTTGGTAAAGCTTTCTCTCCAAATGTTCAGTGTGGTGGTACTGCAACCAGTGGCTGAGCTGAACCTTGAGTAGCACTAGACAAGAAGATTGTCGTAGCCTCGAGTGGATACAAGTTCAGTGCAAGCAAAGCCTTCAGCATCGAGACTTCCTGTGTCGAGTCAGCCTTGAGTGACCGCGTACAGCGCCCCATCTTAGCACCGGAAGAGAGTTTATCCCTGAGCGAATTCTGGTCTGTAATAGAGAACCAGTGTCCCCAACGCAAAACGCACTGCTTCTTTCACAAACTCGTTCCATTCAGTTTGAATCAGCCGTATTCCGAGATTTGCACTGGAGTTCTGTAGCAAATTCTTCTCTGGATCATAGCTGACTCTGTGGCCGTGCAGCGTCAAGGACGACGAGAAACCAGTGCATTGTCTGGATGTAAGGGACATCATGACTTGCAGCAAAGAAGAGACGACCTCCGTGCAAGTGCCAGCAATACGGACGGTGACCAATCGCAAGATATGTCTTACCCTCTCATCGTGCCTTTGATGGATATTAGCAGTTCTAACCCTTCCCAAATTTGGCTGATCGTACTTTTATAGCATCATGAGTTGCCGTTCGAGAAACAAACATCCACACATTCTATTCGCGATCTCTAGGACGTAACAAATGGTCGAAAAATGTCCTGATGCGCAGGTACAGTGTTACTGAAGTAAACTGAAGAATACGTTCAAAAGCACAACGCAGAGGAACAAACAGCCAACGAATCGTGATCACACTGACTCGGACTGTCGTAGTCACTTACCTATGCAAAGCTTCCCGTTCTTCGACATCTGCACACGCATCCTCCCCACCACGCAATCTCATCACCGCCTCTTCCAAAAGTTTACTCTTTCCGAACGCCAATAGAGTGCGATAGTGGCTCAACACCCACAACGCCGGGCTCAACCTCCGCCACATAATGATGATTGCCAGAACAAGTACAGACGAAGATTCGTAACGCGTCTCGTCCCGTACGCAAGCACGCTTGATCTGGAGTCAAGCACTTTTGCCAAGCCGGTCCACTCCGCCTTCTGCAGCCGCCATCAACGTCAATCTCGCGGACCTGCGTAATTCGAGGCAGCTTCATTGGCCTTCCAGCGCAGCGGAACGTTTAGAGTTGTTGACAAAGGTCGAGGCTCGGCAGTCCCTTCACTCACCATACTGCTTACGGTTAGGTCGCCAAGAGAATGGTACGTATGCATCGAGTCGAGGCGTGCAAGACGCGTCACAACACCAAATCCCCATGTCACGAAAGATGCATTTGCAGGGCAGGGCTGGGGAGCTAACGTCTGCTTTGCATTGCGAGAAGGCTCATTGGTGTGCGGAAGCTTACGTGTGTGGAGAGACGGGCGTGGTGTTTGAAACGAAACTAAGGCAAGAAGGAATCAGGGGTGCACTGGCTTGGACAGAGCTCTGTGCCTGAATACGGTGAGGTTTCAATGCTGCACTGGGAACGAGAGTTGCGATGAGGCATGTTGTGTTTGTATTTGGGCGAAAGAGCGAAACACTTTCGCCAGGACTCGAAGAAGACGCTCTCTCGTGGACGCAGTAATTCCAGAAGAATCAGCACATGTCCGCCAAAATCTGGGGAACGCCAACCTTTGCAGATCTCATCGCGCCGCCTAGCATGCCTTTGCCAAGCCGGGGACCAATCCTCGACCCAGTGCCTTGCGTATGCTTGGTGACGACTCAGCCTGAGCGAGGCTTCGGGCATCGCAAAGACAGCGCTCCAAAAGTGGGAATGACTTGGAGATGCTACGATATAAAGCGGCAGACCTCGAGCGTCCATAGAGCCATCATCATCAACTCATTCACTTCTACACAACAGTCCATTCACTTCTCCTCCCCAGCCCATCTTTCAACATGAAGTTCATTCCCGCTCTTGCAGGAGCTGCTCTCCTCGCTCAGCAGTCTGCTGCTCACCCCGGCGACAGCCCCGAGGAGCACGCTCGTGAGATCGCTCAGCGCAATGCGTACTTGAGCACCCACAAGCGCTCGCTCGCTCACTGTGCCGAGACACTGAAGGCTCGCGGCAATGACCTTGCTATGGCTCACCGCCGCAGCCTGGAGGTCAAGAAGATGCGTGCTAAGCGTGCCATCGATCAGGGTATGTTTGGTATCTTAGACACAACTTAGGATATGATTACTGACGAGTGTAACAGAGAAGAACTACCTCCGTGCTCGTGACCTCGACACTGTCCTTGCCACCTCCCACGCCTCCAACTTGACTGGCATTACCGCCGATACCGACCCCTCCATCCTCTTCACCGGCAACAACTCCTGCATCCTCACCCCTGAGGTCACCCAGGGTCCCTACTGGGTCCAGGGCGAGTTGATCCGCGAGGACATCACTGAGGACCAGGAGGGTGTGCCACTGCACCTCGATATCCAGGTCATCGACGTGAACACCTGCGAGCCCGTCCCCTCTGTCTACCTCGAGCTGTGGCACTGCAACTCGACTGGTGTATACTCCGGCGTTGTCGCCAGCGGCAACGGCGACAGCAGCGACGAGACGAACCTCGATAACACCTTCCTCCGCGGTATTTCTCAGGCTGATGAGAGCGGTGTTGTACAATTCGACACCCTGTTCCCTGGCCACTACACTGGCCGCGCTACTCACATCCACGTCATGACGCACACCCTCGATGCTAATGTCAATGACAACAACACTCTGACTGGTGCTTCGGTCACCCACGTCGGACAGATGTTCTTCGACCAAGACCTCATCGAGACTGTGGATACCGTTGAGCCGTACGCCAGCAACACTCAGCAGATCACCGAGAACTCCGAAGATTCTATTCTGAGCGAGGAGGCTAGCGACGTCGACCCTATGGTCGAGTATGTTCTTCTCGGTGACGATGTCTCGGAGGGTATCTTCGGATGGTTGGCTTTCGGCATGGACTCGGGTGCTTCCTACAACGTCACTCCTGCGGCCAACCTGTACGCCGAGGGCGGTGTTGCTAACGCGAACTCTGGCATGGGCGGCGGCGGTGCTCCTCCTGGCTCCAACGGTACTAGTGGTGCTCCTACTGGTGCCATGCCTTCTGGCGCCGTTCCTTCTGGCGCTACTGACCTAGCTGTTGGCTCCACCTTGACCACCATCGTCTCTTCGTCTGTTGTCGCCTCCTCTTCCGTTGTTGTCTCTTCCGCTGCTGTCTCTTCCAACATCGCTGCCTCCGTCGCCCCCTCTGCTGTCCCCTCCAAGGCTCCTCAAGGTGGTAAGGACCACGGCCAGGGCCAGAACAACGGCAAGGGTCAGCAACAGCAGCAGCAGCAAGGCCAGAAGCAGGCCCAGCAGCAGGCTCAGAAGCAGGACAACGGTCCTCACAACAACTAAGCTGGACAGAGATTTGTAGAGTACTGAGCAGCGGTTAGCGAAGAGCATAGCGAAGGAGCACTTGTAGAAACCAACTTTTACACACTCGTTAGGGAATCTGGTATTTACCTGTACATCATACCCGAATGCAAGCATTTGACATTCAACCTGATCTCTGATTACGCCCTGCTCTTCCCTTTGTCCGTCATGTTTGACCAATTGCCGGCCTCGAATTCACACCAAACCCCAAATCGTTCGAAGGTATTTCCAATCCAGCTGTGCGCCAATCCATGCGTCCCACAATCAAGCATCACACTCCTGCAACCCCGCCAACAGGGCCCCAAACCCCTTCGATCTACCCTCAGCCTTCCCATCATCTTTCTCATTCTTCGTTCTCTTCTCTTCTTCTCCAGAAACAGCCAGCGTCTCTTCCCCAGCCATACCCTCAAGTTGTCTAGCAACCGTTTCTTTATCCAACACGTGCTTTGCGTCTTCAAATCCCCCAATGTCCCTCACGTTCGCGTACCCTAGCTCGCGCAACCTGCGCATCGCAATGTCGCTCCGCCTACCGCTCCGGCAGTACAGTGTGATGCTGTCGTTCTTGTCTACCTCGATGCCTTGCTGGAGGTAGATCTCTGCGAGGCGGTCGATGGATGTGTACTCGATGTTGACCGTGGGGGCAAGGTCGGAGACGAGGGGTCCGGTGGAGAACTCGAGCGGGGAGCGTACGTCGATTAGAAGCTCTCGTGGCATTGTGCGTGTTTGCACTGTGCGGTTGGTAGAGTGTTGTGAGTGTTGAAGCTGGAGCTCCAGTTGCGCGAGGAAGATTGTGGGGGTAGCCGCATGGCGGGGCTCGAGGATAGGCCCCACTTCGAAAAGCAAACACCACGGTCTCAATCACGATGCGTGTGGGTGTAGCAGAGGTTGTCTTGGTGATTGTGAATTTGTTGGCAGCTGCCTCTTCATGCTATATGCACATGGATACTATGACTACGCAAAACTGCTTGCGGCTGCTGCAATTTCAGCCGTTGCTTTTGAACGCCTGTGCCAGCTAACTCGCGGCTGCCATGTCGGCGCATCCTTTTGTAACTCCTTCCCAGTATCGACAAGTCCCATGAAAACAGTGGTATAGAACAACAAAGCATATGAAAGATGATCGTGAATATCTGCAACATAATCTGAAAGGAATGCTGGGTCGACGGGCGCCTGAGCGCCTTTACCAACTGTGAAATGCCGGCTCGGCGCGGCTGGTGTGGTTGAGGGTATCCAAAGGAGGAGCAGCGCATTGTTGCGCCCTATAATAAGTCTATAAGCCCTTCGACAGGCCGTTGTTGGAGAAGTTGAAGTTCAGGAACTCGAATTTGTCCCTTGAGGTGGTGCGGCTCTCGGCCGTAAAAGTGCTCTGGGCACTGTTGTCCATAGATGGAGATCCTCTGATGGAATGTTGGAGCTCCCGGGGCTCGAGAAGGAGAGAACGGCGATAGTAGCTCTGAACATTGGCTTGGTCACTCGATCGCACTCGCTGGATCTGCGTTTCCATCCAGTCTTGCATATCTGGGATAGTGGCCAAATGGTAAGGCACCTGAAATGACTGCAGCTGGCCGATGATCTTGGCTGTCTTCATATGCTTGTCGAAGTTGATCACAGACATGCTGTCAGACCCAGACTCGCCAGGAAGTTGACGGGTAGTGCCGTTGCCGACATCGACGAATGTCAGATCAGTGAGATAGATTCCGACGAATGGAATGCATGGTGCAACATGGTTTTGTAGTCGTTGACGAAGGACAGCATAATTGCGCCCGACGTCAGTGATTGTCTTCAGCTCATCCAGGCGGACCTTGGTCTTTGCGGAGACAAGCTCCCATGTCTTCTTCAGACGCATGACCATGGAAGAGTTGAGAGAGCAGATGATGGCCATAAGTGAGTCGTAGTTGTTCAGCTCCAAACATTTTGCCGCAATCTTGACCCAGTGCTTTATCATGACAGCTCGCTTCTTTGCGTCTTCCAGGTGGAGAATCGTGTCTGCAACCAGATTGGCTAGGTCAGTCGACAGCTTTGACATTGCCTTGACGTTGACGGCTTTAGAGTCACTTTTCTTGGTCCACTCGAGAGCCAGGAGCTCTTCGGGCTGAATGGCGCAGAAGAGTTTGGATTCGATGAGGGTGAATTGCCTCGCCAGCTCCATAGGGTCGAAGTCCAGAATGTTGCACTGTCCACGGCCCTCTTTGCTAGCTTTGAGAGCGTTGAGCTGGCTTTTGGTGACGATTGGCGATGGCGCATTATTTTCGTTGGATGAGAATATCGTGTTGGAGACACCCGTCTTGCCAATAGAAGAGACGAGTCTGGGCACGAGAGCTCCGGCGCGAACCTCGGTGACCTTGGAAGTCAACTCTGCAAGACGTTTGCCGGCTGTTGGCAATGATGCGCGGAGCTTCCCAGTCGCGAAAGACAATATCAAGCCTAGGGCGACTGAATCGCTGTCAGCTGACCAATGGCTCTCCAGCCAGCCCTTGAAGACGTTGTAGACCCTCAGGCGGACTGGAACACCAACTGTCTGGCTGTTCCCGACGTAGTCGTAGCGATCGATGAGGCTCTGCGCTAGCTCTAGTGGCGTTGTAAAGAGGCGGAATGTAAGGTAGAAGGTAGTGACGAAGACAGCATCAGGAGTGGACTCATGTGTAGTGAGTTGTTCGACGAGCGCGGGAAGAGAGCCACCAGAGATCTGGCCCTCCTTATTATACGCAAGTTCATGAACGTATGTGGTCTCGAGCAAGTGTTCTTCACCAGCCGCAACGTCTTCATTTGCCAATGAGCGAAGTTCAGAAGAGCTACCGAAGCTGCTAATCAACGTCTGAAAGCTCTGCTTCTTGGAGGGCATGTGGTCCGGAGTCGTGGCACGAGTAGATGTGTGCGAAACAACACTACCATTGCCAATGCTGAAGTGAAACGTACTGCTCGAATCTGTGACTGAAGCATTGACACTGTCACTCCGGGCTGTTTTGGTGGCCGGTGGGTGCGAAACACCTGCAGAACATCCTGTCAGTTCGTTTGTTGCGAGCTGGGCTGAAGTAATGGCATGGTCTTCACTGAGGGGCTGCAACGACGAGGTGAAGGAGAGCGCCGTCGGACTTTCTGGGCTTTCAGCGACTGCTGCAGGTATGGTAGGCGGCAACTCTAAGCTTTCTGTGTCGGAAGACGACTGCTCTGGAATATCCGGTAGTGGTTTCGACTCGGGGGCCATAGAAGATGGTAAAACTTGGTGGTCTTCGACCGGTGGCGCTGGTAATGGCTTGTCGGTTTCCAATGTGCCTTCTGGGTTCTTCTGGGTCGCATCGAGGTCCTCCT
The DNA here is from genome assembly GCA_039634435.1 of Ascochyta pisi. Classification (NCBI taxonomy): domain Eukaryota; kingdom Fungi; phylum Ascomycota; class Dothideomycetes; order Pleosporales; family Didymellaceae; genus Ascochyta; species Ascochyta pisi. The sequence continues at coordinate 339,296 of CP113326.1, read as the reverse complement.
GAGGCTTGGCAGATTCCACTTGTTCGAAGATTGATTGCGACAGTCCCAGGCCTGCCGCCTCAAACTCGAAGTCCCCAATCTTTTCGATGACTAGTCGAGCTTTAGCGACACAGTCGCCGGCAGACCGGACACAGCTAGTGGCGGCAGCGACAAGCTGTTTACCGGAGTTCGGTGTAAAGACTGCCTCTTCCATGTCGGCATCGGAGGCATTGAACATGTCTTTGGTAGCTTGTACCAGTTCGGTAAGTCGCAAGTACATAATGTCGCGTGTTTCTTCCAGCGCTTTGGATCTTCTCGAGTCGCGTTCCCATACTTCTTCGACAACGGTAAGGAGTTGACGACAGGCAATAACAGAGTGCTGGGTGATATGTGCCAGCTCTTCCGATGATCTCGATTGCAGATGCAACCCAATAAAAGATCCAATGAATCCCAAGAACGAATCTTGAGCGGTGTTCAGCCGTTCCGAGGCAAGGTTCTCCTTTCGAGCTCCTGGCAAAGCTCCTGTGTACGACAGTCGGTGGGTGACAGAAAGTCTCTTGACTTGGGTCTGAGGCTGAGCGGATGGTGTGGGTGATTGGAGTAGGTCCGACTCGGAAGGTACAGAAAATGCAACAGAAAGACGGCTGGGATTGCGTAGTGGCTGTGTGGTCAGAGTGGTGTCCGGGTTATCGTGCGCTAAATCGGGTGCTTGTGTTACTGGAGATTCGCATTCATTCGCCAGTAAGCTGTCATCATCCACTCGAATTGGCGCCGACAACGGTAACACGGCAGTGTCAGCAGAGTCTGCCGGCGGTGTTAATGGTCGATGCGTGCTCCTCTGGTTCAGCTCGAACGATATCGACACAGCGTCTGTTGCCCAGATATCGAGAAATCGCACGGCTCGTGTTACAAGCTTAAATGACTTCAGCACGAGCTCATCCAGCTGCTCAAACACTGACACCGCATCCTCAATGGACTGTAGAGTTTCTTGCAGCTTCTTTGCCGTCTTAACGAGTGTGGACAAATCACCCAGAAGCCCTTTTCGCATGCGGCGTAAGCCAACGTGCGCTACGATCAAGGTTGAGTCTCTCGACAGACAGTCAGTCCTTTCCTATTCGACATAAGTGGCTGTCACATGAGTGTTGTGTAGCTTGGGCTTACCAGGAAGAACCTAACGCCAGCAATCATCCCCCGAACGTAGTCCTGCTTCGTAAATGCACCAAGATTTCCACTCTCGCCGTCTCGAACAAGGTCCCATAGGTGTGTCAGTGCATTGAGTAGGTTACGAATCGTAGGATGGTCGTATGGTTCGCAGTAATTGGTGGGCAGCCACCCACGAACTCCAGACCCAAGCAAAGTACCATCGGCCCACCCATTAGGATGTACCGAATGTACCAGGATGACGTCGCCCTGTTGGATCGCTACTGTTATCGACGATTCATCTGTCGACGAGGATACTGTGGAAGCTGGGACATAGTGGTAGAAGGCGCGCAAGTAGTGGTGAAAGACTGGCTGGGCCGGAAGTTGTTCTGTCACCGAGTCACCTGCTGTGGTAGGTGTCAATGGAGGTGATATTTGAGACTGGGATTGTGACCGTATCGAAAGAGCTCGTGAAGAGGATTGGCGGCTGTGGCCGAAGAGACTGGTGCGCGACTTTCTAGACGACTTTGAGATGCTGAGGGGTGCAACGATGTCACTCGAGTACCTTTCCACCTCTTCCGAGTCGGCAGTGTGGTCACTCATCCTTGGGTCGGTCTACAGCAAACAGTGGGCGGTGATGGCGTGGGATGAGATTCGCTAATTGGGCGCCGCAGCTTCGGTGCGCCGCAGCATCGAGTCCAAAGACTAAACGTCGGTCGAACCGTGGTACCGAATGAACTTGATCGCACCGGTGCAGATTAAGGTGGGTATCGTATTTTAGAAGAAGGGTCCAAGTGTTTAGACAATGCTCAATGTTGTTGTTGCTCGCTTGCTGTTGCCATGTTATTATTGTGATCGGGATGGGGTGGGTGAGGAATGGTGCCACCCAATTGGGCGCGAGGAAGGAATGTGGTGAATGTAGAATCACGAGGCAGCACGCCCAATGCAACCAACGAGGACGGTGGCGGCGCAGTGAATGGGCTCGCATGCCAGTGGTAGATGGGTGGCGGGCGTGCTGCTTCTACAGTGGAGAAAGTAATTACCTGACTGCGTGAGGAGAGCGGTATGGATGCAAGCCGTAGAACAGCCAGCAGAATACGATGCGCCGAGGAGAGCTGGAACAGCAGGCGTGTGGCGCGAGTAGGGAGCCGGGGAGATGTCAAGGTGTCGAGGTCTCAGACACAGTCTGTCTTCCCGTCGATGAAGGCGAATGGATAGTGAGCAGTGATGTGGAGGGGCAGATAGTCGATATGCAGCATCCGGAACCCGGCGGTGACGCGCCTTCTGGCGGAGGTATCAGAGGAAGGGATCGTGGAGTGTTGCTGCAAGGGTCGGGCCTGTGCTTGGGTCGCCGACAGGGAGAGACAAGACAAGGCGTGGTCAACGGTCGTGTGTGGTTGGTGAGGCGCTCAAGCGAGGCAGCCAGACAAGGAAGGAGTGGTGGTGGTGGAAAACAACAAGAACAAGAACAAGAACAAGAACAGTGACAGGATAGAGCACTATTCACACACTGCGCGGCAAACACACACAGGATGGCAATGGCAATGGCAATGGCAATGGCAATTGCAAACGGCACAAGTCGTGGCACACACGCAACGGCGAGGCGATCAGGTGGTGAGAGAGCGGCTTTGGTGCACGCAGGGCCGCCGCACTGTTATTGCTCGTCGACGGCGGATCCCTCGACCCACGACCTGCACCGAACTGACAGCTTGGGGGCAAGCTCGTAAAGCTCCAGGGCCCAACATGGGCTTGTTGCGCACGCCGCATGCTGCCAGGGCGCGGCAGGGATGAGCGGCCAGGGAGCGTTGGCGGGCCCTGCAGCGTCGTAACCAACCTCGACGACGCCTTGGCCGGTGGACAGTTGATCACGATTTGCTCATTCCAGGCCGTGCCCGCGAGGGAGGCCAGTGATATTTCCCCGGCCACCGTTCCCTTGCGCTTGCACCTCGATTACCTACTAAACACGACCAAGTAAAGCGGCTCGAGCAGCTCGCGCCTAGTCGCGCATTGTCGCGTAGCATCCAGCAGACGGACGTGAGGAATCTGGACACGCATGGCGTTGCTACGGCCTCTCGCCGTCTCGACTCACCAGCCCTCGTCGAAAGGTGAGCAGAGCACCGAGCATGGAGCCATGACATGGCTGACAGCGCCGCCGTGACTCGAGCATCCTGTCACAATTGCGGTTGCCCGCATGAAGGCCCGCGCAGCAAGCACGCACCCGGCCAAGCAGGGCTCTTGCGCGAGGCTGCTCGTCGTGCTCCATTTCTTTCCCCTGCCCTGCTCTGTTTTCGCAGCCTCGATACGGCAGGGATCCACTGGCTCGCCCAACCAGCCTAGGCCGTAAAAGGCATCTGCCGGGCGGCTTTCCATCCCCGGTTGCCGTGGCGGACGCATCCAATCGATCCCCGGAACTTTCTGCTGCACCGCAACGCATTGCGCTCATTGGCTGTCACGCAAAATCTTCCGCAAAATGCCACATGGCTGCAGTATCGCAGGCCCTGCAATATCGCATAACCCAAGGGAGTCAAAAGAAGCAACCCAACAACCCCCTTCTTCTTCCTCGCCCAAATCGACAGTCTGTCGCACCATCAGAGCGAAGTGGCCCTCAAAGGGCAGCAGTTCACCACACGTCATATCCTAGGTAAGGGACATGTCGATGCGTGGGGATATATCCACTTCAAACCCCCGCTAGATATCCCCTTCCCCTCCGCTTGAAAACCTTTCAAGGATTCGTACTGGCCTGGCCCGCCATCGCACGCCTTACCACACTGAACTCGCGGGGAAATGTAAAGAGCGGTTTTCTAGAGCGGCAACCTGCCGAGCGAGCGTGCCCGAGCAGCTGTTACAGGCTGTTCAAAATGTTGACAATTGCTGTTACAGCACTAGATGCTTAATGCATGAACCCTCACCGGAGACCCTTCGAGGTATCTGAAGTTGGTATTGCAGCAAAAGCACATGTGCACCGCAAAGTTCAAGCACTAGCTGCATGAATGTTGATGCTGTATTACCAAAGGCCATGCAGGGTATTCCCTTCACTCAACTGGGATGCTGACAACACGTCTTGGTTTTCGAAACTACGCATACGCTGCGATACCCAGTCTCTCTCGCAAGGGTCACCGGTATCTACAAACGACGTCCGTCCGCTTCTGTTGAAGCCTCGGAAGCGTCTCGCGTACTTAACTCGTCCTCCAAGGTGTCCAGTGAGCTTCGCCGGCGAAAAAGCAATGTCGAGAGGCGGAAGCGACCCGCTTACGAGCACTCTTTTAGGCTACGCTCGCTACGAAAACACACGAGCTTCTAGTAGTAGACGCCCTGGGTGCTCTCACACGCCAGCGTCCTAACCTCTGGATTTACAATCTTCAGCTCTTGTACATTGGTCTTCACGACTCCACAATAAAACTTGTGGACACAACTTCATGTGAAGTTTGGACAATAGTCAACGCGCTGCAAGCGAATCAACATTCGTATGTATCGATCATTTACCGGTAGGCTTCTATAACGGTAGGCTTCTATAACAGTGATCCCTGTCACAAAGCGGCTCACCCTCAGGCCCCTTTCCCAGAACGAGGACACGATCTGCACAAGGGTTGCCCAAAACCTCAATACAATTTCGGCACATGCGCTTGTTCTGAGCATCAACTGCATGAAAAGTAGTTTTTCGAAAGTCGACGTATCCCTCGTGCAGGTAGGATACGACCCTTTTGGTGCTTGAGGATAACATATACCCAAATCGTATGTGGTCGGTGCAGCCAACACCTGATGCTAGTCAGAACAAAACAGACACCATGCACCATGCATTCTCATCCATCGAACGCTACGCTGGACGCATTTCACCCGAGTATACATGTGCACCATCGCACATGCCCGCAGCAATCACGTCTTCTAACCGTGTCCGCGTCTCTGAACCCAATATTGGATAGAGTTCAGACTTTACGACTGACGTACGATCGTCGCGGTCCAGCCCTGGTATCGCTTTGCCCGTGTAACTTCTGTCAGTTGAAGTCAAGCTTGAGTCTATTGATCGTCCCGTGCAAACAGATTTCAACTTCGACCCAGTGCAATCAAGTTTGTCTTACACACAACCACATAGAAGGTTGTACGGGTACCTATTCCGTCAGTGGACTTGCTGTACCTGTGAGCTTTTTAGTTTTGCTCCACTGGGCTACTCTGCGCTTGCGGAAGCCTTGAGTGGGTTCTCTCTGCCTCGCTGTACATCCCCTCTTCAAATTCTTCCAAGCTGAACGGACCGTGAGCATTCACCTCAACAAACTCTGTCTGCGAGATGATGGAGATGGCACCTCTAACGCGCGCGCCGTCCACGGGGCACCGTCCTAGCCGCCGCCATCAATTCGCCGATCGCTCATACCCAATTCCTCCGGTCTTGCATCAACGTTTTTCTGCAGCGGTTTTCACCACGCACCGTGATTGGGAAGCAGCTTCTCAGCACCTCGCCGAATTGTGAATATATGATGATCTTCTCCAGATTTGATAGGCGTAAAGACTCAGGGTTTGCCCGGTCGTGATTCGCGCAAATGAGTAGCTCTGCTTTGGGCCGTCACATCCCTGTCTGAAACAGCCACGAGCCTCCTCATTCGCACTAGGGCGACCCAGAAACGTGGACAGGCATAGCGACCTTGACGTAAAACGGCAATCCGGCCGATGCACACGTACCGATACGTGGGATGCGCAAAGGCTTGATTCGGATGTCATGTGAGCACCTCGAGACGCAACACTGAGGCACGGTTGCTGGGCTGAATTTGGTTATACAAGATGCGCAGTGCGTTCAGTGCGGAGACAAACGTGTTCGTATCTTCTCCCAAGGAAATGAAGCGGGCTGTATGCGGTACGTTTCCCACTTAGTTCGTCAACTTCAGTGTACACATGAGCGCGGAACACTCCGGTCCCGATTTCGGTCTCAGGGTCTCATGGATAGGGACCCAGGTTCAAGTCCTCCTTGTCAATGATGTGCACGCGATGCCCCAGTATACGCACCCTTGGAGAGCATGGGGGCAGCACGTGCAACGACTCGTTCATCACAGCGTAGTTTCGCTGCTAACCAGTCGATGGGACTGATAATATATCGCAGACGCTATCAAAGTACGCTACCGCCCGGGTAACGATGCGCGACCTCCCGGTTTACCATTCCGGTTCTTATAACGGCTTGCACCATGATTCAATGAACAGCTAATATCCAGTATACGGACTACACTCGGCATCACATCGTCCCGATTCTTGCTGCAGTGCTTCACAAACGCTGTGGACAGGCGATGGTCAGTCGCAATCACGACCCCCGAGGTACAAGTGAACGGCTGCGGGATTCAAAGCATCGCTAAAAAAAAAGGGCTGAGCATCTTGTCGTTGTCTGCTCAGATACCTCCTTTGGACATACGCCCCTTGCACACACGGCCTGCTAGCCACATCCGCGGTTGAACGCTCGCTCTATTCAGAATTCTTCTTACTAACACCACTCTCGCGTCTGAGGCGGCAATGCTGCGCAACGGTGGCAATGGCAATCCACGCGTTGCTCCTTATCCTCGGTCTCGTGATAAGGGCTGACTGGGCCTGGAGTTTGTGAGCGAAGGATTGTGGACCAACGGACTACGCCACATTGGCAGAACCACGGATTTCTCCTATAGGTAGTTCGAGGGTCACCGGATCTTTCGAAGGGATGCAGCTTGCTCGGGTGAGATATAAGAGTCACGCAGGTACCATCTCATCTGAAGGACGAAATCGGCCGTGGATTAGTACGGAATCGATGTACGATCGTCCTCCATTTGTAGCGGTTGTCTCAATCCCGGTGTATCCGGATGGATCCGAGACGACGGTCTCATGCGCTGACGAGGCATGGAGAGTCTGTCGCGCATGAGATCTGCTGCCAAGTAGATCTTGCGTGCTCGGGAACAGTGTTCAGATGATGACGCAAAGAGGCCAGGGGGCGTAACATCGCAGTCTCTTTCTTGCATGTTGTTCGCAGCCCAACCCGTCCCGTTTGTTGGGCGGGCATACCCACCTTCAGTCAGCCGAAACTGGACTTACGACACTATATGGTACTTTACTTTAAATCAGGTCCACAGCCACGATATCGTCCAGCACAAGTGATTTTTTGTCTGTCCCAAATTCCAGCATTGAATTCGCGGAAGAGCTTTCCATCAGCCCAAAACGCAGTGTCCCGGTGAGAGCACATCAATGCTACATGTCGACAGTAATCCCCAGGCTGTGGTGCGCATATGAGTTATGCTATAGGGTATCCGGTTGCACGTGTCGTCAACAATGCTATCGACAGAACGACATGAATTCAAATCTCAACAAAATACAAGCTGAGGCCCAACCTCACCACAAGCACGAGGAAACCAACCTGACTGCAGATGCATTCCGAACATCCGAGCTTGAACACCTGTTCACGAAGGTTGACCTGTACAAGGGGGAGCCCTGAACGGGCTGACATTACGAGGTGCCCCACAGAAGCGCATTAAACTGTCTAAATTACTTAGTAATCTATATACAAAACTAGACCCTGACATGCCTTAGAATAGAGTGTGGCCCCCTAAGGCTCTTAAGACAGCCTTACATTAATCTCTTATGTTTTGACAGTACTTTTTGATGTCTGCTAGTGTGATTTTGTCCTACTCTTCCTAGATAGCTTGAATTAGGCTCTCTTTTAAGTCTAGATAGTGTTTTTAGACACGTGATTTAAGCAATCTCCATACATTTTTAATAGGATTAAGATTAGGTAAGTTAGCAGGCTACTAAAGCAACCTAATTGCCCTTGTGTAAAAGGCTTCTTTAGTTGCTAATGCTTTGTAAGGACTGGCGTTGTCTTGCATAAACAGACTATTGCTAATCCCTACACAAAAGATCTTATGTTCTATCTTAAAACTTTTAATTAAGGGGAACACCCTCTAAATGTAGGACTAAGAGGTTAAAGTACCCTATTGCTTAGTATCCTAGATTAATAATAGGCCCTTAGATCTATCTCCTCTAATACACCCCTATACTATTACACAGCTGTAATCTCTATACTTAGGTACTAGGCAAGCAGGGAGATACCTCTCCTTAGCACAACAGGTGACCTAAACCTAACCTCTTCTTAGGGAGAAAGAGGCCTTATCTGACTAGATAACTTGGCGCTATATCTCTTCCTGCTAATTAACACAGATCTAAGCCTAGATCTAACAATCCTCTATATGTTTTAGAGTGAGGAGAGGCTTGTAAGCAGCTATCTGCTAGTAATAACTCTCCTTCTTAAATGCTTTGTAGAGAGTCTTTGAGCTAGCTTCTATCTTAAGTTCTTAAGCAATTTGCTTAAAAGGCTTAAGCCTCTGCTCCTAGGAGGATGTGGCATGCTTAATAAGTCTCTAGCAAATAGGGGTGTTAAGTTTAAGTGGCTAGCTAGGTGGTTTAGTAGGAGTAATATCACTGTAGACGCAGGATTAGACAGTAGAGTATAGGATTTAAAGGCTCTAAGAGATATCCTTTAGCTTCTAGCTAGCGTTGTAGCGTAGAGCATGTATTTAGGCGCGTTTAGTATAGGTAAGCTAACGTAGAGGGGTCTTAGGAGCTATAGTAGACAGAATATTATGTTCACACATAATCTGTTCTTAAAATTAGTAAAATTTATATATAATTTAAGTAGTTTTGTAGAACGTTTGATGGATTTTGATGACCCCTTGTCATGTTAGCCTGTTCAGGCCCCCCCCTTGTATGTTGGAAATACCGCGATCCACTATAGGTCAGCATGGCTATAAAACCGTCTCACGACACCCGATGCACCTCGCCTCCCGATGGAAGCCTGAAATCTAATTGGAGGAACAACTCCACCTCCACCATCTCGTACTTGGTCATCTCCAAAAGCTCGACAGTGTTGCTATTCCGGGACAGCGTAAGATGAGTACAGACGTTATTGCGAAGAACAATGACATGGCCGCTGCCACATCCTGCCAGAAGAGGTAGGTTCTGCAGCAAAGAATCGATTGCTGCTATGGAGATCTTATGCGTTGTATTGCAGCTACGACATACATTCTCATCTGCAAATGCGGATCCTGCACAGGTTCCTGCCTCCACAGGTTCCTGCCTCCACAGGTTCCTGCCTCCACAAGGCCTCCGTGCTCATCTCACAACGTCGTGTCGGTGTCGTGAACATGCCGTATGAGGGAAGTAGGATGGGAGGTATGGACTGCAGATATGGAGATCATATCGATCCTACTGCAGACTTTGTCATTACGCTCATGTTCTTTTGGCTTTTTCAGCCGCCTTCTTCATCTTACCCAGCTCTGCTAGCTGCCATATGCTGCTACAAGAGGCATGTTTGTAGTGTGTGTCGACAACTGCTATGGAGATCATATCAGTCATATTGCAACTCTGGCATTACTGACTCTTCCTCTGCTCCCCGCCTTGGATATTCCTCCGGGTCTCTCGACCGATTTCATCTTACGCAGTCGTACTAGTTACTATCTGCTACCGCAAGAAGCATGTTTGTAGCACTGCATCGACGACTGCTATGTCGATCATACGACTGCTATTGTGGCCGTTTCCACTGTAGACCGCTCTCTCATCTTCAAGCCCCAATTTTCTTCTATCTCCTCTTCTACAAGCCACTGTACTCACCCATATCAACGCGCCCAAGGTAGTACGTTCACCAAACACCATTAGCAATCACTGTAACTATCCCACACGTCTACTATCAGAAGATGCACACCAGACCAAAGTACGAGTCAAAGTCAAGATGGAGAGGTCATATCAGAATCCACAAGTGGGCCAGTCCAATCTCCTCACCCCGGCCTTGAGTCGTGCAAAATACCCCAAGAAGCAGTTTCGTACTGCAGTGTGGACAACTGTTATGGAGATCCTATACCCGCCACGACTCGAACCATAATCCACGACAGTGCAGGATACTACGAAGGGTATCTTTTCATCCAAGTGTGAATGACTGCTATGGAGATCATATATCCACAGCTGCTTTAGACCAGAAGCCAAGACAGCGCAAGAGCACGGCATGTCCTAACGGTCCAACAATCGCAGCCGACGAGTCTGAAACTCCCTCTCCTTGATGCGTAGAACTAGCACAGAAATGCATCTTCCTCAAGACTCCAGCTTTCACCCCCGATATTCATCTCGGATATACCCACATACCAGACCTTTGGACACCGAGACTTAAAACAGCCGCACGGTCAACACCCAATGTTGAGAGTGGAGAGAGAGAGCAGATATTCCCGTTCCCAGCGTGGCTTGAAACGAGCAACAACGCGTGTTAATCGAGAAGAAGAAAGGGCAAGAACGAACCATGGTTTGTGGGTTACTTGCGTTTCGATATTGGAAAAATGAAGTGGGTGCCGAGACGCTGCCGTGTGACAGACAGCGTTTGGGTACAAGTAAACATGCTGGTTTACAGAGGTGTTAATGTGATCGGAAGGGGTATTTGTGTTGAAAGTGCAGGGTGTGATGGGAATGGGTTGATGCAGGATAGTCCCAGAAGAGTCATGAGTGCATTGATACGGTGGTTGCTTTTGGCTTTATCTGTTGAGCCCTGGGGATACATTGTATACTGGCTAGGCGCCTGGGCATGGTCAGCTAAGGTTTGGCTATTTCTGCATGGTTGATAGGCTTTTCTCTGGATTATTTACTACAGTAGATGACTAGATATTGCAGCAGCCGGACCATGTAAAGATACTGCTAACGAATAGGTCTTATCCTATGCCACGAGACCAGATTCACAGCCTTAGCATGACACTACGCGTTGGAACCGATTCCAGCCATCGCACCGCATTTGCGTTCTCCGCCCGTCAATCCTCATTCTTCCGGCTCCCCGAGATCCACGCTCGCCTATAGTATCTAGTGTAGCGGTTTGTGATGTGACAGCACCCGCGTATCCCAGCAGGAGCGCAACATGCCGACACGCCACACCGCCGCCTATAACTGCCACTGTTACACAGCAGGAGCGCAGCCCCAACAGTGGGTCGTCAATAGTTGCGGCGGTTATGTACGAGGTACATGCGTGTGCGAACAGGGGTCGGGCCGTGTGCGCGCGCAAGCGAGCCGCATGTGCGTATGAACGGTGTGATGTTGTATCTGGCAGGTTATTTGCCGGTGGCTTGTTCAGCATTAAGGCCGAGGCGTTGGGATGATGTGTCGGTGGGAAATTTCATGTGCTCAGCCCAAAAGGTGCTTCTCCTGTTGTCCAGGCTGGGGACGGTGTGCCAGTGTGGCAGTATAGCGAGGTAAGTTGTTGTTGTCGTTGAGGGACGCGATCATTGCATATCCATCTCGTCATCGTCGTAGTCTCCCGCAGTACCAGAGTAGCCGTTCTCGGCCTCTTCTGCGTCTCGGTCTTTGCGTTGTTGCTCGCGTGAAGCTCCGATTTTTCTGTGAGTTGTCAGCACTCGCATACCACAGCCATCTCCCTCACGACAAGCATACCTCAAGCCATCGATGACGCCTGTAACAAACGCTCTCCCTTCTCCCACTTCCATGCCCCCAACACCGTTCATCTTGACTCCACCGCCCGCATCCAGCACCTCGACACCGCTCCGTAGCTTCGCCATGCGCACTTCTCGTAGTCCTCTGAGCAGTTTGCGGACCTGATCTGGCTCTTCGAAATCATCTGCTGCAACTTCCAGCAGCATTTCGCCTAGCTCCAGCCAGTGATACGGTAATGCATCTGGCGCTGCGTCTGCTGTGGATGTGGGGAGAAACGGAGGTGAGATGGGGAGCGTGTTGTCCGAAGGCTGTGGCGGTAGTCGCGGTGGTGGGGAGAATGTGTCTGCGTGCTCTGTCTCGTGGTCGAGGATCGCGGTAAGGGAGTGTGTGTTCAGCCATGGTGGAGGGAGAATGTTGGCGCGGCGTTGGCGTTTGAGGAGAAGGGCGAGCCAAAGAGGGATATTGCTTCTCTGGGGAGGATTGAGAGGTTTCAAAGGGCCCTGGTTGTTCTGTGAGTTTCAATCTGGAAGAACATGAGCGCATAGTCGCATGGCTATGCAGTTCAGTAGAGGGGTGTTGGAGGGGCAGACATACTCCAAGCAGCTCTAAACCTTCGAGTCTTTGGCGGGGTATGACAGTCACAAGCTCCATTTCGCACAGAAACGCGATCTCAGGAGGCGTAAGCCCCGGAGGAAGAGGCAATGCCATGATCGCGACGCGTGGGTGTCATCTCGAAATGTGCTGTAGAGTGAACGAACAGCGGACGCGCCCGAGAAAGCTTTGCCTAATCCGCACTAGCTTCTTGAGGCTCTCCCGCGGCCTCGGTGGCCTTTGATATCCGGTCCCGTCACTTCGTCGACAACACTTCTTTCCTCTGATTCCTACTATCCCGAATTCAGATGCTCGAAAATTGGCGGGTCGCGGCTCCACAGGCTGCCTCGAGTCTTTTTGCGGCCGCTGCCGCCTCGTGGGCAAGTGTGGCTGGCGGGAAAGTGCCACAACCGTATTTGGTAGGTATGCGGCCAGTTCTGTTTCTTGTTCGCAGTGTTCATGTTTTTTAGGATGAGTTCTTTCATGTCCCTCAAGCTCAGAAGTACTGCAAAGGCGATTATTCCTGGGATCCCAAAATCACCACTCCGCCAGGCTTGTATGACCTATTACCCCCTGCCACATTGGGGAATAAACTGACGATATTCGTAGATACTTGGTAGCTAAGCTGTTCCAGCCTATCTTTGGATGTAGCACGAAAGTCTTGCGGTATCAAAACGTCTTGGCGATCATCCTAGTCTTTCACACTGTGCTTCACATTCTGCGCTTGGTACGAGAACAAGTAGACCCTCAATGGCCTACGAAAGACTCTATCGAAGTTACCAATGAAGAAAAGACCAAACGAGGCCCAAGGGTAAACCTGGATGGGAAGACGCCTGTGTCCAATGCTTTGAGTGCTGTCAACATCTCCCTACTGCCACCGCTCTTCTTCTTTGCTGCGCTATACTACACGGATGTCATGTCGACTGCAGCAGTGCTCTTAAGCTATCAAGTCTTTTTACATAAGAAAAGCCCAACTGGAGATATTCGCAACGACCTGTTCGCCGTATTGGTCGGTATCGTGGCTCTGTTCTTCCGACAAACCAACATCTTCTGGGTAGCCGTGTTTCCCGCTGGTCTGACTGTTGTTCAAGTGCTGGAGAAGAACGAGTCATGGAAGCAGATGAAAGAAAGGAACCCGGCAACGATTGTGCAAGAATGTTGGAAAACCAATACAGTTTATGACAGCTCTGTATACCACGCTGGCCTACTAGGTGTGCTACGTCCAAACATATCACCCAAAGATTCAGCTAATCTCGATAGATGTCATCATGCTTGTGTTGACCATTGCACCTGCAGTGCTGAGAAAGCTCCTCGTAGTACTGAGATCAATCGCCTCGTACATCGTGCTTTTGGTACTATTTGCTGGCTTTGTGGCCTGGAACGGCAGCGTGGTGTTGGGTAAGTTTCTCCATGTACGACTTGTCTACTAGAACTGAAAACAGCAGGCGACAAGTCAGCTCATACGGCCACCATCCATATCCCCCAGATGCTCTACATCTGGCCTTATATTTCTCTTTTCTCAGCACCCATATTGCTAGGACCTTTGTACCGAATCGCTAGTCCTTTTATGCCGCCTCAGCTGAAGAAAGTGTTTTCATACACGCCGCCCAAACAAGGACCAAATCTACCGGAGCTTCTACCTGCCGCTTTGTTCATCGCTGGTGGTCTGGCTGCAGTACACTTCAACACGATCGTCCACCCGTACACCCTCGCCGATAACCGCCACTACGTGTTCTACATCTTCCGCGTCTTGCTTCGTCACCCGGCGCTCAAATACACGGTTGTGCCCGTATACTACATCTGCGCCTATTTGAGCATACAAGCCCTTGGATCCCCACTTATCGAACCAAAGGACACAAAGCCAGAAACCAAAACACCTCCAACAGATCTCTCCACCAAGGCAAAGCCATGCCAAGCCAGTTTCGTCCTCGTCTGGCTGGTTACTACTGCGCTCTCCGTGGTAACCGCACCTCTAGTCGAGCCGCGCTACTTCATCATCCCCTGGATCATCTGGCGTCTGCACGTACCTTACCTACCCGTTTCATTCACCATCAGAGGCAAGCAGTACTCGCAGGACCTGCGTCTCATAGTCGAAACCGTCTGGCTACTTGTCATTAATCAAGTCGTGCAGTATTTGTTTCTGAACCGGACATTCACGTGGCCCAGCGAGCCGGGGAAAATTCAGCGGTTTCTGTGGTAGGATGTTGCGCCTTTGTGTCAAACATTCGTTTCGGCGGAAGTTGAGCTGCGATCAGGCAAGACAGGGCAAAGGGCGGCACAATTCTGTCACACTGCTCGATGTTGGAATCAAAACGAGATCATTTTCCAACGTCCTCGACGCCTCGAAAGGTGGTGCCACTTAACTGGGGAAAAAAAAAGAGACAAATGTGTTTTGACCATAACTGGGTTTGTAAGATGGGCGATTCGCCGTGTAACCGGTGTATATATAGCTGCATAGCACTACATCATGTACAACACAGCGTCGCAGGCTGGCGTTTACAGAAGAAGATACTGGTCAGAAACAAGATGCAATCCCACGGAAACAGCAGAAAGAGTAGGTGCAGGCGAAAGTGGAAGACATTGAAAGTTGTCATTATGCACAAGTAACTCCACCTATGCCCCTGCCGTAGTATGTATGCAATGTTCGAGCTCAAATTGTACAGAAAAGAAAGTGGTATCATAATTGTTCATATACGCGCACCATTCGCATGTTCACCCCCCTGAGTGTTGTCCACGCTTTAGATCTTGTCAAAGTCCACCTCGGGCCTCCTCACGCTAGGATGGTGTGCGAGGTTGGGCTTGACCAGGTGTGCAAACTGGGGGTTGATGTTCATTGGGCCTGAGATCTCCGTCGGCACGCGGGGAACCTCAGGCTCCTCCTCTCTCGCCATGCGCTGCCAGAACTTCTTCTTCGCGGGCTCGCCACCGTATGTTGTGCGCGAGTAGATTGACGATGAAGGGCGATGGCCGAAGAAGCTGGGCTTGGGTGGCGACGTGCTGTGGTACGAAGGGAGGAAAGAACCCCTCACGCTCTTGAAAGCTGAGATGGGGCTGAAGGCGAACTGAGAGAGGCGGTTGGGGTTCTGCTGCTGGGCTTCGACTTGAGGTGAGCCGCAGTCAACACGAGGTGTGGGTGCACCCATCGCTGGTGGTGTGCCCATGCGCATGGGCGGTGTACCATTGCGCATTGGTGGGGAGTTACCAAAGTGGCTGCGAGAAGAGCTGCTGCCGGTGTGGTGTGTGCTGATGGTGAAGGCCTTGTGCTTGGGATCGTAGTCGTAATGCTGAGACTCGGCATCAGCCTCGGAAAGGGTCATGGCACCTCGCGAGCGGACACGGCGAGCTGTGATGCCTCGAGATCGGTCGCAGAAAACGTAGCTCTGTAGCATGTCAATTTCTGCCAATAAGGCTAGTAAACAATCAGACTTACTGCAATAACGTTGAAGAAGCCAATGACGATGGCAAGGATGCCAGACGCGACCAACAGCCTCCAGAAGGGCAGGGTGAGAGTTTTCTGGCTCGTGGCTTCTTTGTTCATATTACCCAGCATGTTGAGCCCAAGGATCATCATGGCGCAGCCCAATGTCACGAAACCGTGGGCAGGGCTGAGGAGAGGCCAGTTGCGAGCGTAAAAGTTACGGAAGAGCGAGCACTCGGAAACAATGAGAAACAAGCCAACAATAGCTGTAATGACATGGCTCGTAGCATCGAAGAAGAAGAACTAGTTGGAATTAACGTCTTGCTCGTTGACAGGAAATTCTCAAATATACCTTGGAGACGATGAAGGTTTTGACGAGCATCACAACACTGCTGGCGACTACGGAAGCAAGTGCAATGATGTTCAGGCCCCTCTGAACGTTGAGGATGATGTAACCTGGACCGGCCAGGTGCTCTGCTGAGAGAAGTGCCATTTCGTTTTCGTGGGTATAGTTGATTTCGTTTATGATTTTGGCAGACAAAAATTGGTTTGAGCTGGCCAGCAGTCGAGAAATACGCGTCGAGCGGTGGATAGTATGAGTTAAGAGAGAAAGGCTAGAAAGGAAGTGATGTAGAGGGAACAAGCCCAACGCCGTAAGGCAAGTGAGTCTTCTCGCTCGACAATAATATCAATAACGAACAATAGGAACTGAGGAGAAAAGTTGGGAGATCTCGAGGTGAAGGGGAACCTCAGGACGAAACCCACGCTAGCAAAAGTCAACTGTGCAACCGTTGTCGCCCAACGTCGCGAACCTCATATTAGCACAGATTAAGGCGCATTGCGCTGGCATCAGTTCGACGTGGCGATCGAGTGGTCCAAATTGCATGCCATGACCTTGCACTGCTTTCCAGATCAAGGTGAAACAGGCCCACGCTGGACGCGGGCGGCCACGCAGGTCCAGTGGTTGGTTCTTGGCTCTCGAGCTTGAGAGACACAGTTGGCGACAAGGACCCTTGACTGTTTGGCTGCCGATAGCCAGACTGTTGAGCCTCGTTTGCTCAAGGTGTGGCAGTCGCGTAGTGATTGGCCGTGAAGGTTTCGAATCTGAAACGGCGCCCCGGATCCGCACTGTGTCCGCGCGCGGCACGGTCGAGCCACATGCTGCCCGGGGTCAAGCGATTATTCCGACACGACACTGCTGCTGTAAAGACGTGAGAGGCGCCGAAAGCATTCTAAAGTGAGTAGATGAAGGATGGTACGAGACCGAAGCGCTCGGAAATCGTTCCTTGCAGAGTCACGTTTTGGCGCTAAGTCAATGATGGCGGTGGCTAGCGGCAAGCTCGACAGACCTCCGAAGTTCGCGAGGAACGCCTTGACAACACAAAGTTTCGAATGGAAGCCTGTGCGTCAGGTCGCTATTAGAATATCTGCATCTCATTGATTCGAAGTTATTTACCAAGGGTCTCGCACTGCACGCCTGAGGAGTCCATTGCTACATTCACCACCTAAGCACGACCTCGAGCCTCAACAAACTTCCGATATTGCAGCTTCATTTATCTACCGAGTAAGCACGGCTATCGTCATCAGAACCCCTACCGTGGCAGGTGATACACAACCAATATCTTCCTCAGGACGACCATGGGTGGCCGTCTGATCCGAGTTTTGCTCCGAGGAAAGCGAGCTTGAGTAGTTTCTGTTCCTTGATCTCCTCTTCATGAGCCTCCATCTCTTCGACGTCCCCTAAATTGTTGTCAGCGTTCAGACCTCGAACGACACCATGGAAGCCTACAGTTGACACTTAAGAAGCCACCTCTCAGATAATCTGCCCTCTTCTGGGCGAGATACAGTGACAGCCCTCCCATCTGGATGCCCTTATCTTTCGCAAACGGCGTCAGGGCATCGACCACAACTCCACGATTTGTCTCAGTAACAGCTATAATGCCAGGATGCACGGTAAAGACGCGAAGATCAGGCTTCTCAGCGTCGAGAAACTCAGCCAACTTCATCAAGGCGAGCTTGCTTCCAGAGTATGAGCTGAGCCCTGGAAAAGTCATCGACGCGCCGAGTGTGCCCAGAAAGATGACTGTCCCAGTATTGGAAGACTTCAGGTAGTGATGCACTACGGCGTAGCTGGCTTTGACGTTCAGTTCATAGTCCTTGGACCACGCATTGGGCTCAAGGTCTCCCACAACACCGGCGGTTGTGCCTCCTGCTGCGTGGACAAGCACATTGATCGCGCCCAGGGAGTCGATGGCATGTTTGAACAACCTTTCGACATCCGAGTCCAGAGTGAGGTCCGCGGTGAGCGCCAAGACCTGTGTCGAGGCGTTGATGGCCTTGACAGCCGAGGTAGGCTCATCGAGCAGCTCCTTGTTACGTCCCACGAGCACGATGCCTTTGGCGCCGGCGAGAGCCCAAGCGCGTGCAACCTCCTGTTCCATGTTCAGCAAAGTAGAATACGCTCTGGTCTTTAGCACTCACCCCTCCAATACCACCTGTAGCGCCAGTGATCAGAACAGTTTTGCCTGCAGCGCTAAGCGTAGGATTATTGGGATCAATAGCAGGATAGATCTCGCGTCTCATCTTTTTGGTGAGCTGGAAGGGAGTTGTAAAAGCATTGGGATCCATGTTTGCAAATTAAAGGCTGCAGAAACAGTTGATATGGCTTTACTGAGATGATTTTGAAATTCGTTTTGCGGATGAGAGCACCTTAAGGCACCTTTCTCATAAATGTGTCGCCATCAACTATGGTGAAATGTCTACACAAACTTCGAGCATAGAGATGAGGAATCACACATCGGGTTATCGCCAAATTCGCTGTGACGGTTGGAAATGAGGCTGAAGCAAGCATTTCGGCTTCGGTGTTTTGTCTGCGCGACGATGTTGGTTGCCTAAGTTGGTGCCCAAAGAAAACATCGCGTAAGATTGGGATTACAAATACCGCTATCTTCTTTTGCACCTTTCGCATCGCAGCTGCCGACACAGAGACATCTGACCAATCTCCGCAGCATTCGTGCTTGTGAGTACAAGTTCCCAATGGCACTCGAAAGTGCAGTTCTTACAGCGGCAACGCCTCCTGGCGCCACTGCTTGCAATGATGTAGGTGCGATACCATGTTCGACCCAGTCAATCAGGCTCTGCAGTCTACTGCCGAGGTACCAGCCCGGTCCTTCACCATAGCGATTAACTCCCGGTGCCTCGAGGAAGCGATGTCTGTAACCTTCGGGTCGCACTCATGCACGGGCTAAGAACCGTCAACTGTTGTGCTCAGCGAAATCAAGGAGTCAGCCAGATCATGCCAAGTCACGAACTTTCCGCCTTCTTGCTTGAAGTAGCGGAGATCCAGACCCGAGGCGCCAACGATCGAACTGTAGTGTTGGATGGACTAACGCGTCTAGGGCACTGCAAGACGAGATATGAGCTGGCTTCGATGTTGATTAACTCTCGCCACAGTGTGCAGTACCTCGGGACGTGGTGATGGTATATTGAGCCAGAAGGCAGCCGCAGCAAACATCACCATAGAAGATATAAACGATTTTTGTGCTACAAGTAGAGGGACTAGGCTTGTTTTGGTTGCTGCTTTTTGTTTTATACCCCTATTTGTCGTGCTTCTTTACAATAATTAAATTAAATCATAGAAGATATAAGTAGCACAATGACGGCTGCTGTCGCTAGTGTAAGTTCACCTTCAAGGTACATAGTATTCTAACATGTTTCTTGTTTGAGGACAAAGAAGTCGGATATCGATCGCCTTGGTATCCCTTATCGGACCTTCGTCCATACAACGACAGCCGATCAAGTCGAGATAGTCCAAAAGTTGGGTTGCAAAACTACACTCTTGCAGCTTTGGTATTGATATGGAATCTCTCGGCCCCTCCCCTTCAGACTGCCTCTTTCGTCTCAACATGCTCTGTGCTCGCACTCCGCCTCCTCTTCTCATCGGTCTCGCCTGCCTCCCCTCTTGCAATACGTGCGTCAGCCTCGATAAACTCAGCAGGCCGACGTAACTGCACCGCCAGCTTGTTCCTGTGAATCAGAATACCGGGCTTGGTTTCGAAAAATCGATCGATATCCTCCAAGGACCTGTTCGCGGTCTCTGGGTACAGGAAGTAAGTGATAGGAATGAAAGAGAAGCAGATGACAGCCCAGATGATCCAGAACTTGTAGCCGAGATTCTGGATGCCAGGTAACGTGGCTTGCACGACGGCGTAGTTGCATATCCCTGTATTGAGTCAGTGATTGTGCTGACTGCTGTGTCTTTAGTGTACCCACAGTTGGTGCTCATAGCCAATGATGCACCTTTCGTACGCATCTCGAGAGCGTTGATTCTGTGAAGAAGTCAGCAATAGCAGTAGCTATAGAACCGAGATCTTACTCAGTAGGATACAGCCATGGTACACCAAGAACGCCCATGCCGAAACTAGCGAAGAAGATGAAGAAGAATGAAACGGCTACGATGCCGAGCTTGTAAGAGTCACCACCAGCCTCGGCCTGACCTTGAGCTGCCGCGATGACAATCCAACAGATAGAGCACGCTGCGGCGGAACACATCATGACCTAGAGCTGTCAGTAAGAGCTTCTCGATGATCGGGGACCCTCACCTTGCGTCTACCATAACGCTCGATCACGAAGTAGGCCAGGCAGGCAAACACGAGGTAGTCAACGGACCCAGCAGCAGCTAGAATCCTCGACAGTAGCTCTGAGATTCCTAGTGAGTTTATAAAGATATAAGACATGAAGTATGACGTAACGTTGATGCCTGACACTTGGTTCATGGCCTGCATCCAAGCCCCGAGGATCATACGCCTCAGAACTCCACTTGGGCCTTTGCCGCTCAGCAGTTGCCACCAGGTGTAGGTGTTCATATGTTCGCGATCGAGGATATCCTTGATGATGTTGTACTGTGTAATCACTGCTGGTGAATCCGGTGTCGCGCCATGGCCTTCCAGAGCAGCGATTACTTCCAGTGCTTCTTCGTGCTTGCCCTTGCGGATGAGCAGTCGTGGGGAGTCCGGAAGAAACGGGCACATGGCATAGATGCAGAGAGTGAAAAACAGTTGGAAGGCCAGAGGAAAGCGCCACGCTATGTCTCGAGGAGCGAAAGAGAAGCCAAGTGTAAGCCAGTTCGAGATGCTGAAACCGGTGATGCAGTTGGCTTTAAACATTTTAGTGCACGGGTGAAGGTACCGTAAGCATTGCACTTACCCATTTGAATGATGACAAGCTTGCCTCTGCTGTTCATCTTACTAGTCTCTGCTTGCCAGACACCAGCTGTAGCAGTGTTCATACCAGTTCCAAGTCCAGCCACGATTCGACCAACCATCATGCTTGCGACTGTCCAACTGCACGTTTGGATGATTGCTCCGATACCGATAACGGTGGACCCAAGTATAATCTGGCGAGGTCGGCCAAGCAAGTCTCCTGTCCATATCGTGCTCATAGCGCCAATGAAGCAGCCAATGTTGTAAATTGAAGTCATGACCCCTGAGTTCGTGTCAATCACTGGCTTCTATACCACGGTTCAGTTAACCTTCACTCGTACGTACCCTGCATGTTTGCAGATGGATAGCCGAACGTGTGCAGAAAATCTTCACTAATGATGACATTGCCGAATACGCCCTGATCATATCCGTAAAAGCTGTGGCTCGTCAGCTTTGTTATACCCATCTTATATGTCGAGCACTTGCATAAGAACTGTTGAGGCTGCGATGGAAATCCAGACTGTAAGCCTTTCGCCTGATCCACCCAGGTACTTGCGTGGCATGGCTGTCGAGGTTTTGTAGACACAGATCGCTTCGAAGCCTTTTTGACTCAGTTTGTGCATAGCAAGGTACTGTTAGATTCTGCAAAGTCCAAACAGAGTGTTATCGAAGTGAGATCTTGAGGGACAGGCAACTCTCGAAGGGTATCCAGGGTTCAACTCAGCGAGATCGGCAATGCTTATACGGTACAGAATGAGGGGCTTGCAGAACAATGTCGTCTGCCAACCGACATAATAGCCGGCATTTCTGAGCTTCATCGTTACAAGGGCGCGCCATTCCCCAGCTTTCGAGTCACATCCCCCATACCCCAGGTCTTATCGTAATTTTCGACCCACAGTGACCACTGTCATTCGTCTGTACAAGAGCCAAGGCCCTGCGATCCACATCACAAGCTCTGGAAAGAGGACTCTAGGCGATTACGCTGCATATAAATGAAGGAAAGGATAGCCTGGGGTAACGGTGTTGATGTGACAAGGCGGAAGAGTGGTGACCGGCTTACTACCTTGGGGAAGGCGGCAGCTTTGGGAATGATGAGATGCGGAAAGTGCGGCGAGCGGGGTAAGGTGCTACTGCGACTGCCGAAGAGCTTCAAACCTTTACACAATACAGTATATCAGCAGAGTCGCGTTTAAAGGGTGCTTGTTGTCTTGCTTGTAACCTGCTCACAGTTGAGTTCGGACTGTGAAGAATGTCAATGACGTCAGCAATCCAGCTGTCTCCTTTGACATCTTTCCTCAGGACCAGGAATCGTTGTTAGCGCCTCGAATTATTATATATCATTAACGTGGACACTTTGAGTGACATAGTCTACACCTTCAGGTGATGTGCTTTCGATCATTTATAATCTGAAGAGCGGTCAACATCAGATGCTGTCTGTTCATCACGATCGACATTGGACGAACTACACGCTGGACTTGCTCCACGAATCAACTCTGATACAGCAAAACTCATACAGCCGGCGCTTTGCTCAATCAAACTGAGATGTAAAGATGGAAGGCTTTGTGAATGTGTCTCTCTTGGAACAATTCATGAGCGTGTAATCGAGAGCATCTCCAAGAACGGTTCAAGGAGAGACGAGTAAACTACAGCGTAACCAACCAGTTGAGAAAGGTTCGATTTCGAGGATATCTCGGACATCGACCACCCATGAGAAGCTCACTGCACAGAGAACGTACCACTACAATGTCCCCTCTGCCCAACAGACCTCATATAGCAACATCTCACGCCATACCTAGACTCGACCCAACACACACGAAACCAGTTCCCCACCTGACATGCAAGCCGCATCCGAAAAGCCCATGCAAAAGGTCCCTTTTCCTCAATTCTCCGTACACGTCAGCCACCACACCAACCAACGACCCACGCCCACGCCCAGCCGCTCGGTACTTACAAAACCCACACACACAGACACACACACATACGCAGTCTCCAAAAAGAAAAGAAAGAAAAAGCCACAGTAAATCACACGCTTCCCCACCTCGCTTACCGCCCTACAGATTACCTACAGCGATCCAGCGTTTCAGCACCGTCACACAACATGACGCACGCTGCCGAGTCGCGAGCGGGAGGGGGAGTGAGATGAGCAGCCCTCGCCTACACCCGCAGCTGACCACGGTCCAGGTCAGCGGAGCCGAAGGGGAGGCAGTGCGTCTGTTTTGTTTCGAAGGTCCGAATGTGGGCTAGGCGGTGCGTCAGGCGAGGGGTGGATTGATATGGTGGTTGGGTAAGAATGTGTAGGGTGATGTTGTGGAATAGATGGAGGGGGGAAGGACATGGGGCGGGTGAGGAGAACGTGTGGTGGTGAAGTTTGGACCGGGGATTTGAATGGTAGAGTCCTAGATGTGGATGGGTGGGGTTATGGAAAAGAGGCGGAGAGGAGGAACGACTGGACAGGTGTCAGAAACGCCAGGCGCGAATGCGGCTAGAGAACTATACATGTATACGAGCATGTTCTGCAGCAGTAGCAGCAGCAGCAGCTTGTGGCTTCGGTGAGCAACGTAGAAGGCTGATAGGAGGGCAGCACGAGCTAGAAGACGACATGGTTGCGTTACCTTGAGCTAGCATTGCCGAGCACATCTGACACTACGGACACTTTGCAAACCCCACTGCTCCACACTATCCGTATTGCAACTGGAATAGCATGCCGTGCATCTCGGCGCGTCAGCATGCAAGATGTTCCCGAGATCGATGCACCCAAAGGCAGGATGACTGGCTTTGCTCCTTCGACGCTTGGGCACGCATGCGCAAGGAAGCGCAGTGGAGTATTGGAAGGAGCTGAACGCCCGTATCATGTCAAGAAGAACGGGAACGATCCTCTGGAGTCGAAGTTTAGCACCTCGATACACATACATACATTCCTAGCCACTTCTCTAGCGACATGCCACCTCGTCCAGTCAAACGCCACACACACGTACACAGCCCTGGTAAAACGCCCATCTGCAGACTCCCCCTAATGACGATCTTCCCGCTTTCAATCGTTCCACCACGCCTCGCTTGTGCGTACAGCAAGGCGACACCTGCATCACGCTTGTCTGCCGTGAAGGAAATGGTAGTACAGCATCGTAGCACAAAAAGCCGGCCACCGGCGAAGCGAGGCTTTTGTACTTTGCTGCCCAGCCCCCGCTTTTCCTGGCCAGGGCTTGTAGACTCTGA
The DNA here is from genome assembly GCA_039634435.1 of Ascochyta pisi. Taxonomy (NCBI): domain Eukaryota; kingdom Fungi; phylum Ascomycota; class Dothideomycetes; order Pleosporales; family Didymellaceae; genus Ascochyta; species Ascochyta pisi. The sequence goes on along the minus strand of CP113326.1, from coordinate 315,341 downwards.
TACATGACAAAGGATCGTCAAGGAAGATTTTCGAGATTGACATGTGTGTGTGGGGATAGAGAGTGGAGGTGTGGAGAGACATGACACCCTCGAGCGCGCTTCTAGAGCATGTAAGGCCTGCCGTGGTGGTGTGAGTATGACCTCTTATTGCCGCAAGACATGTTGCGGGTAGAGTGTTGAGGCGTCGAGGTTGGGATGCGGGATGACGATGTACAGGCGGTGAGCACAGGATGTGCAGGTGTAATGTGAAGGCTAGCATGTGACGCAGGCGTCGATGAGAGCAGTCGTTTCTCTAAGGTCGACGTCAACAGCAAGGACGGTGAACAACAAGACGAGATATCGAAAGTGGACGTGGACTTATTGTGATGATCGTAAAACATTTCAATTGATGGTTTTCGCCGACTGACTCGTCGCTCTGACTGAATTGTCCAGATGCGTTGCATCTAAATGCTTGAGCTACACAAAACCAGTCGTCCCACCTGCCACTCATTAGGTCCCATGGCCAGACTCCGCCCCATGTCCACCCATTAGAGTTATAGATTGAAACATTTGAAGGGAGCATGATGCTCATTTGGGTTTTGGCACAAGCGCCGCATGACCCACGACTGCGCTTGCCACCATCAGTCCCAGACTAGAACGATGGGGTATAGCCGTCGGCAAGAGAGCTGTCTCTTGAAATTTGACAGTATGAAAAAAAAAAGTGCAAAACAAATGGCTGAAGAGCCTCGCTGCGTGTGATATGTCGTAATACGCTTTTGGATAGGACTGGTCGCCCCCACTTGTAACTCCGCAAAGATCCCATTGAAGGGATACACAGATACCATCCGTTGTACTGTGAAGGAATTTACCTCTCTAGATTCGTAAAGTGACAAAGGAAATTCGTGATAAGGATCGGTCGTGGCTCGAATGGTTCGGCCGTGATATGGTCATACAAGTCGTACATCGTCAAACCCTTGGCAGCAGTTGATGCTGCAAACGCCTCGCAATGGGTCATAATCGCACAGAAATATAAACAAGGTAGAACAGTTGCGACTGCGGGGTCTAGTGGCCTCGAATGCCGGCCGACGAACGGCCGAGCAGAGAGCCGGGGAGCAGGTCGCTAAGGAATTTGAAAAACGCGCGCTTGCGCGAAGGGGTCTTGAGCATCATCGGTGAGGCTATCTGGACCATCGGGCCGACAATGTCCTCGTCACCAAGCTTGGGGAATTTACCCTCGCTCTTCGGATCGTTGAGCGTAGGCATCTTGCTGAGAGGAGCTGGCTCGACAGGCGACTTGGGCTCGACAGGTGACAACTGGCCTATGGCTGCGGCGTACGAGGTGGCCAGTTCATGGTTCTTCCTCCACTCAGAGTCAATCTCCGCCCACTTCTGTTCAGTGAGCGTGTAGTGCTTGGAGGTCACACCGTAGTGTTCTGCGGTTCGTACTTGATGCTTTGCGTAGTTGCAGCGTGCTTGTTCCCAGTCGGCGAACAGTTGTCGCAACGACGCTGCGTCGCAGTGTTCGAGAGCATAGGGTTCCGGCAGGATAGTGAAGTTAGCGTGTCCCAGAAGATTGGTCCACTTGTCGTTAGGGTCGGCCAACATCATGGGTGGAATATCGGCAGACGCCACGGTGTATCCAGGTCGCGATGTCTTGATGGACGCGAAAGATGGTTTGGCAGACAGCGTAGGCGTAGGGTAAGCTCGGACGGGCGGGGTGCCCATAGGCGTAGGGACACAGGACTGCGATGCATCGGCAATGGTGGGTGACTGAAGGGGCGACGATGTGGGTAGGTCGTCCCGACACATCAACAGCGGAGGCAGAAGCGGAGTGGTGGCATAGCGCTCAGCGTCGACCTGCTCCGGGTCGATGTCGATGTCAATGGCATTGGCTTTGGCGACGTCGATCTCCATGGAAAGTGCAGGGCTCTCGTTGAGTTGCTCCATGCTGTGAGCAGGAGTGGGAACCTGGGAGTACTGTTGCGAAACGTCGAACGACGTGGCATGGCGAATGGAGCTGGTGATGGACGATGACCGTGTGGACGGAACACGGGATGGCGTCTCACTCCTCGAGACCCTGGTGAAGCTTGACGAGGCCCTCTTGCGTTCTCTGACCTTGCGCGACAGAGAAGGGAACCGCCTTTCAATCTTGTTGGTGATGTTGTTTGCAGATGATTCCAATGATCGGCGACGCTTAGCCATGCGGATCTCCGCATCCACGGAGCGGAAGTACTCGTCCTGGAATTCATAGGCTCTGGCAATCTCACAGTTGGTTTCGTGGCCATTGTCAGTGTCGCCTATGAGAGGATGAGCTTTTGCGATCACGTCAGGGCCAGGACCAAACCTACATGAGCAGCGGTGCGTCTCTTCGTTTCCGTAGTGGTATTCTTGCTCGACAGGCTCTTCAGTGAGCTTGGGAAGCTTGCCAGAGGCATTGGCAGCATCGATGATCTCGTGAGTTGGTGGACTGGACGAGAGAGAAGAGGCCGAGCTAGGGAAGCGGAAGTGACCACGCGCATAGAGACTTGGCGTGGGCGGCGTAGAGCACTCCGAAGCCGAGTAGAAACCAGAATCAGCGCAGGAGTAGACCGAGGACGTTGGGTCGGCAGCCATGTCAAGCGAGCTCTTGGATGACTTGCGCGCAGCAACGAGTTTGGGAAGAATCAGTGGTTTGAGGTCGTGCATGTTGGTGTTTGTTTGCCGAAGCGTGACGTGAATTTGGTGGACGGGTGCTGGGATCCCATCACCAGCTTAAGAGCAAACCTCGCGCCGTATGGCTGGTGGCCGATTGCTGACTCCCCAGAGAATGGCGGTCGCAGATTGTGTGGGAGAGAGCCTTGGAGGGTGCCACGAAGCAGGACCACGTATGTACTTTTTGGCCTGTTTATCTTGCAGAAGAGCTCTAGCAAAGTCAGCGGCTGTCGGCTGGCGCACCCAATGCGGAAGGCACGTGAGAGCGGTCGGCACTGGGGTAGGCCACTCACGATTGGCGTTTCGAAAGCTCGTGAATCAAGAGTCCAGCGGTGAATAATGGATTCGAGCGAGGGACAGCGCAGCGATAACACGAATGCAAGCTGGCAAAGGAGCGACGACTGGCGACTGACGTGGGCGAGCAGGACAGTGACCAAAGTCGGGGGGGATGGGGCACGATTTGTGTGTGGGCAGCGGCGCACGGCGGTGGCTCCTTCCCACTGGGACCACGCGCCAAGGCCTCACCAGAAAGCAACACCCTCGACCGCAGCTATTCCCGTCTTTGTCTAGCCAACTGGCGGCACATTCACTCTGCGTCCCCGGTTTCGTGCGGGCCGTCATGAGTCGTCTCGCCGGTACACAGCGCTGGTGCTGCCCTGCGGTCCTGCCACCACCCTGTGCGAGCTGCTCCAAGGGCTCCCCTCGCAAAGTTCACGCTGCGACGCCGCTGCTTTGTGCTTGTCCGCAGCGTTTGCGCCGCGGTTTGGGCACCAAGACCGATCGCTGTGGGCTTGTTGCTGTAGTAGCAGGCACTTGACGTCCACCTGCTCCGCACATGACCTGGTCTGGACATTCTGATTTTTCATGCTGCCGATGCTAAATGCGAAGCCTGTCGTTGGTGGAGGCGTTGAAAATACCCCGGTCCCATGCGAACCCTAACACCTGCCGTTGACGAGTCTACGAAAAAAAAGCTTCTGCGGGTGGGTAAGCCATGCAGGAACAATGGTTCCCTCTGAAGAAGCGGAGCAGGTTCTATTTTTCACAATCTGGTCTTGATTCGCAGGTGTTGAGTCTGCGCTTTCTCACTGCTTTGCCGACCTGAGGTGTCTGTGCTACCAGCGCTGTGGTGTCTGACAGTTCTCCCATGTGCGTGCAACCGTGGCTCAACTTGACAGACTACGGGGCAGTGCAAGGGTGAAGAGTGGTTCAACAGGTGCTGTGCCTGCGGTTGCATTCCTCTTCTCGACTGGGGCGCTTTCTGCTCGCCCTTGTCCGTGTTGCGGCGATGACATCGATGGGCGTTGTTTGGCTGCTAGCTGTTGTCATCGGTTTCCCTCCCGTCGTTTTCCCGCCTGGTTCGAGACACACTGGCGGTTTGGGCCGCGGAGGCGGCGCCCCAGTCCAAGACAAACAAACAAAACATCCCGCTGTCAGAGCCGGAAAACAGTCAAACGCTGGGGGCTCCCATTTGCCCAATTGCCCACAGGCTGCGTCCCTTTTCGCAGACTCTGTGCCACCTGACTCTAGTGACACGGGCAAGTCTCACAACAAACCTGTGATATTGTGCGCGTGTGCCTGGGGGGGAGGCTGGAAGAACCTTTCAGCCCAGCGAAAAAGCCAGCAGTGTCCAGACAAATCGGAAGGATTCGCTAGGACGCTAACCATAACATGGGGCCTGATTGGTACCGGTCCTTGCCGCGCTTACTGACCAGAGCCTGGTGTGCTTCTCTCGACGACCGCTGATTCCTCAGATGCTGCAAGCCTCACTGACCTCAGCGGCCAGCGCATCGTCTACGACAACGTTCATACCTTTCCTTTTTCCCTCTGCACAAGCGGGTTCCTGCGACAATGCCCACACCTTGTTGCAAAGGTTGCCCGATGTTCCACCTCGAAACCGCGTGATTCGTGTGGGGTTGAGAAACCGCGGCGCGTCTGAAAATGTCAGTTCGCCCAGCATCAGAGAGTTTGGAGCACACCATACTGCATCGAGATGCTAGTGCGCGATTTTGAACTCGGTAACAGGTCGCTGGGAACAGTGGAACAGTGGACTCTGCTACGCTCGCACCATGCTCGCTGCTCAGATCATGACGATAGCCAGAAGCTCGCCGTGTCGGACCGGTCTCAAGTCGGCGCTCGCCCGGCCCTTTCGCACCTCTCCACGAGTCCATCGGACCTTGTTCCACGCTCGCTGCCCTGGCGCCTTACCACACTGAGCAGCACAAGCGACCGCGGCACGGCAAATGCAGAGACGGACGGGAGAACACCGTTTGCCCAGCACCGCAACGCTCAACTTGCATGATGTTCAGCCGGTGAGCATGTGCTTGCCCGCACCACTTGTTTTGGAGACGTGGAAGCTCGGCCAGACTGAGTGTATACTCTGTGACTTCACCACCACGTGCTTTCATGCAGTTGACCACCGGTGAACAACGCTGCCATCTGCTCATGACAGCATTGCCATTTGACATCTTCCGATCATGGAACAGACGGCTTGTTGCGTCTGGCGGTCTCGAACGCACAACGTGGGCCTCTCTGACTTAGCGGTTGCCGATCTTGCTGCGAAGGTTGAGTGCCCGAAAAGGCAAAAGTGGGAAAGTACCGTCTCGCTATCGATAAGCGGACAATCACACTCTGGGTGTTGGCGCGTACAAGGATCTCTGCACGTTTCCGTGTCGTCAGTTCCATGTCGCCGATGCGCTGTCGCGTGGAAGTGTATGGATGTTCCCATCTGCCTGCCGATTTACGCAATCTACTCCTGTTTGATCGTCTGCCATGTACATACATGTACGTACTTCACCCTGGGCTGCAGCTACGCTACGCTACCATGTACCGCGGCCCATGGCACATGGAACATGACAATATGCTGGTCTATCAGCCGGATTTCAACACCTCGGGGACTAGAGCTGCGAGCATGTGCTCGCTTAGAGCATACGGTACAAATACATTTGGCAGCTGGGTGAAGCCCTGCAGGAACAGCCAGCCAATTGGCAAAATCTTACTGCAGCTTTCATACCAGGCGCAGCGAGTCGTCGTAAGCGTTCGCGCCAGGAATCCTTCCTGCCTCAGGATAACCCTAGTAATCGATATCGTGAGTCTACACTCCTCCACTCATATCCAGTACTTGCTCCATAGCTCCCTTTGCTCATCGGAGCCAGTGAACTGGCCTCGGTTAGCAGCTAGTTCTACATACTACACCAACGCGATGCAACTCTAGGTCGCGGTTGTACGACACCTACCTCGAAGTCTACCTTGATGATATCCTGAAACCCCTCCTCTAGCCTTGGTGCGCGGTGCCTTGACGCAAAGCTGGTGAACGCAATCTTCGGCAACATTGTCCTGTTCTCGGGATTGGCCTGAAAGCAATTAGTGATCGTTACCAATACTTACAAGCGATTATCGATGGAAGCCCGGGGACCTTTCTCCGCAATGCCGTTGGCGCTATTCGAGAGGTGGCTTGTCGCGTGCGAGAGTAACTTGATTGGGCAAGCACATCGGACCGGTACCTGGACTAGCGACTAGTGTTGACAAACTTACTTCTGGACCAAGATTCAACGCGCGAAATGTGTCGTTGTGTTCACACAATTTAGCCGATGCTGTAAAGAATACGCAGCGAATGGGGATGGAGTGTTTCTTTGCCAGATTCACCCACACCGCGCGTACATCTTGGTCGGCATTGGTGTTATCTAGAAGCTTTTAGTACACATGTCGCCATGCAGCGTCATGTCGACAAGGCGGGGTGCCGAAGAAACGTACCAACCACCACACTTGTTCCTTCTTCGATGAGCGCCGTGGCTGCTTTCACGCATTTCTCGCGCTGTTTCAAGCTGTTACTCAATGCGCCGAGAGGTGGTACAGCACGTGTTGCCATGCATGTAATCGATGCCCAAGCACTTACAGTCTTGAGAAGGTCTTGGTTGACACGGCCATAACCCAGTGGTTGCAGATGCTTCCAATAGAACGATGACTTACCAGCACCGGGGCTACCGACAAGAAGAACAATGTCCAATACGTCAGTCTTCGTAATGATGGGATCTACGCCTTGTCAGCGTCTGGATTCCTCGACAATAGCACTATGTCCCGTGTGGCTGCTGATCCCTCAACGTACTTGCAGATGTTGAGCTATCAGCCAGCTTGTTCATGAAAGTGGTTGGATCGAAGCCCCTCACAAACGGGCTCGGACTCTGTTGCAAAAAGTACTCCTCCGGCGTATGGAATGGTAAGCCTACATTGGCTGCAAAATCCCTAGGATGACTTTAGCACCATGTACTTCCAAGTCGCAATGCAACATCTCAAAGACTGCAGCATACCTATCGACACATGAGTGGTCATTGACAGTCATTCCAGCCACCGCCTCACGGCCACCAGCGTCGCCAACAAAGAAAGAGTTCTCTAGGTCAACCGACTCGATGCTGTCAAGATCGTGATCGTCCAATAACTCTACCCACATCCCCACACGTGGTTTGCGGTATTCGTCGCGGCCCGTAGCTGCATATACGGTGACAGGTAGATCGAGCTGGCTGAGCACGGCTGAAACTTTGCTTTTGAAGTCCGCCAATCGCTTCTGATCAGACTTGACGGTCTTTGGATCTGGTCTGAGGCTGATACCACCTTGATTGCTCACCACTGCAAGAAGAAATCTGTTTGACGTAGCCAAATCAGTACAGACACGGTGATGTGCATGTGCTTCATGTTGTCTCACCCATCCTCGTGAAGCTTTTTGAGAGCCCCTGGGACACTGCTGTGCCACCACTTCCAGTCGCTGGCATCGCGGCCAAACTTCTTCCCGGATGCAGTTGTTACTAATGTTGAATCCTGCAGTACTAACATTAGCAACGAAGTGCACATGAACAAGCGAGCTGCCTGCGTCTGCCTGCAGACGTACAAAGTCAAAAGCTGCTACTCTTCGCTTAGCTGTACTGGCTAATTTAGATGTAGATGAAGCATTGTATCGGCCGATAAGAAGGCTGTCCTTCACAACCCGCCATGTCATCTTCTCAGGCTCTTTCTTCGATGCGGGGGTGAAGAAGCTAGCGACTGCTTTGTCTGTGCTCAATGTGAGTCACAGCTGATTGAAATCGTGTTGCCACAGCTCACTCGTGGTGTGGGACTGCTGCCGCCTCTTTGCTGGAGGAGACACGTCTTTTTCGCTGGCACTGGGTCGCTTCCTCACGCTAGGTCTCTCTGGCATGTCTGCACTTCCTTCGCTGCGATAGACTGTGAGAAAAGATTTGCGCAAGTTGAGGTCTCGATGGTGCGATGACGTGGTTTGTTGATTTTGGCAGGGCTGCTGGATTGCACGTCAAACGCGAGACACGCTTCCGCGCTAGCACGTGCCTTGAACTTCGAACAGAGCAGAGCACGACGACGACTCAGTCTTTCGTTTTCGTCTCCGTCACATAACACGACAAACGCTAAGATAATCACAAACTGATTGGTATATATTGGGTTTCTCTAGTTGACTGTAATACCGCAACTGCAATCGTCCAGGTACAGCTCGTGAAGTATAAACTCTTAGGTTTCTTCCAATGAACTCTACTCGGGACGCAAGCGGCTTTGGGCCGTGGTCCGCTTAAGGTTCGTCGACGTTGGATTTTCATCAAGTTGCTCTCTTGGCAGAAAGATGCAGAACTACAATCTGACTTTGTGATCAAACCTACATGAGTCATTCATCGTGCGTGATACTCTGCACTGAATAAGCTTCCTTGGCGCAGTGACACGTTGAATGTGCACTAGAGAGATACAGATAGTCGCTACCGGGTGCTCGAGACTCTTTGAGACGGTTCTGACTTTTGGTGTGCATCCTTCTACTCGGTGGTCTCTAGTGGCAAAACACTAGACTGCGCACACCACTAGCAAGTCTTTGAAGGAAAGGCTTTGATGATTCTGCGATTGACCTTACGCCTGTGCTTGTGCCTGTGCTTGTACCTGAGCCTTTGTAACAGCCCCAGGCGGCGGCTTGTATTTGACTCGTGTGTCCATAGTGAGACGGTCAGGCAATGTCAGCTCTACACAGCCCTTCATCTGGGTCTGGAATCGCTTGAGCTCATTGACAGCGAACTCCAACACGGATGCATCCTTGAAATCTTGGATGCGCACCTTTGCCTCGAGTAGGTACGTGCCGCTCTGGTCCAGCAGCTGCAGAGAGTCGAACGCTGGGGGGTTGACCTTTGGTTGTGTTTGCAGATTGCGGACGGCGGGCTCGTGGAGTATGCGGTGGAGGAAGATGACGACGTTTCCATGGACAAAGCGGTGTCCTTCGATGTAGTACTCGGTGACAAAGCTACGATGCGGTCAGACATGCCAACACGGTGCCAGGGAAAGTATTACCGGTTCGGGCCTGAGGTGGTCACGAAGGTGTGGGGATCTCCCCCAATGAGGTCAGTGGTGTTGGTGAAGCGTATCGAGACGCCTCTATCACCGGTGTCTGGTATGTCCTCGAACAACGTCGACCAGCGGGGCTCCTCGCCGCCGTCAAAGTCGACATGTGCGGAAAGCGCGTCACTTGGGTTGCTGTCACGTTTGCCAAAATCCTCTTCGGACAGCCGCTGCACCAGGTGCGTGTAGTAGAGCTGCGTGGGCGTGGTGGCCTGCTGCTTCTGCTTGACGGCAACAGCCTGCGTGCCGCCCCGGCGCAGATGAGAGCCAGGCTCCTCAGGCTCGCGCTCCGGCCTGTAGACGACGCGCCGCTGGAGGGTGCGGCGGGGCTGCATGGCCGCCACGCCCGCAAGAATCTTCAGGACCTGATCATGGCGTGCGGCCGACACTTGGCCATAGAGGAGCAGCTCGTGCATTGCACGCTCTCAGGAGGGGAGCGGAGGGGGACGGGGACAGGGACGGGGACGGGGACGGAGCCGCACTCGCACTCGGGCGCAAGAACAATCGATATGCAATTCCCGTGCGTCAATCGTGGGGTCGATAAGGAACGGCGGGCAGGCTCGCTCGCAATTGGCGGGGAGGCGGTGCGCTTGCAGAGTCCAGTGAAAATGGCAGCGGATGCTGCATGGAGCTATGGCCTGGATCACCACATCTGGCAAGAGAACGCGACTGCACGCCCGAGAATGTGGAGCTCCGCACAACGGGACGACCATCTCGCGCGGTGCCGTGTAAAATAGCTTAGAAATGCGTGTGCGCACGACAGCAAATCTCAGTCGATTATGAGCCCATCTTCTCCGGGCGCGGCATGCGGGCATGTGCAGTATGGAGAGAGCCGGAAAGTGGGAGAAATGGCGTCTTCGGCGTTTAGCGCCTCGCTGCTCACGCCGTGAACGTGGATAATATTTATGCTTCATCGTCACACCCGGCCCCCCTCCGCAATCACCATCACCTCCACCACCACCACCACCACCACCACTGCCTACGCTCCCTTCACTCTTTCGCCCATCTCGCTACTGCCATCAGCCCACGCCTCTTGCTGCACCACTACCACCTCGTAATCACCACCACCACCACCACCTTCTCAACCACTGCATAGCTGCCTCCGCCGACCTCGGCTCATACCAACCTCACTCCATCCATCCCACAATGAATGCTACCAAGGTCCTCCAGGCTGGCCGCCAGCCCATGATCCGCTTCCTGGGCAAGCGCACCACGCCTTCTCGTACGTGACGATGGCTGCGCTTCACCCGCTGCAATGGCTGATAATCCCACGCAGAGATCGACCACACTCCCCAGGCCCACCCAGCCTCCCCCACTCACTCCCTCCCCGAGTCTTTCGCCAGCTACCGCCAGAAGGCACAGCAACACGGCCCTCTCAACCAGTCCAGGGACTACTCCAGCGGTGTTGGCAGCACGCCTGGCTCGTCCCTTGGCCCAGTCGAGGCCGGCAACGGCTTCTTCTTCGACCGCTCCGAACTCCCCGCGCGCTTCCAGCGCATGTCATGGTCTCAGGCTGAGATTGACGCAATCGAGTCTGGCGGCGCCAGCCAGTTCGCATAGATGAAGCAACACGATGAGCGATGCAGCTGACACGCCAGGACGTGTTGGCATTATACATACTTTACACGCGTTAGGAGAGATGACTGATCACGAGCGAGCACGAGCGCTTTGGCGCCATGCCGGGGGCGGACGACTTGAACACAAAAGCGAGATGGACTGCAACTGCTTGCGTACTATACCCTTCAAGACCGACATCTGAGATGAGGATCTGTTAGGAAAAGCTTTGGGCTCGGATTTGGGAGCACTGTATGGCGAATTGGACGGCTACACTCAACACCATCTATGAGATATTCAACATCAACATGAAAACCTCACTATTTTCAAAGAGACACTTTTGTATGCTGCCACGTGAATGTGACTTCTGTGACTTCTCGATACCACACCCATGTACTGAACAAATATCATGTCAAGCTGGCAGCACAAGTCTACAAGTCAATGACATGCAAGCATCATTACAACATCATACCAATCAACCACGCACTACAAGCACCACCAAACGAAAGCATCTCCGGACGGGCGCACCACCGACGCCATCCACGTCTCCGCCCATTCACCCGGCAAGAGCACCGACACGACCTTCGCACGTGATCACTCGACCGGCACATGCCGCCACCCCCAACCACCATGTTCACATGTGCTCCGCCTCGGCTGTGCTAGCACGCCCACAAACACGCTACATTTGGCGCTTTTTCATTTCCACATCCACATCCACTTCTGTGTGCGCGAGAAAAAATAATTCGCATGCGCTTGGGAGGTGGAGTGGGTTAGTTACGCTCAATCAGGCAGGTGCATTATTCGCGGTTTGCGAAGGGAAGAAGTGGGGATTATACTGTTTTCTTGTGCTGTTGTTGAGGTTGATGTTTTGTTTCGAGAACGCTCTATGGAGAGGATGATGGGATTCGGAAGTCGGGATGGGTTGTTGATGATGGTGTTGCCATGGGTTGGTGACGAGTGTATACATGGTGCTGTGTAAGATGGGTATGAGAGTCTGTCTTCGAGACACCATAATAGTATTATTCTACTTTCACCTTTTCTCATCCACACACGCTGATACATATGACAAGCTGTTGGTTGCATGAGACGACCAATACTGCTACAGTCCTAGGCCGCCCTCTTGTCCTCAAGTTACCGGAATCCCAATCTTTGTCGACGACTTCACGCTCATCCTCAATACTACCTAGTCTCAACAAGGAACAGCACCGCTCCTGTCAGCAAATGAACAGCTTGGACAGATGGCAGCAACACATCTTTCTCCTTGTCGTAGTCCCAATCAGTATCGTGTATCTCTCAAATACCCGTACTGCTGTAATCCTTCGCTGCGATTCTGTCAGGGTTTCGCTTGTCATGTGGACTGCTGTAATGCCAGCGAGCATCAGGAGTACCGCAGAGACAATAATGCGCATAGGTAGTAGTTGCCATCGCAGCAGTCACGAAGGCGGGAGCAAACTCAACAAACAACGACTTTTGGTGGTTAGATGGATTCAGAGCAAACTTGCTTGATCACGAGGTACATCTTTACACGCCGTTGATGCCAGCCTCTGGCTTGCCCTTCTCTTCCGCCATGTGTCCCTAAATGTCGACTATGCTGGAGTTTTGGGGCTCTGTAGGTTGGTAGAGCTGTGGTCGATCAGGTAAGCTGAAGGTCTTGATCTCTCGAGTGGTGAGGTCTGGATGTGAAAGACTTGGTAAGGAGGCTCTGCTGTGCTAGTTCACTTCAACCTCTTGACAAAAGACGTTCGAACGAAACTCGTCTTATCGACATCAGCAGTTTTGAAGTTGTCATGTGTGCTCACAACAAAGACGTTAACGGGAGATTCAATGGGTAGAAACAGGTAAAGAGGGAATAGCCTATGACCATTCAGAATTTTGGTCGTCTTCCTCTGTCATTTCCCTATCGCATAAAATCTCCTCTTCCATTCGCAATCGAGTTTAAGCCTACTTCCTTAGCATGTGCGTCTGCTCATCATCCATGCTCTTTCTTTGGTCAATTTGCGAGCAGCCTCAAAACGTCACACTCCTCGTCCCTCTCTCTTCCAGATATGACACGCAGACGTAGTAGCTTCTCCAGCTACGAAGTCTGTCGGCAGCTTGTACGTAAGGGAAAGGGGGAGCATCCTTAACACAATTCATCAGCGTATCAGCGAGGCTTGAACTTTGCTTTGACCACCATGACAGTATGTCGTTCACGTCTCGACCAGCACGGGAAAAGCATGAGACCCAATCATCGAGCCACGAGTGCAAGTGCTCAGCCTTGGACTGGTCGAACCGCTACCAACGGGCAAGGTCAGTAACTATCAACGGACACAACCACATGATCACGTGACGCTGCATTCCACAACACAGCCTCATCTGCGCCACCAACACGCTCATCCAGACCATGCCAACCCCAGACTATCACCGTGCACACACCTCGAAACGAACTGGAGGCGAACAAACAAACAAAGCATGCAGCCATCCAGACCCCCTCGAGCAGGGAGGAGACCCTTGCCAAGCTCGCCGCTCGCCAGAGAACTGAAACTCCGCGGGATCGCTGAAAGCAGAACAGAACGGCGACTGGAAACGCAAATCAAGTCCATACAACAGAACAAAGCAACAGGGCAAAAACACCCCAAATACCCAGCAGCAAGCAAGGTAGGCAGCAACCGAACCGCGGAAATGAAAAGCGTCGCGCAAAAGAGAATCGCGACCGGCGCTTTGCGGTCCAGCGCTGATCTGCTCATTCAAAAAGTCACCGAGCATGCGTAACGCAGTGGAGAAGCCATGACGTGATGTCATATCCCAGATTCAGTATTTGCGCGAACCAAGAAATCAGAGGGTGGAAATAGAGATCGTGAGTCGGTGCCCCGTCAACCCAGCGCTGCTGTGCTGCGGCGAAATTTGATGGCAGCAAGGGTGCATGGGTGCGGCTGAGTGAGGAATGTGGATCGCTGGGGGACGTGCGAGCACTGCCACGAGCATGAGCTCGGAGAGTTGGGAAGGAGGGCGATCGCAATCAATGGGTGTGCAGATTAGGGTATCGAGGTGCAAAAATAGCCGTCTTGTTGCTTGTTTGGGGGATTGCGACTCGTGGCAGAACAAGGACTGGGCAGAGCAAAGGGGTGCAGATGATGTTGTTTGTTTGTGATGATGTTCAGATTTTTTTCAGTAGAACTAAGCGATTGCGAATTGAGTCGTCTTGATCTCAACGTTCAAAGTATATGGGTATCCAATCCATACACCGACCCTAGATAACTGTGTGTACACGAAGAGAAAGAAAAATAGTGTCAAAGAGAGACAAGAATGTGTAAAAAGAACAATCGACTTCTAACGACCAGCAAACCCTCATATACTCCATGAGATCTAAGTGGTAGAAGCAACGTTCTGAGCGAACCAAAACCAAACCTCAGTGGTTGTTTTCCTTGACTCCGGATTGATCCGCTTGATGCAAAACATGGGGAAGGCATATCGTAACGTGTCGTGCAAAGCGCTGACCAGCCTGCGCTAGCGAAATCTTGGGTATATTGATCATGATGTAGTCTTGCTACAACTGACTAGCTGTGCTAAAGGCTGGCAAAGGAGAGGTGGTCAAGTAGACGCTTACTCAGCCAGAGACCAGCTACCCTTGACACGGGTCCACTCGGTCATGCCAATGGCAGACCAGGCAGCGTCGGAGAGGTCAATGTCGTGGCCGGAGCAGCCGGGGCACAGGTCCATGATGGTGGCGGGAACTGTCTTGCCGTTGTACTCGATGTTGATCTTCTTTCCGCACCAGGGGTTGGTGGCCTCACCAGTCATAGCGTCGTAGGTAGAGGCTCCCCAGGCGGACGAAGCGAGGGCAACGACCATGTCGGTGGGGTAGAGAGGCTTGCCGCAAGCACCAAGGGCACCTGTGAGAGGGTTGATGGTCAGGTCACCAGTGAAGGTCTCGCCAGAGCCAGAGCCAGAGCCAGAGCTGGGGGCAGAGCTGGGGGCAGGAGCAGCCGCGCTGGAGGCGGCAGGGGAAGGAGCAGCGGAGGTGACGGGAGCAGGAGTGTAGGCGGCCTCAGTGCTAGTTGGCACCACTGGAGCGGGTGCGGACGAGGTCTCCACGGGCTTAGCGGAGGAGACAGGCGCGGCAGATGAGACAACGACCACGGTAGAAGAGGGGGCGGGAGTCTGAACAGGAGGAGTGTAGACGCTTGAGGGCTCCTGGACAGCAGAGGGAGTGTAGGCAGGAGTGTAGGCGGGAGTCGAGGTGGCTGCAGGAGTAGTCTCGGCCTCGACAGAGCTGGCAGGCTGCTCGTAGAAATAGCCGCCACCGGTGGTGGTGGCCTCAGCTACGGGGACGTCGTCTTCCCAGACGGTGGTGTAGACTACTACGGTCTCCACCTGGACCTCAGTCTTGGTGATGAGGTCGCGCTTGAAGGGAACAGCGGCGGCAAAGGAGCCGAAAAGGACGGAAGCGAGAATCTGAGATGACTTCATGTTGAAGATGATGGGAGTGCTTGGTGAGCTTGTTGTGCGTGTAGCAGATGTTGATAGGGAGTGAGTCTGGAGGTGAACCGGCTAGCAGTTCAGTGTGCAGAGAGTGGTTGGTGTTTGTGTCGTAAAGACTGATCGAGATGCTGGATCTCTGGGAGGGAATGAATGGGGTGGGGAAAGGAAAGTGAACAAGTGCTAGACCTCAAGCCTGTAGAGAGTGAACAGAGCAGGAGGAGCGTGAGGTTATAAAGAATGAGTGAAGGTGGAGGGTGGTGGAGGAAGAGAAGGAGCTGTGCAGTGGAGCAAAGAGTAACTTGTGGGCTGGCGTGCCTAGCGTCTCCGACCCCTGGCAACGCACGACGCCGCGCTCGCATCCTCCGCTCGCTTTCACGCCCTGCTACCACCCATGTCGCCTAGCAGCACACTGGGCGCCCCGTCCAACGTGGCCGCGCTGCACGTCCACGCCTTCGGCCCGGCTGCCTTTGAGGGAACGGCGCTGCCTTGGTAAGACTCAACAACAGCGTTGGCGCCGTCGCCCACCGTCGCGCTC
Source organism: Ascochyta pisi (assembly GCA_039634435.1). Taxonomy (NCBI): domain Eukaryota; kingdom Fungi; phylum Ascomycota; class Dothideomycetes; order Pleosporales; family Didymellaceae; genus Ascochyta; species Ascochyta pisi. The sequence continues at coordinate 299,749 of CP113326.1, read as the reverse complement.
GAGACTGCCTGCGCGCCCGCTGCTTTACCACCCGCACATGGCACACGTCAAAAGAAGGCGCAGCATTTCGCGTGGACTTTCTTTGTGCCAGCGCCGTGCCACGGCGACGTTGGATACGGACCTTGATCATGTTGCTGTTCACGACGCCGACAGAAGAGTTCAAGCCCGCCACTCAATGCGGGCAAGCTCTCAGGCACCGCACAAGCTGACCTTGTCTCACGTTTCCGCAAGGGGCATGCTGCCGGCCGAGAGCCGACGAATCGCTGCGCGGCGCTGCACTGATCGTCAGGAACGCTCAACTTTGCGTCTTGCTGTGCCAGGGGCATGGCTGCAAGCTGAACGAAACGCGCGACAAAACATCTCAGAAACAGATGGTTTGCGCCTCGCCCTCCACCAGCTCAGATGCCGGCACAAATTGTCACCACATGGCAAAACGCGAACACGTGGAAACGCCAGAGTCGCTCCAGATGTTGAGTGATGCTGTGAGCCCAGAGCAGCGCGTCGTGAAAGCTGGTCCGCCACTCACACTGCGTGGAGCCGTGGGCACTCAAAATCTGCTTTCAACAGGCGCCCAATTGGTCTCCTCATCGCTCCACTGCTGCCAACAACTGCCAAAACCTGCCGTGCGCCGATTTGCGACGTAGCGCCTGTAGGGCAGCGATGAGAGCGTCAATGTGACAACACTGCGACCCACGTCTCACTGCGACTCGTTCGCTTCTGCTGCTCAACCCCCCACTGTTCCGCATCTCCACACCTTTCTGGACTCTCTTCATCGCATCACCAAAAGCGCTCACCATGCGCAGGAGATTACTTGTGGGCCTGCTGCACGTTGGGCGTTATCCTACTGGGTGCGGCTGCCTTCCGCGCGGCAAGGCACGCTCAGAGTTTGCACTCTCTGCTTATCCACCTATCGATACCGATAGCTATCCATCTCCACACCCGGCATCGTGGGCCTATCGTGGCTGCTGAAGAGCATTCTGCCGTTGTTCTGGGCAGAAAAGAGATTTCTTTGTTGCGTCGTTGTGCATGCTATAGTGTGCTCACCTATTTGTCCCTCACCCGTTTCGAGGCCGCGCACTCCCTCACTGCGGAGCTAGCTTCTTGTGCTGCCGACTAGACAACGTCAACATTACTCTACGGCACCTCGAAGCCCTCTCAGGCGGGGTAAAGCAATCCATGGGGCACCGCTTGACCGGATGCTCGTCGCCGGCGAGAAAAGGCAAGGCCGTGGAACACGATTCTAGACGTTCAGTTGCTGGACTCATCCTGTCCCATGGTTCGGCACTGCAGCGAAAAGCCGTTCTGCCAGTCATAGTGCAACCTAGTACCAACCTCTCCGACACCTGCCGAGGCGACTGACGAAAATTCGTCGGCTCTTGCATACACGAGCAACACACCTGTAAGACTACCATGTCCAGGGCATACACATTTCGGCTTGTGGGGTGGCCGAAAGCTCGACCGCAACACGTTGTGGCTTCTAGAGAACGTCACCGCACCTAAGTAGCTTACGAGTGCACATACAGTGTTGCAGCACACCGCAACTATGATGGCGACGATGCGATCTGCCACCAGCATGTTGCTCCTCTGTCGATCAAATCACGGTCTCAAGCGAATACCCTTCAAGTGTCCAGGTACACAACATCTCATCTCCCTCGGGTATCTTACTCGCATGTAGCATAGTCAGACTGGTCGTACAAGGTGGGATACTACGGGACCTAAACATCCAGTGTGGTAGAGCAACATTAGCTGTATCGAAGGGCTGGGCACCCAGAAACACCTCCAACCAGCTGTTGAGCTGAGATACTGGGTTTCAGGTCCAGACCAGCACATGCGAATAGGAATGTTACGCGGGACCTTTTGATTCTCTACCACCATGACAAGACCGTATTTATTTTGTGTTGATGACCATCGAAGCTCGTGCACAAAACTGCGCTCGCATTAAGCATAATGTTCTCTGACAATGTTTGCTTTCTCAGTCTGCCAATAGCTTATATCACCCCAAAGCAGTTGTTTCAGTCTCGATTGTTCTCATCCTGCACATACCATAAATTCGTTTTCAGCTGAAGTTCGCACGCGGCTGATATATTGGTCTTGGTATTCGGCTCTGAACTCGAATTGTCACCTGTACTGCCCACAATCGACTGAACAAGCACTGAGAGCACATCTTGAGAGCCTATCTAGGCCAGGGCGACGACCTTGGGCATGATATGCTTACATTCCTCCCACTAATAAGAGAAACCCTGTGAAGTGATGGAACACCTTGACTGCAGCTTGAAGAAAACCACACACGTTTGCCCTTCAACGTGGGCAGTACTTTTCAGCCTACTTGAAACATGGACGTACTCTGCACGCATATTCAGTTCCTCTGCCGTTGAGACTCATGTGAAGATGTACAATTTGTTCTGGGTTGTCATAGGTTGGTAGTGACCGGAGATCAGTCCGGATTGCACTTCTCCAGGTCAATGCATGCCCCAGCCCTGCAAAAGCATCCTAAACATTCAGTCATGAGATTGTCCAGTTTTGCATAACTCTGTCATACCGAGAAGAGACGGAAGCTAAGAGGGCCGACTTCATCCCGGATGTGCGGTCAGTCGACATGCTCTCAACGACGCGCATGTTGAGTCGTTTTCTCTCTTGACAGTCGGCGAACCTCATGCGTCCTTATGTTAATGCCTATGCATTCCTTTGTATAGGTCCGGTAGCGAAGTACGGATGTATGGCTTCGACATGTCATTGACCACGAAAAACCGTAAGGTTTTGTGAGGGGTACTCAGGGTATGGACCAACAGCAGTGATTCCCATGCTTGCATTCCAGGGAACAAGGAACGTAATGACATTCATGGACGACGTCAGTGTAGATCTAGAGCTTGATTTCTTTTCTTTTCATGGGCATCGAATAGTAAGAATGTTGCACCGTATGGTCTTGGCTGTCAACATTAGAGAGCAACCATAAGTATTAACTTGCCTGTCACGAATCTCTGACTCGAGGTCTCTTTCTCATTGCCCCTGTCACTCGTTCCTATCTTTGTTATGGTCCGTAAACTGTTTACGGCAGCTCTTTTAGTTGGCCTGGCCATCGGTCTACCCCAGGTATCCCCAGCTCCGAAGGGAAACTCTAAAGGGTACCCGTTTGTAGACCCTTTGTCAGACGATGAGCCCCCACCCAACCCTTACAACGTTGATGGTGGATTCATTGACTGGAGCACGTACAAGTCCAACGGTGTCAACCTTGGCAGCTGGCTCGAGAAGGAGCGCGTCCATGACCCCATCTGGTGGGTCAACGTAGGGGGTGAAAATGCCTCAGATGAGTGGGTAAGTGACTGAACGTCGGCGTATGAGATCCACCTCATCACTAACATCTCAAGACCCTGTGCCAGACTCTTGGCGAGCAGTGCGGGCCCATCTTTGAGGCGCGTTACGGCAGCTTCCTCAACTTCAGTACCATCGACACCCTCGCCAGCGTCGGTGTCAACACGCTGCGTATCCCCACGACATATGCGGCCTGGGTCAAGGTCCCTGGCTCAGAACTCTACTCTGGCAACCAAGCCCAGTTCCTCGACCGCATTGTCTCCTATGCTGTCAACCGCTATAACATGCATATCATTATTGGACTTCACTCTCTCCCTGGAGGCCTGAATTCCCTAGACATCGGCGAAGCTCTCTTCCACGACGACTGGTTCTTCAACCAAACCAACTTGGCTTACTCTTTCCTTGCCATCGACCGCATATTGGACTACATCAAGGCCTCGCCCCTCGGCCTGAACAAGTTCACCATCGCCCCTCTTAACGAGGCCTCGGATACCAATCTCGTCGGCTTCGGCACGGCAGCTGGCTTAACTGACGAGGGCGCTGACTGGGTAAACCAATACCACTACGGTGTATTGGATCGAATCAGGAAAGTTGATGCTCGTATTCCCATGATGATCCAGGACTGCTTCAAAGGCGCCGACTTCTGGGCCAAATTCTATAACACCACAGATAATGTTGTCATGGACACACACGTCTACTACTTCGCTGCCGCCGGCACGTATGCCAACTACGTCAACGGGGCGGTCTGTGGTCAGGCACAGTACATTGCGAACCAGACCAAGTTCCCCAACTTTATTGGCGAGTGGTCGCTGCAGACTATGTTTAACAACACGATTGCTGGCCGTGAAAGCATCTTCAACACAGAGAGGTATGCGTGGAGCGAGTATGTGAGCGGTGGAGGTAAGTTTCTAATCCCTATTATACGACAAAGCTGACGCAAATCCAGCGTTCTGGACTGCCGTCTCCTATAGTATCACACCGGTTGATGGCGAGGGCGTTCAGAGGGAGTACTGGAGCTATGTCGACCTCATCAATCAGGGCGTTGCTAAGACGCCGGTGCCCGGCCAGACTTTCTGCTAAATGGGACGATCACTATAGAGGGAAGGAGATGGAGAAAAGCGCAAGCGGGATTGAGGACGAGGCTTTTACATCTCCGTTGGCGTAGAATGTAGTGTAACACCAGCCTGTGACATAATCCTCGTATAGTACACAGACCTCCCGCAGGTGTCCAATACAGTCTACACACGTTGTCTAACTCTGCGCTGAGATTTCTTACTTAGCACTAAGTATTCAAATGCACGCCATTAGGTGCCATGTTTGCGCAATCCTGCCTGCTCGAGGATATTGAGATGCACTCTGCGCAGACGTCTATGACTCCAAATCAGCGAAATGGCGCTACTTCGTATAACCCTTCAATCAAACACCCCGAAAAACGCCCGTTCGTTTCGAAGTATGTTTCACTTGTCACGATTGTCGTTTTCTTTCTTGATACATTTCGACCCTTTGACATTATCGTGGACCTCTTCCTTTTCCTACAACCCTGTATACTGCTGCTGCTGCTCCGCAGCAAAGGCTGAGCCTTGTTAGGTGTACCTTCTGCTTAGTTCTCCTAAGGTTAGCCAGTCAGGTTTTACGAGGTGACGTCCTCGACCGACCACGTATGGTCCTAGACATAACTGTAGGCGCAGCATACTCTGGTTGGACTGAATTGTATGTGTTCTGCACTATGGACGAGAGCTTATCACTGTGTCAGGTTTGCATATCTTGACAAGGGTAGAGGATATACCGAAGTCTCTCAAGCCATACTGTCCGTAAATAAAGATTCCGCTTTGCCTGAGCATGTCCGTAACACAAAACTGTACTGGAAGTCCACAAAGTTGCCAAGGCTGCTTTAATATTCGCCTTTCCAAAACTTGATAGATTGACAGAATCAATCGAAACGGAAACGAGGAAAGACGAAATCATGAGATACACTGCTTTAACGGATGAAATTAAATCCAATACCCTCATGTATACGGTATTTAAGTGTTGTTGACCGAAGCAAAAGACGTCAGTCCGTTGGCTCAGGGCAGCTTGCAAAGCAAATTGCCCATCTTCACATCAACTTAGGATAAAATCAAAAGCAACGAACCCTGAATCAATGATTCCCCTGTAAATCAGAGGGATCGGGAGCTCACTCCAAGGTAGTCCCATAAGTATCTGCCGTCAAGACTGGTGACCTCAAGACCCCACCGCTCAGTCTAAGACAATAACATCCTTGGCTCCGCTGCGGTGCAGCTTTTTGTTCCTCGCTCCAGCTAATTCAAAGCCGTCAGTAGCGTCGCTGTCATCAGCGAAAGAGTCGTCTCGGTTGCGCTTGCCAGCATTCTCCTTCTTTATTTTGAGTGCCGCTTCGTCTCTTTCCTATAATCATTAGGTACGGCCGCAAACAATCGACAGATCAGACACACCTTGTAGCGTCTGACAAGCTGCAAGAGTTCCTCGGGGCTTAGCTGGTCTTCTGATCGCTCATCAAGTGGAATCGGCGTTGGTTCTCTGGGCACGATACCAAGTGCTCTTAGCGCAGCTGGTGGTATGAGCAGAGATTTTTTACGAAAGAGATGAGCTTACTGAGTGATCGGTACTTGAAGTAGAAGGTTGCAAATGGTTCCCCAGCAACATCGTCAACAGACACCCAGCTAGCACTTGTGGTTTCTTGCGGTTCTGCCAAGCTATATGATTGTCAGAAACATATTTCGCCTCTGGAAACCAATCAACGATAAGGCCATACGTAGCTGTGTGTGTCTTGGCTTGTCCCTTCAGAGCTTTCTCTGGTACTAGATCCACACCGGACATCTTCTTAGGTCCTGGAGCATCGTGGTTCAAGCGAATGTTTTTGATGCCCTGGAAGATGACCATGATCGTACCGGAAGACTCAAGCTTCTCTAGTAGCTCTTTGCTGATGTGATCGGTGTTGACTTCAACTAAAGGATAATGTCAGCAGAAGCAAACTCCTCCTGTTTGTCAGGCTCGCACAAGCAGACTTACCAACAGCCATTTCACTGAATTGAAACTTTTGCAAAACGTTCTGATAGCCGGCAGTTGAAGTTCTTCCTGTTGCAGTGTAGTGCTCGTTGAGAGCAAAATCGCCTTTGATGAAGGTCAGACACTCGACACACTCACCGTTGAGGTAGATGTGTGAGCTGAACTCTAGCTCTGGGAGAGGCTGAAGAGACATAAATCTGATCGCAAAGTTTTCACCTGACTGCGCCTCAATGTACTTTGTGATTCCCTTAGGTAGAGCCGGCTCTTCTTCGTCAGCATCGTACTCCTGTAACGGCGTGCCATTGACGACTATCTCGACAGTAAGGCCCGGGCAGCTAGGCAGAACCGCCATTTAGGTTCAGAATGGATATGTTGTATGCGGGTAGATGCAGGTATTCGAGATTGAAGGAAAGTCGGTGTTGCTCTGAGATTGTTCGACAATTGGGGCTGGGTTATATATGAGAGCGTTGTGCTGGAGTACCGTAGCGAGAGACGCCCATCGCTAGTTGATGAAGGTCGCTACAGCTCTGGGTAAAGGTAGAGTGAGGCAGCATCATAGCAAACAAATGAGAAGCAAGGTGAACATAAAGTAAAGCAAGGCCGAAACTGCTGTATTGCAACAGATTGAAAGGAAATCATGAGTTGTCGCAAAAGACTGTAAATCGTTCATGTCTGTTCGTTGATAACTGTTAGTTTGTGAATATGCCATAGTGTTGCAGCACATAAAGGACTAAGGTTATGCTCTTAGTCTAGCACAATCACCTCCTGATCAGTTCGAGGACGCTTGCAGCTCCTCGTCTCCACAATAGACAAGTCGTCGGAGAGTTGCCCTTAGCATCGTTCTGGGTGTCCCGCTCATGCTTGATACGATGCTTGCCTTCTGTCTCCTGCTTCAAGCCCTGTCCTTCCTTGAATTTGAATACTGGGGATGATACCGGGGGTCTGTTATTTCTCATGTTGACCGTGGACCGTCCAACTTCCGGTGATGGTATGGGTTCTTCGTCGACAACGATACGCAGAGCTTTGAATGCAGCTTTGTGACGATCAGCAGCGTTACAAGAAATTACTTTTCTAAAGTTGACCCAGGGAGTTGTAGTGAAAATGGATGATCCCAAATGGATCTCGGTCGACATAATCATGTAACGCTCCTGATCTCTCAGGCATTTTAAATTCCTGATGCTCACCTAAGCTGCACCACTGTCAGAATGTTGTTGTCAAGAATATGTTTCTCCTCAAAAAGCTTGATCAGATTGAGCGTCTTCCTTAAGTACTTTGTCCGGGATAGCACCCATCATCGAAAGTGTCTTCCTCGGCCTTAGGCCCTTCACATCCTCGCTGCGCTGTATCGAAGGTCGAAAGTTCATAGTCCAACGGTAAGAGACTTTGATGTATCCCTTCAATCCAGCCTCTTTGCGCAGGCTCTTCAGATCCACAACTCCTTCAGTCTCCTCGACTTTGTAAGGGGCTAGTAACACGACTAGGCGAACATATTCTCCTAACACATACTAACGCTGAGTTCGGCGAACAGGTAGTTCTGGTGATAGCTTTTACCATCCTCTGAGGACCTGACCCCTCTGACCTTGACCGACGATTGACGAAGTAGCTTAACCTGCGCAATACCCCAGCGAGGTCCGCGATTACCATCCACAATACAGCTGATCTGGGAAGAGCAATGACTCAAAGAAGCACAATCGAGGAACCAGTTTGTCAATTTCACTGAACGCGCACTCCAACCCTCACATTCGGCTCGAAGGCTCACCTGACTTTGGCGGCGTCGCCGTAGATCATGGCTACGTCCCCTTCATTTTCATTCTACAGCCTTTGCTTGCTGAGTAGCATATTATGCCACACTACGCTTTTTTTTTTCCGGTGAGCATGGCTTCTCGGGTAATTGCTCACTTTTTCGCATGCTTCAATACTCGCCTGTGGGAGACCTGGCTCAACATCCGGCATCTGAAGCCTCCCAGTATTTGTTTACTGAGCAAATGTACGCTTGTCCTCTGATTCATCACTCTTCAAACACAAGAGCAGACTGAGTGCCTCCGATGTTTCTGTAGAGTGTATAGATCGACTAGGGGGGTATTTCGAGCCCACTTTGGGACCAATGTTTGAATACTGAAAGCCGCAAATTTGTCGCTTCGTCTTTACTCGACACTAGGTGAGATCTCTAACTAATAAAAGAACACCGTGATTCCACCGAACTATGTCGTTCGAGAGATCTCTCGGAATGTTTGGTTGACTCAGCTAGGTGGGCATTAGCACGAGATTTGCACCCTCGACGCTGAACACCCGAAACTCGCCAACTACGAGGCCCATGAACTCCAACTCCAAGTCAGGCAGCTCATAATCTTCCTCACGCTTGACAGAAAACCTTGAGGGGCTTCAACCAAAACCTGGAGGGCTTGTCAACCCTCTTCGCACGGAACTTCTTTCCATAAGGATCCAGGTACAATCCATCCATGATCGTTGCCGCCGTCATTGCTTTCGAATCCTCAGAAAGAGGCTTGATGAACCCCAATGCTTGACAACAAACTGCGTTCCAGTGTCTCCCGCAATGTACTTTGAAACAACTCCTATTATGTCTGAGAAGTCTTTGTCTTCGTATTCTGGAAGTGGTGTGCTGTGCCTACGCAGATCTCGACCACAAAGCCGGGAAGTGCTTGGTCACAGCCATGTTCTTGACTTGGTTCCGTTCTGGTCCGATTTGATGAAGATGTGAACCACGAGGAAAGCGTAAACACGTGTTGGAGGACTCCTTGAGATTTGGTGGAGCTTGACCACATCTCCCATGTAATCAAGGGTAAAGAAGGACAAAGAGCTAAACACACCAGCTGGTCTAACATATGAGTGAAGAAATACACAGTGCCGAAAGATCTGCGGATGTACAGTACTACCTCATACAGTACCAGTCTTTGACTAAATCCTATCGGGACGCTGAAGGCTCGCGTTTGAGTTCCCGTGTCCGAAGGATCTTTAGCAAGGCCTACATGTCCTTCAAAGGCCATAACGAGTGCTTTGATGCAGAACAGCGATCATGCGTTGGCTCACGTCCTTCATGGTTGATTGCGGGTGGTAGAAACCCAGAGTCTGGACCAATTTAGGTAGAGTCAAGTCATATTTGGTAAACAGAAACGAGATTGTGTCAAAACGCACAATGCGCTGTTCTCCACAACCGATAACAGTGCCTCGTAACGGCCAGCTGTGTCAACATACTTGCAATTTGGTCGATTAGAAAAGAACCCCGTAAGGAACCGAGAGCTGCAAAGATATCTGATGGCTGAGAGAAAGGACCAAGTGAAGAACCTCGGTCATCCCAATGGAGGACTTCGAAACGAACTTACCCAGTCGCCGCCAGTACCTACCAAAAGCATCACAACAGCCTGAATTCAGCCGCACGTCTCCACCATAGTGATACAGGACACTGTGCAAATGGTACTCGAGTAAGAGTTCTTGATAATCGCCCCACAAGAATGTTATCGAGAAGGAGGTGCATAAGCAGCTCAACCAATGACACAGCCGCAGTGACGAATCGGCATCATGATCGGCAGTCCCTCACGACATGATTGTGTGACCCCGAGTTTGTGTAACTGCATCCGTCCTGCACGCGTCACCTTTGCGCTCGCAGAAGCAAGTGGCCGCGGAAGGCCTGTCAGGCGCGCAAACCCATTTCCAGGAAGTGGGTAAGTTGTCAAGCGCGGCAGGCCAACCGTTGTCTCTTTGGTCATGACGAACTTGACGACAATGAAGTTCAAGCCACGTTTCAAGACTGTTGATGCATGAGAAACATGACGAAAAGGCAAGTGGAATACCGGACGCTTCCTGTCAAAACCCTGCTTTGAGGGGGTGGGTCGATCACGTTCCCACTTGAGCACCTGCTTCTCGGCAAGGGACTTGTGACGTCCACTTCCACAATACCTTCGACCATGATAAAGTTTCAAGTAGCAATGAAACCATAGTTGTCGTGGTGATAGTCGCCATGACGGTGCGGGGATGCACCACCTTGAAGTGATCGAGCACACAACCTGAACCGTTGAGATCGCACTCAGCCCTACATGACGCAACGATCGGATCTAACCTCTCAACCGGTTCAACTTCGGACAGGGTGCGTGTGACGCACGGACGAGCTTCTATCGGCCGACCCCGACCGACCGAGTCTTTGCTGCGCATCCAGTTGTTCGGACTTCGTGATACTCGCCTCGCGTTGGCCGAGACTACCACCTCTCAAGAGGCACTTCGCTGTTCCCGAGACTCGTCCACATCTATTAGTTGCTTTGAAATCCAAAATTGTATATTTTTTAAACGTCTAGATGCTGCTCAGCCTCGATGTACTACCCCGCTAGCGCGTGCGGGCGGGAACGGAAGGACTTCTGGGCCCAGATCTCATGCACGCTGGCAGCACGATTCGATATGGTCCACATGTTTAGGTGCTGACAGGAACGTGTTGGGGGTCTAGGTCTTGAGGTTGAGGCTCTTGTGTAGTGGAGGTGGGTGTGGAGGGTGACAGCTGCGACGGCAGGTTGCAAGGTAGTGTAGTGTTGGGGAGTTGGCGATCACGCATGAGAGTCGGTGAAGCCGAACGCATGTCTTCTTGTGCTCTGATTTACCTGAAGATGCGTTGATGGCGACTGTCAATTCGTTGCGGATGGAATGGCTCATAGGAGGCAGAGTCGGAGCACATTTGACAAGATTGTGATATTATGTATTTGAAAATGCTTTGATGCAGCTTTGATTAAGTAGATGGATATCGTGTAATTTGAGCCAAAAAGAATAGGGCTATCTAGCCTGCAAGACCGTCTAGAGTCATCATCGCTTTTGCTCATGCCATAAACAAGTCGTAAACATCGTACCGTACGCCCGCTCGTGAAACGCTTTGCTCATGAAGTAAAAACCCAGGGATTGTACAGGTATCCACATAATGTACATTGTGAAGAATTGGAAGACTGCAACGCCGTACCGAAGGGTCTTTTCCGACCTGCGAAAACTTCGGATGCCATGCAAAAGAAACCGGGTAAAGAAAAGGTTGCGGTTTCGTGTGGTGTAACGGGGATGCAAGGGATGCAATACGGGAATAAGCTGCTGAACAAGACAAGGCTCAATGCAACTGCGACTGTTGCAACCGAGGCGACAGACTCTTCATGCGTAGGTATCTCCGCGGTCCGCGCCTGGATCCGTAAGTTTGCCGCCGCATTCAGCATCAAACTTAATCGGAACCTCCGCGTCTTCTGTGTTTTCCTGGGAAGTCCACCTCGGGATGTACGACGCGCATGTGGCGTGTCAGAGCATCGTTGCGGGAGAAGGTTTTCTCCTCAACACACAGTGCGCAACGAACCTTTTGCTTGCGGGCGTTGTGAATAGTGTCCTCGTGTCGTGTGAGATCGTACGGGCGGGAGAAGATCGTGTTGCAGGGCTTGCCGGTTGTGGGGTTGATGCGTTCACACTTGTGCGGCCCCGCTTGGGTGTTGCGGTCTAAGATAGCCGCTGATGTCATACTGGGGCCGAGATTTGCATTCCGATGACCCTCACGCTTGTGCTTCTGGAGCTTCTGTGGAGTCTCGAATCGCTGTGCGCAACCGTGGTATGTGCAAGAATATGTCCCAGAGTCGGCAGCGGAGGAAACAGGCTTGCGCAAGAACTGCTCGACGCTCGACTGGCTCCCGTTTGGAGGGTCAGCTTCGCTTGCACTGGACTCCATCGAAGTTAGATGAGGATGTGTAGGGAACTCGGGTGTTTGCTCCACTGCCGAAGTCATGGGAGTAGATCGGTACTGTGATGTGGCAGCCATGGGCATGCTAGGCATGTTGCTTTGTATCGCAGGAGTGACGAAGTTGAAGCTTGATGTTGTTGGAAGAGAAGGCGCAGTTGACGTCGAGAAGTTGGGTGAAAACTGTGGTGTTGCCCAACTGTCCCGTCGATAGGACTGTGCTGATGCTGTGTCAAAGCTGGATTGGGTGGCGCTTCTATATTGATCGCCACCGTTGTATTGGCCGTCGTACTCATTTGCGCCACCGTCTGGGAATAATGGCATCTTCGAGTCTTCGTCCTCTCGGTAATCCAGAAGGGCATCCTTAGGTGAAATGGTCTTGACCACTGACTCTTCGGTCCGCATCTGCGGCTTCATTGCATAGGCCGCATTGGCCTGGCGATTCTGCTCGCGCGTTGCAGCGGCGTTGCCGAGCATTGGTGAATTGAAGCTGTGGTTAGGCTGGCGATAGGGTGAGCCCTTGCGAAATGGAGAATCTCCACGTGATGTTGTGCTACAAGGTGAGTGCGACCGCGCGTACTGCGCTGCCTGCAACGCACGCTGAACATTCTCGGTAGCGTTGCTGCGGTAGGGAGACAGCAGTGACGACTGTGCTGGCTTTGACTGCTGTACAGATGGTGCAGTACCGGCATTTGGGTCGTAGAAGTTGTCGGCAGCAATATCTGTGTAGGTTCTCTCAAACTTTGGTACAATCGGCTGCTGTCGTGTTTCTATTGATGCAGTGTAAGTACAAGACTAATTGAAAAGCGAGGAATCGGCTTCATAGGGATTCTCACCATTTGCGGGCATTTTCGCATCGGACTCGTCCAACGCCGTGTGTGGCGTTGCTGGGGAGTCGTAGCTAGACACAGACTGTCTTGCAGAGTGTGCAAACTCTGGTACATCGTCGCCTTGATCCATCAGTGCCTGCTTCATAGACATGTGTGCAGACATGGTCTGCTCCATGTTGGCGTTGTTCTGTGCGTAGTTGTTGAAAGTACTCTGGCTCAGGAACGAATCTTGAGTCGGTGTATGCGAGGGAGTCGGTAGATGATTCGAGAATGATCTGAATGTGTCAGCAAGACTCACAGAGCTTGTATGCAAATGCGTGCTATCGAGATCAATAACATACTGGTAGCTAGTGGCAGGTGCGACAGACTGGTACTGCGAAGCACTGGAGCCTACTGACGAAGAGGAGGACGCGCGCTGATGTCCCTTGTTCTGGTTGTGCACGGGTGTCTGCAATGACTGCCCTTGAACATTACCGTACGAGTTCCAGCCGTCAAGACCAGTTCCAGTGGTGCTGCTCGCAAGCATGGGTGATTGGTATCCGTTAGACAGTGGCTGCGGTGTAGGTGTCGAATGTTGGACTCGAATAGCCGGGTTCGCAAAGTCGGCGTATGCGCTCGTCATGAAAGAGTCGGGCGCGTTGATAGAGCGATTGTCGTAAGACTGTTGCTGAGACTCAAGGTAGTCGTAAAGCAGCTTCTGGTCGAACAACTGTTGTTGTGTGGCGAACTGCTGGTGTGGTAGTTGCTGGTAGGCGAGGTGTTGTGATGAAGGTGGTGATGTGTAATGCTGTGGTACAATATGCCGACGTCTTGTGGGTTGCGCTAACATAATGTCGAAAGGGAAAGTAAGGGACTAAGCCGGGTGGCAAGTCGCTTTATACTAGTGACTCGACTGGCCGGTGACTCGGAAAGGGCTCGCCGAAGGAGAGTCTTGATGAGGTGATCTGTGGAAGGCGGTGGAATGTTGGGTTCAAAGGGTCCGCTTGTGTTCGGACTAACGGCTTTATTCTCTGCAGTTCCGAGTCGTAATGGATTGTAAATTGCTGAAAGATTTTAGGCGGCTTGGATGTGCTGAATAGGTGCGGACTTCACTGTGCTTTTGAACAACGTCATAGGGAATGGAACGACAGGGGTGCGAGTGCCGTGTATGCATGGCGTTTCTAGAAGACGCGCTAAGGAAACGATCTGCAGTCACCCAACCCGACCTAAACCCTGTGCACCCGAACAGTGGCAGTGCTGAAAATTTCCAACCCCTGCTCGGGTGCTATCCGAGATACCAGTTACAATTCTTCTCTAAGAATATCAACCAACAGTAGTTAGGCGCATTGTCGGCCTTTACGACTGCACACGTTGTAACAGCAGGGCTGCAGAAGGGCCCCGGACCGCCGTTATGCCGCGTGGGATACTTGGCTGCGCGGTAAGATCTCCTTACGGAGATATGCGACACGCTTAGATGCAACTATACGGTCGTATTGCGCCTAACAAATACCTGCACTACGAGGCTTTCGCCTAATCTCCGGACAGTCGTTGGCGGCAGTGCATCGACCAACGTGTTCACCAGGCTTCATTCCTGGGGCATGTACCACTATCCAGAATCGAGACAATCGATAGCATTGCTGGCATAAAGTTCACATCCACAGCCACAGCTCTCGATGGGTCACATGCTTGTGGCTCATGATCTTTATCCACCGTACTTGCAGGTCATGTGTTACTGATTGACTCTTATTTCAGCTTCTTGTCGACCAGGACGCGCAAGTCCGGACGCGGCCTGAAAACATCAGACAGAGGTGGTCTTTGACTGTCCAACTCGATTGAGTCTTGCATGACCAATGACTACGTCTATTAAATGTCTAATTTCCCTAATACCTATTACGAGTATTCCTGAAGGCCGCCTAGCAGACGGAGGCAGCTCATGCTCATTCTCACGACAACTCCCAAGCAAACGAGGACTATCCTGGTCTATCCCTATCCACTCCAAGTCTGCGACTAGTTTCTCCTGCAGCGTGCAAGGAAGTCTCTACACTAGAGACCCTCCACTTTCTAAGCAAAATCTGCTTGGCTGTAACGTCCCGCAAGCATCTCCACGAACAGCATGTAGAATCGAGACGCATATCGTGGACAGTCGAAGCAACAATCGATTGGCTGTGAGCGTTTCAGGGTCTGCATAGGGCTGGCACAGCCACCGGGCGCGCCTTCCCCGAGGGTCTAGCCGCTTAACCTGCATTCACTCTCATTTGTGGAGTCGAGCCACATTACAAAGCCGCATACCGGTGGTACCGAGGCTTGTTGTTCGCATGCTTTGCTGTTTGGAACCTTGGGCTGTGAGCTCGGAAGGTTTACTGACAGAGATGTTCCTCGCAGCCGCTTTGATGCAAAAAATGGCCAAGCATCGCTTACGGCCGATGATGTCAACATTCCGGATCACGCACCCAACACACTTCAACCAGCAGAACTCTGCATCAACTCCTGCTTCACAATCTATTTTTGCGAAACATTCTCCTGCGATCGCATATCGTTTCCTACAGTTTCGACGTCGATATCGTGCTGGGCATCGATAGTGTACATCACTGCTCAGAGCGGGTTTCATGCAGTCATGATCGTCCGTGGGAAATGGAATGGTGTCCGCCAGTCCGCACCGAGTGGGCTCTCGCGCATACGCTCGGCTGGCATGGACGTAGCGCAGCTACCTACCACCCATCGTCGCGGGATCTGGAGACCCTGCGTCGGCGTGATTCTGACGAAGTTTCTGCCGTTCCACGTCCGCCGGGGGTAATACCATTGCCGATCATGACGCCTGAGGCACGGAAGCATCACCCGTTCGATACTGGATCATCATCATCGCGACGTTGATGAGCGCTGATACTGAACAGCCTCTAGACATGCAATAACAGAGGAAACCGAGATTCCTTTGCTTATGCAGTCGTTCAAATCACTGATAAAATGTCATGTAGGTATCGTTCCTTTTCTTCCCTGCACTTTTGCTTATCCCTGTACATCTGCTTCAGTTGCTCCTAACAGGGAGCGCCGAGGCCGAAGATGCCCACCGAACACTTCATAGGGCTGAACCTGCGTAACATCAACCAAGATTTGAGGCCGTTATCCCCGCGGAGTGTCCTAGCATCGGGAAACGCGCTTTTGGGTTCACTACGAGGCTCTTGTGACTTCAGTTTGCCTGCACTACCGTCTCTGGTTACAGACGGAGATACAACGAACTTGTTTCTGAAGAGTGCATCATCCGTCTCGCAGAGTTTTAAAAGAGCGATGCTATTGGCAAACCTCGTGTCGTGCGCTTGCATGCATCATCTCACGACAAAAATCACCCAACAGCTCGTTGTGTGGGGTTGTTCTTTGGCAACCACTTCGGCGGTAAAAGTAGCAAAAGCGCCGAAGGTGCGAATGCCCGCACGAACCTTGTCACGGCGCTATTCGTAACTTACCAAGACATTCGTACATCTTACTCATGCATTACACAGCACAACGCTGATACCAACATGAGTTTTTCTGAGTACGTGTACCCAACAAACAAAATAAAGCCGAATTTCGTCCATCGGCTGTAGATGATTTGAGTTTCGATTCGACATGCAGCAGAATTATAAGCTGACAGGACGGGTAGATTGCCGACCATCCGCTCAGCTTTGAATGACAATCTGCAACAGCAAACAACTGCGGCTGAAGTCGAAGGTTTGCCATCTCGGCTATTCGTGACTATAGACGCAGCAAATCTGGGGCAGCATAGTAAAAAGTCGCGGTGTTGAATCGACCCGTATTCCATCTCTATTATTGGATGCAAAGCCTGTAGACTATTGTGTGATCTACATACGAGAATTATTGACACTACTGTATACCCACACAGTCCTCAGTAATTATAACTACGATACGAACACGACGATGTAAATGCTCAACGCGTAGACTATGTATGAACTGGCAGCATTGGCAATGTTGTTAGGAGATTCATGGCTAACAGAGTCCTCACAACAAGCGTTTTCAATGAAGTACCTCTCGTGCTTAGACACCAACACTTTCCATTGTACTGTAGGAATATTCGCACATGATCATGCGTCCTAAAGAAATGCGATGCTGTTTTAAACTACAGTTCAGCAGCCTCCGTAACCGGTTCATCGCAAGGTCAACAGCTCTCTCTGCACTACTTTAAACGGCTAAGATGATAACTATCTCTCTTCCGAGAAAGCCGTTTTAGTTTAGCTGCTCGCCCATCCTAAAATTCAACTGCATGGTTGTGTATACTGCGCTTGCGCACACATCGTGTAGTTTGTACTTTATACATGATGGGTGCACCAATTACGAGGCGAAACCTCTGTCAGACTAGAGCTATGTCAACAGTTAAGTCTGTAGTTCTCCTCTATAACTCGGTAGTCACCCAAATACAGACATCGTTTAGCAAGGCCTGACAGCGACGATCGTTCTGGCTATAATGTGGGTTGGAGGGTTTGGAGGCACACTGGATTTCTCCGCAACATCCAGCGCTGCGTCCTGGTATCCTACTGTGACGTATGTTCCTCAAATTCAGCACAGCACTTTATGTGCTCCACGATAACTGCGTTGGGCTGACCTGAATTCCGCTCCGTGGTAGCACTTGGAAGATGCTACAATTGCTTCCAGGTGATGAACATGTCAACTTCGTCTTTCTCATATCCAGTCTTTCGGTTTCGCTGGATTTATACTCTTGTTTTAGAAAGGAAGTTATGGGAAGGACTGTCTCTTCGCCTTGCATCGTACCATTGCCTATGATTCTTAGATTTATGATTTAATAATTTCATGCACTAGATGTTAATCAGCTTGCATGCTCGTTTACTACAGTCTAAAGTCTAACGTCAGGTGTAGAGAGATGAGAGGTTCTGCGAGAACGGATCGTTTCTCTCGGATTGATGTAACATCGAGAATTGATTTCAACCCTGATTGACAAGATTGCTGCACGAAATGCAAATGATTATGAGCACAAATTATGGGTACACAGCACGCTGTTGCTCAATGTGCAGAAGCGAAGCCCAGAATTGTAGCTATAGGCACAGCAAGGCAGTTGGTACTTGAATCTGACAAACCTTGTAATGCTGAGATGTTTCTGTGGCATTTGGAGAGACCATGAAAGATTGTGTTGAGGGTCTAAGACATGCGAGCAAGCAGTTTTTGATGTACTTAACTCTCTTGTGCCCTGCATATACAGACTATTTCTAACCACCAGGACGATCGATAGTCTCTGTGCGTAGCGCTCTAATAGCTTGTCTTGCCTATCGACTGTGTTTCCTCATCCATGGGCGATATCGAAGAAAGATTAGTTGCATTGTTGATGAACTTGGTATTCCTGCCTGTTGTTTTGAGGAAAAGTCTCATACGCATGCTCAAAGCTGCGTCACGTTGCGGCGCATAGAGGCTTCAATATGCACGTCATGAAGCTTTGTGTACCTTAGCGCACGTTTTGACAGTCTTTTGTACCTAAAAAAATATTTCCCAATTTGCACAGACAAATTCTGCGAAAGTGTCAAGTTGACACTTCTGCGTCAGTATATGACGTTCAGCGGAATAAGGGAACGGACTGTTGTCTTAACTTCGACCCAAAGACCCGTAGTCATCTCTCCCATTCATAATATTAGAGCTGCTCCATGCTCAATCTTCTCGTGATCCTTCCTTTTGTCTCTTTAGGGGAGTCCGCAGACATCTTGGGGGCACCCAGAGCTACGAAACAAGTACGGAAACTCTTGTTTGTAAGGTCTCCGGAATTTGCGGTACAGCTCCGGCATGCGCGAGAATCTTGTGTTGCAGTCCTCGTAAGTACACGCAAACACACTCTTTGTCTCAACTCTGACGTAATCGTTGATAGAAGGAGATGAGATGGTTGAGAAAGACTCGGCAATGCGTGGTTTCGTGATGCTCAGTGTAGTATGCCTAAAGATGCGACCGTCGAGACGCTTCCAATATGTGTTGAGGGCATCTGCAGTTTTGTTGGAGTTATGCTGTCGGCCAATACCTTGGGAGTCATGTGTCAAAGCTCCAGAGACACCTCCACTACCATTGTGAGTAGAAACTACATGCAAAGGATCCTATTTGCATACCTAAAGCAACCTCGTGGACGTTGGTGACCTCTTCGAAGCCGTCGCCGAAAGGAAGCGCATAGGCGTTTGCCGTCGCTACAATATCGCAGTCCTCGGGCATTGCCCTCGATAGAAGATCGAATCCAACAAAGAGAAAGTTCCAGTGACTGTTACCTGCATGTGTCGTATCTCGATACATTGCAATGTTCTCATGTTTTGTGGCATCCTCATATGGCGTGACGCCCTCATATACCATGGCATTCTTATACACAGTAGTATTTGCGCGTTTCGTGGCATCCGCATGGACAACAGTGCTCTCGTAGATGACCAAAAAGCACTTATTGAGTAAGGATGTAAGTAAAGATGTTGATACCATCGGTCGCACATAACTGCAAGTAAAGAAATGACAAACGGGAGCATTTACTCCGGGATGGAGAAGTGAGAGCTAGGTATAGAAAGTAAAAGTTGGGCTTAGTGAGCAGAAGTAACATATGGAGATGTGCCAAACAGGAGCTGCAGGCTTGACCTGATTTGTCGATTCTGTGGAAAGAGAAGTAGGACGAGAAACAACTGTACGAGAAACAGGTAGAATAGCAAAGGAGATATTGTAGTGCTGGAGTATTTAACAAGGTAGTCATGAAAATCACGGTCGTACCACCCATCGATGGGTCTTAGCTGCTGCACATTGAGGAGTGATATGTTCGGATGAATGGATACTCAGGAGTTCCAAAAGTTCCTATGGGTGATGCTGAAAACAGGCATAAAGCTTCCAACGTCATCACTCCACTTTCACTAGATGCTGGCACGGTGTCCACGAGCGAACACGCTGCCAGATTAATATGCGGTGGCAAGTCGCCAGAAGACGTATACCAAGGTGACCCATGCTCAGCTTCCATGGAAAGTGTCGTAATACTGATAGTTTTGCACGGTTACAGGATCCGTCGATATCTTCTGATGGAGTGGTTTGAGGTCGCCTGCAGCAGCCGAAACAGTCAGGCAGGAGTAACAAGGTATAGGCAGTGGTGAAACAGATGTAACAAGACGTCCGTAAGATCTTGTTCAAGACGCGAAGTGAAGACGCATTGAAGGCGATAAGATAATCTTAAACTGTACCTAAGGATTGCGTCTCAGTTGCACAAG
Source organism: Ascochyta pisi (assembly GCA_039634435.1). Classification (NCBI taxonomy): domain Eukaryota; kingdom Fungi; phylum Ascomycota; class Dothideomycetes; order Pleosporales; family Didymellaceae; genus Ascochyta; species Ascochyta pisi. The sequence continues at coordinate 279,698 of CP113326.1, read as the reverse complement.
TTTGCCTTTTTTTTTTACGTGTATGCGTACGTCCTCCACCCTTCAGCCACGAGTATGCAGACGCCCCTCCTAGTGCAGATGCTCATCGGATGAACCGCCGCGAGAGCAGTCAACAAGTTTCCCCGGAGCGAAATATTGCCTTGTTTATGACTATGTGAAATAAGATATTCTGAAGAGGACGTTGTGGTATCGATACTTCCTACCTTTCAGGAAATCTGTCTAAATGAAATGACGTGATTTGCCTACGCAGCTTTAGGCTCTTTTCAGAAGACTCTCATAAGTATGAACGGGCACAAATGGCCTCAAGTTCTACTGCTATTTCGTCCTGCTCAAGGTGTGTAGTACTCAACAGAACCTCGAGCGGAACTTGACAGTGGTTTACAGGGCCTTTTTGCTGTGAGACGGTGTCAAAGTAACCACAAAATCAGCTGCAAGCCAGTGGTAAGCAACCAATCTCTTTGCCCCAGTATCAATATCCTACCCAGGAGTATCTTTGTAGAGCGCAGCCAATTGCAGCAAAATTTGCGCGACGAAAGTGTAGTCAGCCAGCAACAGATAGATAGATCTGACCACAGCTGCGGTGTGCCAATAATCTTCGTTGATAATACTGCCTTGAATTACCAGAGCCCGCCTGAGTACAAACAGCTATGCAAGCGTCTGTGCTGGTATTGGGTCTGTCAAGGTGAGAGAAGGTAGTGGTACCGAGCTCTGCACCTTCACCTCGTCTTTGAGGCCTTGTGCCCTCCTGTTTCACACTCAAGTGTCAGAATTGTACCTACCTACTGCAACGTCGAACGACCTTGACAGCAGAGCAGATCGGAAGGATGAGTCGTCTCAGGTTTATTCACTGGCCAACTGGCGCATAGCTTCGATGACCTTGACCAACTCGAATATCAGCACTGTGACCAGCGAAGGCGGTTTCGTGGTCGTCGAGATCGCCAATGACGTCAAGCACCATCTACACCGTGCGTTGCTGATCCAACACAGCGAGTATTTCAAGAAGGCCTTGAATGGTCCGTGGAAGGAGTCGCATGAGGGCGTCGTACGTCTCGACGATGTGAAAAGCGGTCCGTGTGAGTTGAGCTTCGGAGCTTGACTGTGAGACTAGCTATACTAACTCCTGCAGTCAACATCTTTGTCGACTGGCTGTATTCTGGGAAAATCCCCCTAGAAGACGATTACCATCAGAATTGCAAGGGCGAAGATACCCGCGACATCATCGAACTAGGAGCAATTGCGCTTGGCAACTGATTGATGGTGCCGGCCTTTACGAAGGCAACGCAGAAGCACTTCATCGACAAACACCTTGCGAAATGGGCATCCCGCGAAAGACGTTGCAAGCCGCCATCTTTCGAGGTCATCATTTGTGCCTTCAGTATACTGAGAAACGACAAAGACATCCTGAAGATGCTTGTAGACCAACATGTCAGCTACTACACCGTCAGCCCTGCTTCAGATGCACTCGTCGAAGGCTGCAAAGTCAAGGACAGACTGCCACATGAGTTCCTGGTCCGCGTCATCCACAAATATGGCCAAACAAAGATTCGCAACGGTTACCTCCTGTGAGCATGCGACTATCATGGACATGCCAGTCAGGACGAACAAGCGCTCTGTGCAGAGGCTCGAGCTGATAAGATCGGATCGAGAAGCAAATGAGGCTCACAAACAAATGTGGCTTCACTGACAAACGTAATGGGGCTGATGATAATAACGCTGGCGCCTAACTCGAGCGAGCTTGAATGGGAACCGTCAGGGACAGGCTACGAAACAACGGACTACCCAGCCAGTCCACTTCAAGTGAAGTAGCAGGTATGGCTCGGCAGAGATTTATCCCTTTGCAGAGAACAGCATCGAGATCAATGCAACGACGAACAACATTCGAATGGCTGATGAGACGTGACTCCAATGTCGAACGATATTCGTAGTTGGTAGTGTGATGTGATAATTTCGCCGCTGCAGTGTTAGCTCGACATTCCCCCAGATTGCTGCGTTTGACATGCAACGGTTGAGCGGCACCGCCCGCCCCTACGTTACATCTGAAGCCCCAAGCCTTCCCCAATCTCTTTTCATATGATTTAATTATTGTAAAGAAGCACAACAAATAGAGGTATAAAACAAAAAGCAGTAACGAAAACAAGCCTAGTCCCTCTACTTGTAGGACAAAAAATTGTAACATACATATTAATAAAATGTCTTAATAAATTTAGTGTACGCGTCTTATATAAACCTAATAATAGGTAAGTTAAATAATAAGTAACTTAATAAGTTAAACACTAACTAACTCTAAAGTCTAAGACTTTAAGTTAATAATAAACTATAGTAGAAAAAGCTTTATACCTACTAAATAGTTGTAATTCTATTGCAAACTAAATAGTTTTAGCAGAATAAGAGGCATTATAAGTAATAACCTCTTAACTAGAAAGTAGCTAATTTTGTAAGAAGAGTTTGCAACACGCCTATATAGTTAATATCTAAAATTCTATAAAGTTCTTCTATCTATGCTAGTGTCTATACTTAATTATATTCTTTAATCTTCTGCTCTAAATATAGTATATATAATAAACTTACAACTCTACTACTATTATAAGCTTTTATTGCAAGTACTAACTTCTAAGTTATAAATAAGACCTAAATTACTACAACCTAAACTGCGTAAAAATCTGCTCTAAGTATATCTAATTAGTACCTGTAAAGACAGTAGAGAGAAGAAAAGAAGATAGACTATTTTCTTCTCTAATCTAGAAGACCTAGACTAACTAGACTAGGTAATTCTAAAATAGTAAGCGTATAGCCTAAAGAAGCAAGAGGAGTAAGTATAGTAATAAGATAAGATAATATAATAGATAAGTTATTATATTAAATACTAGGTATAGAATAAAGAAAGGGTGTAAGAGCACTATAGGTAGGTAAGAAAGATAAGACAAAAACGTATAGTATTAGATAAGATAAGATAAGTTCTTAGAGGTTAAGCGTTTAAGGATTTAAGAGAACATATACGTGTATATATACTAAGAGGTTACTAGAGTAGCCCTAAGTTGTCTCTAAGAGTTAGTATACTTAAGGTAGAAAGCCCCTAATATTAGCCTCTTACCTTCTTATAGTCTATTCTAGACTACTAAACTCTATATACCTAATACTTACCTGTTTAAACTCTAAAAAAACCTCTAATATAAGAGGAAAATAGTTAAGAGAAAGCTAGCTTACTTATTAGTAGGTGTTTAGATCTATTAGGTTATATTAGTATAAATAACTCCCTATAGAGTGTATCTAGCACTAGTTTACTACTTACTAGGTAACCTTACTTATAGATTTATAGAGATTATTTAACTCTAAAACCTATAGTTAGAACTATTAGAAAGTTAGGTAATAGTTTAGTAGATTACTAAATAAGTATCTAGCTAGTACTGCTTTATAGAGTGTTTACAGCCTTACTACAGTCTCTTTATATAAGGAGCTAACCTCTAAAGGAATTTGCTAGTAAAATACAAGATAGATTTAATAGAGAACAAATTCTAGAGTAGAGGTTACAGAGTTTTTATAACCTTATTTTAGACATATTAGCTCTGTAGCAGGGCTCTAGTCTATACTAAGAGTGTAAGCTAGAGTACTGCTAAGGCAGTGTACACTAAGGAGCTAGCACCTAGGCTTAGCCTATTATAGTACCTCTCTACTTATTCCTTATTTATTAGCGCGCGTCTTAGTTAAAATAACTCTATTACTTATTCTCTACTTTCTGTATTCTCTGTTACACTACGTTCTAAGCCTGCGTACCTTCCTCTTAAGACTCTACTACTATTTAATTATTAAACTGCCTTACCCTACTTAATTTTAATAATAGTGCCTTCTAAATTGCCTTCTACCTTGCGTTCCCCTACTAAGAAGGCGTAAGGTAAGTAGGTAAGTTACTCTTCTTCTTCTAGTCTGCTTACTTGCTAACTCTTCTACTTTACTTAGGCCTGCAGCGCTGCTTCTGCAGATCCTACCTCTCCTAACACTTACTTAGCTAAGAAGGCAAAGCTTATAATATAGGATATTGTCTTTAAAAACAATAAGATTAAAAAAGCCTTTAATAATACTCCTGCTAATACTTAGGCTAAGAGTTAGAGTAAGTAGTCTCTGTATACTTAACATGCTAGTAGCTATAAAGATCCTAAGGTCTATAGTAACTGCATGTTAGCTAGCTAGGTCTACACTTTTACTACTAGCAGCTATTCTACTAGCTGCGCTAACTATATTCTTAGCTACACTTACTGCTATAAGGTAAGTTCTCTAGTTCTTATTACTTAGTGTTCTCTACTCTAGCTAATTATCTACTAGGCCCTGTATAGGACTTAGAAGACTCTAAATAAGTACTATATCTTCTTACAGTTCTCTAAGAGCAACTCTATAAAGCTTTTAAGCGTTATTAAGCCTATCTAAGCAGACCTTAAGAAGTATAAGAATCTTCTATATTATACTAACCTTACATTCTAGCCTAACACTTGCTTATCTGCTACTAGGTATAAGACTAAGTAGTCTAAGTATAAGGCTAAGGTTAATAAGGTTAAAGCTTATCCTTCTCTTGCTATAGTCTTTGCAGAGCGTACTGCTATTACTACTAAAGAGGTAGTAGTCTAGGCTAAGACTCTAGTAAGTTATTTCTCTCTTTCTTTACCTGTTTTTAGAGGTATTTGCTAATTCCTTACTTAATATAGCTTGCTATTAACTTAACACTGCTTACGTGCTTTATCTACTTTAAGGCTAACCTCTATACACATCTTAAGATCTTCTTTACTACTAGACATAAGGCCTTTGCCTAAGTACTTGTTAAGGATATTACTAACGCTACTGTAGGTAACAAGAAAAATAGTAGTAGCAGAGGTTCTACTAAGGGTAGTGCTTAGGTCTTTTCTTATTTATAGCGTTTAGGATTTTCTAGCTAGATAATACCTAGCCTTACAGCTTCTTTTCCTTTATAACAATATAGTACTTACCTAGTGCAGCCTATCTCTTAGGATAGGCTAATATAGTAAATAATCTTTTTAACAACTAGTGTCCCTCCTTTTTACTTATACATGTCTCCTCTTCCTGCTCCTCTTCTTCTTCCCTCCCCTTTAGGAGTAAGAGAGCTAATTATTCCCCTCTAGGGATTCTAATTAGAATCCTAGAGGCAAGTTCCTATTCCTATCCCGCTTATTCCTTATTATAAACAACTATCTGTCTAAGGCCTCTAGGTCTTTGTAAACATCCTCCCTTTCCTATGTTTTATTAGCATAGCCTTTCTATTATACTAGGTATTTACGTCTCTTACTCTCTCTTCTAGACTGTTGTTCTCTACAGATAGAGTTAACTTTCTATTCCTTAGAGAACGTGCTATTGTTGTAGGTAATAATTAAGGGGCTAGGCTAGAGGTTGTTGTTTAATTATCTACAAAGAGGGTTCTGTAGGCATAACTTAAGCTAGTTAATGTAGAAGATAAGGTAGATTTTACTATTAATATTTAGCTTAACGTTATATAGAGAGATAACCTCTACAACTATATACTTCTAGTTCTTCTAATCTAGCTTCTAACTTGCTTAGCTGTTTAAGAAGTAGTTTCCTAGCTTTAGCTAGACTTTGTCTCTAACCTTTAGTTAAGAGGCTTCCTTTTAGTATGCATTAGCTTACTATTCTTATATCTGCTAAGCCTCTGCTATTTAGGCCTTAACAAAGTTAACTGTCTTAACAAACTTCTATACTATGCTTGCTGTAGCTCTAGTAGGTTCCCTTACGTGCTAGTGTAATAGCTCTGCTATTAAGTCTAGGTTTATCTAGACTAGGTCTATATTATAACTATGCTAGAGGAAAAAAGGGCTAAAGCTAGTAGATGTAGCTACCTAACCCTTAATAGCAATCTAGGCTACTAGTACCTATACAGACTAATTATCCTAGGCCTAGTTAATATAGGCTCTTAAGTAAGCCTCTACTATAGAGTTTATACGCTTAGTACTTCTGTTAGTTTACAGGTAGAAGGCTGTAGAGAGCCTCTGTATAATCCTTTACAGTTAGTATATTATCTGCTAGAAGTTGCTAAGAAATTATGTTTCTTAATTAGAGACAATTGCGTTAGGTAACTAATAGTAGGCTACTATATTAAATATAAATACGTAGGTAACTATTTTTACTAACAGGTCTAGTAAGAGGTAGGCTAGTAAATAGGTATAGTCTAAGTAGGGGTTAGGTACGTTACGTAAGGTACCCTAGCCCTACCTAGACCCTAACTACGCTAACTTCCTGCTAAGTAGGTTAGAGTTAGGTAGGGTCTACATATAGTAGGGGTAGGTGTAGGGCAGGGTCTATATATAGCAGAAGTAGGGACAGGATAGAGGCTGCATAGACTAGTAGTAGGTGTAGGGTACATTAGGTAATAGTAGGCTAGCAAATAGGTACAGTCTAGGTAGGGGTTAGGTACGTTACGTGAGGTACCCTAGCTCTACCTAGCCCCTACCTACGCTAACCTCCTGCTAAGTAGGTTAGGGTTAGGTAGAGTCTATATATAGTAGAGGTAGGTATAGGGCAGGGTCTACATATAGCAGAAGTAGGGGCAGAATAGAAGCTGCACAGACTAGTAGTAAGTGTAGAGTATATTAGGTAATAGAGGATCTAACTTATCTAAGAGGACTGCTAGTTAGATTAGATTAATTCTTAACTTATCTAAAAGATCTAAGAGATCTAAGAGAGATCTAGCTAGTTAGATTAGATTAATTCTTATCTTATCTAAGAGATCTAAGGGATCTAAGAGAGATCTAAGAGATCTAAGAGATCTAAGAAAGATCTAGCTAGTTAGATTAGATTAATTCTTATCTTATCTAAGAGATCTAAGGGATCTAAGAGAGATCTAAGTAATATTACATATAATTATTATAGTTAGGTGCCCCTTAGGTACCTCTAGCCTCTACTCTATACCTACCTCTAGCCTGTGCAACCTCTACCCTACACCTACCCCTAGCCTATGCAGCCTCTACCCTGCCTCTACTACTAGTCTGTGCGGCTTCTACCCTACCCCTACTATACCTTGTAGTACGCCGTACCTATTTGCTAGCGTAGTAAGAGGACTAGGATAATATCTTTAGAAAGTCTGTCTATAATAACTATAAGATTATAGTTATTATCACTTTTAGAGAGATTTGTTATAAAGTCTATAGAGATTTCTTTCTAGATCCTATTAGGTAAGAGGAGAGGTTTAAAGAGTCCTTACTTTAGTTCCTTCTATAGCTTTGTTCTTTTATAGATACTATAGTTCTCTACGTACTAGCGTAGAGTAGTTAACATCTCTAGCTAGAAGTAAGACTAAGAGAGAATTGCATATATGTTTTCTTGTTCTAGATAGCCTATAATTAGTAAATAATAGGTATTATTAATAATTTTAGTCTTAAGAGTATTAGAGTTTAGGACCTATACTCTTCTATAGTAACATAATTAGTCTCTGTTATTGTAAAGGCACTGCAGGCAGGTAAGAGATAGGACAAAACGTATAGTATTAGATAGGATAAGAGACAAATCCTTAGGGGTTAAGCTTCTAAGGATTTAGGGGAATATATACGTATACGTAGGCTCTAAGAGGTAACTGTAGTTGCTCTAAGGTGTTCCTAAGAATTAGTATACCTAAAGTAGAAAGCTTCTAATAATAGCTTCCTCTCTTCTTACAGTTTGTTCTAGACTGCTAAACTCTATATACTAATACTTACTAGTTTAAACTCTAAAAAAACCTCTAATATAAGAGGAAAATAGTTAGAAGAAAGCTAGTTTGCTTATTAGTAGGTACTTAAATCTATTAATTATGTTAGCACAAATAACTCCCTATAAGGTACAACTAGCACTAGTTTATTACTTGCTAGGTAACCTTAACTATAGATCTATATAGATTGTTAACTCTAAAACCTGTAGTTAAGGCTGTTAGGAAGTTAGGTAATAGTTTAGTAAATTACTAAATAAGTGTCTAGCTAGTACTAACTTATAGGGTTTCTACAGCCTTACTACAGTCCCCTTAAGGATCTAGTGCCCTTAGTCTAGTAGCCTTAACCTCTAGAAGTATAGTAGAAAGAAGATATAGAATAAACTATATAGTGATTATAGTAGGTTGTCCCTATAAGATACCTATTACTGCACTATAGTCTCTATAGAGTACTACTACTCTAAGTATAAAGACTATAGTTACCTAGAAGCTAGTAATAGGTGCAGTAGTATTCTGCTCTAGGCTACTTTAGTGTAATAACTTGTCCCCTATAAGTTACTTAAGTGCCTAGGTCCTTTATCTATAAGCTCTGTAGAGGTGTTATTACTCTTAGTCTAAACAACTGTAGTTGCTAGAGGCGTAGACTTATTTACCTAACTACTATAGCAGTTTAGCTAGATATATTATTACCTTTACCTAAGAGGTATCTTGTAAGGTATCTAGTTAGTGCCTAAGGGTTATTCTTCTTCTGCGTAAGTAGGCCCTTAGCAACATGCTATGTGTAGGTAGCTTATTATAACAATATTAGGCATTACCTTATACTTAGATTAATCCTATTATAGGAGTCTATCTGCTAATTACGTAGTGTTAGCTTATACCTTTATTATAAAGTTAGTTGTTGTTTGCTCTAGGCTAGGGACTTTATAGATATATAGTAAGTATCTTATTAGGCGCGCATTATTCCTTACTAACTATATAAAGTATAGGCATTTAATTGTTTAGAAAGTAGGTAGTAAGGTAGCAGGACGTTAGCAGAGCAGTAGATAGAGGTAAGAGAGTTGCAGTATATAAAGAGTAGATACCTTAACTTCTTCTTCCTTATCTGCACTCTACCTACACTCTACACACTTTCTACTTTTACTTCTTTATTATTATACCTCCCCTGCCTGCGCACATTAACAATGCTAAGTTACTAGATTTTATATTTTTGCTTCTTAATAACATAGCTCTACAGCCTTCTCTTACTTAGTTCTAGTGCTATAGGTATGTAAATAAGCTGTCTACTAAGTCTAGCTCTAACTCTAATAGAATAATTAAGTTGTTTATATAGGTCTTTAGGCGTCCTAAAGAGTACTGCACGTGTTAGAATAACTTTAGCATATATTGCAGATACTTAGGCAGTAACACTAGTAGATATATTAAGGTAAGCTTAGAACTGTGTCTAGTGCCTGCCTAATATTAATCTGTATAGATTGCGCCTTACTTCTACTGTGCTATTAACATGCTTAACTTTCTTATTAAGTAAGCTAAACGCAAGATAAATAAGAAGACTACTTAATAAGGCAACGCTAGGACTGAGAAGAATGTTCTAGCTGCAACTTAACACTACTAGCAGACTGCTTTTAACTACACTAAGGCCTATTACCTTAGTACTATAGCGTACAAGGCTGCTACTAACTATTATATAAAGAACTTAGGTTTAGGTCTAGTAGACTATAACAAAGCTTGTTAGGTTTTGCATAAGTATAACCTACAGCGCTTTAATATAAGTACCTCTGTTTCTTTGCCTTTACTACAGCTAACTTTATATAGGTAGCCTTAGGTACTGTTAGTTAAAAAGCAGCTTCTAATATAGTTATTAACATAGATATTAAGCGCGTGTTCTAGCAGGATAGTGCTGCTAGGGGTGTAAAGAAGCGTTAGTACTACTACAGCACTAATATGCTCTCTGCTAATAACGCTCTAGTTGCTCTCTTTTAGCAGTTAACAGTTTCTTTAACTAAGCCTACAGCTTAGAAGACTTCTAAGCGTAGTTGTTAAGATAGCTGTTACAATCCTGTGCAGAAGGAGCAGCATAGTAGTAAGTATTATCTAACTAAACTCTTAACTCCTCTCTAAAGGAATAACAAGTAGAGAAGAACAGAATACCTAGAGTTGTTACGTAACTGCTTGTTAACAAGCATAACACACATAACTGCTTATTAATAAGTATAGTATAATATGCTTGTCTATAAGCGCCCTTATAAATTTTATTAGACTAACTCTAGTTGCTTATTAATAAGCATTATATCTCCTTAGTATATAGTTTAAAGGAACACAACCCTTATAGTTTGTGTTTAACCTTGTTAATTAACTTTATTATTAGAATATCTTAACCCTGCTTACAAAACAGATAGTCTACTCTATACTCTTTCTAGCAACCTAAGTAGCTAAGGTCCTAGACGCATACTACTTACCCTCTAGGCTCCCTGCTCTTATATTTATCCTTAAGACCTAATTAAATAATTACTTACGGACTTTGTCTAAAGTGTAAAACTTAATATTTTAAACACCTCTAAGATAAGTACTTTAGAAACTTATACTACCTCTAGCAACTCTATGTCTAGCGACGTTAATATAGATATAACTGTTACTACTAGCACTATAAACGTTAATAAGCCTAATCTCTATTATAGAGAATATAACAAGCTTAATAACTAGCTCCTCTAGTAGGACCTCTTCTTTACCTTCTAAGGCAAGAAGGTCTCTAAGATTAAATAAGTAATTCTTGTAGCTAGTTACATGCAAGAAAAGGTGTTTACCTAGATTAAGCCCTTTGTGCAGCAACACTAAGCAGGCAATATGCCTAACAAAGTAGATAAATAGATAACAGACTTTAATCTATTTAAGAAAAAGATTAAACTAATCTTTAGAGTCTCTAACAAACTCTACCTTACTTAACACAATATCTAGAGGATTAAGCAAGATAAGTTAGCTGCTAACTATACTACAGAATTTCAGCAGCTTGCTGCTAACACTAACTAGGACAATACTACTCTAACTACTATGTTTGAACAAGAACTAAAGCCTAAAGTTAAGAAAGAACTAATACACACTAGCGCTAGTACAGACACCTTAGACAAATTAATAAATAAGGTAATTACTATTAACACTAAGCTTTATAAGCTTTAGATAGAACTAAGAAACAACTCTAGAGCGCGTGTTGTAACTAAGGTTAATAACTACCTACTACTATAAAACTAGTAGCGCAATAACCTAAACTAAGGAAAGTAAGGCAACTGTAACAACTACTAGTCTAACAGTAGTAAACGCACTTATAACAATACCTAGAGTAGATACTACAGACCTAAAGCTATAGACCTCTTAAACCTTAATAAGGGCCTAAGCCTACTAGGACACTAGAATAATAAGAGTAAGGAAAGCAACAATTTAGGTAATAAGAATAATAAGACCTGTTATAACTGTAGCAAAACAGGCTACTTTGCTAGGGACTGCTGTATAAAGAATAAGGTTCTTTAGTAGGTTAACGTACTATCCTGTTGTTATAAAGACATAGATACTAGTAATAAATAGAAAGTAATTACTAATAAAGTAGGATGACTTATAGAGGACCTAGAGTCTAGTTCTAAGAACAATGTAGAATATATCAAGCCTCTTAAGCGCGCAGCAACACCTTATAAGGAATTGTAAGAATATTAAAATAAGATAAGCAACCTCCTAGATACAACAGGAAGGACTCTAGCCTAGGTAGAATCTAGATTAGCATACTTACACTACTATAAGAGATAATACTGCACTTAACAAGATTAAGAGCGTAATAAAAATAATAAAGTATACTATAACATGTGTTAATCTCTTATATACTAACTAACACTACTACTTAAGCACGTAAGGCTAAGATATAGCCTTAACACAATTATTAAAAGACTTAAGAAGGACCTTACAGACTGCTAGCGCCTTATTAACAAAATTAACAACAAACTAGAAGAAGAAAACTAGTGTAATTAGGAATTATAACGCACATAGAACTATATAACAAGCTAACTACCTTTAGCTGCTGTTAACTCTTATACACAGTATATCTTAGATTTCTAGAACTCTAAATATGTAAATCTTTTATAGACAGTATATAGAGATAACAGGTGCGCAACACACTATAAAGACAAGTTAGAAGCGCACTAGTTTCTATTACTCTATAACTGCTGTTGTGTATAATAGTATAAGTGTACTAATAACTTTTATAATATTTATTTAATTAACAAACGTAACTACGTTATATTCTCTAGAGATAATAACCTAACTGTAGCAACGTAAATACAGCTATTAGTTAATAGCAACTGCTTTAATAACTATTAGCAGTTATACCTTAACCCTAGATATAGAAAACATTAAGATCTAAAAGAATTTAAAGGGTTTAGAACAGATAACAAGTCTTTTTTAAAGAAATAAATAAGGGTACCTAGAGTCTTGCTATTAACTCTATTAGGACCTATAACCTTATTAAGCTCCCTATTAAATTAAATAGGAAGAAGCTATTAGTACTCTTAGACTTAGGAGTATAAAAGAACTACGTTTCCTTACGCAGAGTATAGCTAGCTAGACTACGCCCCTTGCGCAAAGAACACTTATATTAGCTTTAAGTAGCTAATAGAGAACTAATACTAGGAGAAGTAGTTATAACGTATAAAGTTAAGTACTAACCCTTTTAGATATAAGGACACTATAAGTTAATATTGCTAGATGTCTTAAGTACAGCTACTTATAATGTTATATTAGGATTACTATAGTTATAAAAGCATAATCTATAGATTAATTAGAAAGATTAACAGCTTTTGTTTAAAGGGTGCAGATACAGCATAACTATACGCTAGCCTACGCAACCTATACTAGAGTTAGTAGATAAGAAGGAGATTAACAACATCTCTTTAAACTATTAGACGCGCTAAAATAGAGTAATTAATTGCGTAGACCTAGAGAGCCCTGTTAAAATAATTAAGGAGAAGGATAGTATAACTCCTGCTATACTAGATATATACTGTTAGTACACCTAGATGTTTAAAGAAGAGCTATCTGCAAAAGCGCTACCTAAGCACTAACCTTAGGATTGCAAGATTAAGCTCTAGAAAGAGAAAGAACTACCCTTTAGGCCTATATACTAGTTATCTAAGAAAGAGCTTAAGATACTAAGGAACTATATTAAGAAGAACCTTGTAAAAGAATTATTAGAAAATCTAAATCCCTAGCAGGATTCCCTATTCTATTTGTACTAAAGAAAGATAGTAAACTACAACTTTGCGTTAATTACTAAAAGCTTAACAACATTACTATTAAGAATTAGTATCTACTGCCTAATATAACAGAATTGCAAGACTAGTTATTAGGAGTAAAGTTCTTTACTGTACTTAACTTGCGCAGAGCGTACAACCTAATACATATAAAGAAAGGCAAAGAATAGAAAACAGCGTTTAGAACCTGTTACAGATATTTTAAGTATATAGTTATACTATTTAGGCTAACTAATATACTAGCAGTCTGCTAGGCTCTTATTAACAATATACTGTAAGCACACCTAGATATTACTGTAGTAGCATATCTTAATAACATCCTAGTGTATAGTAAGACACTAGAAGAACACAAGGTCTATATATAACAAGTATTAGAATGCTTAGCAAAAGCAGACCTTAGGCTAAAGCTAGAGAAGTACAAATAGCATAAGGATAAAGTAGAGTTCCTTAGCTATATTATAGGAAGGTACAAAGTTAAGATAAGCAAATTAAAGATATAAGTAGTAAAGGATTAGCTAACAACTAAAACTGTTAAGAATATTTAAGAGTTCCTTAGGTTTGTTAACTTTAACTATTGCTTTATTAAGAATTACTCCCTTAGAGCCTTACTGCTTACTAAGCTTACGCAGAAGGACATACTATTTAAGTAGAAATAAGTGTAAGAGGATGTATTTTAATTGCTTAAGCAAGTATACATAGAGCTACCTACTATAATTATATTTAAGAGCAGAAAGCTGCTTTAACTTAAAACTAATACCTTAGATTTAGTATTAGAAGCATGCGCAACTAAGGAATAAGATAGCTTATAGCACTTAATTACCTATTACTTACCTAAGTTTACAGGACCTAAAGAATGCTACAATATGCATAATAATAAACTCTTAGCAATTGTATTAGCCATAGAATATTAGTAAGTTTACGTAGAAAGTTGCTTAGACCTAACTATCTATACAGATTATAGGAATCTAGTACAGTTTACTATAACTAAGGTACTTAATTAGAAACAGGTCTAATAGGCTAAACTGCTAGGTGTAAGGAGCTAACCTCTAAGGGAATTTGCTAGTAAAATACAAGATAGATTTAATAGAGAATAACCTCTAGAGCAGAGGTTGCAGAGTTTTTATAACTCTATTTTAGATATTTTAGCTCTGTAGCAAGGCTCTAGTCTATGCTAAGAGTGTAAGCTAGAGTACTGCTAAGGCAGTGTACACTAAGGAGCTAGCACCTAGGCCTAGCCTATTATAGTACTCCTTTACTAATTCCTTATTTATTAGCGCGCGTCTTATTTAAAACAACTCTATTACTTACTCTCTACTTTCTACATTCTCTGTTATACTATGTTCTAAGCCTACATACCTTCCTCTTAAGACCCTACTACTATTTAACTGTTTAACTACCCTGCCCTGCTTAATTTTAATAATAGCGCCTCCTAAGTTGCTTTCTACTTCGCGTTCCCCTACTAAGAAGGCGCAAGGCAAGTAGGTAAGTTATCTCTCTTTTTCTAGTCTATTTACTTACTAACTTTCTACTTTGCTTAGGCCTGCAGCGCTGCCCCTGCAGATCCTGCTCCTCCTAACACTTACTTAGCTAAGAAGGCAAAGCTTACAACAGAGGACGTTGTCCTTAAGGACAATAAGATTAAGAAAGCCTTTAACAATGCTCCTACTAACGCTGCGCCTAAGGGTTAGGGTAAGTAGTCCCTGTGTACTTAACACGCTAGCAGCTATAAATGTGAAGGCACTATAGGCAGGCAGGAGAGATAGGACAAAACGTATAGTATTAGATAAGAAGAGACAAATCCTTATATGTTAAGCCCCTAAGGATTTAGGAGAAGATATACGTGTGTGTATGCTCTAATAGGTTACTGTAGTAGCCCTGTAGTGTCCCTAAGGGTTAGCATGCCTAAGGTAGAAAGCCTATAACAATAGCCCCCCTCTTCTTACAGTCTGTCCTAGACTGCTAAACCCTATATACCTAATACTTGCCTGTTTAAACTCTAAAAAAACCTCTAATATAAGAGGAAAATAGGTTAAGAGAAAGCTAGCTTGCCTATTAGTAGGTGTTTAAATCTATTAGGTTATGTTAGTGTAAACAACTCCCTATAGAGTGCAATTAGCACTAGTTTACTACTTACTAGGTAACCTTACCTAAAGATCTATAGGGATCTTTAACTCTAAAACCTATAGTTAGAACTATTAGAGAGTTAGGTAGTAGTTTAGTAAATTACTAAATAAGTGTCTAGCTAGTACTGCCTTATAGGGTGTCTGCAGCCTTACTATAGTCCTCTTAAGAATTTAGTGCTCTTAGTCTAGTAGCCTTAACCTCTAAGAGCATAGTAAAATATACAGGATAAGCTATATAGTGTTTATAGCAGGCTCTCTCTATAGAGTACCTATTACTGCACTATAGTCTCTATAGAGTACTGCTACTCTAAGTCTAGAGACTGCAATTGCCTAGAAGCTAGTGTTAGGTGTATTAATTTTCTGCCCTAGACTGTTTAGTATAACAACTTGTTCTTTATAGGTTACTTAAGTATCTGCTTAGGCTCTTTGTCTATAAGCTCTATAGAGACATTATTGCCCTTATTTTAAACAGCTGTAGTTGCTAGAAGCGTAGATTATTTACCTTACTGCTACAGTAGTTTAGTTAGACATATTATTACCTTTACCTAAGAGGTACTCTATAGGGTATCTAGTTAGTGCCTAGGGGTTGTTCTGCTTCTGTGTAAGTAGGCCTAAGGCAACACACTATGTGTAGGTAGTTTACTATAATAATGCCTAGAGGCGTTACCCTATGCTTAGATTACTCTTATTGTAGGAGTTTATCTATTAATTATACAGTATTAACTATTACCTTTACTATATTGTTAGTTGTTATTTGCTCTAGACTTAGGATACCTTATAGACGTATAGCAAGTGTCCTATTAGGCGCGCCTTATTCCTTGCTAACTATGTAAGGTATAGGCGTTTAAATGTTTAGAAAGTAGGCAGTAAGGCAGCAGAACATTAGTAAACAGCAGACAGAGGTAAGAGAGTTGCAGTATATAATAAGTAGATACCTTAACTTTGTTTTTCTTATCTATACTCTACTTTACACTTTATACACCTTCTACTCTACTTCTTTATTATTATACCTCTCTTGTCTTTGCATATTAATAAGTCTAAGCTGCTAGACTTTGTCTACGCGCTGCCTAATAATATAGCCCTGTAGCCTTCCTTTATGCAGTTTTAGTGCTATAAGTGTATAAAGAAGCTTACTACTAAGTCTAGTTTAAATCTTAACAGCTTAATTAAGTTGTTTATTTAGGTTTTTAGGCGCCCTATAGGGTACTGCATGCACAAGAACAACTTTAGCGTGTGCAATAAATGCTTAGCTAGCAATGTTAGTAGATATATTAAGGTAAGTGCAGACTCTGCCTAGTGCCTACCTAATACTAATCTATATAGATTGCGCCTTATTTCTGCTGTGCTATTAACATGCTTAATTTCCTTATTAAGCGTGCTAAACGCAAGATAAATAAGAAGACTACTTGTTAAAGCAACGCTGTAACTGCAGATAACATCCTAGAGGCTACTTAACACTATTAGCAGACTGCCTTTAACTATGCTAAGGCTTGCTATGTTAGCTTTGTATTCTATAAAGCTGCTTCTAACTGTTGTATAAAGGACTTAGGCTTAGGTTAAGTAGATTGCAATAAAGCTTGTTAGGTTTTATATAAGTATAACCTGCAGCGCTTTAATATAAGTTCCTTTAACCTTTTATTTTTGCTGTAGCTAACTTCTGTATAGGCTGCCCTAGGTACTGTTAGTTAGAAGGGGGCTTCTAATATTGTTATTTACATAGAGGTTAAGCGTGTGTTTTAGCAGGATAGTGCTGCTAAGAGTGCAGAAAAGCGTTAGTACTACTACAGCACTAATATGCCTTCTGCTGCTAACGCCCTAGTTGCCTCTTTTTAGCAGTTAACTATCTCTCCTACTAAGTCTGCCTTCTTAGGAGCTTAGAAGACTCCTAAGCGCTGTTGTATAAGTAGCCCTAACTTCTAGCCTAGCCCTACTAAGGGTTTGTAAGGCCTTCTGCTTTTTAGATTACTTTTTAGATAATATATAGTAATAGATTAAATGTAATAACTGTATAAACCTTTAAGCCTACTCCTTATACTCTTAAAACCCTTGTCCCCTACCTTAGATAGTTGCTAGGCTAATCTACAGCCTTAGAGCAGTAACCCTAGGTTAATATATTGTCTACAGTTTTATAGTATATAAGAGTACTATCTTAGGGGGATTTTCTTAGGCAACCTCTCTTCTGCTAAGGTAGGTTTAGATTGCTCTAACCTAACTAAGTCTTAGCCTTATGCTTATAAGTAGATTGCTGTAGCATGTTAGCTGCTGTCTTAAGGTACTCTTTAAGGATTTCTTTATAGTAGTTAAGGTTCTCTAGTAGCTCTTAGGTAGCTTCTTTATTTAGCTAACCTAGCTATTTTACTAGGTACTCTTGCCTACAGGCTTAAGTGTTATAGTGCTGCAGGATCTCTCTAACTTTATACCTCTTAGCTAGGAGAGTATCCTCTAGAATCTGCGTAGGACCTAGCTAGAACCTCTTATCTATAAAGGGTTCTCTCTAGGGTTTAAGTAATAATACATTAAACACTAGGTACACTCTGTCTATTAATAGTAGTAGGTCTAGCTTATAAGCTAGCTTGCTAATCTTCTTTATGATAGTAAATAGACCTAGGTAATAGGTATTAAACTTCTTAGATAGTTAGCTAGTTGTTAGGTTCTTTGCTTAGAGCAGCACTTGCTTGCCTTTAGCAAAGTATCTGTCTACCTGCTTAGTATTATACTAATAAGAATTGCTCTTGTAGGTATACTCTAAGCTATTCTTTGCTGCTACCTACAGATTATGCTACTGCTCTAGCTACCTAATTACCTGCTAGCAGAGGTCTAGTGCCTTTTAACTGTTAGCCTAGACTTCTAGGGGGCAGTGTAACTAGTGCTTATCTAGGACTCTATTAAAGCCCTGCAGGTTAATCCTATATACTACCTTAATAAAGGATTCTTTGTGTGCTAAGTAAGCTTTTAAGTTATATATGTACTCTGCGTATAGCAACAAGTCTACCTAGTTATCCTATTAGTAGTTTATGTAGATGTGTAGGTAGGTTTCTAACTCCTAGTTTTAGCGCTCTATCTGCCTGTTAGTTTGTAGGTAAAAGGCTATACTAAGGCAATAGTTAATCTTTAAATAGTAGCAGATATTAGACTAGAATTAACTAGTAAACACTAATCTACAGTCTAATATTAGGGTATTAGGAGGACTATGTTTAAGGAAGTACTGCCTAAGCAGTAGTTTAGCTACCTTCTAGGAAGTAATTATCTTAGTTATAAGCAGGTACTAGACATACTTGCTAAACCTATTAACTAGGACTAGAATTAAGTTATACTTATTCTCTTAGTTATCCTTTAACATTAGTAGGTCTGTCACAAAGTCTAGGGAGTAGTGCTGCTAAGGTGTATTAGGTATAAGAAGTAGAACTAGCAAACCCTATAGCTTGTGCCTATAGATCTTATTTAGTTAGTATGCTGCATAACACTAAATGTACTTATATACATTCTTCTTTAGGTTTAGCTAGTAGTACCTTTGTTTTAATAGCTAGGCAGTCTTCTTACAACTATAATAACCTTTTATAGGGTTGTTGTAGTTCTTTATAAGAATAGTTTAGTAAAGAGTTACATCTTAAGAAATCTACACTTTTCTACTCCTGCGCAGAATCCTACTAGGGTTAACCTCCTGATAGTAGTAACCCTTAGCTGCTCTGCCTGCTTCCTAACTTATTAGCAACTTATAGGCAGCGTCCTACTCCTAAACCTATCTAATATAGTTAGTTAAGTGTTCTAGTTTATCTAGGGCGTATGCAGATTTGCCTTGCGCAGTATTGTTTATAAGGTAGGTAGGTAACCTAACTTGTCTGTTAAGGTTATAAAGGAGAGCCTCTGCAATATTAAAGCTAGGTTCCTAAGCTTTAAATAATTTAGATTAACTCTAGCTGCTATAGCCTGTAGATAGCTAGTTAAGAGCTAAGGGAGACGCATCTCTAGTACCTGTTAATAGATAGAATTCTTTAGGGGCAGTTTTAGAGAGTTGCTAGGATCCTGTAGAACTCTTACTAGGGCCGCCTATTACTCTAGTTGCCTATTTAACGTTTTAAGCCTTAGACTTCTAGATAGTCTATATTTAAAGCTTCTGCTAGAGAGTTAGCAGCATAGCGTTACGTAGTGCCTACTGCTCTCTAATAACTAGTCCCTTTGCATAATTAGGGCGCCTTAAGAGGCTGTCTATAGGGTTCTCTAGTCTAGGCTTGTATTTAACTTTAAAGTTATACCTAGCTAGCTCCTCTGCCTAGCGTGCTTGCTTAGAGGAGAGCTTCTTTGTAGTTATAAAGTACTGCAGGTTGTTATAATTAGAGAGTACTTAGACTGTTAATAGGGCGTGCTTAAGGTAGTATTACTACTACCTAAATACCTTAATAATTGCGGCTAATTCTTTGTTATAAGTATACTATCTAATTAATAGGCCTTAAAACTTCCTGCTCTAGAACGCTACTAGCTTCTAGTGCTGTTTTATTAATACTTCTAATAATTGTAGTTGTAGTAATATAGCAGCTATAGTAAAGTCTAATACATTAGTAAGGACTATAATTAGCTTGTTAGGATTAAAGTGCTGTAGCATAGAGGCTTTAGTAAACTTCTTCCTAATAGTAAGGAAGGTCTAGTGTA
Source organism: Ascochyta pisi (assembly GCA_039634435.1). NCBI lineage: Eukaryota > Fungi > Ascomycota > Dothideomycetes > Pleosporales > Didymellaceae > Ascochyta > Ascochyta pisi. The sequence continues at coordinate 259,950 of CP113326.1, read as the reverse complement.
CTTTCTCTAGCTAACTCTATAGTTTGTACTATCTTATTAGGCCCTTATAGGTTTTTACTAGCGTTTTCTTCCCTCTCTTTATTGTAGCAGAGCTTTCTAGCTCTAACTCCAGCCTCTAGGCAGAGGTTATATAGTCTACTAACAGGCGCACAATCCTAAAGTAGTTAAAGATAAACCTTTAATAGAAGTTAGCAAAGCTAAGGAAAACTTAGATATCTTTATATCCCTTAGGCTCTAGCTACTCTTAGATTGTTTGCACGCAGACAGGGTCTATAACTACTCTACTAGGTATAATAATAAAGCCTAGGAACTTAACTAACTTTGTTATAAACAAGCATTTACTTGCTTTACAAAACAACCCCTATTTAACAAGTTAATCTAGGATCTCCTTAATGTAGGCTTAATAATCCTTCTTATACTCTAAGTATATAAGGATATTATCTAGGTAAACTACATAGGTGCAGTTAATAAAACCTTCTAGGGCTCTCTAGATATAGGATTAGAACGTTACTAGCGTGTTTGCTAACCTAAAAGGCATAACTAGGTATTTAAAGTAACTGTACCTAGTTTTAAAAGCTGTTTTTTACTTGTTGCCTTCCTTAATCTATAGCCTGTAGTAGGCATTACGTAGATCTAGCTTAGAGAAGATAGTAGCTTTTAATAGCCTATCTAGCATCTTGTTTACAAGAGGAATAGAATACTAGTTCTTAATAGTAACCTTGTTAAGGCCCTTGTAGTCTACACAAAGTTGTAGTATACTATTAGCTTTTAGCATAAATAAGATAGGTGCCCTAGCAGAGGACTTGCTTAAATGTATCTAACCTTTCTCTTGTGCTGTATTAAGGTAGGCCTATAGTATTTCTAGCTCCTTCTTAGAGAGGTTATAGATAGGCATGTTTAGTATCTTGCCCTCTAGTTTAATGTTAATAGAGTAATTGTAATCCTAATAAGGTGCTAGGACACTAGACTAGTGCTTGCTAAAAGTAAACTATTTGTAGTGCAGCTCTAGAAGAACATAATTAAGCTCCTCTAGGTCTAGTTTATTGTCTGCAGGGTTAACTAAAGGGTAGTCTTTATTACTATCTAGGAGGACTTAGGCTATGCCTGTAGGTAGCATCTTAGAGCATTAAGGAGGCTCCTAGATAATACTTACTACTATGCGCCTCCCTGTAGCTTTAGAGAGCTATAATAGGTCTAGGTGCTGCGGAACATAATGCTAAAGGTAGTCTACAGCTTTAAGTATTTTGTTCTAGAGCTAGAGAAGTCTCTTATTATAGAAGTATTCTGTGTTAAGGACAGCGTCCCTGCTTAGCCTCTAGGCTAGTAGTAGTCTACTGTCTTCCTAGTTACTTTCTAACAGGGTGTTAATTGCCTCCTCTAGGACTTAGTAGACTAAGTTACCTAGGTGCATAAGGTACGCCTTTTTCCCTAGTTCTATAGAGTAGAACAAGTTCTATATAGTAGTAATATATACTCTCTCTGCATTCTTAAGGAACTACTTGTATGTGCCTTTAGAGAAGCGTATACACAGGTTAGCAGATGCTAACTATAAGTAGCCTAGTACTAGGTTATACTCTTTGAAAGCGGCTAACTAGAACTCTTGCAGGCCTATAGATTTAACTATACTATTACTATTAGGGCAATTAATAGTTAGATTATAGAGTTACTAAATGTCTGGGTAGTTGCTATTAAGAAATGTAGCTACTAGTCTTTAATAGAACAGTTTGTATTCTAGGTAGAGTTTGTCTACTATGCATTAGCTAATAAGGTTTAGCTCTGCTCCTAAGTTGTAGAGGGCTTAAAGCGATGTTAGGAACCTATTAGGGCCCTAGAGGGATGCAGTAACTACAATACAGGTTTGCTTCCCCTTAGTCTTAGGCCCTAGTTGTAGTTAGGATAGGTTAGCAACTAGGGCTTCCCTTTCCCTAACTCTCTTATTAACTAGGAGTTGCTGTTATTATTTCCTTTGTAGGAGTTATAGCTACAGTTCTTCTAATAGCTTTTCTAGTTACTTTAGTCTTTGTTCTAACCTTAGCTATTATTGCTATTGTTTAACTAGGTAGCTGCTAGGGTGCTGTTGCCCTAGCTGTAGGTAGGCGTACTTACGCAGCTAGCATATCTCTTATTTCTCTTCTAATTAGGAGATATAGCATGCCTTTTGCTATAGTTAGCATTGTTACTCCTATAAGTAGTTATAGGGTAAGCTGCTGTCTCTGCGTTACAAAGGGCTTGTTTAAACTTATACTATTACTAGATGTTATTTAAACTGCCGTTACGCTAGATCTCTTATTAGAGATAAGGTAGGGTTTTAGACTACACAAAGGCAATCTTAAAATTATAGTCCTTAGTACTATTATCAAACTTAAAGAAGCTGTGTAGTAGCAGTAACTCCTAGCAATTTAGTAGTATTAGAAAGGTGTTAACTGTATTGCCTTCTCTCTACTTAATGTTAAAGAACTTAGTGTAGTTCTTATACTTAGTAAGAACAGAGTCTTGTATAAGTTGCTTCTTCTCTGCCTTAAGGTTAGACTATAACTAGATAGATCCTTAGTTAATCTGTTGCTAGATTAGTTTGCAATAGATGCTGAACTAGATAGTACCTATAGCCTAGTAGGTTCTTGTAATAGAGTCCTCTAGTACTTAAGCGTATTAGAAGGCTGTCTTAATGTCTTTAATCTACTAGTCTACTTACTAGGGGGATAGTGCTCTGCTCTTAGTGCCTAGCTTAGGTTTAGGTTAAATATTGTTTAAAACCTAGATAATCTTTCTAGCCTTGTTAAACGCTAGCTAGTTAGGCTCTAACTAGTTTCTGCCTTTGGTTAGACCTAGAGCCTGTAAGGCTTAGTTAATCTAGTTCCTTTAGATAGCTAGCTTAGCCTTAGTAGCCCTAGCAAGCTCTGCCTTAAAAAGGTTTTTAAGGAGTTGCTTAATAAATAAAGGTTGGCCTATAGTTAGGATAGCTATAGGATCTAGCCTAGGCGCCTCTACAGTAGGCAGAGGGTCTACGTTTAAACTAGTTACTAGGTTAACCTAACTCTAATAGGATAGTACATCTGTTAAAGTGCTAGTAGAGCTGTAAGCCTACTTATCTTCTAATTCTATAGGACCTAACGCTTAGTTGTTAGATACACTAGGCGTTGTGTTTCTCACTAGAGGTATGCTAGGCAGTAACAAGTTTGCTACTACATTATGTATAGGATACCTCTAGGGGTCTAATAGGTTGCTGTTAGGGCTAGGCTGCTATAAGACTAACATATTGTTGTTAGCTACAGCACGTGCTTAACGTTAACTTCTAGCTATTGTAATAGGTATAGAAAAATTAGATATCTCTTTTAACTGCCTCTTCTAAGAGGGAGTATAAAGGATTTAAATTGTAAGGGCACTATAGGCAGGCAAGAGAGATAAGACAAAACGTATAGTATTAGATAGAAAGAGATAAATCCTTAGGGGTTAAGTCCCTAAGGATTTAGGAGAAGATATACGTGTGTATATACTCTAACAGGTTACTGTAGTAGCCCTGTAGTATCTCTAAGAGTTAGCATGCCTAAGGTAGAAAGCCTATAATAATAAAGATTTTAAAATCTGTATTAACTATATATTAGCTAGCTAGGTCTACACTTTTACTGCTAGTAGCTGCTCTACTAGCTGTGCTAACTACATTCTTAGCTACGCTTACTACTATAAGGTAAGTTTTCTAGTTCTTATTACTTAGTGTCTACTATTCTAGCTAATTATCCCTAGGCTCTGCGTAAGACTTAGAAGACTCTAAACAAGTACTATATCTTCTTACAGTTCTCTAAGAGCAACTCTACAAAGCTTTTAAGCGTTATTAAGCCTATCTAAGCAGACCTTAAGAAGTATAAGAATCTTCTATATTATACTAACCTTACATTCTAGCCTAACACTTGCTTATCTGCTACTAGGTATAAGACTAAGTAGTCTAAGTACAAGGCTAAGGTTAATAAGGTTAAGGTTTATCTCTCTGCTACTGTAGTCTTTGCAGAGCACACTACTATTACTACTAAGAAGATAGTAGTCTAAGTTAAGATTCTAGTAAGTTGTTTCTCTATTTTCTTACCTATTTCTTAAGTATTTGCTAATTTCTTGCTTAGTATAGCTTGCTATTAACTTAGCGCTGCTTACGCGCTTTATTAACTTTAAGGCTAACCTCTGTAAGTAGTTTAAGCTCTCTTCTATCTCTAGACACAAGGACTTTGCTTAAATACTTATTAAGGATATTGCTAACGCTGTAGAAGGCAATAAGAATAATAGTAGTAATAAAGGTTCTACTATAAGTAGTGCTTAGGTTTCCTTTTGTGTATAGCGTTTAGGATTTCTCTAGCTAGATAATACCTAGGCCTATAGCTCTTTTTCTTTATAATAATACAGCCTCTATCTAGGGCAGTCTATCTCTATAGGATAGCCTAATGCAATAAATTATCTCTTTAATAAACTAGTACTTCTCTTTTATAATTATATATGTCTCCTCTTTACTTGTATATGCCTTCCCTTCTGCTCCTCTCCCCTCTTAGGAGTAAGAGAGCTAATTATTCCCCTCTAGAGATTCTAACTAGAATCCTAGGGGCAAGTTCCTATCCTTATCTCTTCTGTCCCTTGTTGTAGACAACTCTTTGTCTAAGGCCTCTAAGTTTTTGTAAACATTCTCCCTTTCCTATATTTTGCTAGCATAGCTTTCTTATTATACTAGGTATTTGCGTTTCTTACTTCTCCTTCTAGGCTGTTGTTCCCTGCAGATAGAGTTAACTTTCTATTCCTTAGAAGATATGCTATTATTATTAGTAATAATTAGAGAGCTAGGCTAGGGGTTGTTGTTTAATTATCTATAAAGAGGGTTCTGCAGGCACAACTTAAGCTAGTTAATATAGAAGACAGGATAAATTTTACTATTAATATTTAGTTTAATATTATGTAGAGAGATAACTTCTATAACTGTGTACTTCTAGTTCTTCTAATCTAACTTCTAGCTAGCTTAGCTGTTTAAGAAGTAGTTTTCTAGCTTTAGCTAGACTTTGTCTCTAACCTTTAGTTAAGGGGCTTCTCTTTAGTATGTATTAGCTTATTATTCTTATATCTGCTAAGCCTCTGCTATCTAGGCCTTAACAAAGTTAACTATTTTAGTAAACTTCTATACTATACTTACTACAGCTTTAGTAGGTTCTCTTATGTGTTAGTGTAATAACTCTGCTGTTAAGTCTAGGTCTATCTAGACTAGGTCTATATTATAACTGTGCTAGAGGAAGAAGGGACTAAAGCTGGTAAATGTGGCTACCTAGCCTTTAATTGCAATCTAGGCTACTAGTACCTAAGCAGACTAATTATCTTAGGCCTAGTTTATATAGGCTCTTAAGTAGGCCTCTACTATAGAGTTTATACGCTTAGTACTTCTATTAGTTTAAGGGTAGAAGGCTGTTAAGAGTCTCTATATAATCTTTAGCAGTTAGCACATTATCTGCTAGAAGTTACTAAGGAACTAGATTCCTTAATTAGAGATAATTGCATTAGGCAACTAATAGTAGGCCACTATGTTAGCTATAAATGCTTAGGTAACTGTTTTTACTAACAGGTCTAGCAAGACAACTAGGATAACATCTTTACAAAGTCTATCTATAATAAGTATAACATTACTATTATTGTTACTTTTAGGGAGGTCTGTTATAAAGTCTATAGAAATTTCTTCCTAGATCTTATTAAGCAAAGGAAGGAGTTTTAAGAGTCCTTGTTTTAAATTTTTATATAGTTTTGTCCTCTTATAGACGTTATAGTTTTTAATATATTATTATAGTGCAGTTAACATTCCTAGCTAGAAGTAGGATTAAGAGAGGATTGTATACATGTTTCCTTGTCCTAGATAGCCTGTAATTAGTAAATAATAGGCGTTGTTAATAATCTTAGTCCTAAGAGTATTAAAGTTTAGAACCTATAACCTTCTGTAGTAACACAGTTAGTCTCTGTTATCTACAGAATACTTAGAGAGAGAAACTTTAAGGTTAAGCTGCGTAGAAAACTTCCTAGCTCCTAATAAGATAGAAGACCTAGCAAGTTAGTAGATCTTATTATTCTAGGCAGTGTTCTTCTAGAGTGTTTTAAATTCTTTAATATTATTATAAGGCTCTAGGTTTCTGTCTAGAGGTGTCTCTACACGCACTTAGTCTAGTTCCTTATAGTAGTCCTGCTATAGTTCTTTATTCTAGAGTGTTATAGAGAAGAGTCTATCTACTCTTCTAAGCCCTAAAGAAAAAACTTATATGTTATTAGCAGAGTTGTCTTCTAGATTAGTCCTTATTACTTATATAAATAGTTTTAACAGTTAAAACTATCTAGTCTTAGTTCTCTTGTCTCTTATAGACAGAGGAACGTCCTTCTCTTTTCTTAAGAGTGTATCTGCTTAGTTATTAACTTTGCTAGGCCTGTAGGCAAAAGTAAGATTAAACTAGCTTAAAAGGCTTACCTATTAGACGTGTCTTTTAGAGAGGAGTTAGGCTTTATAGAAGTACTCTAAGTTCTTATAATTAGTAATAACTATAAATTCTTTTACCTACTTTAGTTCTGTACTCTACTCTTAGAGGCACTTAATTACTACTAGCATTTCCTTGTTATAAATAGTGTAGTTTACTTCTGCCTTAGAGTTCTTAGCTAAGAAGTATACTACTGTACAAAGTACCTTGTCCTTCCTATATTAGAATAGAACTTCTCTTATTGCCTATTCTAATACGTTACACTCTAACACTGTTTCTAAGTCTAGGTTAAAGTTTGTAAGAGCTACTTCTCTAGTAAATACAGCTTTTATAGCGTTAAAAGCTTACTGCTAGGGTTCTCTCTACTTAAAGATTGTGTTCTCTCTTATTAGACGTGTAAGGGGCTCTACTATACTAGAAAACTAGTTAATAAACTATTAGTAGAAGTTTACAAACTTTAAGAAGCTCTAGATCCCCTTTACTATCTTTAGAGGTTTTTATAACTTTATAGCAGTAACCTTTGCAGGATTTATTTAGATGCTCTTCCTAGCCTTAATAATAAACCCTAAATACTTAGTACTTTTAACAGAGAACTTACTCTTCTCTATATTAAGATGCAGCCCTGTAGCTCTTAGTTTCTAGACAATCTCTTTAACTTTAGCCTTATGTTCCTCCTAGGTGCTGTTAGAGTAGATTAACACGTTATCTATATAGGGAGAGCACTATTTATCTAGGTATTCCTTTAAGACCTAGTTAATGTAACGTTAGAACGTACTTAAGGTGTTAGCTAGTCTAAATAGCGTAACTAACTACTTATAGAGTCTAAATCTTATCTAGAAGACTATTTCCTATTTATCTCCTTTAGCAATTCTAATCTTATAGAAGGCTTAGATAACGTCTACATTAGTAAACTACAACGCCTTTAATATCTACAAAAGGGTCTTATAGATTAGAGGTAGTAAGTACTAATCCTTTTTAGTAATTGCGTTTAATGCTTAGTAATTAATACAAAACTAGAGACCTCTGCTAGGTTTCTTAACAAACAGCACTAGAACAGAAGTGCTAGATTTACTAACTTAAATAAAACTCTTATCTAAGTAGCTAGTTAGCTATTGTTAGTACTAGAAGCTCTTTGCAGGACATGTTATATAGTAGTCCCTATAGTACTATTACAGGTTTACTATCCTGTTTAACTAGTTTAATTACGTAATCTATGTTAGTACTACAGTAAGAAGCTAGCTTATCTACTTTCTCCTATATAAATGTTCTAAACTTATCCTTTAGGAACTCTAAAAGAAGGTCCTTAGGGTCTATTTACTCTTTCTTCTTTAGGGCTTTTTAAATGTCTACTATTAATACAGTAAACAGTTCTATATTTTAGTCTATCCTAGACTACTTCCTTAGCACTTAGTACAACTCTAGACTAACAGGCTTAGGCAGCTAGTTAGGATAGATGCCTTCTCTGCTTCTTACTTATATCTGTAAGGAGTAGATAAATAACATCTTCTTAGCTAGTGCTATAGTAACTTTATTCTTGTCTATCTATAGTCTCCCTAGGATAAGGTTGTACTCCTTTTCCCTATCTAATACATACGCCTAGAGGGTTTCTTTATAGCTATTAATGTTAATCTTTATTCTTACAATATTAGTTACCTAGGTTAACTTCTTAGCTATGCCTACTACTCTATATCTATACGTAGGAGTGTGTTAGAAGTTGTTTTATAATACAAACTTAGAGGAGACTATACTGTATATTAAGCACCTAGTATTAATTAATATATATGCTATAGTGTTATCTTGTACTATTACATACAGTAATATAGGCTTGCTATCTAGCTACTATTAGTAGAACTTCTAGAACTATTCTTTTCTTTTTACAACTTCTCTTCCTAACCCTTGTTTACGTCTTTAAATAGGAGTTTCTAGTTTTCTAAACCTTTATTATTTAAGTCTTTGTTTTTAGAGATTTTAGTAATTATGCTTCTAACCTAGACACTCTTTAGTCTTTTAGCTAGGGCTAACTTATATTTATCTATATAGTAGCCCTTCTTTCTAAATTTTAGGTAGACATTAGCAGCCTTTTACTGTTCTATAACTTCCTAAGTTTACTACTCTACTTACTGTTAGTTATTTAACTTAATCTTCCTAGAGTAGACTTTAGTAGGTTCCTAGTCTATACTATCTAGGTTTGTTCTTTATATGTGTTGTCTAAAGGTGCTGTTTATTAGTGCTTTAGATCTACAGAGGTTAAATTTTACTACTAAGACCCTAGCTATAAGGCTCTAGAGATTCTAGTTATCTAGGATGTCTACTAACACTATTTTATCTTAGAGGTCTAGGCAGAGTATAGATATATACCTAGTCTTAAGGTTCTTTGTGTTATCCTCCTTAGCATTATTATAGGCTAGCTAGATAAACTCTACATTAAAAGCCTTAATACTCTAGTTACTCTTTTTTATAGTAATAGTTTAGAGCTTTTACTAAGAATGTTTCTTAAATAAAGAGTCCTTATACTGTTTATTTAAGAAGACCTAGAACTAAGTAGTTATACCTATTAGGTTATAGTTCTTCTATAATAAGCTAACTTGCGCAGCGTGTCCTTTTAGCCTGTTAAATATATAGGCAACTCCTAAGACAGTTTCTTAGTCTCTTATAGACCTTAGCTTGTTTTTTATCTAGGATTAAAACGTCCTGTATGCATATTAGTTGCTACTAAACTTGCCTATGTTAGGCAACTTTATAGCCTTGCTTAGCTTATTATTACTTGTATATTTAGAGGTAGAGGGTGTTACAACGTAGTTTAGTAATCCTATAAATGCAACGTAAGCTTAGATCTAGGCTTTAACTAGCTAATATATAGTTTTGCTTATATCTTCTCTTAGTAGATCCTAGTTAGGGTCTGTAGCTAGGTAGGCCTTATTGTTAGTAATAGCTACTACAGCCTTAGGTAGGGTTGCCTATAATAAGTAGGTAGTTAGGCGTTCTAGTACGTAAGCTAGTAGCTTATTCTGCTATTCCTCTAGTACTAACAAGGTAGCAACGTTCTAGAGTTCTATTCTAATATCTAATTAATTGTTGTTACTAGTACACAGCTTAACACTGTATTTGCCTAGACGCCTAGCAGCGTTGTTAAACGTCTTGCTTATTAATTCTTATGTTAGTAATTAAATCTAATTATAAGGAGCTAACCTCTAAGGGAATTTGCTAGTAAAATACAAGATAGATTTAATAGAGAACAACCTCTAGGGCAGAGGTTACAGAGTTTTTATAACTCTATTTTAAACATTTCAGCTTTGTAGCAGGGCTCTAGTCTATGCTAAGAGTGCAAGCTAGAGTACTGCTAAGGCAGTGTACGCTAAGGAGCTAGCACCTAGGCCTAGCCTATTACACTAGGACAATACAAGTTTAAGATCCTGTACACGCTAGAAAAAGATAATAGCACAGCTAATACACTTAGTTAACAACATAACCTTACAGAAACTAAAATAATTAATAAACACGCTATACTTAGAGTTAATAAGAATAGATTATTAGGACTATTATAGCAGGTTAATAATATTATACAGGTTTAAGCTAAACAGCGTATTCTGTTAGAAGTACTAAAAGAACTATAGGAAGAAATTATAGCTAGTTACTATAATAACCTACTTTACAGACACCTTAGTATTTTAAGAACAATAGAACTTATTAAGAGATACTAAAAGTTCCTAAATATAAAAGATAAGGTTACTAAATATATTAAGAATTGTGTAGATTGCTAGAAGAATAAACACAGCACGTATACTAAATACAGAAAAGCACAAGTAATAGAGCTACTAACAGCCCCTTAGATAAATATTATAATAGATTTTATTACACAGTTACCTACCTCTAAGGACCCTGTTATAGAATACAGCTATGACTTAATTTTTGTTATAGTAGACAGATTTATAAAAGCTGCAGAAATAATACCTATCTAACACAGCTATATTGCAGAGCAGCTTACTTAAGTATTCCTAGACTAAGTTGTTAGGCATTACAGCATTTCTAAATTAATTATTAGTAATAGAGACAAGATCTTTACGTTAAACTATTAGACTACGCTCTTAGCAGCTATTAGTACTAAGAAGAAATTATCTACAGCCTATTATCTACAGACAGATAGATAGACTAAACATATAAACTAGACTTTAGAAACATTTCTACAAATATACAGCAACTAGCAACAAGATAACTAGGTTTTGCTATTACCTATAGCACAGATTGCTTGTAACAACAAGTTATTAGAAGCAACAGACGCAACACTATTCTTCTTAAATTACAGGAGACACCTAAACCTCTTTACTAAAGCACTAGATACGCTAGTATAAATAGAATTAGCAATCTCTTTAGTTTAAAAACTAAAGGAAGTATATAAGAAAACACTAGAAAATATTAGCAAAGCTTAAGAATAAGTAATTTTATATGTTGACTTAAAACAAAAAACAGTACCTTAGCTAAAAGAGGGGGATAAAGTCTATCTCCTTATAAAAAACCTTTAAACGCAAAGACCTATAAGAAAACTAGATTACGTTAAAGTTAGACTATTTTTTATTTCTAAACAAATAAGCCTAGCTAACTATAGACTTACCCTGCTTAAGAATACAAAGATCTATCTAGTGTTCTACATATTCTTATTAGAACTAGCTAACTCTAGAACGCTAGTTTAGAAAGACTTTTACTACTAGATTAACATTAACAACAAATAGAAAGTTAAAAAAATAGTAATATATAAAGGAAATAGTAATTAACAAAAGTACCTAGTTAAATAGTTAGGTAACCTATACTTAGAAAACACATAGGAACTAGTTACACATCTTATAAGTTGCTGCTAACTAGTATATAAGTACTATAGTTTGCTACAGACTCTTTAATTAAGCTAAGGGCACTCTAGGTAGTAGGTAAGGCATGTATGCTAATTAATGCTGCAGGACAATTAACCTCCTTAGCTAAATTAAGTTTACTTAACTTAGCTATCTTATTTGCTAAACACAGCGCCTTTTACTACACACATTTATTTACCTATTTTAGGATTCTCTTGTTCTATAGCAACTGTGTAATTATAGTTGCTAGGAAAGTTTTGTTATTTTCTACCTTTTTCCTATACTCCTTACAAGTCTTATCTAACAACGTCTAAGACATGTTTATATATAGCTTGCTAGCCTTAGTACACTTAGCACACTTTAGACAACTTAAACTACCTAGCATAATATAGCACTTGTATTCTTTAAAGAAGTAACAATTATAAAGAACTTTAGAAGGCGTGTTAGCTTAATAGATCTTAGATGCAAGACAAAGGTTGCAGGCATGTAAAGACATCTTAACTTACAGGTTACTAGATACAGAGATTATAGATTATATAAATCTCTAAAATACAATTACGTAGTTTAAGGACAAACTAAAGAGAAAGGAGGGATAGTGTTACAATTCTGTGCAGAAGGAGCAGTATAGTAATAAGTATTATCTAACTAAACCCTTAACTCCTCTCTAAAGGAATAACAAGTAGAGAAGGACAGAACACCTAGAGTTGTTACGTAACTGCTTGTTAATAAGTATAACACACATAACTGCTTATTAATAAGCATAGTATAATATACTTGTCTATAAGCGCCCTTATAAATTTTATTAGACTAACTCTAGTTGCTTATTAATAAGCATTATATCTCCTTAGTATATAGTTTAAAGGAACACAACCCTTATAGTTTATATTTAACCTTGTTAATTAACTTTGTTATTAGAATATCTTAACCCTGCTTACAAAACAGATAGTCTACTCTATACTCTTCTTAGCAACCTAATTAGCTAAGGTCCTAGACGCATACTACTTACCCTCTAGGCTCCCTGCTCTTATATTTATCCTTAAGACCTAATTAAACAATTACTTACAGACTTTGTCTAAAATGTAAAACTTAACAATAGCCTAGACTTCTAGCCTAGCCTTACTAGAAGCTTATAAGGTCTTTCTCTTGTTTTAGTTGCTCTTTTAGATAATATATAGTGATAGATTAAATGCAAATAACTATATAAACCTCTATGCCTATTCTAATACTCTTAAGACCCTTGTTCTCTACTTTAGATAGTTGCTAGGCTAATCTACAGCCTTAGGGCAGTAACCCTAGGTTAACATATTGTCTACAGTTTTATAGCATAAGTAATATCCTAGAGGGACTTCCTTAGGCAACCTTTTTTCTGCTAAGGCAGGTTTAGATTACTCTAACCTGCCTTAGACTTAGCCTTGTGTTTATAAGTAGATTACTATGTTATATTAGTTATTGTTTTAAGGTACTTATAAAGGATTTCCTTGCAGTAGTTAAGGTTCTTTAGTAGCTCCTAGGTAGCTTCCTTATTTAGCTAACCTAGCTACTTTACTAGGTACTCTTACCTACAGGCTTAAGTGTTACAGTATTGCAGGATCCCTTTAACTTTATACCTCTTAGCTAGGAGAGTGTCTTCTAGAATCTGCTTAAGACCTAGCTAGAACCTCTTTTCTGCAAAGGGTTCCCTCTATAGTTTAAGTAATAATATATTAAATACTAGGTATACTCTGTCTATTAATAGTAGTAGGTCTAGCTTGTAAGCTAGCTTCCTAATCTTCTTTACAATAGTAAAGGGACCTAGGTAACAGGCGTTAAACTTCTTAGATAGTTAGTTAGTTATTAAGTTCTTTACTTAGAGCAGCACTTACTTACTTTTAGCAAAGTGTCTATCTGCCTGCTTAGTGTTATACTAACAAGAATTACTCTTCTAGGCATACTCTAAGCTATCCTTTGCTACTACCTATAGATTATGCTACTGCTCTAGCTGTCTAATTACCTGCTAACAGAGGTCTAGTGCCTTTCTGCTATCCGCCTATGCTTCTAGAGGACAGCATAGCTAGTGCTTATCTAGGACTCTATTAAAGCCCTAAGAGTTAATCCTATATACTACTTTAATAGGAGATTCTCTGTGCGCTAAGTAAGCCTTTAAGTTATATATATACTCTATATATAGCAACAAGTCTACCTAGTTATTCTACTAGTAGTTTATATAGATGCGTAAGTAGGTTTCTAACTTCTAGTTTTAGCGCTCTATTTGCCTGTTAGTCTGTAGGTAAAAGGCTATACTAAGGCAATAGTTAATCTTTAAATAATAGCAGATGTTAGACTAGAATTAACTAGTAAACACTAATCTACAGTCTAATATTAGGGTATTAGGAGGACTATGTTTAAGGAAGTACTGCCTAAGCAGTAGTTTAGCTACCCTTTAGGAAGTAACTGTCTTAGTTATAGGTAGATACTAGACATACTTACTAAACCTATTAACTAGAACTAGGATTAAGTTATACTTATTCCCCTAGTCATCCTTTAATATTAGTAGGTCTGTTATAAAGTCTAGCAAGTAATACTACTAGGGTGTATCTAGTACTAGGAGTAGGACTAGCAGCCTCTATAGCTTATGCCTGCAAATTTTGTTTAGTTAGTATACAGCATAACACTAAATATACTTATATACATCTTTCTTTAGGTTTAGCTAATAGTACTTTTATTTTAACATTTAGGTAGTCTTCTTATAACTATAGTAACCTTTTATAGAGTTATTATAGTTCTTTATAAGAATAGTTTAGCAAAGAGTTATATCTTAGGGAATCTACACTTTTCTACTACTACGCAGGATTCTACTAGGGTTAACTTCCTAGTAGTAGTAACCCTTAGTTGCTCTGCTTGCTTTCTAACTTGTTAGCAACTTATAAGCAGTATTCTCCTCTTAAACCTGTCTAATATAGTTAGTTAGGCATTCTAAGGTGTTTAGGGCGTATACAGATTAGCCTTACGCAGTATTATTTATAAGGTAAGTAGATAACCTAACGTATCTACTAAGGTTATAAAGAAGAGCCTCTGTAATATTTAAGCTAGGTTCCTAAGCTTTAAATAATTTAGATTAACTCTAGCTGTTATAGCCTATAGATAGCTAGTTAAGAGCTAAGAGAGACGTATCTCTAGTACCTATTAGTAAGTAGAATTCCTTAGAGGCAGTTTTAGAGAGTTGCTAGAATCCCTTAATACCTCTACTAGGGCTGCCTATTGCCCTAGTTGCCTATTTAACTTTTTAAGCCTTAGACTTTTAAATAGTCTATATTTAAAGCTTTTATTAGAGCATTAGTAGCATAGCATTATGTAGTGCCTGCTACTCTCTAATAACTAGTCCCTTTGTATAATCTAGACGCTTTAATAGGCTATCTACAGAGTTCTCTAGTCTAGGCTTATACTTAACTTTAAAGTTGTACCTAGCTAGCTCCTCTACCTAGCATGCTTGCTTAGAGGTAAGCTCTTTTGTAGTTATAAAGTACTGCAGGTTATTATAATTAGAGAGTACTTAGACTGTTAAAAGGGCATACTTAAGGTAATATTGCTACTACCTAAATGCCTTAACAATTATAGCTAATTCCTTATTATAGGTATGCTATCTAATTAATAGACCTTAGAAGTTCCTGCTTTAGAACGCTACTAGCTTAAAGTGTTATTCTGTTAGTACTTCTAACAATTATAGTTGCAGCAGTATAGCAGCTATAGCAAAGTCTAACGCGTTAGTAAGAACTATAATTAGCTTAGTAGGATTAAAGTACTGTAGCATAAGTGCTTTAGTAAACTTCTTCCTAATAGTAAGAAAGGCCTAGCGTACATTCTCTAGCTAACTCTATAGTTTATACTATCTTATTAGATTTTTTTAGGTTTTTGCTAGCGTTTTCTTCTCTCCCTTTGTTAAAGTAGAGTCTTCTAGCTCTAACTCTAGCCTCTAGGCAGAAGTTATATAGTCTACCAACAGGCAGATAATCCTAAAGTAGTTAAAGATAAACCTTTAGTAAAAGTTAGCAAAGCTAAGAAACACTTAGATATTCTTATATCTCTTAGGCTCTAGCTACTCTTAGATTGTTTACATGCAGACAGAGTCTATAACTACTCTACTAGGCGTAACAATAAAGCCTAGGAACTTAAATAATTTTGTTATAAACAAGTATTTGCTTGCTTTATAGAACAACCCTTATTTAATAAGTTAATTAAGGATCTCTTTAATATAGGCTTAATAATTCTCCTTGTGCTCTAAGTATATAAGGATATTATCTAGATACACTACACAGGTATAGTCTATAAAA
Source organism: Ascochyta pisi (assembly GCA_039634435.1). NCBI lineage: Eukaryota > Fungi > Ascomycota > Dothideomycetes > Pleosporales > Didymellaceae > Ascochyta > Ascochyta pisi. The sequence goes on along the minus strand of CP113326.1, from coordinate 244,326 downwards.
CCTCTTAGGGCTCTCTAGATATAGGATTAGAACATAGCTAGAGCGTTTGCTAACCTAAAAGGCATAACTAGGTACTTAAAATAACTGTACCTAGTCTTAAAAGCTATCTCCTACTTATTGCCTTTCTTAATCTAGAGCCTATAATAGGCATTACGTAGATCTAGCTTAGAGAAGATAGCAGTCTTTAATAGCCTATCTAGCATCTTATTTATAAGGAGAATAGGATACTAGTTCTTAATAGTAACCTTGTTCAGGCCCTTATAATCTATACAAAGTTGTAGTATACTATTAGCTTTTAGCACAAACAGAATAGGTGCTTTAGCAGAAGACTTACTTAGGTAGATCTAACCCTTCTTCTGCGCTGTATTAAGGTAGGCCTGTAGTATTTCTAACTCCTTCTTAGAGAGGTTATAGATAGGTATATTTAGTATCTTGCTCTCTAGCTTAATGTTAATAGAGTAATTATAATCCTAATATAGTGCTAATACACTAGACTAGTGTTTGCAAAATGCAAACTACTTATAGTGTAGCTCTAAAGAAACGTGTTTAAGCTCTTCTAGGTCTAGTTTATTATCTACAGGATTAATTAAAGGATAGTTCTTATTGCTATCTAAGAGGACTTAGGCTATGCCTGTAGGCAGTATCCTAGAGCGTTAAGAGAGCTTGTAGATAATACTTGCTACTATACACTTACCTATAGCTTTAGAGAGCTATAATAGATCTAAATACTGCACAACGTAATGCTAAAGGTAGTTAACAACTTTAAGCATTTTGTTCTAGAGCTAGAGGAGTCCCTTATTATAGAAGTATTCTATGTTAAGGACAGTGTCTCTGCTTAGCTCCTAGGCTAGTAGTTATCTACTACCTTCCTAGTTATTTTCTAAAAGGCTGTTAATTGTCTCCTCTAAGACTTAGTAGACTAGGTTACCTTAGTGCATTAAGTATACTCTTTCTCCTAGCTCTATAGAGTAGAACAGATCCTATGTAGTAGTAATGTGTACTCTTTCTGCATTATTAGGGAACTACTTATAAGTGCTTTTAGAGAAGCAGATACACAGATTAGCAGATACTAACTATAGGTAGCCTAGTACTAGGTTGTATCCCTTAAAGGCAGCTAACTAGAACTCTTGCAGTCCTATAGATTTAACTATACTATTACTGTCTAGGTAATTAATAGTTAGATTATAAGGTTGTTAGACGTCTAGGTAGTTGCTATTAAGGAATGTAGCTACTAGCCTTTAATAGAACAGTTTATGTTCTAGGTAGAAGTTATCTACTACTTACTAACTAATAAGGTTTAGCTCTACTCTTAAGTTGTAGAGGGCTTAGAGCAGCGTTAAAGACCTATTAAGGTCCTAGAGGGATACAGTAACTATAATACAGGTTTATTTCTCTCTAGTTTTAGGCCCTAGTTGAAGTTAGGATAGGTTAGTAACTAGAGCTTCCCTTTCTCTAACTCTCTTGTTAACTAGGAGTTTCTTTTGTTACTTTCCTTATAGTAGGAGTTATAGCTACTACAGTTTTTCTAGTAGCTCTTTTAGTTGCTATAGTCTTTGTTTTAACCCTAACTATTATTACTGTTATTAGACTAGGTAGCTACTAGGGTGCTGTTGCCTTAGCTACAGAATAGTATGCCTCTATAACTAGCATACCTCTTGTTCCCCTTTTAATTAGGAGATATAGTATACCTCTTACTATAGTTAGTATTGTTACTCTTATAAGTAACTAGAGAACAAGCTACTGTCTTTGCGTTACAGAGAGCTTGTTTAAACTCTTGCTATTGCTAGATATTGTCTAGGCTGCTGTTTTGCTAGATTTCTTACTAGAGGTAAGGTAGGATTTTAGACTATATAAAAGTAATTTTAAAGTTATACTCCTTAGTACTATTATTAAACTTAAAGAAGCTGTATAGTAGTAGTAACTCTTAGTAATTTAACAATATTAGAAAGGTGTTAACTATATTACTATCTCTCTACTTAATATTAAAGAACTTAGTATAGTTCTTATACTTAGTAAGGACAAGGTCTTATATAAGTTGCTTCTCCTCTGCTTTAAGGTTAGACTATAATTAGATTAATCCCTAGTTAATCTGTTATTAGATTAGTTTGCGATAGATACTAAACTAAATAGTACCTATAGCCTAGTAGGTTCTTAAAATAGAGTCTTTTAGTACTTAGGCGTATTAGAAGGCTGTCTTAATGTCCTTAATCTACTAGTCTACTTACTATAGGGATAGAGCTCTGCTCTTAGTACCTAGCTTAGGTTTAGGTTAAATGTTGTTTAACACTTAGATAATTCTTCTAGCCTTATTAAACGCTAGCTAGTTAGGTTCTAGCTAGTTCCTGCTCTTAGTTAAGCCTAGGGCTTCTAAGGCTTAGTTAATCTAGTTTCTTTAGATAGCTAGTTCAGCCTTAGTAGCTTTAGCAAGTTCTTTCTTAAAAAGGTTCTTAAGAAGTTGCTTAACAAATAAAGGCTGGCCTGTAGTCAAGATAGCTACAGGTTTAACCTAGGGCGCTCTAGTAGCAGCTAGGGGGTTTGTATTTAAACTAGTTGCTAGGTTTATCTAACTTAGATAGGATAGCATATCTGTTAGAGGGCTAGTAGGGCTATAAGCCTGTTTGTCTCCTAATTCTGTAGGACCTAACGCTTAGTTGTTAAATGTACTAGGCGTTATTATAGCCCTAGGTATGCCTAGTAGTAATAAATTTGCTACTATGTTATGTATAGAATACCTCTAGGCATCTGTTAGGTTGCTACTAGGGCTAGGCTATTGTAAGCCTAGTGTGTTATTATTACTAGCAGCACATTAGCAACGTTAATTTCTAACTATTATAATAGGTATAGAAAAAATTAGAGATCTCTTAACTACCTCTTCTAAGAGAGAGTATAAAGGATTTAAATTGTAAGAGCACTGCAGGCAGGCAAGAGATAGAACAAATTATATAGTATTAGATAAAATAAGAGACAAATTCTTAGAGTTTAAGCCTCTAAGGATTTAGAGGAATATATACGTGTGCGTAGGCTCTAAGAGGTAACTATAGTTGCCCTAAGGTGTTTCTAAGAGTTAGCATGTCTAAGGTAGAAAGCTCCTAATAGTTATTTATAGAGTACTTAGAAAGAAAGACTTTAAGGTTAAGCTGTGCAGAAAACTTCCTAGCTCCTAAAGAGATAGATAACTTAGCAAGTAAGTAAGTCTTATTATTCTTAGTAGTATTCTCTTAGAGTATTTTAAATTCCTTAATATTGTTATATAGCTCTAGATTTCTGCTTAAGGGTATCTCTGTACGCAGTTCTTTATCCTAGAGTGTTGTACAGAGGAGTTAGTCTGCCCTACATAGTCCTAAGGGGAATACTTATATATTATTAGCAGAGTTGTCTTCTAGATTAGTTCTTACTACCTGTGTAAATAGTTTTAATAGTTAAAACTGTCTAGTCTTAGTCCTCTTATCTTCTATAGATAGGGGAACGTCTTCTTCTTTTCTTAAAAGCGCATCTGCATAGTTGTTAACCTTACTAGGCCTGTAGGTAAATGTAAGGTTAAACTAGCTAAGAAGGCTTAACTATTAGACGTGTCTTTCTAAGAGAGGTTAAGCTTTACAGAAATACTCTAAGTTCTTATAATTAGTAATAACTATAAATCCTTTTACCTACTTTAGTTCTGTGCTCTATTTCTAGAGGCACTTAATTACTGCTAGTATTTCCTTGTTGTAAATAGTGTAGTTTACTTCTGCCTTAAATTTCTTAGCTAAGAAGTATACTACTATACAGAGTACCTTATCTTTCTTATAATAGGATAGTACTCCTTCTGTTGCCTATTCTAACGTGTTACACTCTAGTACTGTTTCTAAATCTAGATTAAAGTTTGTAAGAGCTAGTTCCTTAGTAAATACAGCTTTTATAGTATTAAAGGCTTGCTGCTAGGGTTCTCTCTATTTAAAGATTGCGTTTTTTTCTATTAGGCGTGTAAGAGGCTCTGCTATACTAGAAAAGTAATTAATAAACTGTTAGTAGAAGTTTACAAACTCTAAGAAGCTCTAGGTTCCCTTTACTATCTTTAGGGGTTCTTATAATTTTATAGCAGCAACCTTTACAGGATCTATCTAGATACCTTTACTAGCTTTAATAATAATTCCTAAGTACTTAGTTTTCTTAACAGAGAACTTACTCTTCCCTATATTAAGGTGCAACACTACAGCTTCTAATTTCTAGACAATTTCTTTAACTTTAGCCTTATGTTCCTCTTAGGCACTATTAGAGTAGATTAATACATTATCTATATAAGTAGAGTACTATTTGTCTGGGTACTTTCTTAAGACCTAGTTAATATACTGTTAGAACGTACTTAGGGCATTAGCTAGTCTAAATAGCGTTACTAACTACTTATAGTGCCTAAACCTTGTCTAGAAGGCTGTCTTCTATTTATCTCCTTTAGTAATCCTAATCTTGTAGAAGGCTTAGATAACGTCTACCTTAGTAAACTATAACACTTTTAATATCTATAAGAGAGTCTTGTAGATTAGAGGTAATAGGTACTAGTTCTTATTTATGATTGCGTTTAGTGCTTAATAGTTAACATAAAACTAGAGGCCTCTACCTAGTTTCTTAACAAACAGCACTAAGGCAGAAGCGCTAGATTTGCTAACTTAGATAAAGCCCTTATCTAAGTAACTAGTAAGTTATTATTGTAGTACTAGGAGCTCTTTGCAGAACATATTATATAGTAGTCCCTATAGTACTGTTGTAGTTTTACTGTCCTGCTTAATTAGTTTAATTACATAATCTATGTTAGAAATATAGTAAGGTGCTAGCTTATCTGCTTTCTTCTTTATAAATATCTTAAACTTATCCTTTAGAAACTCTAGAAGGAGGTCTTAGAGGTCTAGTAGCTCCTTCCTCTTTAGAGCCTTCTATATATCTGCTATTAATGCAGTAAACAGTTCTATGTTTTAGTCTATTTTAGACCTCTTTCTTAGCGCCTAGTACAGCTCTAGGCTAATAGGCTTAGGTAGTTAATTAGAACAGACGCCTTCTCTGCTTTTTACTTATATCTGTAAGGAGTAGATAAATAACGTTCTCTTAGCTAGTGCTATAGTAACTTTGTTCTTGTCTATCTATAGTCTTCCTAGAATAAGGTTATACTCCCTTTCTCTATCTAGTATATATACCTAGAGGGTTTCTCTGTAGCTATTAATCTTAATCTTTATTCTTATAATATTAGTTACCTAGGTTACTTTCCTAGCTATACCTAATACCTTACGTCTATACATAGAAGTGCGTTAAAGGTTGTTTTATAATACAAACTTAGAGGAGACTATACTATATATTAAGCACCTAGTATTAATTAATGTATATGCTATAGTGTTGTCTTATACTATTACATGCAGTAATATAGGCTTGCTATTTAGCTACTGTTAGTAAAACTTCTAGAACAGTTCTTTTCTCTTTGTAACCTCTCTTCCTAACTCTTATTTACAACTTTAAATAGGAGTTTCTAGTTTTCTAAGCCTTTATTATTTAAGTTATTATTCTTAGAGACTTTAGCAATTATACACTTAACCTAGATATTCTTTAGTCTTCTAGCTAGGGCTAACTTATATCTGTCTATATAGTAGCCCTTCTTTCTGCATCTTAGACAGACGTTAGCAGCCCTCTGCTAGTCTAAGACTTCTTAAGTCTACTACTCTGCTTACTATTAGTTATCTAACTTAATCTTCCTAGAGTAGACCTTAGTAGGTTTCTAGTTTATACTATCTAGGTTTGTTCTTTATGTGTGTTGTCTAAAGGCGCTGTTTGTTAGTGCCTTAGACTTACAGAGGTTAACCTCTACTACTAAAACTCTAGCTATAAGGCTCTAGAGATTCTAGTTGTTTAGAATTTCTACTAACACTATCTTATCCTAGAGGTCTCGACAGAGTATAGACATGTACCTAGTCTTAAGGTTCTTTGTGTTGTTCTATTTAGTAGCGTTATAGGCTAGCTAGATAAAATTTGTATTAAAAGCCTTAATACTCTAGTTACTCTTCTTTATAGTTATAGTCTAGAGCTTCTGCTAAGAATACTCTTTAAATAAGGTGTCTTTGTACTATTTGTCTAAGAAGTCCTAGAACTAATTAGTTATACCTATTAGGTTATAATCCTTCTATAATAAGCTAACCTGCGCAACTTATTCTTCTAGCCTGTTAAATATATAGGCAACTCCTAGGACAGCTTCTTAGTCTCTTATAGACTTTAGCTTATTCTTTATCTAGGACTTAAACGTCCTATATACGCGTTAGCTGCTACTAAACTTGCCTACGTTAGGTAGCTTTATAGCCTTGCTTAGCTTGTTATTAATTGCTTGTACAGAGGTAGAGGGTGTTGTAACATAGTTTAGTAACCTTATAGATACGACATAGGCTTAGACCTAGGCTTTAACTAACCTTTATATAGTTTTGCTTATGTCTTCTCTTTATAGGTCCTAGTTAGAGTCTGTAGTAAGGTAGGTCTTATTATTAGTAATAGTTACTACAGCCTTAGGTAGGGTTGCCTATAATAGATAGGTAGTTAGGCGTTCTAGTATGTAAGCTAGTAGCTTATCCTACTACTCCTCTAGTACTAACAAGGTAGTAAGGTTCTAGAGTTTAGTTCTAATGTCTAATTAATTGATGTTACTAGTGCACAGCTTAATGCTGTATTTACATAGATGCCTAGCAGCGTTGTTAAACGTCTTACTTATTAATCCTTGTTTAGTAATTAAATCTAATTATAAGGAGGTAACCTCTAAGGGAATTTGCTAGTAAAATACAAGATAGATTTAATAGAGAACAACCTCTAGAGCAGAGGTTACAGAGTTTTGATAACCCTGTTTTAAACATGTTAGCTCTATAGCAGGGCTCTAGTCTATGCTAAGAGTGCAAGCTGGAGTACCGCTAAGGCAGTGTACGCTAAGAAGCTAGCACCTAGGCCTAGCCCGTTAAACTTTAAGAATCTAGTACTCCTAGTCTAGTAGCTTCAACTTTTAAAAGTATACTAGAAACTATAGAATAAGTAATGTAGTATTTATAGCAAGTTTTTCTAATAGAGTATTTATTACTATACTATAGTCTTTATAAGGTACTACTGCTCTAAGTTTAGAGACTGTAATTACCTAGAAGCTAGTATTAGGTGTAGTAATCTACTACTCTAGACTATTTTGTATAATAATTCATTTTTCTATAGGTTATTAAGTATTTTTACCTAGGCTTTGCGTCTATAAGCTTTATAGAGATATTATTACTCTTATTCTAAACAGCTATAGTTATTAACAGCGTAGGCTTATTTACCTTACTACTATAGTAGTTTAGTTGTGTATATTATTACTTTTACCTAGAAGATACTCTGTAGAGTATCTAGTTAGTGCCTAGAGGCTATTCTATTTCTATGCAAGTAGGCCTAAGGTAACACGCTATATATAGGTAGTTTACTGTAATAATATCTAGAGGTATTACTCTATACTTAGATTACTCTTATTATAAGAGTATATCTATTAATTGTGTAGTATTAACTAGTACCTTTATTATATTGTTAGTTATTATTTACACTACACTTAGAGTACTTTATAGACATATAGCAAGTAGCCTATAAGGCGTGTATTCTGTCTTGCTAACTATATAAAGTACAGGCGTTTAAATATTTAAAAAGTAGGTAGTAAGGTAGTAGAATATTAGTAGGGCAGTAGATAGAGGTAAGAGTGTTGTAGTATATAATAGGTAGATACCTTAACTTTGTCTTCTTTATCTATACTCTATCTTACACTTAATACACTTTCTACTCTACTTCTTTATTATTGTACCTTTTCTACCTTTATATATTAAAAACTCTAAGTTGCTAGACTTTGTCTACGCGCTGCCTAATAACATAGCTCTATAGTGTTCTCTTATATAGTTTTAGTGTTACAAGTGCGTAAAGAAGCTTACTACTAAGTTTTCTATAGATCTTAATAGCTTACTTAAGTTATTTATTTAGGTCTTTAGGCGTCTTATAGGGTACTCTATATTTAAGAATAACTCTAGTATATATAATAGCTACTTATCTAGCAATGTTAGTAGAGGTATCAAGGTAAGTTAAGGTCTCTACCTAGCACCCGCTTAATACTAGCCTATATAGATTATGCCTTACTTCTACTATACTATTAATATACTTAACGTTCTTATTAAGCACGCTATTTACAAGACAAGTAAGAAGATTACCTTATTAAGTAATGCTGTAAATAAGGATAATATCTTAGATATTGTCTAATACTATAAGCAGACTATGTTTAACTACACTAAAGCTTATTACCTTAGCTTTGTATCCTATAATAGTACTGTTAGGTACTATATAAAGAAGTTTAGCTTAGGTTAAGTAGACTATAGTAAGGCTATTTAGGTTTTATGTAAGTATAACCTGCAGCGTTTTAATATAAGATTTACCTTAACATTTTACTTATAATATAGCTAACTTCTATTTAGGCTATCTTAGGTACTGTTAGCTAGAAGGAACTATTTAATATAGTTATTAATGTAGAGGTTAAGTATATATTCTACTACAATAGTACTGCTAAGAGTGTAAATAAGTATTAGTACTACTACAGCACTAATATATCCTTTGCTACTAACACCCTAGCTACACTCTTCTAGTAGTTAATAATTTCTTCTACTAAATCTGAATTCTTAGGAGCTTAGAAGACTCTAGAGCGCTATTGTATAAGTAGCTCTAACTTCTAGCATAGCCCTACTAGGGGCCTATAAGGCTTAGCTGCTTTTAGATTACTTTTTAGAATAATCTATAGTAATAGAGTAAAGATAATAATTATATAAACCCTTATACCTACTCTCTATACTCTTAAGACTCTTATCTTCTACCTTAGATAGTTGCTAGGCTAATCTACAGCCTTAGGGCAGTAACCTTAGGTTTATATATTATCTATAGTTTTATAGCATATAAGAGTGCTATCCTAGAAGGCTTTTCTTAGGCAACCCCTCTTCTACTAGGGTAAGTTTAGATTATTTTAACCTAAATAAGTATTAGCCTTATACTAATAAGTAGATTACTCTAGCCCTTAGCTGTTTTGTGTCTTAATTTTGTACCTGGACTTTAGGAGGAAACCTGTTTAATACATTTGCAACAGTGCTATAAACAATAGTAATTACAGTAACAGTATTGCCTTACACTTTCTAGTTAATTCTTCTAAACAATAACGTCTATTTATTATTATCCTACAGACCCTAAACTTGCAGCAGTAGTATTTATTTACACTTATAACAACTCTATAATTAATAACTAACTATTAACTACCTTATAAGTAACAAACTAAGCTACTCTATACCTTGCGCAGTTTCTACTTCTCTAAAGACTAGTAAACCTACTTCTTTAAAGGAGCCTGTAAAAAGAATACCTAGAATAGTCCTATTCTGTTTTATAGCTTAAGTAGCCTACTCTAGTATTGTTAAAGTAAGTTCTAATTGTAAAGAAAGTAGGGGGAAAAGGAGGACAGACTACGTTCTTCCCTAATCTAGAATACCTAGACTAACTAGACTAGGTAATTCCAAGATAGGAAGCGTATAGCCTAAAGAGGCAAGAGGAGTAAATATAGTTTTAATAAGATAATGTAATAGATAAGTTATTATATTAAATGCTAGGTACAGAACAGAAGAGAGGAAGAGAAGGTAGTATTTATACTCTACTTCTCTTCTCTCTATTACAAAGCAGAAGAGTCTAGAATAGCTATAACTAATAAATGCTTAGAGATCTAAAGTAGATTTTGAAACAGATTGCGTAGGCAATTACGCAACCTACTAGTAGATTACGTAGGTGTACACGTAACCTACTAGTAAAGGCAACGTGTCCTTAAGCTATTTATAGCAAGAAAGCTAACTCTAGATCTAGTAAAGCTATTGCTATAATAAGCACAGCTTTCTAACGCTCTCTAGTTAGGCATTCTTCAGATAGTACTTTACTAGACTAGGTAAGCACTATACCTAATTAGGAAAGTATCTATATTTAGGCCTAATGTATATATATTTAGGCTAAATAGCTTAAGTTACCTTTTTAGGTAATAACTATTTCTAAAAAGGAAACTATCTAATAAAGATTATAAGAAGAAAGTCTTATAACTTTACACTAACACTTCTCTGCACTCTTAGCAGCACTATTCTACTAGAACATACACTTAATATCTATGTTAATAACTACATTAGAAGCTACTTTCTAACTAATAGGACCTAAGGCAGCCTGTAAAAGTTAGCTACAGTAAGAGTAAAAGAACTAGGAACTTATATTAAAGCGCTGCAGGTTATACTTACGTAAAACCTAATAAGCTTTGTTATAGTCTACTAGACCTAAACCTAAGTCCTTTATATAATAGTTAGAAGCAGCCTTATAGGTTATAGTACTAAGGTAACAGGCCTTAGTGTAGTTAAAAGCAGTCTGCTAATAGTATTAGGTTGTAGCTAGAACGTCCTCCTTAGTTACAGCATTGCCTTATTAAGTAGTCTCCTTATTTGTCTTATGTTTAGCTTACTTAATAAGGAAGTAAAGCATATTAATAGCGCAGTAGAAGTAAGGCGCAATCTATATTAATTAGTATTAAGCAGGCACTAGACACAGTTCTAGGCTTACCTTAACATATCTACTAGTGTTACTACCTAAGCATCTGCAGCACACGCTAAAGTTATTCTTACACATGCAGAACCTCTTAGAATACCTAAAGACCTATATAAACAACTTAATTATTCTATTAGAGTTAGAGCAAGACTTAGTAGACAGCTTAGTTACACACCTATAGTACTAGAACTAAGTAAAGGAAGGCTGCAGAGCTATGTTGTTAGGCAATATATACACAAAGTCTAGCAACTTAGCATTATTTATATACAAAGGCAGAGGAGGCATAGTTGTAAAAAAGGAGAGTAGAAAATATATAAGTATAAGTAGAGTGTAGATAAGGAAGAAGAAGTTAAGGTATCTACTCTTTATATACTGCAACTCTCTTACCTCTATCTGCTGCTCTGCTAACGTCCTGCTGCCTTACTACCTACTTTCTAAACAATTAAACGCCTAAACTTTATATAGTTAGTAAGGAATAAATGCGCGCCTAATAGGACACTTGCTATATATCTACAAAGCCCTAAGTCTAGAGTAAATAATAACTAACTTTATAATAAAGGCATAGCTAACACTGCATAATTAGCAGATAGACTCCTATCACAGGATTAATCTAAGTATAGAGTAATTCCTAATATTGTTATAATAAACTACCTATATATAGCGTGTTGCTTAAGGCCTACTTGCATAGAAGAAGGATAATCCTTAGGCACTAACCAGATACCTTATAGGGTAACTCTTAGGTAAAGGTAATAATATGTCTAGCTAAACTACTATAGCAGTTAAGTAATATAGTCTACGCTTCTAACAACTGTAGTTGTTTAGACTAAGAGTAATAATACCTCTGCAGAGCTTATAAACAAAGAGCCTAGACACTTAAGTAACCTATAGGAGATAAGCTGTTATATTAAGAAAAATAGCTAAGGGCAGTATATTACTACACCTAACTGTAAAGTTATAAGACTTTCTTCTTATAATCTTTATTAGATAGTTTTCTTTTTAGGAATAGCTATTACCTAAAAAGGCAAATTAAGCTATTTAGCTTAAATATATATACATTAGGCCTAAATACAGGTACTTTCATTATTAGGTATAGTGCTTACCTAATCTAGTAAAGTACTATCTGAAGAATGCCTAACTAGAGAGCGTTAGAAAGCTGTGCTTATTAAAGCAATAGCTTTACTAGATCTTAAGTTAGCTTTCTTACTATAAACAGCTTAAGGACACGTTGCCTTTACTAGTAGGTTACGTGTACACCTACGTAATCTGCTAGTAGGTTGCGTAATTGCATACGTAATTGCATACGCAATCTGCTTAGAAATCTACTCTTGATTTCTAAGCATCTATTAGTAATAGCTATTCTAGACTCTTCTGCTTTGTAATAGAGAGAAGAGAAGTAGAGTATAAATACTACCTTTTCTCTTTCTCTCTTTGTTCTGTACCTAGCATTTAATATAATAACTTGTCTATTATATTATCTTATTATTACTATATTTACTCCTCTTGCCTCTTTAGGCTATACGCTTCCTATCTTAGAATTACCTAGTCTAGTTAGTCTAGGTCTTCTAGATTAGGGAAGAAAGTAGTCTGTCCTTCTTACCCCTTCCTACTTTCTTTACACTAACACTAGCTTCTAGGCAACTGTAGTTCTTAGACTTAGAGCAGTAGTGCTCTGCAGGGACTATAGTGTAGCAATAGGTATTCTATAGAAAGAACTAGCTATAATTACTATATAGTTTATTCTATATCTTCTTTTTACTATGCTCCTAGAAGTTAAAGCTACTAGACTAAGAGCACTAGATTCTTAAGAGGACTATAGTAAGGCTGCAGGAACCCTATAGGTTAGTACTAGCTAGACACTTGTTTAGTATTCTACTAAACTATTACCTAACTTCTTAACAGCCTTAACTACAGCTTTTAGAGTTAACAATCTATATAGATCTATAGGTAAGGTTACCTAGTAAGTAATAAACTAGTGCTAGTTGCACCCTATAGAGAGTTGTTTATGCTAACATAATTAATAGATTTAAACACCTACTAACAAGCAAAGTAGCTTTCTCTTAACTATTTTCCTCTGATATTAGAGGTTTTTTTAGAGTTTAAACTAGCAAGCATTAGCACATAGGGTTTAGCAGTCTAGAACAGACTATAAGAAAGGGGGGGGCTATTATTAGAGGCTTTCTACCTTAGGCATGCTAACTCTTAGAAATACCTTAGAGCAACTATAGTTACCTCTTAGAGCTTATATATACGTATATATTCTTCTAAATTCTTAGAGACTTAACCCCTAAGGATTTGTCTCTTATATTATCTAATACTATACGTTTTGTCCTATCTCTTGCCTGCCTGTAGTGCCCTTACACTACCTTTCTTATATTTGCACTTTAAAAGGCACTTTTAACACTAATAGCTGCTATTCTAACTAGTTTAGCTCTAAACTATTTTCTACACTGCTGCCTACAGACGCTCTTACCTCTAAGAGCCTATATTACTAACTTAGACTCTTATAGTAATAGCTTAGAAGAAAACCTACGCTAACTAACAGCTAACTACTTGCTATAGTAAATTACTCCTTAGGCTATGCTTTTATAGATAACAATTGTAGATACTAATTTAATAATAGCTAGGGATTCTTTAGTTACAGCGCCTCTTTTAACTCTTATAACAATTACTAGTTAAATATAAATTGTTGGAGCTAAGAGAACTAGAAAGAGTGATCGATAAGTAAAAGAGGTGATTAAGTTCCTTGTCTTATTATTGTAGTAAAGAATCACATCTATATACCTGTAGTATCAGGATTAATCTCTAAGTGTTCTAGAGAGGGAGATTGTACTCTAGGATTAGGTTCTGTAATAATCTGTAATAGCCTATGTGTTCTAATCTAGCACTTATGCAATGTGTAACCTTTACTGCAACACACCCCCTAGAAGCGCTAGTCTACAATTAGTGTTCCTAATCTCACAGGTTTGTTATCTCTCTAGTGTTCCTTATTAGTTGTCTAATTAGATTAACGTGCGCGCAGTCGCTTAGTAATCAGGGTCTAGAAATAGTTACCTAATTAGGTTAACTACTAAACAACTAAGCACAAAAACAACAACAAAAATATATTAAGCTCTAACTCTTTATTCCTATACTCTCTATTAGCAAGTTACTTGCCTAACACCAACCTTCTTATAGTATAAGATCAATCCTTATTTTTCTGCGCAGTTGCTAATCCTAATTATAGGCTCTTAATTAATACGCTTACAGCGTAATTAACAATAACATGCTGCCTAAAAGCGCGTAAGGTAGTAGTAAGAGAGGCACACAATCTGCGCCAACTACTCTAGCAAGAACAAGATTAAAGACGTTAAATAAGACCCCTACAAAGCGCTAAGCAAGTACCTTAAGCGCTCTCGCTAGTTCTAGTTTAAAGAGGATTAAGAACGAGCGCAGTGCTGCAGCTAATCCAATTACTCCTACACCTTCTTAATTAGGCTAATCTTCTAGCGCGGCAATTAAGTTGTCTAACAATTAAGAGAGCAAGGGTAGTAAGTACAATTAATTAGAGGTTAATAATTAAGCGCTGTTTAATCTACGCAACAAGTTTAATACCTTTTAAACTAAGGAAGATAATTAGGAAGATTAGATTAACTATTTATTAAACAGGATTGTAATTAGTCTGCTTTGTAAGTATCCTTGCAATAGGTGTGTCTATTGCCTAATTAGTGGCACTAGCAATAGTCTATGCTATAATTACCTAAATTTGCTAGACTCTAAGCATAGCAGCAAGCGCTGTGTTAAGTATTACACTTATCCTTGTGCGCCTCTGTAAGTAAAAGAGGTTTTAATCTTTAATTGTTCTTATTACTAATTAGGTTGTAGTTGTGCTGCTTTTTAAGAAGCTACTAAATAGGCATCTAAGGCCTACACTAAGAACAAAAGCTATGTAAGTGTTAATTGTAGAGTTTGTTAATTATACCTAACTAATCTAGGAATTGCAGAGATCTGCCTTTTGTGCTTTGTTTAAGCTTATTAGATAGGCTAAGATAGAGGGGAAGACCCTAGACTTAAAAAAGGATTAGAAGGCGAAGGCATTAAAGAAGGATTAGGAGATCACTAATTCCTAGGTTGTAATTAATCTACATGTTAACTCGCTCTAGCTAAGCTTAAACAACAACTATAATATAACTAGAAGTATGCCTATTATAGATTAGATCCTTGCTGCTGCTTTAGGGAACAGTCCTTAGACACTTGTGTCTTCTTCTTTAATCTTGCCACCTGCTCTAATCTTAACAGCTGTTTTGCCCTTCTATGCTCTAATTACTACAACTGTTCTATCCTCCTATGCTCTAGTTACTACAACTTAAGGTCCTACTTAGACTAATCTGCCTGCTACTGCTTTGCTACTATCTACTCTATAGGCAGTTATGCAGCGGACTTAGCCTAATTAGTCTAGTAGTAATCTATTTGTTACTAATCCTTAGAGCAGTGCTCTGCCTACTTCTACTTATGTAAGTAAGAGCACGCATAGTAAGGAGGGATTATTAAGAAGCTAACTTTATAGATTAAGCCTGCCTAGTAATAATCTGTCTTAGTCTAGTGGCACCTCTATTAGTAATCCTAATTAATTCTGTAGCAGTAGTAGACACCCTTTAAGTTAGCATGCCCTTCCTAGATTAGGATCATTCTACAGCCCTAATCCTTAGTTAATTAGCTATCTCTTTTATCCTGCCGCAAAACCCCATAATCTTTACTATATTTATAATTAGGGCTTTGGTTAAGACAATTAGTATGCTAATCCCCCTAGTGCCAAGACCTCCCTTTGTTAAGCAATCCTTAGCTGTGTAGATTAAGTGTACGTTTTGCTTAAAGAGATCCTATCTATTGTAGATGCGTTCATCTAATTAGGGTTTAATAAACATTCTGTCTTTGTAACATACTAACAATTAATTAATCCTCTTAATTAACTTACAAAATAGAAGTGAATTCTGCTTAGTGTTTTTAGTGTGTAGGATATTGTACTTCTAGATTAATCTACTCTAATAACCTTTATCTCTTCTATTTTAGCTTTTACTTCTAATTGTTCGCTCCTATTATACAGATTAATTAGTTGTTTAAACTTGTTAAACTGCTAATAAGTAAGCAATTTTGTTAATCTGTTAGCTAGCATGCTGTTAGTGTCTAGATAACTAATCTATATTATGCCTCTTGCATACTCCTGTCTTAACTACATGTTTTAAATGTCTACATGTTAGAGTCTAGTTGTAATCCTTTTGTTTATACCTACTACTAGTTAAATAGTTTGTAGGTTATCACACTATATAGTCTAGGCATCGCTAATCTTAAGTTGTAATTTATTAAAGAACTATTTAATTGCAATTGTCTCTTTTAAAACGTGCTCTAGGGCTAGTAATTTAGCTTCTATTGTTAATGTGGTAACAGTGCTTTGCCTTATTGCTTTCTATAGTATAAGTCCCCTAAACAACATAATTAGGTAGCTATAGAATAATCTTCAAGTTTCTAGATTGTTAGCAAATAAAGCATCTCTACAGATTGTTAGTTCTAATCTGTTGTAGTTTCTGTATTAAATCCCTTTAAATCTTGTTCTGTACAGATACATAATAACCCTATCAACAGCTTTTTAGTGTTAATTACTTAGGTTAGTTAGAAAGTGAGATAACTTAGAGACTAAGAAAGCAATGTTAGGTTAAAGCATAATTGCTGTGTAGAGGACTAATCTAACCTTTTCTTAGTATTGTTTAATCTCCTTCTTAGATGCTTCTCCAGTGTTTTTGATTAAATCTTTAGATAGTAGAGGTGTAGGTAGAAAGGAGCCTATGCTAAGATTAAACTTCTTAGTAATCTTGTTAATGTAGGCGTCGTGCAAAAGCGTAATAGTCCTAAGGTTTCTATCTTAGATTACCCTAATCCCTAGGAACTATTTTACTAGTTCTTAATCTTGGATTTTGTATTTGTTCATAATCTTCTTCTAAAGGAGCTTCGCTTCTTGTTTATATGCCTTAGGATAGAGCAGAAGTATGTTATTAACGTAGAAAAGTACAATAATCCTACAACTTTTGTTAAAGAAGAGACAAGACTCTTCCTTGCTTAACTTTAAACTAATTAATTAAAGGGAGTTAGAGAATTCCTTGTACTAAAGGAGTAGTAATTCCCTTAATCTATAAAGGGCTTAATTAAGTCTAACACAGTATCTAGCCTTCTAAAATCCTTCTAGCATGTTGCATAGTACTAGGTTTTCTGCAGTAATTAAAGTGTTAAGGAACGCTCTAACAACGTTGTACTACATAATTTCTAGATTAAACTAAGCAGCAATTGCTATTATAGCTTAGAATAACTTTGCTGCAAGGGTTGCTACATACATTAATTATACAGAATCTGTTTCTTGCAGATCTCCTCTTACAACAATGCAGGCTTTGCACTTAACAAAGTAGCTATCTTTATTAAACTTGTACGTCTATACCTATTTTAGTAGTAATAGCTAATTATTTGTGTTTAATCTTGGTATCTCTGTCCATGTTCCTTTCTTTATTATCTAATTAATCTCCTTCCTTAAAGCGTCTATAAGCAACAGTTTTATAAGATATTACAGAAGCTGTTTCTAAGTGCTTAGTAGTAGAAGAAGATTATTTTAATGTATTTGTAAAGGTTGTATTAATAGATTAGTTTTTGTACTTAGTGTAGCTGCTATAACTACTAAGTTTAGTGTTTTGTAACTAGATTGTTTATCCTAGGCCTAGTGTGTTCCTGTAAGGAACGTGTCTTTAAAGTTGTTAATTAAATTATTTATTGGATTTGCGATTAATGCATTAACACTCCTTTAACTACCACCCCCTAGTTAATTGTTGTAATCCTTTCTTCTTTAGAGTAGTAAATAAACGTTAGCTAGTTAATTTGTTTCTAGCTGTTAGCCTCTAATCCTCTAACTTGTTCTTTGTGTTAGTGTATTCCTTGTCCTGTCTAAAGCAGCAGAAGCAGCGCTAGCAGAGCAGGTATTAGAACTAGTTAAGCGCTCCTGCCTTAACTCACGTAATCCTATCTAATTACTAGAACACAACAGGTTAGCTCTTACAGGCATATTAACTTCCTATTAACTATTTATCTCTAAACAATTATCTTAATTGTGTGACATCAGTACACCTGTTCCTAGATTAGTTGGTTTAGGAGTCTGTTCTAGTGTTAGCAATCTAATGTTGTTAGGTTAATCTAGGCAGATTTCTAGGCAATTACTAGCCTTGTAATTACCTTGCTTAGTATCTTTAACTTGTATGTCTTAATCTTAGACTAGGCTAGTTCTAGAATTAGTTAGTAGAGTCACTTCACCCCTAAGCTCTTGCTTAGTGGTTAATCTAACTATATTAGATTGCGTCCAATCTCTAAGGTTAGGGATATTAAGATCCTAACCTAGATTATCAAGTTCTCTGTTGTGAAGGATATTAGCGATCTAAATTACTTAGTCTTTTGTTATTTCTTTATCTTTCTTTCCTTTATAGAACAGAGATTTGTTAAAAGTAACATTCCTTGTAATAATTACTTAATTAATTAATAGGACCTATATTTTGTAGATGTTAGAGGCTTTATAGCCTACTAAATATCTAATGTGTCTATGTAGATTAATTTTAAACCTACATTTGTCTTGCCCTACTGCTCTATCTCTGTTAAGAGGGTAAGCTCTGCAGCTATAGGCGTATATGCCACTCTAATCTAGTTGTAGATTAGCTGTTCTGTGCCTAATTTGAGCTAGTTTGTACCATCTAAAGTACTGCCTAAACTAGTTATTAAGCACTTTGTTGGGTAATTAGAAGTTATAAATTACTATTAGGCTAATCCTGTGTAGATAGGCAGCAGAGTCCATAATCTCTAGCTAGAGCTTTGCTAGGAGATTCGCTCTAGTCCTTATTTTTATAGACTTAGTAATTAACTCTTTTCTAGCCCTTTCTGCTAATCTGTTTAGTTTGTAAGTGTAAGGCAGAGGAGTAAGTATCTTAATTCTCTTTTAATCTGCCTATTGTTTGTACTGTGATTAACCTTTCTATAGTTTAGTAGCTGTATTGTTATCCTAGTAGATTTCAACAATATTAAGGTAATACTTTCGCTTAACCTATTCCTTAAATGGTTTAATAATTCTTATAATCTCATCTAAGCTTTTAGATTAAAGATTGTAGTTAAAGAGTTTTCCTAAGTAATCTTCTTTAATAATTATTGTCTATTCTTTGTTTATTTAACTAGTTTGCATGTTGAAAAGGTCTTATAAAATCCTGTAGAACAGCCTTAGTAATTGTTCTCTTAAACGCCTTAATATAACTTATGTTAAGTAAGTAATTAAATAATCCTAACATTCTATCCTTTTAGTTCTGTTAATATGGACGTTTTAAGCAGACTGTGCTAATAATTAAAGTGCTCTCTATCCTAGGTAACCTAATCTTTAATGCTATAGCTGTTCACTGTCTAATCTTAATGTAGGTTTTAATAATTTTAATGTTACGTATACGTTAGGAGTAGAGTAAAAGGAAACCTTATTGTATTTAATAAAAGCAAGATTATAAGCAGTGTGTAGCTTAGCTATAATTACATTGTTCTTAATTGTTCTATGCCTAAGTGTGTTGTCTAAACTAAGGTACTAGATACCTAACTGTTTAAGACGTGCCTTAGATACAATATTAACATAGAAACCCTTAACTACCTTAACATTCTTAAGGATTAGATCCTTAGTCTTTAGTCTATTGTTCCCGTTGAGTACTCCTTAAAGGATTCAGTTTCCTAATCCTAATACTAAAAGAGATTAAGTTCCTGCATTAATAGTATTATTAGAATTAAATTGTTTAAATAATCTAGGAACAAGTAGTAATTAGTTATTAACTAGATAAACTAATCCTCTTCTGTTAAGGATAGTGCTTATAGATAGAGGATGCTTGTACTTAATTGCAGAGTATACTCTGTCTATTTCTAGATTAAATTAGGAGGGATCAATAACAGCTGCTAAGATTAATCTAGGAAATTTTGCTAAGGTAGATGCGTCACTAGTTAATCTAGTAGTTCTAGTCTTCTATCTAGCTTCCTTGATCTGTTCCCTCAGCTTAGTCCATTTAGAACTGTTAAGTCTTTTCTTAATCTTTGTCTTGTTAAAAGTTAACAAAGAGATCTTTAGTAATCTAGCAGGAGTAGATCCTGTAACAGCAGTCTAGAGTCTTTAGTAGTTAATTAGATCCTAAGTGTGAAGTCCTTTAGGTTTGCAAGGGCATCCCTTTCTATTTAATCTAGTCTTTTTATCCTAGTTGGAATTTCCTTCTAGGGTTGCAAAGGCTGTGTTTCCTTTGCTTCTAACATAGCTAATCGCTTGTTCTTAGAGCATTAGAGTAAAGACCTTTAAGAGATTATACATACTTATTAGTAGTTAATTAAACGCTAAATCCATAATTACCTGCTGTTTTATTAAGCAAGACTATTTAGGGGCGATTTTAGAAGCAATTGCATTAAGGAAATCTGTAAGGGCAAGTTGTCCCTTAATCTTAGTAATCTTAAATGCTTAAGCTTTGCTGTAAAGGACTTGCTATTTATTAAACTACTTCTCTAGTAACATCCAGCCTAATTAGGCCTTCTTAAGATAAGATTAATATTGCTGTTAGACTAGATGCATTGTGTTGCTATCTGTTAGAGCAAGATTATTCTTAAGAATTCAGATTAGAGCCTGTAGGGTTAATTCTCATAAATTCAGCATCTTAATTAATACTAGGGCCATAAAATTGGCTAAAACAGTCTTATTAATCTAACCTTAGATGTTGCTTAGCTTTGCTAACATTCTTACCTATTTAGAGGTTGCAATCTTGTATTTCTAGATATCCTTAGGATGCTTCTTAATAGCAAGTTCATATGCCTCTATCTTAAGATTATACATCTAGAGTTCTAGTTCGTATTTCTCTTAATCCTTAGATAATTGATTAGGTGTGCTAACAATGTTTATCTCAGAGTTGCTGCTAATTCCTAGAGTATTTAGGACAGATACTTTTGAGGGTTTTAGTAGTTTTAGCAGGAGTTTAGGATACTCTAGCTCCTGCTTGTTAATAGTTGCAACAGTTTTGTTATCTAGATTAATTTAATCCTATACTGCCTTGTCTCTTGCATAGAGCTTAAGCTAGGCAAACTAGTATAGCTAATTAGATCTGTTCTTAAGAAGAACCTGTCTAGTTAAGAGTTAAGAGTTAGATTCCATGTTTAGAATTAAAAGAGGATTAAGTGTTTGAAAGTATATAATTAATCTTAACTAGCTGCTTAGCTATACAAAGTACGTAGGGAAAATCTACTGTGTAGTCTTTATAACGCCAGGCTTATAACTGTTAGAGCTAAAAGAACTAGAAAGAGTAATTAATAAGTAAAAGAGGTAATTAAGTTCCTTGTCTTATTATTGTAGTAAAGAATCACATCTATATACCTGTAGTATTAGGATTAATCTCTAAGTGTTCTAGAGAAGGAGATTGTACTCTAGGATTAGGTTCTGTGATAATCCGTGATGGCCTATGTGTTCTAATCCAGCACTTATGCGATGTGTAACCTTCACTGCAACATAAATTAAACTAACTACACTAATAAGTACAACTGTAATAGCTTTAATGTAGAAGAAGGTAGCTATAACCTAGATTCTAAAGTATACAACTATAGAGTGACTAACATATATAAAGCTAATTAAGCTAACATATAAAATTATAATAGCTATAATATAGAAGAAGCTAACTATAACCTAGATTCTAAAGTATACAACTATGCAGGAGCTAATACATACAAAGCTAATTAGGCTAATATATATAATTATAATAGCTATAATCTAGAAGAAGCTAATTATAATTCTAATTTTAATAAAAGGGCTAGCTGTAATCTAGATTCTAACGTATACAACTATAATAGCTAAAATCTAAAAGAAGCTAATTATAATCTAGAGTCTAATGTATACAACTATAATAGCTAAAATTTAGATAAATGTAGCTAAGAACCTAGTTCTAATGCAGACGCAGATGCATATTAGCTAATTTAGAGCTAGAAGCAACCTTAGTTTAATAAGCACACTATAACAATTTCTATGCTTAAAAAACCTTTTAGTCTCTAATCTTTTAGCAGATCTTAGATAAATAGCGTGTCTAGTATTACTTAACTATTATAACTTTAGCGTTACCCTACAGCCCGTAGTAATTTAACTACTAATAGAATAATTAAAAGTAATCTACTTCTACTGACTACTAGCTTAACTCTTAATAGAACAAGCTAACACTGCTAATTACTAGCGTAAACACTGTTAGGATAATTAAAAAAGTAAGCTACTGTTGCTAATTACTAGCTTAACTTCTAACAAAACAAGCTAAGCACTACTAAATTACTAGCTTAACTCTCTATTAGAATAATTAACAACTATTACCTACAAACTACTAAAGGCTAGTACTACTCTCTCTTATAGATGCTCTAACTAGCTTTAGAGACAATTTTTGCGTTATAAGGTTTATATAGTAGAAAAGATCTTAGATGTTAGTTTTTTATATAGAAATCTAGAGAGACCTGCGTAGTGCTATATAAACTATAACCCTCTATTCTATACTAACTATTGTTTTAACTAGAGGCTCTTATTAACTGTTTACCTACTTTCTATTACTTTTAACTAACCTTTTCCTTTACTCCTACCTTAGTTTAGCTTGTTTTTACTCTCTCTTTTCTTTAGCACTAGGGTCTAGCTTAAGGGACTTTACTATTAGTAGGGGAGAGCACGTGTTAGGGATTCCGCTAAGATAAGATAGCATAACCTACTAGTAGGTGCCTTTTACCTTAGCAGCTTCCTTCTAGCGTCCTTTTACTTAGCACTTAGAGCCTTAGGTCTTCTTTTACTAGCTACTTAGAAGCCTAGGCCTACCTACTATAAGTAGGTAGCTATTTCTGCACTCTTGTAGCTCTTTGTCTGCTATTTTATTTACTCCTTCTTAAATATAGTAGCTTTCTAGATCGCTTCCTTTTATGCTTGTAAAGTCTGCCTTACACGAGAGGAGTAGCAGGATAAGCTACTAGCTTACGTACTAGAACGCCTAACTAACTACCTACCTATTATAGGCAACCCTACCTAAGACTATAGTAACTATTACTAATAATAAGGCCTACTCTACTACAGACTCTAACTAGAACCTATAAAGAGAAGATATAAGTAAAACTATATAAAGGCTAGTTAAAGCCTAAGTCTAAGCCTACGTTGTATTTATAAGATTACTAAACTATATTTTAACACCTTCTACTTCTGTATAAGCAATTAATAACAAGCTAAGTAAGATTATAAAGTTACCCTATATAGGTAAGTTAAGTAGTAAATAACGTGTATACAGGACGTTTAAGTTCTAGATAAAGGATAAGTTAAAGTCTATAAGGGACTAAGAAGTTGTCCTAGGAGTTACTGTAAAGTTATAAGACTTTCTTCTTATAATCTTTGTTAGATAGTTTTCTTTTTAGGAATAGCTATTACCTAAAAAGGCAAATTAAGCTATTTAGCCTAAATATATATACATTAGGCCTAAATACAGGTACTTTCCTTATTAGGTATAGTGCTTACCTAATCTAGTAAAGTACTATCTGAAGAATGCCTAACTAGAGAGCGTTAGAAAGCTGTGCTTATTATAGCAATAGCTTTACTAGATCTAGAGTTAGCTTTCTTGCTATAAATAGCTTAAGGACACGTTGCCTTTACTAGTAGGTTACGTGTACACCTACGTAATCTACTAGTAGGTTGCGTAATTGCCTACGCAATCTGTTTCAAAATCTACTTTAGATCTCTAAGCATTTATTAGTTATAGCTATTCTAGACTCTTCTGCTTTGTAATAGAGAGAAGAGAAGTAGAGTATAAATACTACCTTCTCTTCCTCTCTTCTGTTCTGTACCTAGCATTTAATATAATAACTTATCTATTACATTATCTTATTAAAACTATATTTACTCCTCTTGCCTCTTTAGGCTATACGCTTCCTATCTTGGAATTACCTAGTCTAGTTAGTCTAGGTATTCTAGATTAGGGAAGAAAGTAGTCTGTCTTCTCTTTCTTACTACTTTCTTTACAGTCACCTATATATTTAACAGGCTAGAAGGACAAGCTATATAGGTTAGCCTATTATAGTAATACTATATCCTAATAGGTATAACTACTTAGTTTTAGAAGTTCTTAGGCAAGTAGTATAAAGACTCTTTGTTTAAGGAGTATTTTAAGCATAATCTCTAGACTATTATTTAAAAGAAGAGCAACTAAAGTGTTAAGTTATTTAATATAGAGTTTATCTAGCTAGCTTATAACACTGCTAAAGAGGACAATCTAAAGAACTTTAAGACTAGGTACATATCTACACTCTGTCTAGACCTCTAGGACAAGATAGTGTTAGTAGACGTTCTAGATAAATAGGATCCCTAGAGTCTTATAGCTAGAGTTTTAGTAGTAGAGGTTAACTTCTATAAGTCTAAAGAACTAACAAACAGCACCTTTAAACAACACACATTAAGAACTAACCTAGATAGTATAGATTAGGAACCTACTAAGGTTTACTCTAAGAAGATTAAGTTAGATAATTAACAGTAAGTAGAGTAGCAGACTTAGAAAGTTATAGACTAGCAGAGGGCTACTAACATCTATTTAAGATGCAGAAAAAAGAGCTACTATATAGATAGATATAAGTTAGCCCTAGCTAGCCAACTAAAGAATATCTAGGTTTAAAGTATAATTACTAAGATTTCTAAAGTTAATAACCTAAATAATAAAGATTTAGAAAACCAAAAATTCCTATCTAAAGGCGTAAATAGGGCTTAGGAAGAGAAGTTATAAGGAAAAAAGAACTATTTTAGGAGTTCTACTAATAGTAGCTAGATAGCAAGCCTATATTACTGCATGTAGTAGTATAAGACAACACTATAGTATATATATTAATTACTACTAGGTGTTTAATATATACTATAGTCTTCTCTAAGTTTGTATTATAAAATAACTTTTAATCTACTCTTATACATAATCGTAAGGTATTAGGTATAGCTAGAAAAGTAACCTAGGCAACTAATGTTATAAGAATAAACATTAATATTAATAGCTATAGAAAGACCCTCTAGGCAAATGTACTAGATAGGGAAAGAGAGTACAATCTTATTCTAAGAAGACTATAGATAAACAAGAACAAAGTTACTATAGCACTAGCTAAGAATTTATTATTTATTAACTCCTTATAGATATAAGTAAGAAGTAGAGAGAGCGCTTATCCTAACTAACTACCTAAGCCTGTTAGCCTAAAGTTAGATTAGGCGCTAAAGAAAGGGTTTAGAACAGACTAAAACATAGAACTATTTACTAAATTAATAGCAGACATTTAAAAGGCTAAGCTAGTAAATAGGTATAGTTAGGGTAGGGATTAGGTACATTACGTAAGGTACCCTAGCCCTACCTAACCTCTACCTACGCTAACCTCCTGCTAAGAGGGTTAGGGTTAGGTAGAGTCTATATATAGTAGGGGTAGGTATAGAGCAGGGTCTATATATAGTAAAAGTAAGTATAGAGTAGAGTCTATATATAGTAGAGGTAGGTGTAGAGTAGAAGCTGCACAGACTAGTAGTAAGAGTAGAGTAGAGGCTATATAGACTAGTAGTAAAGTGTTATAATCTAGAGAAGAGACTGCAGAGTTAGAGGATTAATACTAATAACGCGACATAGATTAGCAGAACGCCTAGCCTTAGTTACGTACAGTCCTACAAATTCCTATAAACAGGTAAGAGCTAAGACTATAGAATAATAGCTATGTAATAACCTATAATTCCTATAAAAGTTCTACAGTTCTTATAAGGCCCCCTATAGGACTTAATAGGAAACTACAAGACAGTATAGAACAATAGTAGTATATAGTATATAGAAACACAACTCTTATAGTTTGTGTTTAACCTTGTTAATTAACTTTGTTGTTAGAATATCTTAAACCTGCTTACAAAACAGATAGTTAATTATATACTCTTCTTTGCAACATAAGTAGCTAAGGTCCTAGACGTATACTACTTACTCTTCTAGTTCCCTGCTCTTATATTTATTCCTAAGACCTAATTAAATAATTACTTACAGACTTTGTCTAAAGTGTAAAACTTAACATTTTAAACACCTATAAGATAAGTACTTTAGGAACCTATGCTACCTCTAGCAGCTCTAGCTTAAACAACGTTAACATAGATGCACCTGCTACATTCAGCACTATAAACGTTGCTAAGCCTAACACCTATAATTGCAACAGAAACTAGCTTAACAACTAGCTCCTCTAGTTTAACTTGTTCTTTGAATTTTAAGGAAGCATAATCTCTAATAGTAAACATGTTATACTTACTATAAGTTATATATATAGGAACATATTTAAATAGATTAAACCTTTTCTTCAGAAGACTATGTTAGATAAGTGTCCTAATAAAATCTTATTCTAGTTTAATAACTTTAATAAGTTTAAGAAGAAAGTTAAACTTATCTTTAGAGTCTTAAACACACTAGCTATTATATATTAAAATATTTAACGTATTAAGCAAAATTAGTCTACAGCTAACTATACTACAGAGTTCTAACAACTTACTGCTAACACAGAATAGAACAACACTGCGTTAATAACTATATTTAAATAAGGTCTTAAGTCTAAGGTTAAAGAAGAACTAATACGCACTATCGCTAGCACTAATACCTTAGACAAACTAGTTAATAAAGCAATTAGTATTAATATTAAGCTATACAAGCTTTAGATAGAATTAAGAGACAACTCTAGAGTACGCGTTGTAACTAAGTTTAACAATTACCTGCCTCTACGCAACTAGTGTCGCAATAACCTAAACTAAGGAAATTAAGGCAATTGCAACAACAACTAATCTAATAGTAGTAGACATATCTATAGCAACACGTAAAGTAGATACTACAGACCTAAAGCTATAGACCTCTTAAACCTTAACAAGGGACCTAGCTAACCTAGACGCTAGAACAAAAAGAGCAAGAGAAGCAACAACTTAGGCAACAGGAATAACAAAACCCGTTACAACTATAGCAAAATAGGCTACTTTACTAGGAACTGCTGTATAAAGAATAAGGTTCTTTAGTAAATTAATATACTATTCTGTTGTTAGAAAGACACAGATGCTAGTAATAAATAGAAAGTAATAACTAAAGAAGTTAGACAACTTATAGAAAACCTAGAGTCTAGTTCTAAGAATAGTACAGAATATATAAAACCTTGTAAACGCGCAGTAACACCTTATAAAGAATTATAAGAGTATTAAGACAAGATAGACAACCTCTTAGATACAACAGGAAGGATGCTAACTTAGATTAAATCTAGATTAGCACGCTAACACTGCTATAAGGGATACTACTACACTTAACAACAACAGGAATATAAAGAAAATAATTAAGCGTATTACAATATGTGTTAATCTCTTATATGCTAGCTAACACTACTACTTAAGTATGTAAGGCTAAGATAAAGCCTTAACGCAATTATTAAAGGACTTAAAGAAGACCTTACAGACTACTAGCGCCTTGTTAATAAGATTAACAATAAACTAGAGGGAGAAAACTAGTGCAATTAGAAGTTATAACGCACACAGAACTATATAACAAGCTAGCTACCTTTAGCTACTATTAACTCTTACACACAGTATATTCTAGATTTCTAGAACTCTAAACATGTAAATCTTTTCTAGACTGTATATAGAGATAATATATACAAAACGCACTATAAAGACAAGTTAAAAGTATACTATTTTCTATTACCTTATAACTACTGTTACGTGAAACAGTACAAGTGTACTAACAACTTTTATAATATCTACTTAATTAATAAACGTAATTATATTATATTCTCTAGAGATTATAATCTAACTACAGTAACACAGATATAGCTGTTAATTAACAGTAACTACTTTAACAACTATTAGCAGTTATACCTTAACTCTAGATACAGGAAGCACTAAGGTATAAGAGAATTTAAAGAGTTTAGAACAGACAACAAGTCTTTTTTAAAGGAACAAACAAGGGCACCTAGAGTCTTATTATTAACTCTATTAGGACCTATAACCTTATTAAGCTCTCTATTATAGTAAATAGGTAGAAGCTATTAGAATTAATAGACTTAGGAGCTTAGAGAAACTATATATCCCTTAGAGTAGTAAAGTAAGCTAGACTCCTTCTATAAAATAAAGAAAACCCCTACCTATTATAAGTAGCTAATAGATAACTAATACTAGAAGAAGGCAGAATTACGCTTAAAGTACAAGGTGTACCTCTCTAAGTACAGAATTACTATAAGGTAATATTACATGATATCCTAGGCATAGCTACCTATAATGTTATACTAGGACTACTATAGTTACAAAAGCATAACCTATAAATTAACTAGAAAGATTAACAGCTTTTGTTTAAATAGTGCAGATATAGTATAACTATAAGCTAGCCTACGTAACCTATACTAGAGTGTAAGGAGCTAACCTCTAAGAGAATTTGCTAGTAAAATATAAGATAGATTTAATAGAGAACAACCTCTAGAGTAGAGGTTATAGAGTTTTTATAACTCTGTTTTAGATATTTTAGCTCTGTAGCAGAGCTCTAGTCTATACTAAGAGTGTAAGCTAGAGTACTACTAAGGCAGTATACGCTAAGAAGCTAGCACCTAGGCCTAGCCTATTATAGTACCTCTTTACTTATTCCTTATTTATTAGCGCGCGTTCTAGTTAAAACAACTCTATTACCTACTCTTTACTTTCTACATTCTCTATTGCACTACGTTCTAAGCCTGCACACCTTTCTCTTAAGACCCTACTACTATTTAACTATTTAACTACCCTACTCTGCTTAATTTTAATAATAGTGCCTTTTAAGTTGCCCTCTATTTTGTGTTCCCCTACTAAGAAGGCGCAAGGTAAGTAGGTAAGTTACCCCTCTCTTTCTAGTTTGTTTACTTACTAACTTTCTACTTTGCTTAGGCCTGCAGCGCTGCTCCTGCAGATCCTGCTCCTCCTAATACTTACTTAGCTAAGAAGGCAAAGCTTATAACAGAAGATATTATTCTTAAGAATAATAAGATTAAAAAAGCCTTTAATAATGCTTCTACTAATACTATGCTTAAGGGTTAGAGTAAGTAGTCTCTGCATACTTAACGCGCTAGTAGCTATAAAGATTCTAAAATCTGTGTTAACTATACATTAGCTAGCTAGGTCTATACTTTTACTACTAGCTGCTGTTCTACTAGCTACACTAACTGTATTCTTAGCTACGCTTACTATTATAAGGTAAGTCTTCTAGTTCTTATTACTTAGTGTCTACTACTGTAGCTAATTATCTCTAGGCTCTGTGTAAGACTTAGAAGACTCTAAATAAGTACTATATCTTTTTATAGTTTTTTAAGAGCAACTCTGCAAAGCTTTTAAGTGTTATTAAGCCTATCTAAGCAGACTTTAAGAAGTGTAAAGACCTTCTATATTATACTAACCTTGTATCCTAGCCTAACACTTGCTTATCTGCTACTAGGTATAAGACTAAGTAGTCTAAGTATAAGACTAAGGTAAATAAGGTTAAGGCTTATCTTTCTGCTGCTGTAGTCTTTGCAGAGCACACTGCTGTTGCTGCTAAAGAGATAGTAGTCTAGGTTAAAACTCTAGTAAGTTATTTCTCTATTTTCTTACCTATTTCTTAAGTATTTACTAATTTCTAGCTTAGTATAGCTTACTATTAACTTAGCGCTGCTTACGCACTTTATTAACTTTAAGGCTAACCTCTATAAGTAGTTCAAGCTCTCTTTTATCTCTAGACATAAGGACTTTACCTAAATACTTATTAAGGATATTGCTAACACTGTAGGAGGCAATAAGAATAACAGTAGTAATAAGGGTTCTGCTATAGGTAGCACTTAGGTTTTCTTTTGTTTATAGCATTTAGGATTTCTCTAGCTAGATAATACCTAGGCCTATAGCTCTTCTTCTTTATAATAATATAGCTCTTATCTAGAGCAGTCTATTCCTATAGGATAGCCTAATGCAATAAATAATCTCTTTAACAAACTAGTACTTCTCTTTTATAATTATGCATGTCTCCTCTTTACTTATATATGCCTCTCCTCCTGCTCCTCTCCCCTCTTAGGAGTAAGAGAGCTAATTATTCCTATCTAGGAATTCTAACTAGAATCCTAGGGGCAAGTTCCTATCCCTATCTCTTTTATCTCTTGTTATAGATAACTATCTGTCTAAGGCCTCTAAGTCTTTATAAATATTCTCCCTTTTCTATATTCTACTAGCATAGCCTTTCTATTATACTAGGTATTTGCGTCTCTTGCCTCCTCTTCTAGACTATTGTTTCCTGTAGATAGAGTTAACTTTCTATTCCTTAAAAGATGTGCTATTGTTATTAGTAATAATTAGGAGGCTAAGCTAGGAGTTGTTGTTTAATTATCTATAAAGAGGGTTCTGCAGGCATAACTTAAGCTAGTTAACATAGAAGATAAGATAGATTTTACTATTAATATTTAGTTTAACATTATATAGGGAGATAACTTCTACAACTGTGTACTTCTAGTTCTTCTAATCTAACTTCTAGCTAGCTTAGCTGTTTAAGAAGTAGTTTCTTAGCTTTAGCTAGACTTTGTCTCTAACCTTTAGTTAAGGGGCTTCCCTTTAGTGTGTGTTAGCTTATTATTCTTATATCTGCTAAGCCTCTGCTATCTAGGCCTTAACAAAGTTAACTATTTTAGTAAACTTCTATACTATACTTACTACAGCTTTAGTAGGTTCTCTTATGTGTTAGTGTAATAACTCTGCTGTTAAGTCTAGGTCTATCTAGACTAGGTCTACATTGTAACTGTGTTAGAGGAAGAAGAGGCTAAAGCTAGTAGATATAGCTACCTAGCCTTTAATTACAATCTAGGCCACTAGTACCTAAGCAGACTAATTGTCTTAGGCCTAGTTAATATAGGCTCTTAAGTAGGCCTCTACTATAGAGTTTATACGCTTAGTGCTCCTATTAGATTAAGGGTAGAAGGCTGTTAAGAGTCTCTATGTAATCTTTAGCAGTTAGCACATTATCTGCTAGAAGTTACTAAGGAACTAGGTTCCTTAATTAGAGATAATTGCATTAAGTAACTAATAGTAGGCTACTACGTTAGCTATAAATGCTTAAGTAACTGTTTTTACTAACAGGTCTAGTAAGAGGACTAGGATAACATCTTTAGAGAGTCTATCTGTAATAACTATAAGATTACTATTATTGTTACTTTTAGAGAGGTCTGTTATAAAGTTTATAAAAATTTCTTCCTAGATCTTGTTAAGCAAAAAAAGGGGTTTTAAGAGTTTTTGTTTTAAATTCCTCTATATTTTTGTTCTCTTATAAACATTAAAGTTTTTGACATATTATTATAGTACAGTTAACATTCCTAGCTAGAAGTAGAATTAAGAGAGGATTGCATACATGTTTCCTTGTCCTAGATAGCTTACAATTAGTAAATAATAGGTGTTGTTAATAATCTTAGTCCTAAGAGTATTAGAGTTTAGAACCTATAACCTTTTATAGTAATATAGTTAGTCTCTATTATCTACAGAATACTTAGAGAGAGAAACTTTAAAGTTAAGCTATGCAGAAAACTTCCTAGCTCCTAATAAGATAGAAGACTTAGCAAGTTAGTAGGTCTTATTATTCTAGGCAGTGTTCTTCTAGAGTGTTTTAAATTCTTTAATATTATTATAAGGCTCTAGGTTTCTGCCTAGGGGTGTCTCTGTACGCGCTTAGTCTAGTTCCTTATAGTAGTCCTGCTGTAGTTCTTTATTCTAGAGTGTTATAGAGAGGAGTTTATCTGCTCTTCTAAGTCCTAAGGAAAAAACTTATATATTGTTAGCAGAGTTGTCTTCTAGATTAGTCCTTATTATTTATATAAATAGTTTTAACAGTTAAAACTATCTAGTCTTAGTTCTCTTATCTCTTATAGATAGAGGAATGTTCTTCTCTTTTCTTAAGAGTGTATCTGCTTAGTTATTAACTTTACTAGGCCTATAGGCAAAAGTAAGATTAAACTAGCTTAAGAGGCTTAACTATTAGATATGTCTTTTAGAGAGGAGTTAGGCTTTATAGAAGTACTCTAAGTTCTTATAATTAGTAATAACTATAAATTCTTTTACCTGCTTTAGTTCTGTGCTCTACTCTTAGAGGCACTTAATTACTGCTAGTATTTCCTTGTTATAAATAGTGTAGTTTACTTCTACCTTAGAGTTCTTAGCTAAGAGGTATACTACTATACAAAGTACCTTATCTTTCCTATAATAGGATAGTACTCCTTCTGTTGCCTATTCTAACGTGTTACACTCTAGTACTGTTTCTAAATCTAGATTAAAGTTTGTTAGAGCTAGTTCTCTAGTAAATACAGCTTTTATAGCGTTAAAGGCTTGCTGCTAAGATTCTCCCTACTTAAAGATTGTGTTCTTTCTGATTAGATGTGTAAGGGGCTCTGCTATGCTAGAAAACTAGTTAATAAACTCTTAGTAGAAGTTTATAAACCTTAAGAAGC
The DNA here is from genome assembly GCA_039634435.1 of Ascochyta pisi. NCBI lineage: Eukaryota > Fungi > Ascomycota > Dothideomycetes > Pleosporales > Didymellaceae > Ascochyta > Ascochyta pisi. The sequence goes on along the minus strand of CP113326.1, from coordinate 212,178 downwards.
TCTAGATCCCCTTTACTATCTTTAGGGGTTCTTATAACTTTATAGCAGTAACCTTTATAGGATCTATTTAGATGCCCTTCCTAGCCTTAATAATAAACCCTAAATACTTAGTACTCTTAACAGAGAACTTACTCTTCTCTATGTTAAGGTGTAGCTCTGCAGCTCCTAGTTTCTAGATAATCTCTTTAACTTTAGCCTTATATTCCTCCTAAGTGCTATTAGAGTAGATTAACACGTTGTTTACATAAGTAGAGTACTATTTGTCTAGGTATTCTCTTAAGACCTAGTTAATATAACAATAGAACATACTTAGGGCGTTAGCTAGTCTAAATAGCATAACTAACTACCTATAGAGTCTAAATCTTGTCTAGAAGGCTGTTTTCTATTTATCTCCTTTAGCAATCCTAATCTTATAGAAGGCTTAGATAACGTCTACCTTAGTAAACTATAACGCCTTTAATATCTGCAAAAAGGTCTTGTAGATTAGAGGTAGTAAGTACTAGTTCTTTTTAGTAATTGCGTTTAATGCTTAGTAATTAATATAAAACTATAGACCTCTACTAGGTTTCTTAATAAACAGCACTAGGGCAGAAGTACTAGATTTACTAACTTAGATAAAACCCTTATCTAAGTAGCTAGTAAGCTGTTATTAGAGCACTAGGAGCTCTTTGTAGAACATATTATATAGTAGTCTCTATAGTACTGTTATAGGTTTACTGTCCTATTTAACTAGTTTAATTGCGTAATCTATATTAAGACTATAGTAAGGGGCTAGCTTGTCTTCTTCCTCTTTTATAAATGTTCTAAACTTATCCTTTAAGAACTCTAAGAGAAGGTCCTAAGAGTTTATTTACTCTTTCTTCTTTAGGGCCTTTTAAATGTCTGCTATTAATACAGTAAACAGTTCTATGTTTTAGTCTATCTTAAACCTCTTCTTTAGCGCTTAGTATAACTTTAGACTAACAGGCTTAAGCAGCTAGTTAGGACAGATACCTTCTCTACTTCTTACTTATGTCTGTAAGGAGTAGATAAACAACGTCTTCTTAGCTAGTGCTATAGTAACTCTGTTCTTGTCTATCTATAGTCTTCCTAAGATAAGGTTATACTTTCTTTCCCTATCTAATATATACGCCTAGAAGGTCTCTTTAGAGCTGATAATATTAATCTTTATTCTTATAACATTAGTTACCTAGATTACCTTTCTAGCTATACCTACTACTTAACGTCTATACGTAGGAGTACGTTAAAAGTTATTTTATAATATAAACTTAGAGGAGACTATACTATATATTAAGCACTTAGTATTAATTAATATATATGCTATAGTGTTATCTTATACTATTACATGCAGTAATATAGGCTTGCTATCTAGCTACTATTAGTAGAACTCTTAGAACTATTCTTTTCTTTTTATAACTTCTCTTTTTAACCTCTATTTATATCTTTAAATAGAAGTTTCTAGTTTTTTAAACCTTTATTATTTAAGTCTTTGTTTTTAGAGATTTTAGTAATTATACTTCTAACCTAGACACTCTTTAGTCTCTTAGCTAGGGCTAACTTACATCTATCTATATAGTAGCCCTTCTTTCTACATCTTAGGTAGATGTTAGTAGCCTTCTACTACTTTATAACTTCCTAAGTTTGCTACTCTACTTATTGTTAGTTATCTAACTTAATCTTCCTAGAGTAGACTTTAGTAGGTTCTTAGTTTAAACTATCTAGGTTTGTTCTTTGTGTATATTGTTTAAAGGTGCTATTTGTTAGCGCTTTAGACCTACAGAGGTTAACCTCTACTGCTAAGACTCTAGCTATAAGGCTATAGAGATCCTAGTTATCTAGAATGTCTACTAACACTATTTTATCTTAGAGGTCTAGGCAAAGTATAGATATATACCTAGTTTTAAGGTTCTTTATATTATCCTCCTTAGCAGCGTTGTAGGCTAGCTAGATAAACTCTGTATTAAAAGCCTTAATACTCTAGTTACACTTTTTTATAGTAATAGTTTAAAGCTTCTACTAAAAAGATTCCTTGAATAAAGAGTTCTTATACTATTTATCTAAGAAGTCCTAGAACTAGGTAGCTATACCTATTAGGTTATAGTTCTTCTATAATAAGCTAACTTACGCAGCTTGTTCTTCTAGCCTATTAAACATATAGGTAAATTCTAAGACAGCTTCTTAGTTCTCTATAGACTTTAGCTTGTCTTTTATCTAGGATTTAAACGTCCTATATACATATTAGTTACTACTAAACTTGCCTACGTTAGGCAACTTTATAGTCTTGCTTAGCTTATTGTTACTTGTATATATAGAAGTAGAGGGTGTTGCAACGTAGTTTAGTAATCCTATATATACAACGTAAGCTTAGACCTAGGCTTTAACTAGCTAATGTATAGTTTTACTTATATCTTCCCTTAGTAGTTCCTAGTTAGGGTCTATAGCCAGGTAGGCCTTATTATTAGTAATAGCTACTGCGGCTTTAGGTAGGGTTGCCTATAACAGGTAGGTAGTTAGGCGTTCTAGTATATAAGCTAGTAGCTTATTTCGCTATTCCTCTAGTACTAACAAGGTAGTAATATTCTAGAGTTCTATTCTAATGTCTAATTAATTGTTGTTACTAACGTACTCTACAGGTAAGTTGTTTATACAAGTAAGTTGTTTATAATGCTAAGACTACACTAAACTTCTACCTTACTACATAATGCCTTAACAACAACACAAATCTAAGCTCTTAAAAGAAGCTATAATACAGCTTGCGCTCTAGGCAATTAAATAAGACGCAACACTTATATTATAACGCGCTGCAGCTATATATAACACGCCTTTCAACACACTATATAACTAATACACAAAACAACCTATATAAGCTATTTGCGCGCTAAAATTAAAAAATATAGATTAGACTAAGGAGGATGTAATTGCTAAGCACATCCTTAAGCTAGATGCCTAAGGATTTGCCCCTTAGCTAGCTGCTGTAGCTAATATAGCTAATTCCTTGCAAAAAGAGCGCAATATAGGCTAAGTTAGCCTAAACTAGCCTAGTACATTTGTTAAGCGCTGCCCTAACCTTAAAGTGCAGTTTAATTGCAAGTATAACTACAAGAGAGCTCTTTGTAAGGATCTAGAGATTATATAAGGCTAGTTTAGGCTTGTAGCAAATGTTAAAGCTAAGTATAGCATCTAGGATAACAACACCTACAACTTTAATAAGACAGGCTTTATAATAGGCTAGATATTAACAGGAGTAGTTGTTACAGGCTTAGAGCGTTAGGGACAGCTAAAGGCAGTGCAGTAGGGCAACTAGGAGTAGACAACAGTTATATAGGGTGTTAATAGCATAGGATAGGCTATTCTGCCCTTTATTATCTTTAAAGGCTGCAACTACCTCTCTGCCTAGTATAAAGAGGACAACCTGCTCTATAACTAGGTTATTAGAGTCTCTAAGAACAGATAGACTACTAATAAGCTTAGACTCTAGTAGTTAGAGCACTTTAATGCCTACACTAAGAAGCGCACTTAAGGAGGGCACTAGCTGCTCCTTATTAACAGCTATAAGAGCTACAACTCCCTTAACTTCTAACAATACTGCAAGGAAGCTAAGATTATTACCTTATATATACCTCTACACTTATTACACCTCTTGTAACTACTAGATATAGGTTGTTTTGCTCCTTTAAAGAAGGCCTATAGCTGCTAAACTAAGCAGCTAATACACAACTACATTATGTATATTACTAAAACAGAGTTCCTACTATGCTTTATAGGCGCCTATAAGAAGTTATTTACTTCTAGCAATATCTAAGGAGGGTTCTAAGGCGCTAGATTAGTCCCCTTTAACCTAGAACAGGTTATAATAGGCTTTAATATCTGCCTACGTACCCTACTGCTACCTACTGTAGAAGATGCTCCCTAGCAGTCCTAAACTCTAAGCAATACCCTGCAATTAGAGTTACAATTAACGCTAGTTTAAGAGAGGATTTAAAGGCATGCAAGCAGCTTACTAACTTTAATAGTTAAGGCTCTTAAAAAGCTTGCTAAAGGCGCAGCTATAGTAGCGTATAAGCTAGTGTTAGCTTAAAAGGAGAATACTAGGCTTTAAGCAGTAAATAAGGCTGCTATGCAACATAAATTGCGTAAAAGAAAGTAGTTACAGCAGGAAGGGTTTATAACAGCAAAGGAAGGCCTTTAGTTAGCTACTCTAAATAAGTTTAGAGCGTATAGTAATAGTAAGAAGGTAAGGAAGCAAGTGCGTGTTAAACGAGGTAAGGCAGCCTAAAGACGCTGTAAAAGGTGCTAAGAAGTAAGGCATAACTCGCGTACGTGTAAGAAGCCTGTAGAAGGTGTTACTAAATAATATTATATACTGTACTACTGTATATAAGGCTAATGTGGGCTAATGCAGGCTATAATAGGGTGGAAGTTTAGTGTAGTCTTAGCATTATAAACAACTTACTTGTATAAATAACTTACCTGTAGAGTACGTTAGTGCATAGCTTAATGCTATATTCGCCTAGACGCCTAGCAGCGTTATTAAATGTCTTGCTTATTAATCCTTATATTAGTAATTAAATCTAATTGTAAGGAGCTAACCTCTAAGGAAATTTGCTAGTAAAATACAAGATAGATTTAATAGAGAACAACCTCTGTGGCAGAGGTTATAGAGTTTTTATAGCTCTGTTTTAGATATCTTAGCTCTGTAGCAGGGCTCTAGTCTATACTAAGAGTGCAAGCTAGAGTACTGCTAAGGCAGTGTATACTAAGGAGCTAGGACCTAGGCCTAGCCTATTACAGTTATAGTTCTTCTATAATAAGCTAACTTGCGCAGCTTATCCTTCTAGCCTATTAAACATGTAGGTAACTCCTAAGACAGCTTCTTAGTCTTCTATAGACCTTAGCTTGTCCTTTATCTAGGATTTAAACGTCCTGTATACACGTTAGTTACTACTAAACTTACCTATATTAGGCAACTTTATAGTCTTGCTTAGCTTGTTGTTGCTTATATATGTAGAGGTAGAGAGTGTTACAACGTAGTTTAGTAATCCTATTAATACAACGTAAGCTTAGACCTAGGCTTTAACTAGCTAATGTATAGTTTTACTTATATCTTCTCTTAGTAGATCCTAGTTAGGGTCTGTAGCTAGGTAGGCCTTATTATTAGTAATAGCTACTTCGGCCTTAGGTAGGGTTACCTATAACAGGTAGGTAGTTAGGCGTTCTAGTACATAAGCTAGTAGCTTATTCTACTATTCCTCTACCACTAACAAGGTAGCAATGTTCTAGAGTTCTGTTCTAATGTCTAATTAATTGTTGTTACTAGTGTACAGCTTAATGCTGTATTTGCCTAGACGCCTAGCAGTGTTGTTAAACGTCTTGCTTATTAATCCTTATATTAGTAATTAAATCTAATTGTAAGGAGCTAACCTCTAAGGGAATTTAATAGTAAAATACAAGATAGATTTAATAGAGAACAACCTCTAGAGCAGAGGTTATAGAGTTTTTATAGCTCTGTTTTAGATATCTTAGCTTTGTAGCAGGGCTCTAGTCTATGCTAAGAGTGCAAGCCGGAGTACTGCTAAGGCAGTGTATACTAAGGAGCTAGCACCTAGGCCTAGCCTATTACAGTTAAAGCAATCTAAAGAGACTAATTAGGTAAAGCTATGTTACTCTCCTAGTACTCTAACAGATAACTCTTAAAGGCACTCTAGGTACTAGGCAATAATAAGAACTTATTAGATAGACCTATTAACTTAATAGTCCCTATCTCTAGCTGCTCCTGCTCTTTAATACTACGCTCCTCTACTGCAATAGCCTCTTTAGTATAACAGTCTAATAAATCTATTTCTTATTGCAACTACTCTTTGCGTATATAAGCTACACGCAGGTCCTGTATAGCCTTTTTACATACTTAGAGCGCTTTAGTTTACACTTTATAAGTCTCTTTTATACAAACCTACAACTTCTCCTTTTTAGACGCTAGTTAAGTAAACTTAGATTAAGTTACCTTTATATTACAACATTACTCTAGACAGATATACTTACTGCACTTCTTAGACTAAATGTAAACCTTACACATATAGTAGTGCTTTATACAGGTTTTGTAGTTCTACACTATAATCTCTCTAAAGAATTTAATAAATTTGTACAGATAATAACAGCAAGCTAAACTTAAGATAGTTAGTTGTTTTAGTATTGTTAAGACTTGCTTAATAATTAAGAAAGGGCCCTATGTTATATAAATAAGCTTAAGAGACTAAGCTAGGACAAAAGAGGGATAGTGTTATAATCTACAGAACACAGGAAGGATTTATCTAATTATAGTAGCTGCAGCACAGTAATTATAACAATAGAATAAATATAAGTAAGTAATAATTACAGTGTTAGCACTTAGCAAGAGCCTAAAGGAACACGTAACCTAATTAGGGCTTAGCGTAATTAGTATAATTAGTAATTAGTATAATTAGTAATTAGTATAATTAGTAATTAGTGTAATTAGATAATGCACAACACTAATTAGTCTGTATTACTCGTACTATTATTAAAGTATATAGTTTATAGGAACACAACTCTTTTAGTTTGTGTTTAACCTTATTAATTAACTTTGTTATTAGAATATCTTAAACATGCTTGCAAAACAGATAGTCTACTATATACTCTTCCTAGCAACCTAAGTAGCTAAGGTCCTAGACGTATACTACTTACTACCCCTTCTAGTTCCCTGCTCTTATATTTGTCCCTAAGACCTAATTAAACAATTACTTACAGACTTTGTCTAAAGTATAAAACTTAACAGTTTACAGGACCTAAAGAACACTATAATATGTATAATAAAGAACTCTTAGCAATTATATTAGCTCTAGAACATTAGTAAGTTTATATAAAAAGTTACTTAAACCTTACTATCTACACAGACTATAAGAACCTAGTACAGTTTACTACAACTAAGGTACTTAATTAGAGACAGGTTTAATAGGCTAAAATACTAGGGTAGTATAAGTTTAAGATCCTATACACACTAGGAAAAGACAATAGTCGAGCTAATATACTTAGTTAACAACATAATCTTGCAAGAACTAAGATAATTAACAAACACACTATACTTAGAGTTAATAAGAATAGATTATTAGAACTATTATAGTAGCTTAACAACATAATATAAGATTAAGCAGAACAACGCACTATATTAGAAGTACTAGAAGAATTATAGAAAGAAATTATAGCTAGTTACTATAATAACCTACTTTATAGACACCTTAGTATTATAAGGATAATAGAACTCCTTAAAAGATACTATAAGTTTCTAAATATAAAAGACAAGGTTACTAAGTATATTAAGGATTATATAGATGGCTAGAAAAACAAACATAGTACATATACTAAATACAGAGAAGTACAGGTAATAGAGCTACTAACAGCGCTTTAGATAAATTTTATAATAGACTTTGTTACACGGTTACCTACCTCTAAGGACCTTGTTTTAGGATACAGCTATAACTTAATCTTTGTTATAGTAGACAGATTTATAAAAGCTGCAGAAATAATACTCTTCTAACACAGCTATACTGCAGAGCAGCTTGCTTAAGTATTCCTAGACTAAATTTTTAGGTATTACAGCATTTCTGGATTAATTATTAGCAATAGAGACAAGCTCTTTATGGTAAATTACTAGACTACGCTCCTAGCAGCTATTACTACTAAGACGAAGCTATTTACAGCTTATTATCTGCAAACAGACAGATAGATAGAATAAATAAATTAAACCATAGAAACATTCCTATAAATATACAGCAACTAGCAGCAAAACAACTAGGTTTTGCTGTTACCTATAGCACAAATTGTATATAACAACAAGTTATTAGAAGTAATAGGCGCAACGCTGTTCTTCTTAAATTATAGGAGATACCTAAATCTCTTTACTAGAGCACTAGACACGCTAGTATAAACAGAATTAGCAATCTCCTTAGTTTAGAAACTAAAGGAAGTATATAAGAAAATACTAGAAAACATTAGCAAAGCTTAAGAACAAGCAATCTCTTATATTAACTAAAAACAAAAAATAGCACCTTAGCTAAAAGAGGAGGATAAAGTCTATCTTCTTCTAAAAAACCTTTAAACATAAAGACCTATAAAAAAACTAGATTAGGTTAAAGTAAGACTATTTTCTATTTCTAAGTAAATAAGCCTAGTTAACTATAGACTAGCTCTGCCTAAGAAATTAAAGATCTACCTAGTGTTCTATATATCCCTATTAGAACTAGCTATCCCTAGAACGCTAGTCTAGAAGGACTTCTACTACTAGATTAATATTTATAATAAATAGGAAGTTAAGAAAATAGTATAACATTGCAACATTAGTAATAGCAACAAATACCTAGTTAAATAGTTAGGATATCTATAATTAGAAAACACTTAGAAACCTATAACTTACCTTATAAACTGCTAACAGCTGTTGCGCTAGTATTACTAACCTTAGAATCTAATAGTAGAGGATACGTCCTCTAGTTAAGACTAAGTAACCTAGGTATTAAACTGTTCTTAAGCGTAGTAATGTTATTAAGCAACATCTGTTATTACTCTAGCTGCTTAATGTCTTTAATAAATTACGCACTTATATTAAAGAACTGTTGTTTACAACACTTTAGAAATTTCTTCTGCTTATATATATAACCTAACTTTGCGCGCGCTGCCTAAAGAGTAGCTATTACTACCTCTTCTACTTTAGTAGCTTTATCTTCTATTTGTTCTAACTATAACATTTAACTATTATTTTTGTAAAATCTAGAATAGGAAGATCTACTAGCTTACATTTCTATATACTATTATATTTATAGTTACTGCACTTCTTATGCAGTAATAATATCTTATAAGGCTTTCTCTTCTTAGTGCAGTACTTGTAGGCAACTATAGTAAGATTTATAATATTATTTATTTAGGTTCTAGTTGTGTGTTATGCTTAGGTACTCTTAGAAACTATTAGTTAATTTATAAGGACATAAATTGTAGAGGAGGAGAACAGTGTTATAATATAGAGAAGAGACTACAGAGTTAGAAAATTATTACTAATAACATAATATAGATTAGTAGAACGCCTAGCCTTAGTTACGTGCAGTGTAATAGGCTAGGCCTAGGTGCTAGCTCCTTAGCGTACACCGCCTTAGCAGTACTCTAGCTCGCACTCTTAGCATAGACTAGAGCCCTGCTACAGAGCTAAAATGTTTAAAACAGAGTTATAAAAACTCTGCTACCTCTGCCCTAGAGGTTGTTCTCTATTAAATCTATCTTGTATTTTACTAGCAAATTCTATTAGAGGTTAGCTCCTTACAATTAGATTTAATTACTAATACAAGGATTAATAAGTAAGATGTTTAACAACACTGCTAGGCGTCTAGGCAAATACAGTATTAAGCTGTGTACTAGTAACAACAATTAATTAAACATTAGAATAGAACTCTAGAACGTTGCCACCTTGTTAGTACTAGAGGAATAGCAGAATAAGCTACTAGCTTATGTACTAGAACGCCTAACTACCTACTTGTTATAGGCAACCCTACCTAAGGCTACAGTAGCTATTACTAACAATAAGGCCTACCTAGCTATAGACCCTAACTAGGATCTACTAAGGGAAGATATAAGTAAAACTATACGTTAGCTAGTTAAAGCCTAGGTCTAAGCTTATATTGCATCTATAGAATTACTAAACTACATTATAATACTCTCTACCTCTATATATATAAGCAACAACAAGCTAAGCAAGACTATAAAGTTGCCTAATATAGGCAAGTTTAGTAGTAACTAACATGTATACAGGACGTTTAAATCCTAGATAAAGGATAAGCTAAGGTCTATAGAAGACTAAGAAGCTGTCTTAGAAGTTGCTTACATGTTTAACAGGCTAGAAGGACAAGCTGCGCAAGTTAGCTTATTATAGAAGGACTATAACCTAATAGGTACAACTACCTAGTTCTAGAACTTCTTATATAAATAGTATAAGAACTCTTTGTTTAAGGAACATTCTTAGCAGAAGCTCTAAACTATTACTATAAAAAAGAGCAACTAGAGTATTAAGGCTTTTAATACAAAGTTTATCTAGCTAGCCTAGGCTGGCAAATGGGTACGGTCTGGGTAGGGGTTAGGTACGTCACGTGAGGTACCCTACCCCTACCTAGCCCCTACCCACGCTAACCTCTTGCTAAGAGTGTTGGGGCTGGGCAGGGTCCACATGTGGTAGAGGTAGGTGTAGGGCAGGCTCCACATATGGCAGGAGTAGGGGCGGGAGAGGGGCCGCACAGACTAGTGGTAGGTGTTAGGTACATTAGGTGACAGCCCTGTGGTAGGTGTTGGGTACATCAGGTGATAGAGGATCCGACTCATCCGAGAGATCTGAGAGATCTGAGAGAGATCCAGCCAGTCAGATCAGATCGATTCTCAACTCATCCGGGAGATCCGAGAGATCTGAGAGAGATCCAGCCAGTCAGATCAGATCGATTCTCATCTCATCTGGGAGATCCGAGAGATCTAAGAGAGACCTGAGAGATCTGAGTGATATCACGTATAAATATCACAGTTGGGTGCCCCTTAGGTACACCTTACCTCTACCTAACACCTACCACTGGTCCGTGCGGCCCCTATCCTGCCCCTACTCCTGGTCAATGTGGCCCCTCCCCTACACCTACTCCTAGTCAATGCGGCCCCTCCCCTACACCTACCACTAGTCTGTGCAGCCCCTCCCCAACCCCTACTATACCCCGTGGTACGCCGTACCCATTTACCAGCGTAAGCTAGCCTACAACGCCGCTAAGGAGGATAATACAAAGAACCTTAAGACTAGGTACATATTTACACTCTGCCTAGACCTCTAAGACAAAATAGTGTTAGTAGACATCCTAGATAACTAGGATCTCTAGAGCCTTATAGCTAAGGTTTTAGCAGTAGAGGTTAACCTCTATAGGTCTAAAGCACTAATAAACAGTATCTTTAGACAATACACACAAAGAATAAACCTAGATAGTATAGACTAGAAACCTACTAAAGTCTACTCTAAGAAGATTAAGTTAAACAACTAATAGTAAGCAGAGTAGTAAACTTAGGAAGTTATAGAGTAGTAGAAGGCTGCTAACATCTACCTAAAATACAGAAAGAAGGGCTACTACATAAACAGATATAAGTTAGCCCTAGCTAAAAGATTAAAGAGTGTCTAGGTTAGAAGTATAATTACTAAAATCTCTAAAAATAAAGACTTAGACAATAAAGGTTTAGAAAACTAGAAACTCCTGTTTAAAAATATAAATAGGAGTTAGAAAGAGAAGTTGTAAAAAGGAAAGAATAGTTCTAGAAGTTCTACTAACAGTAGCTAGATAGCAAGCCTATATTACTGTATGTAATAGTACAAGATAACACTATAGCACATATATTAATTAATACTAAGTGCTTAATATATAGTATAGTCTTCTCTAAGTTTATATTATAAAAAACTTTTAACGCACTTCTACGTATAGACGTAGAGTAGTAGGCATAGCTAGAAAGGTAACCTAGGTAACTAATGTTGTAAGAATAAAGATTAATATTAATAGCTATAAAGAGACCCTCTAGGCGTATGTATTAGATAGAGAAAGAGAGTATAACCTTATCCTAAAGAGACTATAGAAAGACAAGAATAAAGATACTATAGTACTAGCTAAGAAGACGTTGTTTATCTACTTCTTATAGACATAAGTAAGAAGTAGAGAAGGCATCTGTCCTAACTAGCTGCTTAAGCCTGTTAGTCTAGAGTTGTACTAAGCGCTAAGGAAGAGGTCTAGAATAGACTAAAACATAGAACTGTTTACTGTATTAATAGCAGACATTTAAAAGGCCCTAAAGAAGAAAGAGCAAATAGACCCTAAGGACCTTCTTTTAGAGTTCCTAAAGGATAAGTTTAGAACATTTATAAAGTAGGAAGCAGATAAGCTAGCCCCTTACTATAGTTCTAATATAGATTACGCAATTAAACTAGTTAAATAGGACAGTAAACCTATAATAGTACTATAGGGACTACTATATTATATATCTTACAAAGAGCTCCTAGTGCTCTAACAACAGCTTACTAGCTACTTAGACAAGAGTTTCATCTAAGTTAGTAAATCTAGCGCTTCTACCCTAGTGCTGTTTATTAAGAAACCTAGCAGAGGTCTCTAGTTTTGTGTTAATTACTAAGCATTAAACGCAATTACTAAAAAGGACTAGTACCTACTACTCCTAATCTATAAGACCCTTTTATAGATATTAAAGGCGTTCTAGTTTACTAAGGTAGACGTTATCTAAGCCTTCTACAAGATTAGAATTGTAAAAGGAGATAAATAGAAAACAGCTTTCTAGACAAGATTTAGACTCTATAAGTAGTTAGTTACGCTATTTAGACTAGCTAATGCCCTAAGTATGTTCTAATGTTATATTAACTAGTTCTTAAAAGAATACCTAGACAAATAGTGCTCTGCCTACGTAGACAACGTGTTAATCTACTCTAACAGCACCTAGGAGGAACATAAGGCTAAAGTAAAAGAGAATGTCTAGAAACTAGGAGCTGCAGAGCTATACCTTAACATAAAGAAGAGTAAGTTCTCTGTTAAGAGTACTAAGTATTTAGAGTTTATTATTAAGGCTAGGAAGAGCATCTAAATAGATTCTACAAAGGTTGCTGCTATAAAGTTATAAAAACCTCTAAAGATAGTAAAGAAGATCTAGAGCTTCCTAGGGTTTACAAACTTCTACTAACAGTTAATCAACTAGTTTTCTAGTATAGCAGAGCCCCTTACATGTTTAATAAGGAAGAACACAATCTTTAAGTAGAGGGAACTCTAGCAGTAAGCCTTTAACGCTATAAAAGCTACATTTACTAAAGAACTAGCCCTTATAAACTTTAACCTAGACTTAGAAACAGTGTTAGAGCGTAACACGTTAGGATAAGCAACAAGGGAAGTTCTATTCTAATATAGGAAAGACAAGGTACTTTGTATAGTAGTATACTTCTTAGCTAAGAACTCTAAGGCAGAAGTAAACTACACTATTTACAACAAGGAAATGCTAGCAGTAATTAAGTGCCTCTAAGAGTAGAGTATAGAACTAAAGCAAGTAAAAGAATTTATAGTTATTACTAATTATAAGAACTTAGAGTACTTCTGTAAAGCCTAACTCCTCTCTAAAAGACATATCTAATAGTTAAGCCTCTTAAGCTAGTTTAATCTTACTTTTGCCTATAGGCCTAGCAAAGTTAATAACTAAGCAGATACACTTTTAAGAAAAGAAGAGGACATTCCTCTGTCTACAGGAGATAAGAGAACTAAGACTAGATAGTTTTAACTATTAAAACTATTTATATAAGTAATAAAGACTAATTTAGAAGATAACTCTGCTAATAATATATAAGTTTTTTCCTTAGGACTTAGAAGGGCAGATAGACTTCTCTCTGTAACACTCTAGATTAAAGAACTGCAGTAGGACTACTATAAGGAACTAGACTAAGCGCGTGCAGAGACACCCTTAGGCAGAAACCTAGAGCCTTATAATAATATTAAAGAATTTAAAACGCTCTAGAAGAACACTGCCTAGAATAATAAGACCTACTAACTTACTAAGTCTTCTATCTTATTAGGAGCTAGGAAGTTCTCTGCATAGCTTAACCTTAAAGCTTCTCTCTCTAAGTATTCTGTAGATAACAGAGACTAACTGTGTTACTATAGAAGGTTATAGGTTCTAAACTTCAATACTCTTAGGACTAAGATTATTAACAACGCCTATTATTTACTAATTATAGGCTATCTAGAACAAGGCAACATGTATACAATCCTCTCTTAATCCTACTTCTAGCTAGGAATGTTAACTGCACTATAATAATATATTAAAAACTATAACGTCTATAAGAGGACAAAACTATATAGAAATTTAAAACAAGGACTCTTAAAACTCCTTCCTTTGCTTAATAAGATCTAGAGAGAAATTTCTATAGACTTTATAACAGACCTTTCTAAAAGTAATAATAACAGTAATCTTATAGTTATTATAGATAGACTTTCTAAAGATGTTATTCTAGTCTCTTTGCTAGACCTGTTAGTAAAAACAGTTACCTAAGTATTTATATCTAATATAGTAGCCTACTACTAGTTACCTAATGCAATTATCTCTAATTAAGGAACCTAGTTCCTTAGTAACTTCTAGCAGACAATGTGCTAACTGCTAAAGATTATATAGAGACTCTTAACAGCCTTCTACTCTTAAACTAATAGAAGCACTAAGCGTATAAACTCTATAGTAGAGGCCTACTTAAGAGCCTATATTAACTAGGCCTAAGACAATTAGTCTGCTTAGGTACTAGTAGCCTAGATTGTAATTAAAGGCTAGGTAGCTATATCTACTAGCTTTAGCCCCTTCTTCCTCTAGCATAGTTATAATATAGATCTAGTCTAGATAGACCTAGACTTAACAGTAGAGTTATTGCACTAACACACAAGAGAACCTACTAGAGATGTAGTAAGTATAGTATAGAAGTTTGCTAAAACAGTTAACCTTGTTAAGGCCTAGATAGCAGAGGCTTAGTGGATATAAGAATAATAAGCTAATGTACACTAAAAGGAATCCTCTTAACTAAAGGTTAGAGATAAAGTCTAGCTAAAGCTAGGAAACTACTTCTTAAATAGCTAAGCTAGCTAGAAGTTAGATTAGAAGAACTAGAAGGACACAGTTATAGAGGTTATTTCTCTATATAATATTAAACTAAACATTAATAGTAAAATCTATCCTGTCTTCTATATTAACTAGCTTAGGTTATGCCTATAGAACTCTCTTTACAGATAATTAAACAACAACCCCTAGCCTAGCCCTCTAATTATTACTAATAATAATAGCATATTCTCTAAGGAATAGAAAGTTAACTCTATCTATAAGGAATAACATTCTAAAAGGGGAGGTAAGAGACGCAAATACCTAATATAATAGGAAGGCTATACTAGCAAAATATAGAATTAAGAGGATATTTAAAAAGACTTAGAGGCTTTAAACAGATAGTTGTCTGTAATAAGAGATAGAAGAGATAAGGATAGGAACTTGCCCCTAGAATTCTAGTTAGAATCTCTAGAGGGGAATAATTAGCTCTCTTACTCCTAACAGAGGAGAGGAGCAGGAAGGGAGGCATGTACAAGTAAAGAGGAGATATGCATAATTATAAAGAAGAAGTACTAGTTTGTTAAAGAGATTATTTATTGTATTAGGCTATCTTAGAGCATAGACTACTCTAGATAGAAGCTGTATTATTATAAAGAAGAAGAGCTATAGGCCTAGGTATTATCTAGCTAGAGAAATTCTAAATGCTATAAACAAAAGAAAACCTAAGTGCTACCTACAGCAAAACCCTTATTACTACTGTTATCCTTATTACCTCCTGTAGTATTACTAATATCCTTAATAAGTATTTAGGTAAAGTTCTTATATCTAAGGATAAGAGGGAGCTTAAACTACTTATAGAGGTTAGCCTTAAAGTTAATAAAGTGTGTAAGCAGCACTAAGTTAACAGTAAGCTATACTAAGTAAGAAATTAGTAAATACTTAAGAAATAGGTAAGAAAATAAGAAAATAACTTACTAGAGTCTTAACCTAGACTACTGTCTTCTTAGCAGCAATATTAGTATGCTCTGTAAAGACTATAGCAGCAGAGAGATAAGCCTTAACCTTATTAACCTTAGCCTTATACTTAGACTACTTAGTCTTGTACCTAGTAGTAGATAAGCAAGTGTTAGGCTAGGATACAAGGTTAGTATAATATAGAAAGTCCTTGCGCTTCTTAAGGTCTACCTAGACAGGCTTAATAATACTTAAAAGCTTTACAGAGTTACTCTTAGAAAACTGTAAGAAGATATAGTACTTATATTGCAACGTTACTAAACGCTAGATCTACTTACTAGAAGCTTAGCTTACCTAGATCTACTCTATCTTAGGTTCGGCTAACTTACTAGCAGATTTAAATCTCTCCTTGCTTATACTACGTATACAACAGGTAGATTATCTATATTAGGTATTCTAAGCGATTAACTAATAGGAGCACAGGACGCTTAATAAGCATATAAATAGTAACCTAAGTAAACACCTACATATAAATCAATAATCTATCTCCTAGTTATTCCTAAGCTTGTTATCTAACAACAGTTATAAGCCTGGCTTTTTAAGACTAGGACAATCTCCCTCTGCGTACTTAGCTAGGATATATTGCTTAGTAACTACTCCTCTTATATCTTTACAATCCTAATTAATCTACGTAATAACTAACGCCCTAATTATAAAGGGAGCTTATGCGCTTACTAATTAATCCTAATAGCTAGGATATTACATCTAACTTAAATTCTATGCTATAAGCAAGGGAATATAGAAGCAGATAAATCTAGCAGCTAAAGACGTAATACTAATACACAAATCTAAGCCCTAGCAGCTAGAGCTACCTAGCTTAATAACCTTAGATAATGCTAAGCTATATAAGATATAGATCGCAGAGTATAGAGCAAAATTAAGTAACTAGGCTGCCTAGTCTACACGCTTGCAGAACTTATAGACCTAGGTTAATACTACAGTAGATCTAGCAATCTTAACTCTAGCTATAATAACGCTTGTTAAAGAGAAGAAGTTAACTCTCTAAGCCCTAATTAAGGTACTAAAGAAGGAGCTAGCTCTATCTAATGCTAGTAAGAAGAACGTAGTACGTGCCTAGTACTAAGCTTATCTCTACAAGGCTAGGCAAGGACAACAGAATCCTAAGAAATAGCACTAGGAGTAGAACCTCCTGTACAGCAAGGCTAAAGCTCTTAAGATTACTAACGTAGAAGGCAAGCTTACAGTATATAACTTCTTAGACTTATTATCTAAAACAGCACTAGACTAGTCTAGAGCTATACAACAGTCTATTATCTAGAACTTAGTACTAGGTAAAACAATGCTTACTCTAGATAAAGTTAGCAGAGTGTATTTAAGTCTCCTTTAGAAGCACTCTGTTTAAGCTCCCTATAGCTTAGGCAAGGTGTTTACTACTATAGGTTAACTAGCATAGGCGCAATTATTAAGTAACAGACCTAACTAAGTAAAGATTAACTGCCTATGTAGAAGATTACACTTCTAGAAGCTAATTAACTATAACCTACTAGAGGGAGCTCTTACAGGTAAACTATTTACCTCTAGTAATTAAGTTAAGAAAGAGATCCTAAAACGCCTTAACAAACCTAAGTACAAGGACTAGAAAAGCGAGGTAATTAACAAGAGATAGATAAAGGATAGTAATGCTGCAATAAGCAGCAGCAACTACCCTAGATTAATCGCGGCGGCACTAATAGACCCTAATTTAATAGGACTACAATCTGTAGAATATAGTGTTAGCCTAATAGCTAACGCCTTAGAAGGTTGTTACAGAGTAACTTATTCTAGGTTAAGCCTAGTATAAATAGTCCCTTGTACTAGATTAATGCCTAGTATTAAATAGTTTATAGTTAATTATACATCTCTATTGCTAATTATATTATTACTACTTGTGTTGTTACCTTATCTTTTAGTGCACCTTGTCTTAGGGCCTAATATTCTGTTTAATCTTACACTAAGAGACAAAGTAGCAGAATCCTATAATAAGTATTACACTCTAACTCTAAGTAGAAGAATTAACCCTAAAGCTAAGAGAGGGAACTTTCTTTATGTCTGTATGCAAATCCTCTATAATAAGACCTAAGAAGCTCTAGAACAAAGCGTCTAAAGGTACTTAGTGTACAATGTCTAATAACACGTTAAATAAGCCCTAGATCTAGCTTCTGCTAACTAGCATAAGGCTAAACAGGCTATATTAGGCTATAGTAGCGCAGGATGTCCTAATAGTTAACAAAGTAGACTAGGAGCTCTAAGAGTTAGAAGCCTAGTATAAGAAAGCTATAAAGCTTCTAAGAGTAGCACGCCTTTAAGAGATATAGGCTAAATATCTTGCAGGCAACACAAATGTGTTGTAAACTACCTATAGTAGTATCTAACTTGCTATAACAGCACTAATAGTATTAACAGTACGCTTACTATGCCTAGAGCTGCTATATGTGTTTGCAAAGCGCAGCTATATAGACTATAACTATTAGAAGCGCAATTATAAGCAATACTTTAAAAAGCTACTTGCTAACTTCTTATAAGAAGTGTAGAAAGTTAATTTTAGTGTGTAATATCTTTTAGAGACTATAAAGAGTCTATAAGAGGCGTATTAAGCTAATTAGCTATAGTTGTCCCTGTTATAGGCACTAACCTAGGTAACTATAAAAGCAGTTATGCTAGGTTCCCTAGGTACTCTCTTAGAGAGAAGGTAGTAGGCGTATAAGGCCTTAAGTAAGGCTTGTATACTTCCTTAGAGTAACCTAATAGATCTGTTAGATTATATAAGGCCTTACTAGGAGGAGTTAAGTAACACTTATAGCCTAGTACTATAAGTAATAGGATACATCTATGTGTTGCTTAAAGATGTCTAGAAGCAGCTCTTTATGTACCCTCTAGAGAGAAGAGAAACTCTTACACAGGTAGAAGAGGCTACTAACTAGATTTCCTGCTAAAGGACCTCTTCTAAGAACTATTAGAGCAAGAAGCCCTAGAAGGAATATAAGAATAGAAAGAATAGATCTAAAGGTAAAGAGGGATCTAAAGAGACTTCTAAACAGTTAAAAAGAGGAAGTTTAGGTTATAATAACTACAAGCGTACTAAAGGTATAAACCTAAAAATAGAAAATATAAAAGTTATCTATTTTATTTACAAAGAGCTAGGACACTACTAATCTAACTGCCTAAATCTAGAACAGTCTAAGAAATCTAAAGACAGATTAGACCTAGAAAAAGGTAAGGAGCAGAAGGCATAGATCTACACCTTCTTACCTTTATTTCCTACCTAATAGAAAGCAAGGATTTTAGTACCCTCTATAACGCGTTGTACTTATAACTAGCTTAATTATTAATAGTTAAGGCTGTAGTAGGGTCTTTAGGCCTATTTAAGGCCCTAATAGACAGAGGTTCTTAACTAAACCTGCTATTAGCAGTAGTAGCAAAGAAGCAAGGACTCTAAGTTAATCTCTTACCCTAGGTTTTAGCTAAGGGGGTAGATAGGAGTAGTATACTAGTATATAGTACTCTAATAGTTAAGACTACTATTATAGACTTACAAGGAAAGAAAGAATCTAGTAAAATACTATTTATAGTTACAGACCTAAGAAAGTATAAAATGTACTTAAGTCTACTCTAGAATAACTAATGTTAACCTAAGGTAAACTACGCAAGCTAGTGTATATTATTTAAGGGAAACAAAGCTAAAGATTAGGCTAGTTTCTAAAAGATAGCAACTAAGAATACTAAAGAATTTAAACGCACTATATAAGACCTAATAGTAGATATATATGTGTGCGCAGTTAACTTTATAGGTTAGAGTAGAATAGAAGAACCTAAAGAGACTAACCTTCTCTTACAATACTACAAATACACTAATATAGCGTTAGAAGACAGCTTAAGAGAGCTTACTAAGCACAGCTTAAACAATCTAGTAATTAACATTAAAGAGAGAGCTGTGCCTCCCTACTAGCTACTGTATAGATTATTAGAGGTAGAATTAGTAGTACTTTAAAAGTACATAGCTAATTTTATAGCTAGAGGTTAGATAACCTAATTAAAATCCCTAGTAGGAGCCCCTATCCTCTTTGTAAAAAAGAAGAATAGCACTCTAAAGCTTTGTGTAGATTATTAAGGCCTAAACAAGATTACTCTAAAGAACTACTATCTACTACCCTTAATTACAGAATCTCTAGAGCGTCTGTCCTAAGTAAAGGTGTATACTAAGCTAGATATTAGAGACGCTTATTATAGGATTAGAATTAAGAAGGGGAATAAATAGAAGACTGCCTTTAGGACAAGGTATAGCTATTTTAAATACATAGTAATGCTATTTAGACTTACTAACACACCTACCTAATTCTAGGCTTATATAAACAAAGCCTTAGTAGGGTTAGTTAATATAACATGTATTATCTACTTAGACAATATTCTAATCTTCTTAAATATAGAAGAGGAACATGTTAGACATATTAAGAAAGTCTTAATAAGATTATATAAAGCAAAGCTATTTATAAAGCTTTTAAAGTGTAAATAGCATACATAACATACAAAGTTCCTTAGATACATAGTATCCTCTAGAGAGGTTAGTATTAACCTAAAACAGGTTAAAATAATCTAAGACTAGCTAGTACTAGCTACTATGCGTAACATCTGTGTGTTTGTAGGTTTTATAAACTATTATAGAAGGTTTATTATAGAGTTTAGTTGTATTATGCTACCCTTAACTATATTAATAAAAAAGTTACTAGAGTAAGCCTAGAGCAGGTTAGCTATAAAGAGGGAGGAAGGTTAACGCCTAGATTTGCTAAAAGAGGTAAAAGAGGCAGTAAGGCACTTAAAAGACGCGTTTCTAGGGGTACCTATACTTGCTCACTTTAAGAGAGAGAAACTAACAAGACTAGAGGTTAATGCCTTAGGCAAAGCAATCTTAGGTATCTTAAGCTAGAACAGCCTAGGATTAGACAACAAGAACTAATAGAGACTAGTTAACTTCTACTTACACAAACTTATTTAAGCAGAGTACAACTACAACACCTATAACTAAGAATTGCTAGCTATAGTGCAGAGTGTAAAGCACTAGTAGCACTACCTCTTAGAAATCTACTTTAAGATCCTTATAGACTATATAAACCTAAAGTAGTTTATAGAAACTAAGGTACTAAACTACTAACAGGTTAGGTTGTACTTAGTACTAAGTTAGTACAACTTTGTTCTAAACTATAGACTAGAGAGTATAAATCTAGCAGATAGGCTATTACAAAGGCTAGATTATATAGCAGAGGCATAGAAACTATTTTATAAGTATAACAAAGCTTTTATACAACTACTAAAGGATCTACTTTCTAAGAAGGAGGATTACACTACTTAGGTATTAGCAGTATAGATAAGAGCTGCTAAACGTTAAAATATGTTGCTTAAGATAAGAATAGCCCTAAAGGAATTCTAGAAAGCTAATAGACGCGCTCCTAAGGAATTTTAGCCTACTTAAGAAGAGACTAGTACAGAACTAGACACTAAAAGTTAGTTAGATAATTCTAGTCCTAAGATAGGTTAGAATAACCTAGAATAAGGCATATTAGCTTAGTTAGGCATAAGACACCTTACCACGTCTAAAGAGAAGGCGGCAGCGCTATAAGAGTACTATAATAGCCTGCTTGTAGGACATTTTAGCGCAAGAAGGACACTTAAAAAGCTCTAGCGCTAATATAGGTAGAAGAACATAAGAGAAGACGTTAGCTAGTACTGCTAGGAATATATGCTCTGTAAGAGATTAACTCTAGCATAACATAGTCTATATAGATTGCTTGCGCCTATACTACTACTAGATAGGCTGTAAGAAGAAGCAATAATAGATTTTATTACAGAGTTGCTCCTAAGTAAGCTTACTAGAGTAGTGTACAACGCAATACTTATAATTATATACTAATTAACAAAGATAGCACACTATGTTCTAGCAAGAGGAGATTAGAATAGAGTTAATCTTGCATAGGCATAGATAAGAGAAGTAATTTAACTCTATAGAGTTCTAAAACACATTATCTTAAACTAAGGTCTCTTAATAAATATAGGTTACTAGAAGACCTTCTAACACTATCTAAACTCTAGAAAGGTATTATTGTCTGCTTATTACCTACAGACTAATAGATAGACAGAAAAACAGAATTAAACCCTAAAGCAGTACCTAAGGTGTTACTACTCCTTAGAGCAGAATAATTAGGCAATATAGATCTTAGTTTCAAAGTTTGCGTATAATAATAGCCTC
Source organism: Ascochyta pisi (assembly GCA_039634435.1). NCBI lineage: Eukaryota > Fungi > Ascomycota > Dothideomycetes > Pleosporales > Didymellaceae > Ascochyta > Ascochyta pisi. Next base: position 190,295 of record CP113326.1, on the reverse strand, counting down.
TATACTACTATAAGGACTACCCTATTCTAAGCAAACTACAGAATAGCTCCTAGAGGGGCAGACTAGCCTAGTATACCTCTTAGATAGGGAGAGTTGCCTCTAGAGTTGTAAGTTACAACTAAGGTACTTATATTGTAAAAAGAGTGTAAAAAGAAAATACTTACTATAAATATGTACTAGGAGGCATATTAGAACAAGAGTAGGCTACTAATACTATTTAGTATAAAAGACTAAGTAATAATCTCTAATTGCTATATAAAGTCTATAAGGCTAAAGCAGAAACTAGATTAAAAGTATATTAGACTAGAACGTATAGTAGCCTAGATTAAGCTAATATTGTTTAAAGTAGACCTGCCTAGCTTAAAACGTATATATCTAGTGTTTTACGTGTTCTTCTTAGAACCTTTTAATCCTAAAAGGATAATTCTACAACTAGATAATTAGATTATAGAAACACTTTGCACCTTTAGTAATAATATATAGGACGTAGAAAGAATTATTAAAAGAAGCTAAGATAATAACAAACAATAGCTATACTATGTAAAATAGGCTAGATATAGTAATAAAGAGAATATATAAGAGCCTAGAGTGAACATCTCCTTTAACGCCCTTAAAGAGTTTTAGGATAGAGAGAAGATCCCCCTAAAAAGATAACAAACCTTAAAGACTAGCAAAAGGCAGCTAGGTTAGCCCTCTAAAAAGAAGGGGGATAGTTAGGCCTAGTAGCTAAAAAATTAGAAATCTCTAAGTTAGATAAGAAGAAATCTTAAGTTACCTTTACTATTTTTTCTACAGGGTTTTAGGTGTTTAATAGCACTTAGATCTAATAGAGAACAAAGTACACTATAATAGCTTATAATAGTCTAATACAGTTAAGAATATAAAAGAAGAGGTTACTGTATGTTATTAAAAGCTATAGAGGCAGCAGGTATCTTAAAGCACTCTAGGTGCAGTATTATAGCCTAGAACGCTATAAAATGTTAGAGAATACTACAGAATTATCTACTATGTCTACTAGCAAATTATAAGGTAGCAGCATAAGCAAGAAGCCTCTTGCGCTCCTTCTCTTTAGCCTTAATGCGCCTAGTTAGCTAACTCTTAGCATTACTAGTAGCCTTATCCCTCTAGGTTTCTAAGGCAGCAATCTAAACAACTAAGTTAGCAGCCTAACTAGACAATTCCCTTAATTAGGCGTTAACAACAGTGCCCTTAGCCTATTATAAGTTAGAACGCGCTATAATAGCTAGGAATAGCTAAAAAGGAGAAAGACTTACCTTCTTAGTAGGGGTTAAAGCCTTAGTAGCAATTTAGGCTTCTAACTTGCGCTTCTAACCTTTAACCTTAGCCTAGAGAGTTACCTTATTGCGCTTACAACTATTAGGCTAGATATTAGTAATTAGATTGTTAGCTAAACAAATTGCACTAGAATAAAGGTACAATTTATTAGCATAAGAGCTAAAGCTGCTAGAAATAGTTAGTTATATGCTATAATAGCTTAGAACGCTCTATAATAGAACAGAAAGACCTACACTGTAATTAACTTGGCTAAAGGACAACAGATCTTAGAGAGGCAGGTAACATTAAGCTTCTTCTTATCCTTAGTGCGTCTTTTAAGAGCGTAATCCTAGATATAGCTATACATAGCTGCAAGGTGCTTATAATGCTTCTTAGAGAGCTATAAGGTGTTAGTATGCGCTAAAATAGCTTAAAAACACACAAACATACTGTAAAGCAGTTAGAGTTAGTAAGGAAGTACTTCTAGCACCTTATAGTCTAAATACTGTCCCTGTTCTTAAGCTTAAAGAGCTAAGACTTGTAGATCTACTAATTTTTATTAGTAATTAGAAGGAAACAGCAGCTAACTATGCTACCTACACAACACTTAGCAGTGCTAAACTAGGTAACACAGCAGACATAGACATAGATAGTAAGGACAGTGTTATTAGCTATGTTGTTAGATGCAGGCGTAAAGTCTATAATAAATAAAAAGAGCGTAAGTAGTGCTAACTTAAGTAGATATAGGCTAATATAGCGTAGAATAGCGTTAAATAGTCTACTATGCACTAGTTAGTATTAAAAGAGTTTAGAAAGGCTACCTTCTACTCTAATAGATCTATCTTAGCTAATATGCGCTATAATAGCGCATAATGCCCTAGAAAGGGAGCAAAGAAGGGAAAAGGCAAAGAGTTAAATTCTAGATAAACTTACTAAGGAAGGTAGTAGAGTGTAGAAGTAATAGACTAAATTAATAGAGGAGAACCTAATATATACTACTCTGCTAGCAGCTAGGGCAGCTGTGCCCTTACTACTAAATTTAATAGTAAAGGTAAGAGAGAAAAAAGAGAAGCGCGCGCCTAAGTAAAGGTAGAATATTAGGCCTCTAGTTAATTAGAATAAAGGGGTTAATACTGTTCTAGAATACACTAGAACAGACTATAATGTACTACATTACTCTATACTAGGGCCTAATAGTCTAACGTTTAGTTAATTAGGGCAATTAATCTAAGAAGGGAGATAATGTTAGCCTAATAGCTAACGCCTTAGAAGGTTGTTACAGAGTAACCTATTCTAGATTAAGCCTAGTATAAATAGTCCCTTGTACTAGATTAATACCTAGCATTAAACAGTCTATAGTTAATTATACATCTCTGTTGCTAATTATATTATTACTACTTATGTTATTACCTTATCTTTTAGTGCACCTTGCCTTAGGGCCTAACATATAGGATCTACTTAACTATAGATTTTAACGCTTATCCCCTGTTAGACAGCACTATTCTTAACAATAGAGCAGCACTCTACTTAGTTAACAAGCTTAAGCTTATTAACCCTACTACTTTTTAAAAGGCTAAGAAGCTTACTTGTGTAGAGGCCGGCACCTAATCCTTTCTAATCTTAGGAACTAGCACTAGAGTAATTAAGAAAGCGCTAAATAGAACAAGCAGGGAACGTACAGAGGATCTAATCCTTTAAAACGTTGCTGTAGTAGAGAGATTTTACGTTAATATTATATTAGAAGCTTAATTAAAGAAGGCAGGTGTATAGTACTTAGGATTAGATTCAACACTCTATATTAGCTTACTGCAAAAGAGTGTTGTATTAGCTACTCTAACGCGCTATTATAACCTTACTTTTATAGAATACAAGCTATTGTTAATCTATCTAGTTGTAATAAGCGTGACTCTACCTACTTAGAAGCTTAGATTGTAGACTACCTACTCTAGATCTAATAATAAGGATCTATAGCACGCCTAAGCTAGGCATCTAGGACCTACAGCGCTCTAGGCACTTGTAAAGAACGCCTAAAATATAAAGATTAACAGAACCTTATGCTAGCAGTGCAAACACTATGCTACAACTTATACTAGCTAAGTTATATCTAGGAGGCTAAAAGAACAATTACCCTAGCTATACTAGCAGATCGCGTAGGATCTCTTTAATATGCCTAAGGGTTGTCTAAGAGAAGTATAGATGTTGCTAATTAAAGATAAGTACAGTAGGAAGATTTATACCTACCTAATCTAGGCTAAGTTATTAGATAAGATTATAAGAGTATTTAAGAAGTTTACAAGCGTTCTTCTTACATAATATAAGCTCTGTATATCTATAATTCTCTAGGACAACAACGTCGCTACACTACCTTAGTGTAGCTAATTACAATTTAGTGTATAGGCAGAGGATTATAGTATAGAGATTTAGAGCACCCTAACATATACACACAAACTAAATAGAGGTGCAGAAAGAGCTAAGCAGGAGATTATTACTAAATCTATTAAGATAAGGAGCAGGGCTAACCTACTAGAGAAGCTCTAGCTAGAGGTAGTAGAAGCAGCTACGTAGCTATACAATATAAGCCTATCTTACAGCTATAGAATAATTGCTCCTAACACAGTATTAGATAACTAGTTTAGGCAGTACTTTAAGTACTATTAACTAGAGCAAATCTGTTACTACTTAGCAGATCTCTAACTAGATTAGAGTAGAATTTATGCCTATAGATGCTAAGCATATCCCCTAAACAGGGATTAAGCAGCTAGGCGCAATAAATAGGGGTTTAAAGTAACTCTAAGAGGCTATATTAGATATCTAGTAGGATACAGAGCGTTTAATATATACAGGATATAGATCTCTAAGCTTAATTAGGTTATAACTACACGCAATGTTACTTTTAATAAGAGCTTATCCTATAAAGATAGAGAAGTAGTAGAGTACCTACAAGAGGAGCTTAAGTTAATTATAGATCTGTTGTATAAGAATAAGGTTAGAAATATAGAAGAAGCGTTTAAAAGTATTTTTAATTAGCTCTACGCAGCAGCCTATAAGCAGGCAGGTACTAACAATCTAGGTTACTCTTAGCAGCAGCTAGGGGGTAAGGATCTAAGAAATAACAATTAACTGCCTAGCTAGCTAGTAGATTATACTAAATAAGGAACATCTCCTACATAAGTAATAAATAAGGCTAGTAAGTTATAAGGAATCTACGTAGAGAATCTAGAATATTTAGGCCTAAGAACACTAGAGCTTACACCTAAGCCTAGCGTTATATACCTTAGCAGCTCCTAAGTAGAGCACTTACCTAGAGAAGCAAGCCTGCTAAGGGGAGTAAGATTAGAGAAATCTAGGCAATATAACACTGCACCTACGTACTCTAGGAGTGCTGCTCCTGCAGCTCTAGGTGTTAAGGGCAACGTAGCTACTATAGAAAACTTAGATTAATTAGAAGCAGCACTAATCCTAAGCTTATAACTAGTAAGGAGGAGCAGAAGATTACGCTATCTAGATCTAGAGGATCCTAGAAGTAATACACTAGGGGCTTACTTTTTCCTATATAACTGCTAGACAGATTATAGAGAAAGCTACCTATTAGATAAGTTAATCCTATTAGAATTAACTAGCACTAAGCTTAAAACAGTATATACTGTAATAAGAGCATTAGCAGAGAAGAAGGAGCAGCTGCTAGTCCTAAACTAAGCTTAACAGCTATACAGAGACTAACTTCTAAACCTACTACAATAATAGAGAGATCTACTCTCTTACCTATACAGACTTCTATTTAAGCAAGCTATAAAGAAGGAGATTACTACTCTAGACAACGAAGGTACTTAGAAAGTAATTAATTTACTTACTAGAGATAACAAGCTACTACTACTTAAATAGGTGTTTACGTACAAACTAGATTAGGATAGCTATTTTCTTAAGTGTAAGGCAAGAATAGTAGTACGTAGAGATCTCTAAGTTATTAACATAATCTAGTCTACCTATACAGCAACGCTTACTGCTAGGTCCTTTAGGACTGCTATAGCAATTGCAGCTAAATTTAACCTAGAAATTATGCAGTATAACATTGTTAGAGCCTTCCTACACGCCTATAGAGATTACTAGCTAGTAGTAACCTATAAGCTACTAGATAGGTATAAGATACCTAGAAAATGCGTTTAACTTAAATAAGCACTGTACAGGTTAAAAGACTTACCTCTTCTATAGTATAAGGAGCTCTCTTAAACTCTTAAAGCAACTAGACTTATATCATCTAAAGAAGAGCCTTGTTTATTCTTTAGCAGTAATTGCTAGATACTACTGCTCTTCTATGTTAATAATATACTAGTAATGTACTACTCTACCTAGGTCTTAGAGGCAAAATACATTGTTAATAGAATTACTGCAGCTTATACAATTAAAGAGCAAGGTCTAGTCTAGTAGTTTCTTAATATTAGAGTACTTAGGAACTAGGAACAGCAGACAATAACACTTGTTTATAACAAGTATATTAATAAAATAAATAAGAAGTTTAACCTTAATAAAACTAGACTCTTCCTACATACCCTGCTTTCTACTGTAGATCTAATAAAGAGCACTAGAGAAGCTACTAAGTAGGAGATTAAGAGCTATTAGGAAAGAGTTAGATTAGTGCTATATACTGCAATTATACTACAACTAGATATAGCGTTTGCAGCAGCTAAACTATCTCTATACCTTACTAATCTAAGCAAGGAGCACTTTAAAGCAGTACACTAGATAATTATCTACTTATACTAAACTAGGTATTAGTTAATCTAATACAGCAGGCATAGTAGAGCTAAGCTGCTTATTTATAGTAACGCGTTGTTTGCAGATAATGTTAAGACTTAGTAATCTTCCTATAGGTACCTTATAATGCTCTTTAGTAGGCTAATAGTATAGAAGGTGTCCTAGCAGGCTACTATTACTACATTAACTACTAAGGCAGAGCTCTTAGCACTTAAGCACGTTGCTAAAGAGACTATAGCGCTTAAACAGCTATTTACTAAGCTTATACTAATCCTAGGAGCTGCCTAGATAATTTTCTGTAACAACTAGCAAATAATTAGGCTAGTAGTTAGGGAAAACAAGTGTATAACAACATAGCTGCGCTATATAAATATACAGAATATGTAGTTAAAACAAGAGCACACTGCAGGTACGTTTAAAGTACTTTACCTCCCTACTAATAGCATGCTAGCAGATAGATTAACAAAAAATCTATTAAGGTAATAGTTTAAGAGATTTAGAGACTAGCTTAATCTTAAGGATATAATTACAATAGTTACAGAAGAATAAGGCATAGGTATATATATAGATTAGAAGAGAGAATAAGGTATTATTAAGAAGCAAAGCTTTATAGCCTGAGGCCTAATCTAACTACAATTAAGCAGATTACTAACAAACTTATTAACAAGTTTATTAATAAGCTTGCTAGCAGTCTGCTTAAAGTGCTTACTAAGAGCGCAGATCTTATTAGCAGAAGCAGCAGAAGTAATAAGTAGAGGCAGAAGCAGCTTGTTCTTAGAGGCAGAGGCAAAGAAGGCAGGCAAAGGAAGAGAGCTATAAGTAATAACTACTGCCTTAGCTACTACTAACACTGCTTAAAACTTAACCCTTAGTTTCCTAAGAGCTAAGTCTAAGAGCTAGGGATTAGCCTGCAGAGCTGCTAAAAGCTTATAGGCTTTAGGCAGGGTAAGAGGAGGGGCTATATATATTAGCATATAATTAATAGATAAGTAAGCAGGCAGATTACTTACTAGGAGTTGTAGTTATGCCTAGAGGCGCAGTGCTAGCAGCAGGAGCTACTACCTAAGTAATTAAAGCACTGCCTATTAGAACAACTAGTAACAGCACTGTTAATACATCCTAAGTAAGACTTACTACACTAGGCTGTTTTAGCGCTACAGGCGCTAGAGGTAGAAGTAGGGGGGGAGGACGCTATCTGCTTGTTAGAGCTAGGAGGAGGCGGCAACAGCGTACAGAGAGGCAAGGGCAAGGGCAAGCAAGACAGCAACACAGAGAGAGAGCGTAGCAGTAGCAACAGCAACAGCTAGCAAGGTAGCAAGCCTAAGGGAGAAGCTAGCAGTAAGCTTAGAGAGCTTAAGAAGGAGACAGCAAGCAAGGCAGAGCGCAAGTAGGCAGTAGAGCAAGCAGTAGAGCAGGTAGCAGATATAGCAGTAGTGTGCGCTTACTACACAGTAGAACGTTTCTATAGGTATTAGCATTAAGCAATAGATATAGGTACAGATTAATTATAAGAGTACTAACCTTAACTATAGCTTACAGTTATACTAAAACAGAAGGTAGGACAAGCAATAGATTAGTATTATAGGAAGCTTATATAATAATTTCTTAGTATATATAACACACGCCTTAATAAAAACAGTATAAGCTTTTAAATAGTTAAGTCTTATATGCTTAATGTAAGGCAGACTTCACAAGCACAAAAGGAAGCGATCTGGAAAGCTAATATATTTAAGAAGGAGTGAACAAAATAGCAGACAGAGAGCTACAAGAGAGCGGAGATAGCTACCTACTTATAGTAGGTAGGCCTAGGCTCCTAGGCTAGAAGTAGAAGGAGGCCTATGCTCTAAAAGTGAAGTGAAAGTCAACAGGATGGATTCTGCTAAGTTAGATAAGCACTACTAGTAGGTTGTGCTATCTAACTATAGCAGAAGTTCTAACACGTGCCCCCTCCTTGTAATAAGCGAAAGTCCTCTAAGCTAATCTAATTTACAGGTGCTGTAGAGCTGCTGTCAACAGAGAGAGAGAAAGAAAAGAGAAAGAAAGATAAAAGCAAATAGTACAGTGGTTGAGAAACTGCAAAGAAAACCTAGCAGCAGTTAACATAGAATTAAGGTTTATAGTTTGTATAGCGCTGCGCATGTCTCCCTAGATTCCTATACAAAAAACTAACCTCTAAGATTTTTTCTGCTGTACAAACCCTGCGACGCAAAACTTATACCTAAATCTATTTAGAGCTTATATAAGAAGAGCAAGTGAGCTTAATAGCAAGCTTGCTTAGCTTAACAAAGGTTTAACTAAATAAAGCTAGCAACAGCTAAGTTAGGTGGGTTTTAATAGTAGAATTAGTTTAGTTATAGTATTCTAAAGTTAGTGTGTAGGCGTTGAGGTAGCGTGTAGTCTTTGCTAAAAAGCAGAGGAACGCTGTTATTAATGTGCTAAAAGTTAGTTGTGGTATCCTAAAGGCAGTGTGTAGGCGTTGAGGTAGCGTATAGTCTTCGCTAAAAAGTAGAGGAACGCTGTTATTAATGTGTTGAAAGTAGCCTAATATTATGCTAAACCTAGACAATCTTGCAAAATGTGTGATAACTCGCTATTTAAGGTTGCTAAGGTTGCTAAAATAGTTACTAACAAAGGCGTCTTTAGGTTGTAGGGCCTAGTCTGTAGGCATCTTAAGGCTAGGGAGCTTTAGCTTGTCTAGATTCTTGTAGTGATACAAGAACGCGTTATAGTGTTTAAGGTGTTATTTAGCAGGTTCCTATATTAGCGAAGGGTTATTAGACTACTTAATCTAATACTCCTAGGTGCCTTAGCGCCTGCAGCAGTTAATGAACTCATTAATAAACTATTTCTAAGAGATATTGCCCTAATTATTAACAATATCTACAGGTTCTAGTTTAGGGGTTGTTTAATCTAGTAGCCTGTCCTAAGGCGCTTCTTAGAGCAAATTGGGATAGAACACTAGAAACATGCCTTTTAAAATTATCTTATTAGGTAGCTAGAGTTTGTAAGCGGCTCTGTTGTAAATAACTTAAGTGACTAGATACGGCCTAGCGTATTTATAATTAAGCTTCTTTAAGAGTTAAGCAGTGCTCTAGTTCTAGGTTAATACTTAAACTAAGTCTCTAATATTATACTTTAGCATTTGTTGTTAGTAAGCATTAGCCTGTGTTTGCTGTTCTTGTTGCGCCTAGGTTAGCTAAATCTTTAGGTATTCTAAAAGATTAGCGTAGGTTTAAAGAATCTTATCTGCTCTTAGGATTTAATCTTTAGTATCCCTAGAAAGCGACTTAGTGTTTGAATAGTCTTTGCTAGGGTGAATCCTGCTGCGTAGGTAATAGCCAAGATCTGCAAAGAAGAGGGTAAGACTAGTAGATAAGTTAACAGTGTTATTAACCTAAAACTTAGCTAAGTATAGCTATGACACCTAGTTGTCTTGCGTGTAATTAATGTATTTGCAAAGATAAATTTTAATGCTCTAGTTAGCGCGCTCTGTTTGTCTGTCTGTCTATAAGTAATAGGCGGTAGACAGTTTAGCTTAAATATTCAGACGCTCACAGACGCGTTTCTAGAACTTATTAACAAATAAGGTACTATAATTAGATACAATAGTGCAAGGTAACCTGTACAGGCAAAAGATTTGCATAAAGTAGTAGGCAAATTCCCTTAATAAGCAGCTAACTAAGGGAAAGAAGTGCTGTTGTTTAGTAAGTTAATTAACTACTACTAGAAGATTAGTGTAAATTTGTCTGTTGAGTGTAGAAGGCAGCAGGTCTTAAATGTAATTTATAGAAATGTCCGCCTATTATGCATTAGGTATAAGCATAGATTGAAGGTAGCTATTATATACTTTTCTAGAAGGTTAAGCGCGTTTACACACTACGCAGGATTAGCAGTACTTTTTAATTAACTGCGCAAGACTGGGCTAGTAGTATTAATAAATTATTAAGTAAAGTGTAGCTCTAGTTCCCTTGTGACCTGCAATCTCATAATTATAGCATAGGTCAAAAATCTAGCAATAGAAATAGGCGTCTAGTGGTATGTATAGGCGCGTTTTATTAATAAACAATTGTTAGTAAGCCCCCTCTCTAGTAGTGTAGTAGTCTAAGAGTAAAACATAGTAACTGTTTTTCTAGAACTATAAGCTAAGTTTGTGATCGCCTTAGTCTAAGGTAGTGAACATCTTTTAAGCAGCGGGATTAGTAGCGTAGGCTTTGTTAAGCATTTCTTCTATTAAGCGCAGGTCTTCTAAATAAAAGGGCAGTTCTAATGTTACTGTTCTGTTAATATTGTTGATAGGCTCTTTGTTGTCTATATTAGAGTTAGGTGTTGGGCTTAGAGTAGTACAGAGTTAAGCTACTGCTTAAGCATCTAGGGTAACAAATGCAGAATTCTATTAAGGGGAGATTAATAAAGCTCTTAGAGTAGCCTAGAGTGCAGGTGCTATACTAGAGGACAGGTGTCTTAGTTGTAAAACAATCTAGTAAGTATTAATAAGTCTTGTATTGTTTTTGTCTTTAGGAATGTCTTAGGCTTGCTGGCTAAGGGCGTTAGCTTTGCTATTTGTCTCTCCTAGTGCGTAAATAATCTTGAAGTCGAATTGTAAGAGAAAAAGTGACTAGTAGGCTTGCCTCTAATTGAGTTTCTTAGTAGTTATAAAGGTTTCTAGGTTCTAATAATTAGTGATAACCTAGATTAAGTGTAGGGAACCTATAAGTTCAGGTTCCTATTTCTTAAATGCCTAAATAATGGCTATTAGTTCTATATTGTAGATATTGTAATTGCATTTAGCAGGGGAGTGTTTTTTTAAGAAGAATGCTACAGGTTGTAGAGCGCCTTTAGCATTGCGTTGTTTTATAACCCTACTAGAAGCCCACCTAGAAGAGTTAGTAGAAATGAAGATTAGCTAACTAGGGTTAAAATAGCGCAAGACTAAGTTAACTGTAAAAGCTTTCTTAAGTTAAGCAAAAGCATTAATGTAGGCCTATGTAGGTTTAAATTTCTTATATTGCACTGTGCAATAAAGCTTGTTAGGGTCTTTCTATAATAGTTTAGTAATAATAGTGGACTTAACAGCTTGTGTAAGCAGAAGGGCGATAAAGGAGTAGCCTTAAATGAATTGTTAATAAAATCCTGTAAATCTAAGAAATAAGAGAATATCTAGTACTGTTTAGGGCATCTCCTATTCTTAAATAGCCTAAATCTTGTTAGGGTCTATCTGTACACCTTAATCTGTAATAATCATTCTAAGAAACTTAACTTAGGTCTTGTAGAATTTAGACTTCTTAGGATTAACATAGAATCTATGTTCCTTAAAGTAGCTAAGAACTTGTTTAACGTGCGCTTTGTGTTCCTAGAGACTATTAGAGTATACTAATACATTGTCTAAATAAGCTGTACAAAATTAGTTTAAATATTTAAAAAGTGCTTTGTTAATAGCCTGTTGAAATGTTGTAGGGGCGTTGCATAGACTAAAAGGCATAACTTTGTACTAGTAAGTGCCCTTTTAAGTAGAGAATGCAGTAAGCTATTCTAAGCTAGGCTTTATGCAAATTTAATAGAAGGCGTAAATAACATTAAATTTTAAAAAGATCTTAGCTTTGTTAAGGTGTGCTATAGTCTTCTAAAAAAATAGAATAGAGTAGTGGTCTTTAACTGTAGCTTTGTTTAATTCCTAATAATCTACGCATACACGCAGACTACCGCCTAGCTTAGCTACAATAAGGAGGTTATTCTAAGCTAGGTAGTTGCAGCGTTTAATAAATCCTCTAGATTTGTTTTCCTTAATGTAATGCTTAATAGCCTTTATTTGTTGTCCTGAAAAAGGTTGTAGGCGGTGGTTAGGTGGATTAATGCCTAGCTTAAGTTTAATTTTGTAGTTAAAATTGCTATAGTTAGGCAGTGTTTTAGCTGCAGCCTAGTTAAAGGTAGGAATAAAGTTGGCATATTCCTCTAATTCTTCTGCAGTAAGTAGGTTAGAGAGCGAGGGGTCTTTAGGAGGCTAGAAAAATTTGTTGAAATTATTATTAGCTAAAGCCCTTCTAGCAGTAGTAGTGTCTAATTGTTGAATAACAAAAACTAGGTGCCTAGGTCTTTTGCTATAAAGGCGAATAGCTTTAGCAGAAACTAAGCGTAGATTAACTAACTTGTTAGTATATAGTGCTGCGCTTATAGGGCTAAGTTTAGGTTAAGTAGATCTTCTGTTCTAGAGTTTGCTTAAACTAGACTGCAATAATTGTGACAGTTTAGTGTCTAACTTAGAGCCTTTACATAGTAATAGGGGAGTCTAAGCTATAGTGTTGCAGTGTTTAGAGCAATAGTTGTTGTTAAAGCAAATAGAGCAGTTGCGCTATAAGACTAAGAGATTATAAATAGCCCTCTAGCGGAATTCTAAGATAAGTTAAAAAGATCTGCAATTGTTTATAACATAGGCCCTAGTGCGTTCTAAGTAAGAGCCTAACTAGAGGTAAAACTTAGCACAGTAAGTAATAGTCTTAGAGGGTTAACTATTATATCCTTAGCAGATAATTAGAGTAGCTAAAGGGATAAGGTAAAGGGCCTTAGTGTGTTGTAGAAATTTGCAAGATATAAAGCTAGAATTAGCCCTATTATTAGCTAAAACGCAGATCCTGTGTAGAGTGTTGTTGTTGCGTCCTAAGAAAGCTAAAAAGGCAAGCTAATTATAATGTTGTAGGCTGTCTTTAGTTTAGTTCTATTTGCTGCTGGCTTTTTGTAGTACAGTATTAGCCTCTGCTAAACCTAACTAAGGGGAGAATAGGTTCTTAGAGCGCACTTGTTAGTGAACTAACCTTAAGTAGTAACTAGAACTTAAGGGCTCTAGTTTTCTAAGTTAGAGGCAGAGTTATTATCTAAAGATTTAAAGAATTTGTCCTTAGTGTTATCTTTAGGGTTGTCTAAAGTGGCTATGTATTAGTTTGTTAGTTTATCCTAAAGGACAGTTAATAATAGTGCCTTAGGCTTTAGTGGCTCTAGGCATTAGTTAGACTTATAGCCCTTAAGTCCACAGTTAAAACAAGTAAACTTATTAGAGGAGGCGGAAGTAGAGTCCTTAGGGCAACAAGAGCAAGTATCCTTAGCCTTAAAAGCAGATGTAGGTTAAGCTAGGATAGTAGTAGTAGGTAGTACTAGCAGAATGTTACAAGTAGTTAACTAACTGCGTAGGGCAGAGCGCCTAGGCTAATTTCCTACAGAATCTTAAGTAGTTGTCTTATTAGAGATAAGAGCATAGTTAGAAAAGTAGGTGCTAAGCCGCTTGTAATATTCTTGTAGGCTAGAGAGAGACTTTTTACAGGGAATACTAGCTATCTAACAGCGGCAAAAGTCTAGTAGTTTAGCTTGTAGGCGATGGTAGTAAGTCTTAGGAGACTAGTTAAGCTGCTAGGCAAAGTACTCTATCTTAGTACAAAAGACAGAGAAAGCAATTAAGGCATTAGCAATGTCTAGTAAAGGAAAGCAAAGAAAGACAAAGGCATTAAAAGAGCGTTTAGCTAACCTAAAGGTGTTTTTGTCTCTATAGACTTTCTACAAGCAGTAAATGCAGTCTATAGGTTTAGAATAGAAGCAACTAAAGCTAGATAGATCCTAGAGCAAGGCGTAAGCAGGGTTTTAAGTGTAAATTATAAGAAAGTCTGCCTAATTGCTAAGGTGCTAGTAGTTGCGTCTGTTCGCCTGCATGTAATAAAGGCAATTAAAGAGCTATTTACTAAAGTTGTCCTTAGGGCTAAAGAAATACTAGGGTTTCTTTATAGCCTTGTCTAGCTAGTTGTTGTATTAGTCTAGTGACTGCAGGAATTAATAAGCGCTAGCTAATGTAGGAGTTAACAACACAGCAGAATAGCTCCTAAGTAGTGTAAAGGTAGAGGGAGTAGTCTAAGTAGCTAGCATAGTCTAAAATTAGTTTATAGTAGCTAGTGCATTATTGCGTTGTTTAGATTATAAAAGGATAGTAAATAGCTGCTCTAAGTTGTTGTTAGGGCTAGCAAACAGATCTTGTTCTAGCTTAGTAGATTCTAAATAAAGGGGGGTAGAGCGGCGTAAGTGCCTAAATTAAGAAGCAGGTTAAGTAAGGGCTAAGCCTTTAGCAGCTGATATGGCCCCTTTAGCAACAATGTAGTTATAGGCCAAGCGGAGCTTCTAGTAATCTAGTTTAAGTTAGTTAGTTTGGGACTAGTGTGTGTTAAAAACAGTTTTAAGAGAATTGTACTTAGTAACTACATAGTTATGTTTGTTAACAAGTGTAGAGCAGGTGTCCTTGTACTAAGCAAGCTCTGTTTTAGTTGTTTAAAGTTTAGAGGTAATGTTTAAAATCCTATCTAATACATTGTAGAGAAAGCCTATAAGGAAAGAAGCAAAGATCGCTAGTTAACTATGCAAAAGACAAGAGAAGTACTAATTTAGCAAGTTGTCTAAGAGCTAATAGAGGCCTAGAGATTAAATAAACTAGGAGTGTTAAGTAAGGTTGTAATCCTCTAGGACTTGCTAAAAGAATTAGGAGGGTATTATATTAGCTTTAGCATATAAGCGAGGGAAGTTCTTAGTAAGCTTAGCTAGCAAGCTCTAAGCGCTTAGCAAAGATGCATTGCAGATAGGAACCTTAGAAGCTAGTGTGTGCATAGAGTTCTTGTAGCAGAAATTTAGTAGTTCTATAGTAGAAGCACTCTAGTGTTCTAGGATTGTAGGCTTAAATGCAGTTAACTTAGCGCCTTGTGCCTCTAAACGTTAAATAGAAGGAGAGTTGTTTAGAGAGCAGGGGGTAGGTTAAAGAACTAGTGTCTCTTTGTTGCCTAGAAACTTAGAGGAAGGTTGATTAAAGCTAGCAGAGGAAAGGCCTCTTAAGCAAGAGATAAGGCGCTTAGTAGTAGTTCTAGCAGAACAGCGGCCAGCTTTGTAGGATAGGTTAGCAACCTACTTAGAGATAGACAATGTAGGCTAGGTTAGAGAGTTAGTAGAGGAAATGCGCAGCCTAGACTTGTCTCTATAGCGTAAGGGGTTGCGGTTGTGTTTAAGAGGAGGCATCTTGTCTTAGCTAGTATTGTTAGAATTAGCTGGCGCTATAGCTGCGGTTTTAAAGATGCAGTAAGATTTGTAAGAAGTAGGTTAAAAGTTGGTTAAGAAGTAAGTTAGGTGGTTAAAGGAGAAAGCAGAGCACCTAGTGCCTTAAGTAGTAGTAAGGACCTAGAGAGAAGCTAAGTGAAAGAAGAGGAGGTGTACAGTGAAAGGTTAGCGAAAAAAAACCAGTGTTAGTAAAAGGGTTAAAGTAAAAGAAGCTGCTGCAACTAATACTTAAGGTTGCGCAAAGAAACAAGTTAGAAGGTACTTAAAGAAGTAGAGGAAAGTAGCGCTAGACTACTTAAAAGGCGCTGGAAAGCAGCGCTAGACCACTTAAAAGGCGCTGGAAAGGAGGCGCTAGACCACTTAAAAGGCGCTAGAAAGGAGGCGCTAGACTACTTAAAAGGCGCTAAAGCAGTAGGCGCTGAACTGCTCAAAAGGACGCTAAAACTAGGTAGGAGAAGGGCGCTAGACCACTTAAAAGGCGCCTAAGGAAGGACAGGCCAGTACTCTGTAGCCTAAAAGAAGGTAGAACACTTAGCGCACTAAGGTTTAGTGGCTAGTTTGTACTTAAAAAAGCGCGTAGGTAAGGCTAATCTGTACTTAGAAACAGGCACTCGCTACCCGCGCAAGAAGAGGATAGAGACTAAGAAAAGAAGCTCTAACAGCTAGGGCTATTGCTTAGTTAAGAGATAGCTTACTAAACTAGGCAAAAAATTGTGCAACCTTTAGCAACAGTAGCTAACTACTGTGCTAAACAAAGGCGGAAGCCTAAGAGAAAAGCTTGGTTTTAAGCTGTTAGGTCTGCTATTATGTAAGGCAGACTTTACAAGCACAAAAGGAAGCGATCTAGAAAGCTAATATATTTGAGAAGGAGTGAACAAAATAGCAGACAGAGAGCTACAAGAGGGCAGAGATAGCTACCTACTTATAGTAGGTAGGCCTAGGCTCCTAGGCTGGAAGTAGAAGGAGGCCTATGCCTTAAAAGTAAAGTGAAAGTCGACAGAATGGATTCTGCTAAGTTAGATAAGCACTACTAGTAGGTTGTGCTATCTAACTATAGCAGAAGTCCTAACACTTAACTTGCCTAGGGGGTATATTATAACATTACTAAACGCTAGATCTACTTACTAGAAGCTTAGCTTACCTAGATCTACTCTATCTAAGGTTAGGCTAACTTACTAATAGATTTAAATCTCTTCTTACTTATACTATGTATATAACAAGTAGATTGTCTATATTAGGTATTTTAAGCAATACACTAATAGGAGCATAGGACGCTTAATAAGCATATAAATAGTAACCTAAGTAGACACCTACATATAAATTAATAATCTATCTCCTAGTTATTCCTAAGCTTATTATCTAATAACAACTTGTTTAGAGTCTTCTAAGTCTTACGCAGAGCCTAAGAGATAATTAGCTAGAGTAGTAAATACTAAGTAATAAGAACTAGAGGACTTACCTTATAGTAGTAAGTATAGCTAAGAATATAGTTAGTGTAGCTAGTAGAATAGCTGCTAGTAGTAAAGGTATAGACCTAGCTAGCTAATATACAGTTAATATAGATTTTAAAATCTTTATAGCTACTAGCGTGTTAAGTATACAGAGACTACTTACTCTAACTCTTAAGCTAAGTGTTAGTAGGAGTATTATTAAAGGCTTTTTTAATCTTATTATCCTTAAAGACAACATTCTCTATTATAAGCTTTGCCTTCTTAGCTAAGTAAGTGTTAAAAAGAGCAGAATCTGCAGAAGCAGCGCTGCAGGCCTAAGTAAAGTAGAAAGTTAGTAAGTAAACAAACTAAAAGAAGAGAAGCAACTTACCTACTTACCTTACGCCTTCTTAGTAGGGGAATATAAAGTAGAGGGCAATTTAGAAAGTGCTATTGTTAAAATTAAGTAGGGCAGAGTAGTTAAACAGTTAGATAGTAGTAGAGTCTTAAGAGGAAGGTGCGCAGGCTTAGAACGTAGTATAATAAAGAATATAGAAAGTAGAGAGTAGGTAATAGAGTTATTTTAACTAAGACGCACGCTAATAAATAGAGAATAAGTAGAGAGGTACTATAATAGGCTAGGCCTAGGTGCTAGCTTCTTAGCGTACACTGCCTTAGTAGTACTCTAGCTTACACTTTTAGTATAGACTAGAGCCCTACTACAGAGCTGAAATGTCTAAAACAAAGTTATAAAAACTCTACAACCTCTGCTCTAGAGGTTGTTCTTACTTAAATCTATCTTGTATTTTACTAGTAAATTCCCTTAGAAGTTAGCTTCTTACACTTTCTAACCTCTATTTACGTCTTTAAATAGGAGTTTCTAGTTTTCTAAACCTTTGTTGTTTAAGTCTTTGTTTTTAGAGATTTTAGTAATTACGCTCCTAACCTAGACACTCTTTAGTCTCTTAGCTAGGGCTAACTTATATCTGTTTATGTAGTAGCCCTTCTTTCTACATCTTAGGCAGATGTTAGCAGCCTTCTACTGCTTTATAACTTCTTAAGTTTGCTACTCTGCTTACTATTAGTTATCTAACTTAATCTTCCTAGAGTAGACTTTAGTAGGTTCCTAGTCTATACTATCTAGGTTTATTCTTTATATATATTGTCTAAAGGTGCTGTTTGTTAGTGCTTTAGACCTACAGAAGTTAACCTCTACTACTAAGACCCTAGCTATAAGACTCTAGAGATCCTAGTTATCTAAAATATCTACTAACACTATTTTATCTTAGAGGTCTAGGTAGAGTGCAGATATATACCTAGTCTTAAAGTTCTTTGTGTTGTTCTCCTTAGTAGTATTATAGGCTAGCTAGATAAACTCTGTATTAAAAGCTTTAATACTCTAGTTACTCTTCTTTATAGTAATAGTTTAAAGCTTCTACTAAGAATATTCCTTAAACAAAGAGTCCTTATACTGCTTACCTAAGAAGTCCTAGAACTAGGTAGTTGTACCTATTAGGTTATAATCCTTTTATAATAAGCTAACTTACGCAGCTTATTCTTCTAGCCTGTTAAACATATAGGTAACTCTTAAGATAGCTTCTTAGTTCTTTATAAACCTTAGCTTGTTTTTTATCTAGAACTTAAATATTCTGTATACATGTTAGTTACTACTAAACTTACCTATATTAGGTAACTTTATAGCCTTGTTTAGCTTATTGTTGCTTATATATATAGAGGTAGAGAGTGTTATAATATAGTTTAGTAATTCTATAGATACAACGTAAGCTTAGACCTAGGCTTTAACTAGCTATTATATAGTTTTGCTTATATCTTTCCTTAGTAGATTCTAGTTAGGTTCTGTAGCTAGGTAGGCCTTATTATTAGTAATAGCTACTGCAGCCTTAGGTAGAGTTGCCTATAACAGGTAGGTAGTTAGGCGTTCTAGTACGTAAGCTAGTAGCTTATCCTGCTATTCCTCTAGTACTAACAAGGTAGCAATATTCTAGAGTTTAGTTCTAATGTCTAATTAATTGTTGTTACTAGTGCACAGCTTAATACTGTATTTGCCTAGACGCCTAGCAGCGTTGTTAAACGTCTTGCTTATTAATCCTTGTATTAGTAATTAAATCTAATTGTAAGGAGCTAACCTCTAAGGGAATTTGCTAGTAAAATACAAGATAGATTTAATAAGGAACGACCTCTAGAGTAGAGATTACAGAGTTTTTATAACTCTATTTTAGACATTTTAGCTCTATAGCAGGGCTCTAGTCTATACTAAGAGTGCGAGCCAGAGTACGGCTAAGGCGGTGTACACTGAGGAGCCAGCACCTAGGCCTAGCCTATTACATATACAACCTTCTTAGATCTAATATAGAAGCTTACTGCGTATAAGGTAAAGTTATTATAGTTAGTTATTATAGTTCTCTACTAACTAACTGCTTAGGACAAATCCTAGGCCTTCTAAAACAAATATATATACTAAGACTAATTCTTTAACTATATAGCGCGTTATAACAGCATTAGTCCTAGTAGCTCTATAGTAGTATAAAACATGCCTACTTAGTAATTTAAAGAAGATAATTAGTTCTAAAGGCTAGTAACAACTACCTAGTAGGCTAGTAGAAGCTTCTTAAGTTTAGGTTTATCTAATTAGAATACGTGTTAAACTTAATAGAAAGGTAAGGCCTATCTTAGCACTTCTTCTATTTAACTAGTAGAAGACTTTAATCTGCTAGAATAGTAGAAGAAGAATACTATAACTTACCTATAACTTACTTATATAGCAAAAGATATACTTGCAGTACTACTTATAGAAGTAGAAGTTAAGTAAGTGTTTAATACTATAAGAGATATAATTAGAGATTAACAGTATAGGCTTAAGGCTATAAAGATATACTAGATTATAATTCTTAAGGATTCTTTCTCTCTAGCGCAGTAGTAAGAGGGAGAGAAGAAGGAAGCAGGCCCTAAAATAGATAAGGTAGAGGATCTTTTTAAGCTACCTACTTATCCTAGTGTAGATATAGAGGATTGCCCTAGTGTAGATATAGAGGTTTATTTAAGTTAAAATATAGATAATTATACTAGTAAAGATAAAGAGGTTATAGAGGTAGAAAATAATAGGAGTAGTGCTAAGAAGGAGCTTCTAGTAATACTATCTTAGTAAGAAGTAAGACCTTAGAAAAAAGCTAAGCTAATACAGTACTAGTAAATTCTAAGATTTATAGTTATAATAAATAGTTATTATAACTACTTCTCTTTATAACTGTAATAAATAGCTGTTATAACTATTTCTTACTTTTCTTATAACTATAATAAATAGCTGTTATAACTATCTCTTACTTTTCTTATAACTATAATAAATAGCTGTAATAACTATCTTTTACTATAACTATAATAGATAGTTATAATAACTATCTTACTACTTATATTAGTTAGATATATCTAACGCTAGGACTAAAATTAGCATACTACTAACCTCTACCCTACTCTACTCTACCCTACCTCTACTACTAGTCTGTGCAGCCTCTACCCTGCCTCTACCCCTAGTCTGTGTGGCCCCTACCCTACCCCTACTACTAGCCTATGCAGCCTCTACCCTACCCCTACTACTAGCCTATGCGGCCCCTACCCTGCCTCTACCCCTAGTCCGTGCAGCTCCTACCCTACCCCTACCACTGGTCTGTGCGGCCCCTACCCTACCCCTACCATACCCCGTGGTACGCCCTACCTATTTGCCAGCCTACTTATGCCTGATACCAAAGTATCTAAAATCTGGCTTCTGGTACACCGAACAGTTTGGCGTAAACGGTCAAAAATCGGTGTACATGGCACCGAACGTTCAGTGCTCTGGAAACCGCAAAACGTTCGGTGTTCTGGAAACCGATTGTACTCCTCAGGGTAGTGCTAATTGATACTCCTGTGACGGTGCTGGTTCGTAGCGCGGATGAGGGCCTTCTCAAACACTAGTCACAAAATCGAAATACAAAACGGCCAACGGCCGGACTCTTTTCACATACGTGCTAAGCTAGCCCATATACTTTCCGCCCACCTATAGTTTCCGCCCACTTCCTCACCAAAATTACCCCTGCATATAGCCGTGCACTTCTATATCTAGTAGACTAGATAATATAAAAATTAAAATACTTATAAAGAATATAATTATACTAGTATTTATACTCTTAGTATATACTAAAATAGTCTATTAAGTAAGTAATTTAAAGATTCTTATTTACTATAGTAAAATAACTTTTTAAATATATAATAGACTATAGTATATTCTTTTTCTATCTTACTATAATATATAATAGTAAGCTAGGTTTAAAAATTCTATTAATAAAAGTCTTTTAGTTAGGTAGTTATATAACTTTAAAGTTTTAGTATACTAAAAATAGTATACTAAAACTTTATAAGGCTATAGATCTCTTAATATAGTATTATTATAACTTATTACTTAATTATCTTACTAAACTTCTAGATATCAACAATATTAAAGTTTAAAATATAGTTAATATTACTTTTATAAAAAGTTATAAGTACTAATTTTAGTATAGAGTTTTTTTAGAATAGTATTACTCTAGCTTAGTAAAAATTTACTAGAATTTAGTTTTAAAGTTATATTAATTATTTAGTAAAGAAGCTACTATTTAAATTTTATTAAATAATATCTATTAGAAGTAGAGATGCACGGCTATGTGGAGGGGTGATTTTGGTGAGGAAGTGGGCGGAAACTATGGGTGGGCGGAAAGTATATGGGCTAGCTTATCTCGTCGCCGGATAAATCTGGGCGGGCTTGTTGAAGCCCCCAAGCGTCCAAGACTTCAACGGAAATTCTTGTCTTGCAGGACTGAATGCACCATCTTTGCATCTTCGATAGCAATGCGGTCATGGGACTCATGGATGTGAAGTTGCGTCCGGCAAATGAAGTTGGTTTCGTGATCTGGCTTATTGCCGATATATGGTGCTAAAGCTCAATTGCCGCGGCTCATTGCAGCATCCATGGCGTGATCGAGACTTTAATTAGGAAGTAAGCCGGTCATACTTGTGGGCAAGTTCTGAATCATGATCCCTCCTACTTGTATGTGTTCACGTGCAATAAGTGCATGGTCTAGGGCAAGGATTCGCTAGCACTGCTTATTCTCGCAGCTTGAGACAGGAGTATAAGAACTGTTATTAAGGCGAGCATAGTCTTTTATCTTGCTCTTTCTACCAGCATTTTAAAAACTCTAACTTGTTTAACAACTGCACATTTGCTACTACCTACCACATCCGTACAACGCCTTCCTACAATGTTGTTCAGATTGCTTGCTGCATCAATCTTTATTGGGTTCGCGCTCGCGCAGGAAATATGCAGTTGTTGCACTGACACGGATGATGTATGAGCACACATTGCAACAAATGTTTACATTTTACTCTATGAGCACGCACTAACAGAATTGTAGCGCCTCGGACATTTTGTCGGATACTGGCACACCAATCTCGGAGTGGGGTATTGCCGCCCACCGATTGGGGGAGGTGTAGACGGCTTGGGTTGTAGCAATCTATGCAAGTAAGGGCCTGTTTACTTTCGATTTACGGTCTGTAACTGTAAGCTCGATTTACAGCGGGTAGCGTTGTTATAAGTGCTGCTAGCATAGCATGGTTGCTATCCAAGTAGCTTAGCAGTCAATTATAGAACTAGGAGGAGGTGTTTACTTTTACTGCTTAACTCTATATTTTAGTAAAAAAGTTACATGCATCTGTATATTTCTAGTAAAAAAGTTATGTGCAAGTTTACAGAGCTTTATTTATAGAAGAAAAGCATTTTATTATTAATATTAATATCTGTCTAGATTTTTGCAGTCTGTTTTTTGGTCTTCTGTCTGCTATACCTTATCTAGCTATTAACAAGGATTATAAACCTAATTTGTTAGTGTACTGCGCTAACAGAGGGTTTGTAGGTCCTAAAAGTAAATACCCCCTCTATTTCTATAAAAATTCCTATTAATTGACCTTAAATTGACTGTAAATAATAACTGACGAGTTAACGGGAAAAACGGAACAAAAGCAAACAGGCCCTAATCTAAAAAGAGTGCGGATACGGGCCTGGATTTAGCTCAAGACGGCCCGATATAGCTCTTTTTGCTGTCAACTCAGTGTTAGTGAGGAGAAAAAGAGGAGCTGAGCGCATCTGCCCGGGAGTTGTCGTTAACTCTGAAAGCCGGGATGCTGTTTTGAGGCCGACCAGAGCGAAGCAACCCAAGCGAGCCCTCAAGCTCTTCCAAGACGTCGAAGATGCTGAAGCCGCCTTGAGGCATTAAGAGCAGTGTCAGGCGAGTGGCACTCTTGGAGATGCAGCCCTCATCAATGTATGGCGTCCGCCGAGCTCGTAGCTGCTGCGTCCCGCGTTGTTATCAGAGTCTCGAACTGAAGGACGTTGTTCAGAGGGTTCCTGAAGGCTGGGGACACGTGAAGATGTTGCTCTTGGACATGTACCAAGCCCCATTCTCCACCAATCCCCGCACTTTCGCTGCATGCCGCTACGGCCAGCCGTCAGCAATTTGTCGATGGGTCTCGATGGGGCAGATTGCCATGGTGAATAATGGGCAGAATGACGAGGTATGATTGGTGCAACAATTCTCGGCTTGGCGGCCGATTACGAACCGACGGATAAATCCAAGGCCCAGCAGTCGGCGGACGTACCACGCTTTCCGCCCTGGCCCGCATGCGCCCAACTCCCCCAGAAGATGTGAGTTTAGCGGCCATTCTAACGGCATATTCACCGTCCAGCCATAGGACGGGTTTAGAGGGAGACGAACGCGCGGGTTTTACGGAAGCTTGGTGCTTCCACTCGGGCTGGATGTGGTGCTATCTCTCTATCAATCTTCAGACGCACGGCGATCAATCTTCACCTTGTTTTATATCGCACCTGACGGCTAGACCTGCAGCCACTCTCTGTTTGAGAGGCCTGTTTCTCCCATACACTGCCCCACAAGCCGGGTTCTTCGTCGACGACACGGAGACATGGTAGAGGCGGTCGTTGGGATTTGTCAGTTGTATACCGCCCGTCGCATCCTCGCCGAAATCCAGCACCGCGTCAACGGCTTCAACACCTACGGCTAACACGACACACTGCGAGTAGCGCGCGACACTCAGCGCTCACCCCAGGCCTACATGGCGACCATGGTGCAGGCCGAGAGCGTGGTCACGACACACCTCAAGACTCCTGAGGTTACCATTGACGTTCAGGAGGTCCCCGGCGCCACCAAGCCGTCGCTGCTGATCCTCCACAACGAAGGAGAGGAGGACATTGTTGGCATCTTCGCAGACGTACTGGGTCAGAAGTGGGAGTCTACTGCTTCTATCGATGCTGTGAAGGCAGGGCCGAAAGAAACAGTCTACGGACTGAAGAACGGACTCGCGGGCGCACAGCTGGAGGGCTGGGACCGCTCAAGACTGTTGATCAACACACACCGTGTGGACGGAGGACATGTCCTGGACGAGGCCCTCACTGACTGCTGCGACTACGAATACCTGTACACGCGCACACCCTTCTTCCGCCGCGACGTCTCGCGCTATCTGTCTTTGATCTTGGGACAGATTGCACCTCACCGAGACCTAGCGAAGAAGGCGCGCACGACACTGATCTCCACAACCTTCCCCGACGTCCACGCCGCGCTGCCGAACCTCGACATCCTGTCAGTTGGCGCAGATGCTATAGAGATCCGTGTGGATCTGCTGGAGGAGCCACTGGCAGACGGAGGTGTCAGCAAGGTGCCCAGCCTGAAATATGTTGGAGAGCAGGTCATGATTCTGCGCCAGCGCACAGAGCTGCCCATCATCTACACGACAAGATGCACCAACGAGAACGGCCGGTTTCCCATGGACGATCCCAATCTCTTCTACAAATATTTGGCGCGCGCGATACAATGGGGTTGCGAATATATTGATGTGGAACTGTGGTTGCCAGAGGAGATTAGGCGGAAGTTGGCAGAGAACAAGGGCTGCAGCAAAATCATCTCTGCGTTTCACGACTTCTCTGGCACGTTTCAGTGGACAGCGCCGGAGACACAAAGACTTTTTGAACAAGGAGCGGTGTACGGAGACATCGTCAAGATGTACGCGCTAGTAAATTCCATGCAGGAGAATTACGAGCTTGAGTACTTCAGGTCGACCATCCAGACAAAGTATCCACACCCACCTTTCTCTGGACTCAACATGGGCCCGACTGGGCAGCTGTCGCGTACCTTGAACAAGATCTTCACCCCGATAACACACCCATTGCTGCCAATGATTGCAGCGCCTGGCCAACTAAGCGCTGCGGAGATTAACGCAGCACTGCACACTATGGGCCAGGTACCAAAGCAAGACATCTATGGAATAGGCAGCGTGCGGTCCACATCACAAGCCATGTTCTTCGAGAAGTGCTTCAACGAGCTTAGCCTGCCGCATTCCTTTATGTTTGCGCCAAGAGCGCCCAAGGCCTCGATTGAGCACATACTTCGACGTCCTAATTTTGGAGGAGCATACATCAATCCTCCATTAGCTGCATCCTCGGCTGCATATCTCCCCTCCCTGTCCAATGCTGCGCGGGCCATCGGACAGGTTGACACAGTGCTGGTCCGCCCTGGCACTAACAGCCCGTCCTTCATTGGCGACAATGCGAGATGGAAGGGCATTCGCGCGACATTAACCCGCGATTTCGTGCCATCAGCATATAGCGGTGCAGCGGCACTCCTGCTCGCCAGCAACGAGGCGGACGCATCGGCATCCATCTTCGCACTGAAAAGTCTGGGCATAGGGCCCATTTACACGATAGGATTCAGGTCGAGCGGGCCACTATCAACCGACGTGCAGCCGGTACGGTCCGTAGAGGATGTGAAGCGGTTAGAGCAGCCGTTTGTTATCATTTCGGCTCTTCCAGCTGAGAAGTCGCTGCTCGTGGTTCCTTTATTGAAGCACTACAGGGTTGACGGGCGTAATGGCAGCACGAACGGGCATGGCAGCGCCGGAGGGAAGCCTGCAGGCAAGGTGTTTGTCGACTTGGCCAGTGGGCCCCGCAAAGCTGACCCACTGGTTATTGCAACATCGGCGGGATGGACTGCATACGGCATTAGTGATGTCTCGGCGTGGACTACAGTCGAGACGCTCAGGCAGCTCGTTGGGCAGAACGTGTGCTACGATTTCGTACGTTTAGCATCTGGGAGGGGTCTCTTTTAGAGTCGCGTAATCAAGACAAGTTTTACACAAAGTAGTATGCGCTGTGACTGCGTGAGGGAGGTGAAGGGCGGCATAGTCGTACAGTCCTGCTTCATGCACGCCAGCCCATTCACCGCCAACCGTTACCGCAGATTGCCAGCAATCCCAGGAATCAAGGCTCCTCGTGGGCGCTGTGCACCAGGGCACCGCGCACGCTGCATCAACCACATGCTGGCAGCTGCGCAGGTTCTGGATTGGCTCGCTTGCCCTTCTACCCCAGATTTGAAGGTGTACGTGCCATTCGTGCTCCGGCGCCAAAGAATGGCACTATGCCGCGCGCAGAAGGATGCGTGAGACGCATGCAATCTAACGCCTAAATTGCAGCGATTTGCCAGGGCTACAACCGAGGCAGGGTGTGCTGCAGTGGAG
This sequence comes from Ascochyta pisi, assembly GCA_039634435.1. Classification (NCBI taxonomy): domain Eukaryota; kingdom Fungi; phylum Ascomycota; class Dothideomycetes; order Pleosporales; family Didymellaceae; genus Ascochyta; species Ascochyta pisi. Next base: position 164,160 of record CP113326.1, on the reverse strand, counting down.
GGATGAAAGAATCCAGTGCATGACTGGCCGCTAGCCTCTCCGCCCCCGGCCATGGCCTCATGATGCACTCAGTTTTGCTGCCCTCTCCGCACTTGGCTCTCGCGGCCTTGACTGCTTAGATGCGCCATAGCCACAGGTCTGCCGATAGCGTCAAGCATGCCGTACTCGGCCCAACGGTCGTCGGAGATAGCCCGAGATCAGCCATCACGCGGTGCCTCAGTCCCAATTCCCCCAGCCGTTCTGCCTGGCGCTGGCGCTGGCCGGCACTGGCTGGCACTACCTGGCCTTGTCCTGCGATTCAAGCACGCGAACTCGTTCCAGTCGGAGAGGGCGCTCGCTCCCGCAGATGCTCATCAAGCCTTGCCGTCCGTGAGCCCCCTGCGCGTCCCCACTGCCAGAGGCCTTAATTTGAACTACTGCAGCTGGCGCTGTGCATGCTCGTTGCTGTGAGCCTGCTTCTTCCTAACGACCTGTTCGCCTTCACACGGTTGCTGGCCGCCAGATCATGCTTCTTTGTTTTTCTTCTCCAGCGTCATCATGTCTACCGAGGTCTCGCAGTCACTGGCAGCCGCAATGTCGAGACCTCAGATTGGCATCGACCGCCTGCCTGCTCGCCGCGTCTCCAATGAGCCGCGAGAGGCCATGAACTGCAAGAGCTGTCGCAAGCGAAAGGTGGTGTAGCTCCTGCGCCTGCTGACGACGACGCTGCTGACAGGCTGCCTTACAGATCAAGTGCAACCGTACACGGCCAACCTGTGAAGCCTGTCAAGTGTTTGCTGTTCCGTGCATCTACGGTATGCTCCACTTGCCGAAGCGTGCTTGCCGTCATGTGCTAACACCCCGCCAGACGCAGTGCCCAAGAAGAGAGGCCCCAAAACCGACGTCCTTGAAGCTCTGCTGAAGCGTGTTGATGGCCTGGAAAAGCGCCTCCACTCAGAGGGAAAGAGCGATGAGCTCGTCGAGGAGCTCTCGTCGGCCATCCACGATGCTGCCGAGGACTCCAAAGCTAACAAAGCCTCGCCAAACACGCGACCAGCTGTCGAAGTAGCTACAAGCCATGGCAACGCAAACCTTGCAAACCAGTTGATGTCGCCGATCGAGCCAAGGTGCGACCTGCAACTGCCCTATTCTGTAATGCTTCCACACTAACAGCTGGTAGCGTACAAACACCAACGCTCTCCCCAGATCTCCTTCTCGACACCTACTTCGCCAGAATACATGGAAAGCCCTACCACGTGCTAGACGAGACGACGACACGGCAGAGGTTACAAGCTAATCAACTACCTTCATATCTGGCTTACGCCATCTACGCTGTGAGCGCAAGGTACGAAAATCTATACCGAATCCGAAGTTTTGTATCTGACCCATTCAGATATGCACCTCATTTCGGCGGCTACAACGCCGCAGTCCGAATTGGCTCAGAGTATGCTCGACGAGCCCGGATGGAGCTTGACATTGACGAGCCCTCAATTGAAGCCCTGCAAACGTTGATGCTACTTGCACAGGCAAGTTTTCAACTAGGCAAAGGCAAAAAGACATTCATGCTGCTCAGTACGATCCAAACCCACCCCTCAGGACGATCAGAAAACTGATACCAAGCTTAGATGCTGCAACAAGCATGGCATTTGCCCTCGATCTGCACCGCGAACTGCCACAGGGCATGAAAGTTACGCCCGCCGAACGGGAAGGCCGACGAAGACTATTCTGGTCATGCTACCTAATGGATCGATTCGCAGCTACTGGTTCCAAGCGACCCTCTTTAGTACCAGACGAATCAATCGTACTTCGCCTACCGAGCTGGCAGCTGCATCCCGGCGCAATACTGCTAGAAGGCGACTACTTCCCCAACGGACAAAACCTGCAATACATGGGTGGCTCTGGAAAGGGAGGGCAAGGTAGCATGGGCATGCTCATTGGAATAGCAAGAATCCTGGGGATAACAAACCGCTACCTTGCCGCTGGAGGTGTCAAGGGTGACTCTCACTTTCCATGGCACTCGCTCTCGAACCTCTCCAAGATTCGCCAGGAGCTGGACATCTGGGCCTCAGAAACACAGGACACCTTTACCTCGATCGAGGCACTATTTGGTCAACCCGACAGCACCATCCTGGTTCTTTCCAAGCTAGTGTATCATCTGATACATTGTTTGATATACCGACCATTTTTACCGGTCGATCTTGCTGAACTCTCAGGCACCTCTCAGCATCAGCCCTGGCAGATTGAGGCAACGAACTTATGCTTTCTACATGCTAATGCGATCGCTGAACTAGTCGAGATCGGGAGGGCCTCCTCTATTATCGATTGGCCAGCTTTCGTGGGCTACTGTGTTTGTACAGCCGGTACTATTCACGTACATGGTGCGCATTATCCTGTTCGAGAGGGCGAGGTGTTCTCTGTTAGCGCAGAGTTTCTCTCTCGTGAGATGCAGCAGCTCTCTGAGTTACGGTTTATCTGGGCTGGCGCACAACATCAACGGGAGACTCTGCAGACGATATACGGTTGCCACACCGAGCTCGTCACATCATTAGCCAGCAACCCAATGCGCTTCTCGCCGGTATTTCAACTCGAGGACTTCTTCGATAGGTACCCAGGTCAAATCTTCGATGGAGCACATGTCACATTTACGGACATTCAGGTTGAATCTATCCATGAGAGGTAAGCATCAGAGATGTTCAGTGGCGATCCTGTGCTAACACATCAAAAGCCTTGCGACATATAGCATCGAGCAGCGCAACAACATGTACATGAGTAGTGGCATAGTCGGTAACTCCCACGGTTACCACCAGCAGCAGCCTGCTCAATCTCAGCAACCCCACTATTCGAACGGTCAGCCTAACAAAAGGCGTCGCCCTACTAACTCGAAAGTAACACCACAAAAACAATCGGCACCTCTGCCGACACCTACATCCACCACATATCCTTCGAACATCAAAACTTCACGACCTTCCGATGCCGGTCTTTCCGACACCACGTCGAACCCAAGCCCCGGCAATACAAGGGTCAACGAACCGACGAATCCATCACGCCCACCTTTCACACCACCACCGAACAACAGCGCAGTGAGCATGCCAAGAGCCAATGCTACTGGCAATGGCCAGGGTGGTGGCCTCGCCCTTCCGTTCAGCCCAAACTTCTCATTCTCGCCACTACCGCAATTCGCCAGCCTTGCTCCGTCACCAGTGCCGCGCGCAGCGCACCTCAATAACTCGAACAACGATACTTCAGTATCTCATTTCGATCCAATGCTCAGCATGCCGACCCCCTACGATCAGCAGCCAACACCTGGCGCTGGTAGTACGTCAGGCGCATCGGTGCATACAGATCCAGATAGCAAGGATCCATTCCTTAGTCTACTGGAGCAGCTCGCAGAGAATGAGGTTAGCCGTGGTGGACCCAGCGAGCTGGACTTCTTTTTGAGTGGGCAGAGTGGATGATCTCTAACAACTGCCTTAAGAGGAAATCACCGCCGCGACAGCTTCCGCGGTGCTGCTCACCAGTTCCCTGTCGCATCAAATCGGTACCCACACTTTTATCATCATCGTTACTTCGCTTCAGTAAACGCAGCTATAGCTTTGAGAGCTACAGCACGGCACTTCAGGGCATCACAAACCGGATCAAAAAACCTAGTGTTTTCATCAAATTTTCGGATAGCAGCGAGGCGCTTAGGGGTTCTGGAAGCTGGTGCATGAATCATCGACACAGCATCATGGGATCACGCACAGGAAAAACGGCCGTGGTGATTACCCCGGCCACACTACATGCCATATTGTATTTGTATAATGAGAGAATATCATTACCTCGCAGCAACTAGCATTACGACACACTTCATGTACCTACGTACACCGGTGTTGCTAGTACTGTAACTTCAATCTTCTCATTCGGAGCCGCACCATGGGTACCCAGGTACAAGGGCCTCAGTGGCAGCGCTGACCCACCTATTCTCACGCCACACTGCATGTGAGATTTCATTGATGATTGGTGATCCCCACCTTCTACAATTTTGTCCCCACCCACACACCTCCACAACCCGTACAAGTTATTCGTGGCTACAGAGAGACAGACAAAAACGGGCCTGTTGCCCACAATGGCATCGCAACCGGCCCGGCCGCGGAAAAATCTTGATGTGGCTAGTGTCGATATCGAAGGGTGCAATGGTCGAAAGGAACGAGCAGAATCCCTGCTCTGACAACGGTCGACACCCCTTGGAGGGAAGAACGCACAGACGCCCCAGATCTGCTCGACCAAGCACCCCCCAGACTCGTAACCCCAGACGCGCAGTTGAGCTGGGCACATTAAGCGACAGCGGGACAGCTGGGAGCGAAGGCGAACGCGAGAGCAAGGGTGATACATTGGATGCAGGACTTGCGAGATGAAAGGAAGTGAGATAGTCACTGCAAAGTGCAGGAACTGGAAAGGATGAACAGAGTTTGTGTTCCACCAGCATATTATTCGATCATGTGCTAGATAGACACGCCGTGTATGAGAGCGTACCTGCTCGGGCATCCGGTTACCTTCAGCCCGCCTCCCCTACCTAGTCCATCTTTGCAATCCAGAGCGACCCAAATCTAAACCTACCTCACAGAAGCCGCGCTTCGCTAGCAACTTGCATATCTCGCGCCTTACCACTCTTGCTCCCTTCTCACACCCACCTGTCCATCAGCACACGCGCACGCAAACGCACATCCGCAGGAACGATTCTGCACCTCGCCGGAACAAGCCACGCACTCTTGTGTCCCTGCGCGTCAGCGCCTCGTGGGCCGTGGCGGGGTCTGGGACGTTCTGGCAGTGATCATCAGGGCCCGGGGTATGGCTAGCACGGATGCGAGACGGAAGTTGTGACTCCGGAGGGCTGGGGGGGATTCCAAGTGATTTGTAGATAGGTACACTTAGGTACTGTAGGGCTGTCTGTGTTGGTGCTGGAGGTTATGTTTGAGGAACCGAGAGATCGGCGGGCTTCTGGAAAACGGGAAAGGAGGGAGAGAGCTTGTTTGTTGGTTTGTTTGGTGATCCTGGGAGTGCAAGGAGAGAGTATAATCGTGTACCTTGACTATACTGTAGAAGTATAGTGTTTGTTTACACGTTGGGAGAAGTGGAAAGTCATCTCCGTCCGTTTCTTCCCTGTACGCTATATTCCAAGTACACGCCATCGATAGCCAACCGCAGTACACGAGGTTACGAGTACGAATCAAGATATTCAACGTGCAGGAATCGCAATATTACCTGCATGCACTGCGAAACAACGGTTGCAAGCGAAGCGCGGGGAAAGCTCGTACCCTCATGCAGGGCCGGTAATTGCTTTTCGTAGCGTTCATGTCGGTAGACTAAAGGAATGTAGCTGGGCTTGGGGGGGAGAGGATCGGGACAGAATGACATGGTCTTGCTTCATGGGGGTGGGTATCGGTTCGCAGGGAAACGTGGAAGGGCGTGACAGTGTGGCACACCCGGATGCGCCTGATGGCTACGTGTAGCGACTGGTGAGCCAGGGGCATTATTTTTTCTCGCCAGGCTCGGTTATCGTGCGAGGTGGTATTTGCATTGATCTATACAAATTCGTCTTGGATTGCACGCCGGATCTACCTCTTGCATGCTAAACAAACGTGATGTACATACTAGGGGACCTAGGTCATGGTGACCAGCTCCTCAGCCGAGACGGGATGGATAGCCTAGAGAAGGGAAGAGTTAGCAAATGATGAGCAATGCGGCACGGTACGCCCGCCGAGTTCGCTTCCCCGCGACCACGGCCTGAACGTTATAGTGCTCGTGCTTGCCACGGCATTACCATGCATCTTACCCGCCAGCAAAGCACGTAGCCCACGTGGCCACGGGAAGGGAAGAAGGGGACGGAAGGGAGCACACTTACCACACAGTTATCAAAGTCCTGCTTTGTAGCGCCCATCTTGATCGCCACACCGAAGCCCTGCAGAATTTCGCTGCTACCCTGGCCCAGGATGTGCAGACCAACAACCTTCTCCTCCTCGCCAACGCAGATGATCTTGTAAGCTGTGGGCTGCTTCTCCTCGGGCTCCATCATCGCAAAGTACATGGCTGTGAACTCAGTCTTGTAGACCTTGACCTTATCGCCGAACTTCTCACGCGCCTCGGGCTCTGTCAGACCAATAGAGCCGATTTCAGGGTGTGCGAAGACGACGCTGGGGATGTTCTCGTAGACGAGGTGTGCGTCCTTCTTTCCGCCGAAGAGACGGTCCGAGAGGCGGCGACCGGCTGCAATAGCAACGGGAGTCAGCTCGTAGCCGCGGTCGCAGACGTCGCCGATGGCGTAAATGTTTTCGAGGGAGGTGTTTTGGAAATCATCAGTCACGATGTGGTTTTTGTCGTTGAGCTTGATGTTGAAGTCCTTGATGTGCAGGTCCTCGATCTCGGGCTCGCGGCCGGTTGCGAATAGAACAGCCTCGACTTCGACGGTAGATTCCTTCTTTGACTCGGACTCTTGGTAGGTGACGCGCTTCATGCCGTTGCCGATATCCTCGACCTTTGTGATTGATGTGCCCTTGTACAGGTTGATACCCTGGCGCTCGTACTCCTTTGTAACAGCGTCCTGGATCATGGGGTCGAATGTTCGCAGAAGCTTGTCGCCACGGATGAAGAAGTGTGTCTTGGAGCCCAATGCGTGCAGCATACCTGTCATCTCGACGCCAATGTATCCAGCGCCGCTTGTTGCAATGCTCTTAGGCTGCTGTTCAAGGTCGAAGAAGCCATCGCTGTCGATGGTGAGCTCCTTGCCAGGAATGTCAGGCTTCTTTGGGCGGCCACCGGTGGCGATGAGGATGTGCTTGGCCTTGACACGCTGGGTGCCTCCATTCTCGAGCGCAATCTCAACCTCGTTCTTTGCGACGAACTTTGCTCGCCCCCTGATGTGCTTGATCTCGTCCTTGTCCAGGTTCTTCTCGTAGATGCCGTTCAGGCGCTTGACGTAGTTGTCGCGCTTGTTCTTGAAGTAGGGCCAATCGAACTCTGGCTGCTCCTTGACCTGGAAACCATACGCCTTTCCGTCCTTGAATGTCTCTGCAATCGCAGCAGCGTTCCATGTAACCTTCTTGGGTACACAGCCAACGTTTACGCAGGTACCACCGTAGCGGCTCGATTCGACAGCAACGACCTTTGCGCCGTGCTTCGCAGCTCGTCGTGCAGAGGCGATACCTCCACTGCCGATACCGAGGACGAGGTAGTCAGCTTCTTCGGTGTTGTTGACAGGAGCCATGGTGGGCGTTGAGGTGGAGAAGTGGGATGCGAGGTTTGACAGACGCGCAGAAGCCAGCGTTACTTTGGCGGTAGCTTGGAAGTGGGATCGTGGGAGGAAGCTCGTAGAAGGAGGGGTACTGTGAGAGAGACTCGGTGTATGAGCTCGCAGCCTACAGATGATTGTTCTACGCATTAATGCAGCAAGTGGGGTACCGCCCCAACTTATAAGATGACGCAAAGACAACTAGAATCGGATTTGCAATTGGTTTTTAGTAAGCCTACTCGTCCGGCACGCCGAATGCAGATGGCTCTACTGCTTGATGAGCAATCAGCGAACGTTGCGTCTAGAACAATAAACAAATGGACAAGTGATGAAAGGATCCAGCTTGTCGCTGCACAACGCACTGCGCAACCTTGACTTGTGGTTATCGCACAGGAGACGCGGATTGCGAGCGGACCAAACTTTTCGACATGGCGATGACGGAGCAGCGAATGTTCATTGCGGAAGGCGTGCATTGCACTAAGCCGCTTTGGATAGCTGTTCCTGCCCGCACTGACCTCGATGTCATCGAGAGCTTCACGACAGCTCGTATGATCACGCATCTAGCTGCAGGACTTCTACGCGCACGATAGCCGAGTCATTGTGGGTAGCAGAAGCAGCCTTACCGACCACTGTTGCATCACCACAGATTTTCCATTGACCTTGTAGAGCAACTACACTACACCGTAGCAACACATTTGTATCACTCCATCAACATGGGCGGAAGACTGTCAACACCAAAGGGGGCAGATGGCATGAATGAGAGTTCGAAACCACATTCAAACAATGCGCCTGCTCGCCTCTCGCGGGGTCGTGGCATTATTAATGGCAGGGTGAGAACAATTGGAGTACGACAACACAGGCACAGCGCTAAGTTCAAACAGACTGTCATGGCACCGTTAGCTGCCCTTACTATGGCCGGCCTCCTCTTCGTATACGCAAGGACATCGATACGCGCCGCTAAATTGAACGCTCAGAAACATAGAGAGGCAGATGGAGGACAGATCAGTTGGCACAAGGAGAGCTTGAGGCGGCATGGGCAGCTCGAGCGTCTGGACAACGACAGCAGTACCTTGAAAGAGGCGTTCGTTGGAAGTTTCTCCGGCGGCAAGAAACGCAAAGACTCCGAAGCTGAAGAGAAGCTGCGAACAGACAGATCAAAGGACGAAGAGGAGCTGCGCAAGCTCATGGGCAAGAAAGACTGATGCTGAGCATGTGGATCTGTGATTTGAAATGACTCTGGGAGGCTGCTCAATCTGGCGTTTCTGGTTGGATTTCATGTACAACACCCGTGCTTTCGTTCATGCAGACGAAGATGTTCTCTGGGTAGCGCTGCAGGATAACGAGGTTGGGCGACACTGCCACGTGCAGTGCATTCGATATGCTGTCCTGAGGTCGGTACCAGACTTGGCACCGCAGTCAGGTGGAGATGGCATGATAGGTACAGGTCAACTTAAAAGAGCCGCGGCAACCATGGTTAGGGGCCACCTCCGCGGCCGGTAGCTCATGTCATACACGACAGCTTAGTACCAGACTTTGGCACCATGCAGCACATTCATTGAAGCTGCAAGACATCAGCAAACAAGTGTTGCACACGACGTTGAAGCGCAAGAGTGCAGCGAACCAGAGAGAGCGTGCAGTATTCGATGTGTCGTTGCAACTGTTTAGCTGTGCTGTGATTCGCCGAAGCTCCGTAGAAGTGGTGTGGCTTCGAGCTTCACATGCCCGTGATTGAAACCCCGCATTCTACAACCAAAGCTGTGGTGATGGATGCTCGACCACCAAGCTGGACATTGCCGTGCGTCCACGGCTGCAATTGTATCTGCAGAACCTGGTTCGTGATTTACCAGCAGTCGGTCAAGTGCGCGGTTTGTTGCATGAGCACCTTGAAGCGTCCGGTCAAGAGAGCTGTAGTTGGGTAGATCACGGCGCTGAGAGCCAATGGCAATAATTTAGAGCGTTTTGGATGCACAAAGCATAGAGCTCGACCCCACCACAGCATCATCGTACTCACCCAACTCAATACGCAGCACCGCCAAACCTCACCCATTGTCGCCCAACCGTCCTCACCCCGTAACGCCTGAGCCCTTCACCGCCGTCGCGCACACCCTGTCGCCCCTATCAGCCGCACCTCACCGCGGTCTTGATGGAGCTTGGGGGGATACTGGCCCAGTCGCGATTGCCGTAGGAAGACGCCGCGTCTTCCACAGCTAGCGATAGCCAGTATGCCCGAGCAGGAGGAGCGAAGACAGCAGCTCAGCACCATTTCCGGCCCGCCGAAAGACCTCACCGAAGTGTCGCGGGCTGTACTGCGCAGCGAGCAGGCGAAACGATGGACCAAGAGATATAGGACGGAGGTTGCAGCGAGCTCCAGCAGCCTGCTGTCCACAGTCGTCGCAGTATGCGCACCTACCTAGAACATGTCCTTGAGAGCCTGCAACTGACAACTACCAGTATCCTCTCGATTCTGTCAAAACACGCCTCCAAGCGTACGTGCGCGTCATAGAACTATACGAGCGCCGCTGACCTCCACAGCTACAATTTCAAATCATTCAGCGACTGCGTACGCCACACATATCAGACCGAGGGCCTGCATGGTTTCTGGCGAGGTATGACATTTCACAGCAAAATAGCAAGACACTGTTTCTGCGCGCAGCAGACTAACACTGTATGTGATAGGCGTATGGTCTCCCCTGGCCAGCATCACACTCGTCCGAACCGTATCTTTCTCCATCTACCAGCGCTCCAAATACACAATCGATGACTGGATATATCAAGCTACCGGAAGCTCGCCACTCGTCACTGCCAACACTAGGGGTGCATGGCCTACCATTTCAACAATCGCCTGTTTTGGAATGGCAGGCGCCACCGCTGGGGCTACAATCACGGCAATTGCTTGTAAACTATACAATACTAACGAGTTGATGCAGCGCTAACGGGCAACAGGTCCATTCGAGTTGACGAAGCTGAGCGCCCAAATCTCTGTGCTGATGGCCGACCGCAACGATGGCTGCAAACAGAACGACGCGATAAGGAAGAGCTATCAGAATCTTGGGACGTGGAAGACAGCCCAGAACTTGGTCAGACATCGTGGGTGGACAGGTCTGTATTCTGGGTTCCATCTGCATCTGCGTAAGCACTACGATCGTCAAGGTGGACGAAAGCTGATACGACGCAGTACGAGACTCGATCGGTACCGGCATCTATTTCATCACGTATGAGAGCGTGAAACAGATCCTGGCGAATGCGCGAGGCACCTCACCCACACATCCTCTGGCCGTGGTGATAGCTGGAGGAATGTGTGGTCTTGTCAGTTGGGCTTGTGTAGGTCTCCTTTCTTATTCTCAGACAAGTTTACGATTGCTGATTATTGGATAGATCTTCCCTATCGACACCGCGAAGAGCATTTACCAGCGCAACTGTCTAGTAGGAGGCAAAGACAAGCAAACAAGACCTAAAATCCAGTTCTTAAACCCACGGATGTATCGAGGTACGTCTCAACCCGGTCACACTCTCTTTAAGTTTGACTGACCCTATGCAGGTCTCGGTGTCTCAATGTCTCGCTCATGCGTAGTCAACGCCATTTTCTTTACTGCATTTGAGTTTACCAAGAAACGTATAAATCAAATGGACGTCGACGAGGAGCTTCTCCGCAGGCACGACGAAGGCGTCGACTGATCTAGCATGGTCTGGCCTGGTCTGTGATTTCAATTGTACATGCATAGGATTCGGAGTAGGCGTATCAGCATAGGAGCACTTGGACTTGTATGGGTACCACACATGGTATGTAAGGTAGCATTCATTGATTGAGCACTTATTCATGGCATAGGATTGAATACGGTGCACACTCTTGTTGGGTCAACATCGCTTTCATCTCGCCATACAGTTGATTAATCTTGTTCCAGCCCGTCTGTATCGCCCTGACCTCACTGTGAGATCTGAGACATGTAACTGTCACAAGCCGTCCTTCATCTCATTCTTGGTTACGTCGCTTTTCGCTTATTGAACTCGTCAACACGTGCCACCTGACATTTGTCTCCTCTGTCGTCGTCTGGACCGTGTTCATGATAGTCGCAGCGATCTAAGCGTTTCTTTCGGCCATGCTGCAACCGCATGTATCTCAACGCGACACCAAGAAGAAAGCTGTGCGGCAGCAGCGATCGAAGCTGCAGTTCTCCGTTCCCATAGTTGTCTGAGTCTTCCTTCCACGAGTAGCAGTGAGTATCGATCATGGCTTGAAGGACCGGGCTGTTCGGCGGCAGATGGTTGAACGCGTATATGATCGTTGTATACCAGGGTATATTCAAGCCAACGGTAAGGCTATCGATCAGAGCATTCTCCGATGCGCGGCGGAACTCAGCAGCCAGGAAGCGGTCACCGAACTCGCAGGCTTTGACTCTGGCCAGATGTGACGCACATTCCGAATCAAAACTGTCGGTGAAGCGGTTGTCCTTAGGGTAACGTTGAGTGTAAAGCCACTCAAGAAATATCTCAACTACAACGAAAGTAAGTAAACCCACACAAACCAAGTTGCAAGCTCACGACGAACAAGTATCACAGTCCACATCATCCAACTCAATCGCGCGCTCAGCAGCCTCCTTCCACGAGCCCGTTAACGCCCTGTTAAAGTACTCCGAGTGCTCGAGAAGCAGTCCCGGGTGCACGAAGTACTCCATGTGTTCTGGTCCGATCTCGATCTTGACTACGTCGTCGCGCATCAGCATTCTGCGTGACGGGTTAGCACGGGTTTGTGGTGGGTAATGTACTGGGTACTGACCCGTAGCGAAGTGTTATGCCTTCAACTGTCGCTGTTGCGACGGTCGAGGGTTTTCCTGCCATCTTGGTGGGTGAGTGAGAGGACGTGGGTGGAGAAGTGGTATGGGAAAAGGTTTGAAGTTCGAGCACGGTGAGGGTGAAGGTGAACGCGAACGAGGCAGGTTCTGTTCATTAATGTTCGATCCAACGGTCTCCTTTGAAATAACCTAAGAAGCTGCTTGATTTAATCACTATGCTAATGCTTTCGCGCAAAAAATGACTCATTTGTACTGAGATTCCCGAAGCATAACCATGACGCTGACCAAGAATTCATGCGGTAGCTTCTTACGGTCCTCGAACTCCTGATCTTGATCATATTCTGGGTACCACTTTGTACACTGAGCCTTCACCATTTTCTGCAAGAGGTTATCTTCTTCTGGAAGGTGGGCGTAGGCGTAGATGACAGTCTCGTAGGACGGGGGAATGTGACCGAGATCGTCACAGAGCTTTTGACCCACAGCATCCTTGAATCCCAGGGCCTGGAAGCGATCCCCAAAGACATAAGCTTGAACGTAAGCCATTTCCAACTGCGTGCTATACTGTTCACCGTGATCCAGATCCGGACACCAATGCATACGTGACTCAGGTAGTCGCTGCGTATACAGCCAATCGACAAACACATCAACTACACACATCAGCTTCCCTTCAACCACAGCAAGGCGACCTTCAACTCACAAGTACAGCTCTTGACATCCGCAATCCTAACAACGCGATCCTCAGCCTCCTTCCAAGGCCCCGTAAGCGCTTTCCTGAAGTACTCGGAGTGTTCGACCAAGAGCGCCTTGTGTACCTTGTACTCCGTGGCGTACGGCTCGAGGACTACTGTCACCATTGCGCCTTCGCGCGCCGCGGTGCTGATGAGCTGGTCAGTGATGTGTGTGCTGGAGTTGGGTGTGGTGCGGACCTTGGGCGGGGCTGTTGTGGGTCCATGGCGTGTGTGGGATGGTGTGGGGAGGGGGCGTGGTGTTGAAAGGATACTGTTCCGGGATTGTTTCATTTAGTTTTTTCGGCAGGGAGTTGCTTTGGTGGGTGGTGGATGGTGGAGAGGTCAGTGCACAGTGAAGGTGAAAGCAAGTGTGCGGCATACAGGTCGGTGTTATGAAAGGAAAACGCTGATTTGGATATCTTGTTCTGTCTGAAAAGATTGAACATCTTGGAGTTAGTGTGCGAAATCTTACAGCATCCTGCCAAGGTAGCTTCCATGGCCCCTCCTCTTCTTCCTCGTATACGTTGAAGTCAGTGTCCCCGTCAGTGTTCCCCGTCTACGTGCAACTCAATGTCCGTGTCCGTATCATCGTATGAGTCCGAGCCAGGATACACTTCCGTGCCTTCATCCGTCCCGATCGTCGAGCGCGCCTGTGCATCCCCACCCTTCTCACCACTTAGTACGTAGTCTGTAGCGTCGAGCGGCTCCTGACCATGTCTCGCTACCAGATCGCTGTATCTCAGCATGACGCGAACCAAGAAGTCACGCGGGAGCTGTTTACGATCTTCAGCGTCTGCAGAACCGTCGAAACCCTTGCAAAAGTTGTGACAATGCGAGTCAACCATGAGTTGCAGGAGTAGATCGTCTGCCGGCAAATTGGCGAAAGCGTACGTCACAACGTGATAGTACGGCAAGGTATCCGAGCCTCCCAGCTCATCAAGGTATATTTTGTAAACGGCTTGTTTGAACTGTGGGCTTGAAAGTCGATTACCGAGGACGTACGCTTTGGCTTGTTGTAGCTGTTTTGCCCTGTGGAAGGCTTCTCCAGCCATGGATATGTCCTCTTCGTATGGTTCGGTATCACATGTGAGCTGTTCGTCGACAGAAATCCAATCGATAGCGTTATCTGGCAACTTCTGAGTGTACAGCCAGTCCACAAAGATGTCGACTGGTGTGGTTAGTCGTGATTCGTTATGATAGGTGGAGAGCTTACAAGTATCGCTATCCACATCCTCGAGACGAGTGACAGTGTCCTGGTCGTTCCTCCATAGACTCCTCAAGGTTCTTTTGAAATAGTCTGAGTGCTCCACAAGTAGCTCTTTGTGTACCTTGTACACAGTGAAGTCAGACCCAACATTGATGATCGCGAGGGCACCATCTCGGACTACAGAGCTGCAGGGCTAGTTAGTTGAGTGTGCTATATTCAGTGCTCGTACCAATTACCTTAGGCGCTGCATTTGAGGATTCGTGGCCAAGGGCAGTTCTGAAACTTATTCGGGATGTGGGTTGTTGGGATACAGCTAGATTTTAGTAATGGAGAAGACGAGGCTTACAATCAGCGCGAGAAAGTGGAGGCGAGAGGCTAGATTTGGCTTATTTTTAACTAAAGGTAAAGGTAGAAGAAGCGACTGTCTACGATACGAGAGGGCGAGCATTGTACTCAAAGCCGGCTTTTGCTCACTGCAAACGCATGAAATGGCAAACCGCGATAGACGACAGATCAACGAGGAAAGGTATAAGCAACTCAGACATGACTGTCGGTTTTCTACACTGTCTCTGTATGTAGCTGGGTTTCGGACCTCTTACTACCCCTGGTGACTGACTTCTACCTTCAAAGCTATACCCCAATAGTTGACCAGCTTCGCGCCGCGCCGCAAGCTCCAACCCCAGACTTCCATCGAAGACACACTTTATTCAGAGTCACGGTCATCCTCACTGTCCTCGCTGTCTGAGGCCGTGCAGTGGTTGTTCTGGCACTCCTGCTTCTCATCTTCCGAAACATGTCCATGGTAATCGCATCGGTTCAATATGGTCTTCTTCTTTGATTTGAGCTTCGCGTATCTTAGCATGACGTCGACCAAGAACGTATCCGGAAGTTGAGAACGAAGCTCCAGTTCGCCGTTCTCCTCAGTGTCATATGATTCGTCGAAAGAACGACAATGTGCGTCCACCAAGGCTTTCAGGATTAGACTCGTGGGCGGTAGGTTCTCGAATGCAAAGATGATAGCTTCGTAGCATGGAAGGTTTTCGCTCGCAATGAAATGGTCGATTAGCCTATGTTCCATGGCGTGCAGAAAGTCCGGAGATAGCATGCGGTTGGCAAACGCACAAGCCTTCATCATTGCGAGCTGCAAGGTAATGTACCACTCAGAATCGTTCTCTTCTCCTACCCAACCAGTTCTCTTGGCTGGAAGGTTGCGAGTGTAGAGCCAGTCCACGAACACCTCAACTGGGCGCGAACCTGTCAGATATATCTTGCGGTGGCGATTGCGATCGCAGACTTACAGGTACGGCAGTCAACATCGTCAAGACAGACATTTTTCTCTCCGGCTTCTTTCCAGGACCCGTTGAGGGCTTTCTTGAAGTACTCGGAATGCTTCTCAAGCAAAGCCTTGTGGACGTAGTACTTCACACGTTCAGACCCCACCTCGATGACGATAACGCCGTCGCGAACGGCCGTCCTGTTCGGTGAGTCAGTAGTGAAGTTGTGACTGGTTCGAGCTACGTACCCAAGTCGTCTCGTATTTGCGTTCTCAGTCGTTGCCATTGTTAGAACTGCAACGGCGCGGTGAGTCTACCAACCCTGAAGGCGAGTTGCAGGGAAAGAATTCGGTAGTAAAGAAGCTATTGCAGAAGTGAGGATGAGATTGAGTGTAGAATTTTGAGATTTTTTTTTTGCGCTCGTTGGTGAGGTGAAAGCGAGTGCAGCCCTCTGCATACACAATCCAATTCCGAAAAAAGCAGCACCTGCACAGAATCATTAGACTGAATCAGATGCGCTGAAAGTTGAAGAGAAAAATTGAACATAATTGTGAATGACTGCATTATGTAAAGATCTATGTAGATCTGCATTTCGAAATAATATTCACAAAAACCCAAAGGCCACGAAGAGCCCATCGTTCCACCAAAGCCAACGCCGCGCTTGCTCGAACAAATGCAGAGACAAAGAAATCTAGCTTGCTCTCACTCGTATTACCACCTTGGAGCGTTCAGCAAAAACAAAGACTCGAATCGCGCTTCGCGAAGCAGCTAGCGACGCTTCCAGAACTTGACGCCGCGTGCGGGATGAGCGGTTTTGGGCTCGGTCTCCGCAACGACGGGGTCGGCTGCACCATCGGTGACGCCCCTTGCGCCGCCGTCCATGGAGTACGCCTTCTCGTTGCCCCTCTTACGTCCGGTCTTGACATCTCGTCGACTGGCGCAGCAGCAGCACAGTCCCATCTGCACCAACCAGGCAAAGATGGTCATGGCACTTGCAACCCACATGAACGCGAACATGGTCGTGCCAATCTCGGCGCTGATGTTCAGTTCTGCCACGCCACCGATAGTGTTGCGGAAGATGATGAACATGACGGTTGCGAGGACAGAGGCGACGGTGACGAAGAGCGCGTTGAGGAAGGCGAGAATAGCGACAGGGAGAGCCAGCCAGCGCGTGAACACGGAAATGGGCATCACGAAGATGAGGACGAAGGAGAGGACGGTGCCGGTCAGGAAGAGTCCGAACATCCAGTTCGACACGAGCCTAATCAGATTGAGGATGTCGTTGATATCGGCAGGCAGATTGACTAGCACATGTTAGTTGCGGTGTGGAGAACAGGGGCCAGTGCACTTACTCGACGCTCCAGCTAGCAACTCGTTGCGTAGAATCTCAACTGGGTTGAACCAATACAGCGTCTCGGGCTTGGAGCAGAAAGTCACGCCCTCGCCTTTGTAGCCCTCGCAGAAGTTCCATAGGCCGACCTGGTAGAAATCGTGCAGACCCAGCGTCTGCGCGATCGTGTTGATCAAGGCAAAGTTGGGCACCGACGACGGGACAATGTTGCTAAGATCGAGGCGGATGAAGTACCAGTCGCGGAGGAGGTGCTTGTTATATGTGCCGCTGATCTGCAGAAGAATGAGGAAGATGACAGCGACAAACAGGAAGAAGGATGTGATGAGGGCCCAGGTCTTGCGCGTCCGTGTTGCCCGCTTCAGCTGTGGTTTGGAGAGTTCAGGGTGGCCCTGATCGACTGCGGTTGCAGCAGAGTTCTCTGACCGGCGGCGACCAAAGAAATGCATGGTGGCTCCCCGTGGTGTTCAGGAACTGGCGACGATGTAGCAATACCAACAGTGGTGAGTAGTGAGAGGGTGAGCAGAGACTGTTGTTGTGAAACGAGACCGTACCCTGAATCCTGAATCTGGGGGCTCCCAACCTCATACGCGCGGTCGTTGGGGCGGTCGCAATTTTTATGGAGATGCACTTAGGCCAGCAAGCTATGACGTCTGAGCCCCTAAGGAAGGTGCTGCGCGACGACGACACGCAAGCCGCTGAGTGGTCGAAGCAACTTGTTAGGACCAAAGCTGAGCCAACAATTGGCTGACAAGTGCACCGGCGTGCTCGGGCAAGACGCTTGCTGAGCGTTGAGAGAGGTTCCAGACTGACGCGTAAAACTGAGGCTGGTCGTGACGTCGCATGTCTTTGTTTAGACACCAAGCTGCCGGCTAAGCGTGTAGCCAAAAGCAACATTGCGTGTCAACAACGCACGAAGTCGTCCACTGACACGACGACGGCAACGACAACGACAACGACAACGACGTGTAATGACATTGTAGGATCTTCACAGGGAAAACTAAAGGGGATGCGGATGATCGACGCTGACGATGTTCTTTGGGGCTGCAATGCGAAAAAATTGCAAGCGAGTGCATAAGGCTGATGAGGCTTGCCGGATCCTCCGGTTGTGCATCGTGAAAAGCCACAAGCCACAGACGTCGGGTCGAGCCGAGACCCAGCGGGACGAACATGGGTTCCGGGAATATGACGACTATTTGAATTTACTCTATCGAGGCCTAGGCGATTGCTTTACCATGTACAAGCTCAAAACAACGCCATGCAGTTCGGTGGAGTCGATACACCACCTGGCATATTGAACGGCGAGCTTGTCACGAAGAACGTCCACCGTTTCTCCTCCCTGCAAAGATCCGCCAAACCCTCCAGATCAAACATCTCTCCAATCGGCATGCCCCAGCCTGCTAACAAATATTCGTGCAGCACAGGCTCTGGCTTCGAAGGAGGGAACACCTCCCACGCCACCGAGTCACCGGCCACAGCAGCGAAGCCCTCGTCCCACACCCAGCGCAGGACGTCTTGCGTAGCTTCCACGCCCGCATGCTGCATCTTCTCCGGGTGTTCAGCATAGGATTTCTTGTCATCTGCTGTTAGGGTGGTATCCCATTCCTTGGTGAACCCGGTACGGATGAACAGAATATCGCCTTTCTGGAAGACGATACCACACTCTTTGGCGATTTGCAACATTATCTCCAGCTTGATCTCGTGATTCGCAAGCGTGGAGTACTTCCCCCCATTCTTCTCGGCCCAGGACGCATAGTCGATGAGCACACCGCGTCCAGCGATGCCTTCTTTGGCCCAGTGTTGCATGCCAATGCGAGTGTTACTGCGATCTTCAATCTCCGCACCCGTCGTACCGCCATAGAAAACTCTCTGTTCAGGCCCCTTGCCCTCTGTTCCAGGTACGGCTTGAGAGAAGTGGCGCAGGCCGTCCCATTGGCTCCCCTGCTGGGGATTGAACGCATACGTGTCGTCGTAGAAGAGGCCATCGTAGCAGGGGATAATCTTGTGCTCGAAGGGTTGGCGGCCGAAGCCTGCTGTTTCTAGCTTTGGCAGTTCCCAGTTGAGGGAGATGCGTTTGCCGGTTCGTATCTCACTGGATGCTGCTTTGGCGACAACTGAGGGTGTGAGAAGCGCGAGCTTTCCTAGGCCCTCCTCGCGGCTACCCGCTGTGCCTACCCAGACGCGCTTCTTGGCCGGCAGCTCATCGTAAGGCGTGTCGTAGACGGCAGGGTATGACATGCTTATGGAATAGAATGATTTGCGACTATGTTGAATGTACTGTGCATCAAGCATTTACGTGAGACCCCTAAAGAAGCTGTGTGGAGGAATTAGCCTGCAGTAACATCCCACTTGCCTGCATGTCGATCTATCGATAGGTTTGTTGAAAGCGTTAGAAGACTCAACTACAGAGCAGCATCGTTTAATGATACTACAGCTTCTACGGCAAGAGCAAATGCTTCAAGATAATGTTTCTGTAGGACAAAGGCACCGTGATGAGGTTTTGAGCACCGATAGATGGCCACGAGACACAAACGCGCTAAGCAAACCCAGGGTCCACGCCGCCAAACATCGTCATCGCATGTGAATACTCTCCAATACCGAGAAAAATCGCTGCCTGCGCGCAACACCACGTACCCTCACCTGACCTACAGTCATACCTACAACCCATCTCAACCCCCCTCAGCTGTCCCAATTCCGAGATGGCAGCAACCCGCCTCCGCAAAACCTTCCACTACCCCGACTCCTCAGACGACGAAGACACCGTCGAAGCCGGGCTGGACGCACAAGGTACATCCCTTCTTTTGCACTCCACAGCCCACCTGACCCTCCTTAAACGAACACATCTAACAACCCCACCCACCAGACCAAGCGCACCTCCTCAACTCGCTACAATCCCACGACACCACCTCGACGCGCATATACACGCTCCTACTCCTCGCGTTCCCGGCCACCATCGCGCTATTCACACTACCTGGACTACTCGGCGCTTCGACGTTCGCGCCTAGTTTGCTCGCGCTTGCGAGTCTGGCTGCGAGCGCGTATACGCTGTATTTCCTGCCACTTCCGCCGGCGAGTCCTATGGTGATAGTCGATGGGAGGGAGGTCGCGGGGAGAAAAGGGAGGGTAGGGGAGAGGAAGGAGGTGCCTTGGTTGTCAGATGAGATTCAAGAGGTATTAGCGCGGTACATTGTGTCTGCCAACGGGGCGGTGTGTGCTCTGTTGGCTGTAATGGAGATGGTGCAGGGAAGGACGTGGAGTGAAGGCATGATGGTTGGGGGTGGGTATTTGCCTGGGCTGGTGCTGACGGTTGTGCTGTGGGCGAGGAGGGAACTCAGGGTTGTGGACATGAGTGCGCTGCAACGGCTGGCCAGTCAGTCTTGATTCAGAATGTTTCAACCTGTGCGTCTCTTGGTGAACTTGGCTCGTGCAGTCGTTGAAGTGATTGGTATATTGCATACGAAAGATGACCGTGTTGGCCTAGGTATCGCGCGTGAAAACAACTAGTCCTTTTCAACTCCTCTAAACCAAAACTTTCATCATCCTCAGATCTGCTTGGGACCGAAGTGTGCGATCGTGGTCAGTGTGACCTTCTTCTCATCCTCATCCAGCCGACTGCAAGCATCGCCATCCTAAAGCATCATGCTCTTCCTTCGACTTGCTATTCTCTCTGCCCTGAGTGCGCTTGTCACGCTCGTCTTCTCAGCATCGACTGCTGCTGCAGCACTGTCGACCTTCGCACTTGTGGATGCTGTTGTAGACGCTTTTTTGGCATTCAGCCGTGCGGCGGAGGTGCTCTTCGCCAGGCTGGTGGAGCTTCCACTCTTGATCGTTCCGCTCCCTGTGTGCTTGTGCAGAGAGGGGAGTGTACCCTCTGGCTTTTCACACTCACTGGTAGCCAAGGCAGGCACCGATGAGTGCCGTCGAGCGTTGCGCGCTACCTTGGCAAGATCAGTGGTGCGTGGGCGTGCAGCATCGACGGGTGAGGAATCGGTAAAGTCGAAGATTGCGAGGTTATCCTTTTCGGCTACCTCTTCCTTCACGACTGGTTCATCTGCCGCGACTGATTCGGACATCGGCTCGTCTGGGGTTTTCTTGACAAAGTTTGAGGATGCCCTTCGTCTTGCTGTGCTCGTCTCATCGATCAGAGCCGATATCGCCCTGGATGTTGTGGAAGTGTTTGACTGAAATGGCTCAGGTGGTGATGCGTTGTCACGTCTATCGAGCTTCTGTCGTAGTGGACTTCCCACCTCGGCCTCTTCTTCTCCCACCTCACGTTTGACCGACACTCTCCCTGTTGTAAGAGGCGCCAGCTGCACTTCTACGCTCGTCCTTCTGTCTGACTGAGGCACAATAGCGTCTGCCATTTTGCCATCGCGACGCATTTTAACGGCTAGACTTGGCTCTTTGTAGCTGACTTGTGGACGTGCTCTTCGCGAAGGCCGCCCAGCCTGCCCTGTCTGGTTTCCTGAGCTGACGTCGCCTGGTGGAGGGGTGTCCTTATTGTCTGGCCGTGTCGATGAAGGCTCTGTGGAGGGTGGAGAGAAGACGGCGTCTGCCGCAGGCGTCTTTGGAGGAAGAGAGTCAAGATTGATCTCAGCAACAGGGACAGGCTCAGGGGCTGATAGCATGGGAAGCTCAGGCGGGGTAATGATTCGAGTGACTGCGAGACGTGGGCGTCCACGGGGGTTTACGCTGGGTAGCTTCTTTTTCTGTGCCTTATCCTGCTCTTTCACAGACGATCGCTGTTTCTTTGGCGAAAGCACTGGATCAGTGTTGACGGGTTCTGGGCAAGTTAGTTTCCGTCTGTCTCTAAAAGGAAGGGAAGACTCACTGCTGCTGAGGACTGGCCGCGCTGGCGATACAGCTCTAGGCTCCTCGTCTGCGGCGTCTGTTTCTACTTCGTTCGCATTTCTACGATTGAAGCTGAATTGCTCGTCCTTTGTTTCTTGTCGGTCTTCATCCTCCTGTACACTAAACTTCCTCTTAGCCCCAGTGCGCACAGGCTTGGCCGCCTTCTCCTTGGCCTCTTTTGGCGGCTCAAATACAGATATACGACGGATGTTCAGCTTGGGCCCGCTTTCTCTGCGTTTCTTCCGTGTCTCCAGATTCATTGGCAACGCAGGCTCGTCTTCTGCCATGACATCTTGCATCTGCTCATCTGAAGTGGGATTGGGATCAAATGCGATAGGCTCCTCAGCCTCAAAGCTCGACGTGGGTGGGGGGCCAATGTCGGGCGACTGGCTCTCAGGGTCTTCCAGCATGTTCCGGATCTCATCTGCGTTCATGGTGCGGCGTGGGTAGTCTTTGCCCTCATCGATGGTGGGCATCATGCGGTCCTCGATTTCTTGTATGCACAGCCCGCTCTTGAACAGCCTCTCCTGCGGTCGGTGCCGTGCCAACTGTTGGCTCTTGCGCCGTTTCTCGCTCTGCTTTGGCTGTCCCAGCGAAGCTACCAGGCTCCCAAGCTCCTGCATCTTGGCCTCCAACTGCGACTTGACTGCATCGATGTTTTCGAACGAAAGGCTGCTGGACTGCTTGTCGACTGTGTGCTGGAGGTGCATTGCGCGCTCGCGGAGGGCTAGATTCTCGGCGAGGAGGCGTGAGCAGTCGCTCTCGAGGGTGCGGATGCGCATCGACTGCTGCGAGTTGGTCCTGCAGTACAATCAGTATGTGTTCCACGCGGCCAGTCCACGGATGCAGCATACTTGGCAAGCTCGCGGTTCTGTCGCAGAAAGCGACGCTTGACAACTTCCATGTTGTCGGCCGACGGCTGAGGAGCAACCGGCGGCTCATTCAAGCGCGCCATGAGCGCTGGGTAGGTATGTGGAGGCTGAAGATGGACTGCGATGCGTGTGCGATGGCGGCGCTGCGACGATCTAGGACGTGTGTCGTTCGTTGTTTCCGTCTGGTCTTCGTCATACTCGAAAAGCTGCGGCGTTGTTTACCTAGCAACGGCGGGTCTAGCCGCTTGTGTTGCCCGACTCCACTTTTGACACGCCAACACGTGAGGGGTCAACGCGAGCGCCTGCGTGGTTTCAAGACAACAGCAATGCCAACAGGAGATACTCAGAACCAGATTTCACTTCAATCGTCATGTCCAACCTCTCTCGCCCGCTGCCGTCGCACCTGCGTGGCCAATCGATGGGCGCGTCGCAGCAGTCCTCGTTCCTGCAGCAGAAGATCGCCGACAAGAAAACCGAGCTTGCAAACCTCAAGGACCTGCAGGCACTGAGTGGTGGCCTGGCAGACCAAATGCAAATGCTGGCCGACAAGCTGCAAACTCTCTCAGACGGTACTGAAGGTAAGCGTTGCCGGTGGTGGGCATTACGACGACCCCCATGAAAACAAGTCAAAACAAGTCATGTATCCATGCTGACGCACTGTTGCAGCTGTTGCAGCAGTGCTTTCGAACTGGCACAATGTGCTCCGTGCTATTAACATGGCATCCAGTAAGTTCTTCGCCGTATAGACCAAGGGCATTCAAAGTCTGACTGGAACAGCTATCATGCCCAAGCCCAAGGATGAGGACGATGCAGAGACGAAGCAAGAGTTGGAGCCACCATTACCGCAGACTCTTGTGCGCATCCCTACTCAGCATGCGCCTGCTGTGATTGAGCAGGCCAACGCTGGGGCAGCGGCAGCAGTGGAGTGAACTTTCACAAAGTGCCATCACGTCTTTCCTGACCACAAGGAAATCAAACCAACGCGCACAGAAAGGGTGTACGCAACCTGTAATGTGCGACGAAGCAGCTCCATGTCGATTCGCGGACAATCCTACCACGACATGTGTGTGGGAATGCATCTAGCAGCACGATGTGTTGCTGGCCAGGTTGATGCATCAATAACCTGGCCAAGATCACCGCTGAGACGCACGAATGAGGAGATTAGGAGATTTGCTGAGTGATGTTAACAAGTAGAGTTTAGAATAAAAAGTTCAGATGAGGAGAGCTGTACAGCACATACTCATGCGCCCCAAAGCTTTGCGTAACCGTGAGCCTCGAGTTCTGAGTGATGACGGTTAGAGTCTAGCGCTGCCAAGCTTCTCGCGAGTTTCTTCAAAAGCTCGAATTTGACGCGTGCTTCTTCTCCTCAACATATTGTCAACGGTCTCCTATAACCCTAAGGTTATTCCCAACTACATGGAAAATGCCTTAATTCCAGGAGAACCCAGAGGAATTGCACAGCCGTTCTAATCCTGAAGCTCGCTCGCGTCGACTTTCGAGTCGGTATTGGAGCTCCGGGTTCGCTTTAGGCCAACATACCCTTTCGTCTTTCTCCGCTTTTGTGATATTTGCCCAGTCAATTGCTTGGCTATTTACAGTCCGATATGAGCATGACAGACAGGCCTGTCTTGTTCGGACAAGGCGTTGCATCCTTGCTGTTGACACTGAAAGCGGTAACATATCGCATTGTCGCAATCTGGCAAGCAGCCTGTTTTATAGATAGCCTTCATAGAAGTACCAGTCGACAGGCACACGACAGAAGAAGTGTTGTGCACATCCAAATGGCTGGACGCGAGTGCTTCACGAGTCGACAGGTCCGGCAGTTTTCTGAGTTCCCCGCGTTTCCGGTCTGTGCGACACCCCGGAAGAAGCCTGGAGCGCAATGCACAAGCAGCGGCTGATGAGGGCGGACCCCAACTCAACACGACTGTCGCGCTGCGATTTGCTACTTTTGAACGCCTACTAGTAATTGATTCGCCAACCAATTCACCAAATGCGGCCTTGCATGTGCTATCATAGTCCACCAGCTCCAAGTTCAAGCCATCGTCACCAGGTGGACCGACCTCGTATCCCCTATGCCATGGTGCATCAGGACTCGAGAAAGGAGCCGCCCCCGACCTCGTATCCCTTTTGGTACTGCGCTATAGATGCAGATGTCTCTCAGCCAGCATGTGGCTCGTGGGGCGCAAGTTCAGCGGCCACCAAGGCGTGTCGCGCAACGGTCAGCAATCGATAGATCTGCCCGAAAGCGCTACGAATGGCAGATGAGCTTCGCGTCTGCCGCTAAGGCATCCTTCAGCCCTGCCATGGCTCGCTTTGACACTCGCAGATTAACCTCCCAGTCGCGGAGCTTCTCCTTTCCGTTGCTTTCGACTCTCCCCAACGTGCACCGCATGCTCACACACCCCAAAGCGTCATGAATGCGTACCATGGCACGTCTCCGACGATGCCTCTTTGTAGCATTTAGTTTCATTGCGCTGTCTAATCAGGAAGACCCCATCGTTGACTTGTAAGCAGCCATCTTTCAGTGTTGTGTGGTTTGGGACCGATCAGTCGATATACCGACACCTCGAAAACCTCTATACCTGTCGAGCTTTTGGCGCTGACGTTCGCACAGCTGTCGACGATGGGCCCACCAAACTGCACAGGTCGATGGGAGGTTGTATATTGATGGCGGTATGGTAGATTGGAATCCGGGGAGCACAAACTACTCAAGTGAGGTAGCACATAACCTCAGGCTCTGTTGATACTAATGTTCTTCGTCTAGACACATGGCTATTATTTAGCGATCTCAATGCCTCAACTCCAGGGCTCGGTCAGCCTCCGCAATACGCAAATCTTTCCAAGCCTGCTGATGTTCCGAGTGTTTCTGGGGGCATTCTTTGGCCCGACGAAGCCAACAAGTGCTTCTACCAGTTCGGTGGGGAGTTTACAGCAGGACCGCCCAGCGAGTTTAGTATGCACACCTACGACGTGCTCCTTGACCAGTGGAACTTGACTGGAAACACGGCAGCTGGTGTCTCCACCACACAGCGAGCAGCTTATGGTGCTGGTACACATATCGAGGGGTTGGGCTTAGGATTTTACCTGGGAGGGTGGATGAGCAACCACACAAGCCCGGACTGGAATGGCCCTGCAGTCGCAACGGCTGACCTGATTCGCTTCGAGTACAACACCGGGCTATTGTACAACACCAGCGGGCCTGAAGACAACGTGGGAAGGGCAGAAGGACAGATGGTATACTTGCCAGTATCGGACAGCGGTCTGCTTGTGTACCTTGGTGGCATTGAAGATCACCATCAGAATGGGACCGCCGCACCGGTAAGTCGTACTTTATCAACGTGGCTAATGCATGAATAACTACTGACTGGTTCTTTCAGGCAAATATGAGTGTATGCGTAGGACCCGGCACCGATGCAGTTGTGTTTGTTGCTAACTCAGGGCAGAGTATCCATATCTACGATGTTGCTTCGTCGAAATGGTATACCCAGACTGCCTCTGGGAGTATTCCTGAGGCACGTCGGCAGTTCTGCGCAGGCGTCACCTGGGCCGACGACCAATCCTCATACAACGTGTGAGTACATTTAGGTTGTTGCAAACCTGTTTAGCACTAATCGCAGGACAGGTACCTTTACGGTGGATACGGGTTCGGAAATTCGCTTGGTTTCGATGATGCCTACATCCTTTCGATTCCATCCTTCACGTGGATAAAAGCGTTTCCCACCGACAACAGTACCGGAGATTATCCTCATGGAGGCTGTAGCGCAAACGTGGTGACTAGAGATCAGATGCTGATCATTGGGGGTTGGTTTCCCGACTCTGACCAATGCGATTCCCCTCAGATACAAGGCCAGCACTTGATGAATTTAGGATTCAATGGCGAAAAGAAAGCTTTGTGGGACAAATATGATCCAACGCTATCCACCTACCTTGTGCCAACACCTGTCATTTCTGCAATTGGAGGAGGGTAGGTTCCGCAGCTCTTTTGTCTCGATGATAAATTGCTAATCATGCCGCAGCCCTACCGGTGGAGCGACTATACAAGCTCCGGTCTCGTGGGACAGTCCTGATTTAGCTGTGTACTACACGTTGAAAGCTCCCTCCGTTTCTCGAACAGCAACGCGTATCCTGCCTTCAAGAACCGGCAGTTCATCGCCCCAAGGTTCACACAAGAGTAAAGTGGGTGCAATTGCGGGCGGCGTTGTGGGAGGCCTTGCCGCACTCATCGCTATACTGTGCCTCATACTGTTCTGCCTACATCGTCGGAAGGCCAACAAAAGGAAGGACGGACAGCCGGCCGAACTGCCAGCTCCAGTCGAGCTGGGAGTCACTACTCCACCACAAGAGATGCCGGCGCATAGCATGGGCAAGTATATGTCACTGCATCAGCAGCAGGAACACGCGTCTCCCTACTCTGGAATCACGTCATTGCACTCGCCTCACTCTATGTATGTGCAGCAGTCATCTGTGTCCGCGTCACCGCCCCATTCCACCCCATATGGCTCTCCACATAACGCTAGCTACGCACAGCCGGCATATCCTCAAAACACGCATCCTCGATCGCCTTCCTGGGAGCACACACAGTACTCTTCCACTTTAGAATCGCGGTACTCGCAACAAGGCCACTCGTCGCCGACATTATCTTCTCATTTCTCCTATGCTCCACCGCAAGAGGCGCAGCTCTACTATCCACCACCGCGAGAGCCAAGCTATCAACCAACGACTGTCTCTCCCATTGGTTACAGAGGTTACTCACCTGTGCAACACGACGACAGCACGCCTCGGTCGCAGCGACCGGTCAGCACGATGCCCACACCCACACAATTCTACGCTCGGCCTGCTCCGGTAGGTGGTGAAGCCGGACCAGGACACGTACAACCACCGCTCTACGATGGGACGTACGATGGCAGTCTGGAGCCGCAGAAACGGCCCAAATACGGGCGATTTGTCGAGGTCGACGACATATAGAGGGATGGTTCTGCAAGTACATAGACGTCGTTCTGTAAGGAGGTTTGATTGTGCAAAGTTGAGTGATACCCAGCGCTCTGTCTCGAGAGTAGATGGAGCGTAGAGTGAAAAGCATTAGTAATATTGTGGGACTCTGTGAAATCTTGAAGAGGTGCGGTGAGTTTACAGCATGGAGCGTGGGTCTGGTGATGTTAGCGCCTAGCTGTTCTTGGCCGGACCAGCTCAGCGCGACTCTTTCAACACATCCAGCCAACGCCAATCGACACAAAGCCTTGAGACGACAAGCAGCCAGCTGTACCGCTTCGCATTGGACTCACCCTGCCAAATTGTCCTTTCGCCGCGCACCAACCCCCCAACCTCTCTCGTCCTCGGTGCCCGCACCTTCGCTCCTCCGTCGCCGCCGTGCCCCACCATTGTCTTCTTGCACCTCTCTGCAGGCACCCAACGAACCCAACCTACGCGCGCCAGCTTCGCACGCCCTCTTCGCACCGACCACGACCACAACCACAACCACGACCACCGCCGCGAAACAGCTCACGGCTGCTGCAGAGCTTCTTGGCGCCGCCAACACAGCGTCTAGTCGAATAGGGAGCTGTTCCCTCCGCCAAGCAGCCCGCCATGTCCTTGTCTATTGAAGAGCTCGACGCCACAGTGCGCGCCTTCTATGAGGGTCGCGGTGAAACAGTATGTTGCCACGCTGCCACGTGCAGCTTGCATGATGGATTGGAAGCTGACCGCCGCCTCTTTGCAGCAAAAACAAGCGCAGGCGACGCTGAACCAGGTAGGGCTGGACCACGCCCACTGCCTTGGCCGCTCCATCTGCTGACACTGCAACAGTTCAAAGAGAACCCGGATGCCTGGCTCCTCGTCGATAAGATCCTCTCGGATGCGCAGTATCCACAGACCAAGTGTATGTACCCGTTGTCGCGACAAGGAGGCGGTTGCCATCTTTACTAACGCCTGGTAGACCTCGGCCTGCAGGTGCTCGACAATGTCATCATGACAAGATGGAAGGTCCTTCCCCGTGACCAGTGTCAAGGTCTGTCGCGCGCACACAGCAACGCTGCGCTCTGCTGACACGTGCAGGCATTCGCAACTTCATTGTCAACTTCATCATCCAGCTGTCAAACGATGACGACCGCCGCCGCTCCGAACGCACCCTGCTCAACAAGCTGAACCTCGTCCTCGTCTCCGTACTGAAGCAGGAGTGGCCTCACAACTGGCCAACATTCATAAACGAGATCATCTCATCGTGTCACAGCGGGCTGGGTATCTGCGAAAACAACATGGTCATTCTGAGACTTCTCTCGGAAGAAGTCTTTGACTACTCGGAGGAGCAGATGACTTCCACCAAGCGAAGGGAGCTTAAGCAGAGCATGTGCGACGAGTTCACCTCCATCTACCAGCTTTGTTCCGAGGTCCTGCGCACAGCAACCGAAGCTTCCCTCATCAAGGCGACCCTCGAGACATTGCTGCGCTTCCTCAACTGGATCCCCCTGGGCTACATCTTCGAGACACCACCCAGCGGCCAGAGCCTTATCGAGACTCTGCGCAGCCGTTTCCTCGAAGTGCCCGAGTTCCGCAACATCACACTGAAGTGCTTGACTGAGATCGCAGGTCTCCACACCGAGCCCGCCTACGACGATAAGCTTGTCCAGATGTTCACAGAGACTTTGACGGCCATTTCAAAGATTATCCCCTTGTCGCTGGACCTCAAGCAGACGTACGCATCGAGCAACAGCAGAGACCAGGAATTTGTGCTCAACCTTGCACTCTTCCTGACCAACTTCTTCACCTCGCACTTGGCTGTTATCGAGAACCTCATGAACAAAGACTTTCTCACACATGGCCACTTCTACCTCATCCGCATCAGCCAGATCGACGATCGTGAGATCTTCAAGATCTGCTTAGAGTACTGGACGAAGCTCGTCTCCGAGCTCTACGATGAGATGCAAGCGCTTCCGATCACCGACATGAATCCTCTTCTGAATATGGGCATCACCACCGGCGGCAACCGCGACCCTTCGATGATGGCGAACTATCCTCTGCGTAAGAACAAGTATACCGAGATCTTGTCGAACCTGCGAACGGTGATGATCGAGAAGATGGTCAGGCCCGAGGAAGTACTGATTGTTGAGAACGATGAGGGTGAAATCGTGCGCGAGTTTGTCAAGGAAAGTGACACGATCCAGCTCTACAAGTCCACTCGCGAGTGCTTGGTCTTCCTCACGCATTTGGATGTTAACGACACCGAACAAATCATGTCCGAAAAGCTGGCGCGCCAAGTCGACGGCTCAGAGTGGTCATGGGCAAACTGCAACACTCTTTGCTGGGCCATTGGTTCCATTTCCGGCGCCATGAATGAGGAGACAGAAAAGCGGTTCCTGGTCACGGTCATCAAGGACCTTCTTGGTCTCACGGAGATGAAGCGAGGAAAAGACAACAAGGCCGTCGTCGCGAGTAACATCATGTACATTGTTGGCCAGTACCCACGGTTCCTCAAGGCCCACTGGAAGTTCCTCAAGACTGTGGTCAACAAGCTTTTTGAATTCATGCACGAGACACACGAGGGTGTTCAGGACATGGCTTGCGACACATTCATCAAGATTGCGAACAAGTGTAGGCGACACTTCGTTGCGCTCCAGCCGGGCGAGAACGAGCCGTTCATCGACGAGATTGTACGGAACCTGCGGAAGATCACTGCAGACCTCTCTCCTCAACAGGTGCACACATTCTATGAGGCTTGCGGGTATATGATCAGCGCACAGGGACAGAAAGGGATGCAGGAGCGTTTGATCCACGACCTGATGGCGCTACCCAACTCCGCTGTAAGTATCCTGGTCGTGCGCCGCTAAACACTACTGACCAAATCTAGTGGGACAACATCATCGCCCAAGCCAACCAAAACCCTGCTTGCTTGCAAGATTCGGAGGTCATCAAGATCGTCGGCAACATCATGAAGACCAACGTTGCAGCCTGCGGCTCGATCGGATCCTACTTTTACCCTCAGATCGGGCGGATATACTTTGACATGCTGACAATGTACCGTGCCAGCTCGCAGCTGATTGACGAGGCAGTCCAGCGTGACGGCAACATTGCGACCAAGATGCCCAAGGTTCGCGGTCTGCGCACAATCAAGAAGGAGATCCTCAAGCTCATCAACACGTATGTTGAGAAGGCTGACGACCTTGAGATGATCCATAACAACATTGTGCCCAAGCTGCTCGAGGCTGTTCTGATCGACTACAAGAACAACGTGCCCGATGCTCGCGAGGCCGAAGTACTGAACGTCATGACGACGATCATCAACAAGCTACATGTACGTTGGACACCCAAAACGAGCAAACACTTTGTTGGTCTCGCTCCGCCACAAACGAGTTGTATGCTAACACCAGACAGAGCATGATGGAGGATCAGATCATCAACATCATGGACAGCGTTTTCGAATGCACTCTTGACATGATCAACAAGGACTTCTCCGAGTACCCCGAGCACCGCGTCGAGTTCTTCAAGCTCCTCCGAACAATCAACCTGCGTTGCTTCCCTGCTCTGCTGCGTCTGGATGCCCGCTCGTTCAAGTTTGTCATCGACTCTTGCATGTGGGCCAGCAAGCACGACAACCGCGAAGTAGAGAGCGCTGGTCTTTCGATGTGCTTCGAACTCGTCTCCAACATGTCTGAGACGGATCAGCAGACATGCAACGCCTTCTTCCAGACATTCTTCACAACCATCCTGCAGGACGTGTTCTTCGTCGTTACGGATAGCGACCACAAGGCTGGCTTCAAGTCGCAGGCTATGCTGTTAGCTAAGATGTTCTGGCTGGTCGACTCGGACAAGCTCCAAGGCCCCATCTACACTTCACCAGACATGGCGCCAGCGGGCACATCGAACCGCGAGTTTCTGCGAAACTTTGTCGGCAATCTGTTGGCAACCGCCTTCCCCAACCTCCAGACTGCCCAAATTGCATCGTTCATTGACGGACTCTTCGCTACCAACTCTGACCTGAACCGGTTCAAGGTCATTCTGCGCGACTTCCTCATTTCATTGAAGGAGTTCTCGGGCGACAATGCCGAGCTGTTTGCAGAGGAGCGCGAGCAGGCTGCCACACAGGCGAAGAACGAGGAGCGCGAGCGTGCCCTGAAGATTGGTGGTCTTCTCAAGCCTTCCGAGATGGACGATGACGAGTTGTGACATAACGTTGAGTTGGACGCGAACACAGCAACACGCACGCCTTTCGACCGCGACTCTACCTCGAACGAAGCAGTGCAATCGAGCAGCGCCGATGACTGGTGGGCCGACTGCTTGTAGCGCAGGAGGGGCTTTTAGTTGATGACTCTTTGTGCATTGGGAGAGGCGACCATGTCGTTGCGTAGCGTTCTTGATTTCCCACCAATGATCCTCTCCGATCTAGCGGTCTCATACCCAATAGACGTTTCTGTTTCACGTTTGGCATGCAGCGGGTGGTGGGATGGGAGGACTGGTCTTGGTTTGCGTATATGACAAAAGCATGGGAGAGAAGGGGGATGTTGCAGGGCATTCTAGATACCTTGCCTGCGGACGATAAATCAATGAAATGGAATGAAATCAACCACGCTCGGCTAGCTTTTCTTGACTTGAATCCAAGTTGCTGTTCATGCAGTAGTGGGCCGGCCCGCCACGTGAAGTCGTGACGGGAACGCAGGGTTGGAGTAGGCAGTATGTCGGTAGTTGATGCCGTCATGCTGCGTACTGGGGGATGTTCTGCAGCCAATCGCACATGCACAGTGACTTCGCATTCTGAGACGCTCGTTGTGGAGCTCCCTGGCGTATCGAGCGGCCATGGTGTACGGCATGGGGCTTTGGATCGGGGCTCTGCCGACGGCAGCGTGCTGTTGATTCCGTCTCTTTTCCGCGCCAGCCTGCGCAATCCGCCCGCTGCTCAAGACCCATCAGACTAGAGGTACGGTTACAGTCGCGGCGGGCCTGATGTCGTGCGTGCAGAAAGGCTTCTTTTGACGGCGCACGTTGCGGATGGGGGCTAGCGGCTGCCTTTCCCGGCACCTCAGCCACAGACGGTCCTTACGTAATACAGCAGCGAAGAGGGCAGGTGAAGTCTCGAAGAGACGGCACAGAGCGCTCGACAGCTGCAATTGGCGTTGGACGGCCAGGCTCTGCTACGACAGTACCGTTCCAGCGCGCTACCTCGCTTCGAGCCCAGCGGAACAGAGCACGCGGAGGCCCTGTCCCTGCGCGGTGGGTTCTCTCGACGGCTCCCTGGTCGAAGGATCTCTATGCGCGTTCCTCTGCGAGCGCGCCCGAGCCCCGTGCTTGCACACAGCTCTCCCATTGGCCGTTTGCGGCGTGCACTCCAACGACTGCGTGAACAACATCTCAGCGGGCAGCATGCACAACCTCGTGGCCCTCTTATAATGTACCGCCGGCACCACAGCGAAGCCTGGCCCCTCATTCGCCGTCTGCCACATCTCAGCTAATCAGCTAATCCTGTTGGTACCACCACCACCACGCGAGCTTCTGGACAGCGCCATCCGACCTAAGGCGGCGCCCTGCTGCAAGCTTGGAGTGACTTCACTTCTTGAAACTTCTACCACAACGCACGTCCACCTGTCTGGCGGCGTCCAAGCAGCCTCATCGTGCTCACCGCGAAGTCTTTGCTTTTGCCCACCCCCCCTGCCGCATAGGCGTCTGCCGACACCCGTACCCTCACACGTTTGCCCATTACCCACCCTGTATGGGCAGATCTGCACCCAGACCCGTACTAGGATTTCCTCGCTTGTGCAGTACACGCGCATCGCCGTTGAAGCTTCGGAAACACCGCTGCTCAATTCTCTCCTGCGGCTACCACCATGTATGTCACGCCCCTCCTATGGAGACCCTTCAACTCCGCCCCCGAGGTGTCGTCAGGAAGACTGCCTCGAGCACCAGCCTGGCCTCCAAAGACGAGACTACTGACTCAGCTCGCTTCTCTAGGAAGTTCGGCAAGCACATCCAGAAGCGGCAGCTGGAGATTCCAGAGTATGCCGCCAGCTTCGTCGACTACAAGGCACTCAAGAAGGTGAACGGGAGTCTGGTAGAACCACCGCGTGTGTGTGCTAATGTCTCCGTAGCTCATCAAGAAGCTCAGTAGTACGCCGGTGATACCTGCCCTAGGCGACAACAGCCATGGTCACGAAACACTAGATCCACAGACGTCTTTGCAGGCCAACAAGGCCACCTTTTTCTTCCGAGTGGTATGCTTCTGATGTATCTTGCGCTTAGCATGTTGCTTATGGAACCATGCAGGAGCGTGAACTGGAAAAGGTCAACACCTTCTACCTACAGAAAGAGGCCGAGCTGCGTCTGCGGCTAACCACCCTCCTGGACAAGAAGCGGGTCATGCAACAGCATCCGCAATCAGTCTCCAAAACCTCTTCGCGGTACATTGCACTCGAAGAAGGCCTAAAGCAGTTTAGCACAGACCTTAACAAGCTCGAGGTGATTGGTCTCCGATTTCTTGGGTTGTGGAGCTAACCTGTACTAGCAATTTGTGGAAGTGAACGAGACGGCGTTTTCAAAGATTTTGAAGAAGGTTTGCACCCCTCCCACAACAACACCGGGCCAACAGCTGACATGTACAGTGGGACAAAACATCCAAGGTCTGCTGTCGCTCACACGCATTTGAATTGAATTGTTACTGATCAAGTGATAGTCTCGAGAAAAGCAGCTCTATCTATCCAGAGCTGTCGAGGTGCAGCCATGCTTCAACCGCGAAGTCATCAGCACCCTGTCCGACCAGGCGACACAAGCACTTCTCGACTTCTCTGGATGGGCAGAGGGGGAAGGAGTACACGCACCACAGCCGACCGCAGAACCAAGAATATTCGAACCGCTAATCGAGGCGAACCTCGAGCTCGACAACCAGTTCATCCAAGCCATCAATCTGTCCAACACAGCGAAGATCCAAGAATGCCTCACACGACTGTCGAACCAGCCCGACGCCAGGGAGCACATTTCGCGGGCCTTCCTCAGCACAGTAGCAGAGGCTCCAGAAGCAGCATTGCAAATTGTGCTCAACTCCAACCTCGTCAATCTGGACCAGGAGGATGAGATTAATGAGCGCAACTGTCTTCACAAGGCGGCTATTAGTGGACGGCTCGAGATCGTCCGGCTCGGTCTGGCGAGTAACGTGGATGTGCACGCAACGGATGTGTACGGGCGGATACCTCTGCACTACGCTTCTATGCACGGGTACGTCGAGCTTGTCCAAGCATTGATCGACGCCGCTCCGGATACAGTGAACTTCCGCGACCAGGACAGCTTCACACCACTTATACACGCAATTGTGCGCTCACAACTACCATGCGTGCAGATACTCCTGGCGAGGGGTGCTGACATGAGTCGCATCGGTCCGGGGGAGCACATTCCGCTGAACCTTTGTTGCCAGTACGCCTCGCTGGATATTATGGAGCTGCTTCTCCAGCGGTCAGGCGAAATGCTTCCAGACGCGGAAGGGTTGTACCCACAGCATCTTGTGGCTCGCTCTGGGAAAACACCTCAAATGCTGCTTTTGCTTCAGAAATATGGAGCCGATCTGAACCAGCCGGATAAGCTCTATCAGTGGACGCCACTATTCCATGCAGCAAGCGAAGGGAATGTGGAATGTCTCAAGACACTCCTTGAGTGCCGAGTGGATGTGGATATTGTGGACGAGAAGAGCTTATCCGCTATGTACTACGCAACTTGGGAAGGGCATCTGGAATGCATGAGGCTGCTTGCTTCAGTGGGTCGCGGGGTGGGGTTGAAGACACAGAACCAGGTGTCGCCGCGCATAAACACTCTGCAGCCCATGTCTAGCACTGCACCGGGTCCAATGGACCTCGAGCTGGGTGATCCAGACGGCATTCCAGAGTTCATCCTCCCACCGCCCATAATACCCTTCCGCAGGTATGGCCATAACTTCCTGGACACAAAGACATTTGTGGTCATCAGCTTTGAGAAAGTTGGGAAAGACGCGATACGGTTCTACAACGACCAGAAGTACCCAGCGGCTAGACTTACCATTTCTTCGAAAAGTTCGGACCTCATACCCCGCAACATACTCCTACCAGTGCAGGACGAGTTCAAGGTGATTTCTTTCCAGATTGAAAACCTGGAGGCTTTCTCCATCGACTTTGATGTTTACCCGACCATCGGATCGAAGGTGATTGCGCGCAGCGTAGCGTCTCGAAAGGTGTTTACAGAGCGGTCGAAGAGCACCGGGAGATGGCATCTGGAGCTCTTCGATCCTCGGTTACGGGCGATTGGGCAGATTGCGTTTGATTTCCAGGTTGTCAAGCCTTTCCACGGCATTCCGTTGGAGATTACCCACTTTGCTACGTACTGGAAGGCCACCAGTCAGGATGACAACCAACCTCATACGCTGATCACGGGGTCGAGTTTGTCTGGCGAATACGTGCGTTTGTTTGTGCAGCTCACGGCGGATGGGATTCCGGTGTTGTACCCGAGGTGGAAGATCAACCACGCGGGTCTCGAGGTACCGGTCAATATCCTCACGTACTCGCAGCTCGCGGCTATCGGCGCACAACAAAACGCAACGACGGCGGCTCACCTTTCGAGTTTGAAGAATGCCACTTCGAACGATATCTCTCAGATCTACGAGGCGCTGGCATCGTCTTTCATCACATTGAAGGAAGCGCTGTCTCTGCTACCGGCTCACATCCACGTGGAGTTGCATGTGTTGTTCCCATCGAGACTGGAGGAGGAACGACTCAAGCTTGGCCCTACCCATGACATGAACGACTTCGCGGACAAGATTCTGTCGGTTGTGTTTGAGCACGCCAGAGCCCTCCGGGAGCGGGGCGCTGGGGAGGTTGACGGCACGCTACGAAGTGTGGTGTTTACCTCTTTCAACCAAGACATCTGCACCGTCATCAACTGGAAGCAACCCAACTGTGAGTATGGTGTGGAAGAGGTTTGGTTTGATTTGATCGGCATGCTGACAGTGACAGATCCGGTGTTCCTATGCAACGAGCTCGGTGCAGACAGCGCGCAGTCCCCCTCTGGGCGGACACACACGGTACAAAGCAGCGGACGCACGACGATATCGGTCAAGGAGGCGGTGCAGATCGCACGTGACAACAATTTCATGGGACTGATGTGCAGCTCGCGTCTGCTTGACCTCGCACCAGCGCTGATTGAGTCGATCAAGACGGCGGGCCTCGTGCTCGTTTCGGACATTACCGACTCTGTTGTGGATAACGGGACGGCGGCGAAGCTGCAGGTTGCGCAGCCCAGGAGACACACTACGCCGGACGGGGTGGATGGGTTTTTGAGGGGGAACGGGGTGCTTTGCTTCAACGAGACGGTCGACATGTAGGGTGGTGGGAAGAACGAGAGTACGTGTTACGTAGGTGACGAAAACGATATGATATGTTTAGAGCATGACGGTAGTTGTGTTTTTAGAGGGTGGGAATTGTGCGACTTTGCTAGTTTAGACTGCGTATATATACCTCAGCAAACGGCGCGGAGAAGTCGGTGAGGGGTAATGGAGGAAGGTTTGGCTCGTCATGTTCAAGATGGTGCTGCTTGTTGCCGAGATGGTTATTAGAGCGCCAGGGCCTCGGGTCTGGATGCAGGGATCCCGAAGCGCGATAGCGGCTCTGATTAGAGAAAATGTCGGAGCCAACGCCTTGGACATGACGGCTGTTGATCGCCGCGCATTCGCTCTCTCCTCTCTCTCTTGCGTTGTAGCGGCCTTGTACTTGCCCCCTTGACGACACCATGTCTGCGTAATGTCTGCTGTCAAGACGACTTTTTTCTTCCGCCGCGGTGGAACGGCGGGCTGGACGTGCCGAACGTGTCTCCGGTCGCAGCGGCAGACGCTCGTGCAGCAGCGGAGTACCTTTGCGAGCCAGGTGGAGGCGGCGACACGGCCGGTGGTGAAGAATGGCACAGCGGCGGTCAAGAATGGCACAACGGTGGTGAAGAATGGCAAGAGACGGAGGAGATGGCTGGTGCTGGGCGGAGGCGTCGCTGTCGGTGCTGCGGGCGTGGCGCTCAACGAGGACGTGAAGCATGCATGGTCCGCGGCGCAGAGGACGTACAGGGTGGCGGCTACATTGGCATGGAACATCAAGGAGTGCGGCTCCATGTCTCTTCCTGTGTCATGGATATGGACTGACGGCGCGACAGCTATCGCGACACGCTCAAGCACGACGCCGACGCCGACTACCAGGAGCAGCTCAAGGCGTGCCACCTGCGCTGCGCCCAACGCACGCTGCGTACGCTCGAGAGCAACGGGTCCATCTTCATCAAGCTGGGCCAGCACCTCAGCAGCATGAACTACCTGCTGCCGAATGAGTGGTGCGACACGTTCATCCCGCTGCAGGACCAGTGCCCCGTCTCGTCGCTCGAGTCCATCCAGGACATGGTGCGCCGAGACACGGGCCGCGAGCTGTCCGACTTCTTCTCCGACTTCGACGAGCGGCCCATTGGCGCTGCCTCGCTCGCCCAGGTGCACCGCGCCACCGTCCGCGAGACGGGCCAGAAAGTAGCCGTCAAGGTCCAGCACCCGGCCCTCGACGAGTGGGCCAAGCTCGACCTCGCCCTGACCTCCTTCACCTTCACCACGCTCAAGCGCTGGTTCCCCGAGTACGACCTGACCTGGCTGTCCGAGGAGATGGAGGCCTCGCTGCCGCAGGAGCTCGACTTTGCCCTCGAGGGCCGCAACGCCATGCGCGCCCGCGCCTACTTCTCCCACGTCCCCTCGTCGCCCGTCCTCATCCCCCAGGTCCTGTGGGCCAAGCGCCGCATCCTCGTCATGGACTTCATCTCGGGCGCCCGCCCCGACGACCTGGCCTACCTCGACGCCCACGGCATCGACCGCGACGAGGTCAGCGCAGCCCTGGCCCGCATCTTCAACGAGATGATCTTCGGCCGCGACGCCCCGCTGCACTGCGACCCCCACGGCGGCAACATTGCCATCCGCCACAACCCCTCGCGCTGGGGCAAGGCCAACTTCGACGTCGTCCTGTACGACCACGGCCTGTACCGCGACATCCCCATGCCGCTGCGCCGGGCGTATGCCAAGCTGTGGCTCGCCGTGCTGGACGGCGACGAGGCCCGCATGCGGCAGTACGCCTACGAGACCGCCGGCATCGGCGACGAGCACTTCCCGCTGTTCGCCTCGGCCATCACAGGCCGCGACTACACAGTGCTAACCAAGAAAGCCACAGGCGGCGTAGCCAGCAACCGCACCAACGAGGAAAAGAAAGTCATCGGCGACGCACTAGGCGACGGCCTTCTTGAGAACCTAATCCAACTCCTCGGCCAAGTGCCGCGAGTCATTCTCCTCATTCTCAAAACCAACGATCTCAGTACGTCCCTTTTTCTTCTCCCTACCAAACTCACAAACTAACACCCCTCCCAGCACGCAGCCTCGACGAAAACCTCCACACGCGCCGCGGCCCCCTACGCACATTCCTCATCCTCGCCCGCTACGCTAGCCGCACCGTGTACGAAGAGTCTGTAGAGCTGATACGCGCGCGGGGCAGTTTCCTCTGGCCTGGTAATTTCCTCGCGTGGTTGAGCGCTTGGAGTAGGTATTTTAGGGTGGAGGTGAAGCTCTCAGGGTATGAGGCGCTGTTGAGGGCGAGGGCGGTGTTGGGGGTGGGGCAGGTTGGGGTTGTGGATAGCTTTAGGGGATAGATGGGGTGTTTGTGTGTGGGTTGATGGGTGGATGGGTTGAAGGGTGGATGGGTGGTGGTGGTGGTGGTGGTGGTGGTGGTGGTGTAATGCGCAGTGCGAGGAAGTCCTGATAGCTGTACAGTACAGTACAGTACAGTATACCCACGTTGCATCAACCTCTAGACTAGAACCACGTTTACATGAAAGTATATTAGTTCACTTACCCCCCATCACTGCATTAAACTCTTCTTTTTATTTATTTCCCTTTCCCTTTCCCTTTCCCTTTTTTTCCCTTTTCTTTACTTTCTCTCCCTATCACCACCCCACTCTCAAGAGGCGGGAAAGTAAGTCAAGAAGCACAGTGTTTCATCACTGTTTTACAATCTTGTTATGGGCTTTATTTAGACGCCAGTCGGTGCGGGGATTTAGATGTTCATACTCGTACTGCAGGAGCTGTTTGCTGGTACTGTAGATTGAGAGGAGGCACGTAGAATAGCATTGACATTATTGAGGTTGTTGAGGGTGTGGCGTTGAGAGACAGATGATGGACAGATGATGGACAGATGATGACAGATGATGGATAGGCAGATAGATGATAAACAGATGATAGATGATGGATAGACAGATAGATGATAAAAGATGATGGATAGATGGATAGACGAACGCGTCAAACGGCTCGCAAACTCTCCTCGAACTGGCTCTCGTGTTTGGCGACAAACACTGCATGGCATGTTCGCGACGTTTGATCTAGCGGGGCTGCTTCGCCAAGGCTCTAATGGACGGAAGGCAGCGTCAGTGAGTGAGTGGCTTTGCTGCGCGGGACGGGGGTATTTGGTATTTGGCATCGGCATTCAGCATTTGGCATTCAGCATCAGCACCAGCATCAGCACTCGGCATTCGAGGACTGCAGATTCTCGATTGATTGCACATGGTGGATAAGCAGGCGCAGTTTGTTCATCAGCTCAGGCTCGCAGTAGCGGTGGCGGTTGGTGCCGGCCGTGCACAGCCTCCTCGAGCGCAGTCAGTGTAGCTTGGCCGCCGTCGACGACGCAGCAGCCTGTCTGCCGTGTTAGCCAGCCCAGCTTGCTGCTTGCGTGCTGCCCTCCACAACACCACACCACACCACACCTGATCGCGGTCCCGTACACCGGCGAGCTCTGAGAGCCGCCCCCGTCGTAACGCACCTGAAGAGCTGCCACTCGTCGTGCTGTCCCCGTTGTCTGCCTGTGCAGCTTCATCGTCATCATGGACGGTGCTGGTCAGCCTAACTTGCGCATCACCAGTGCGTTCGCCCTGAGCACCACTGCCCTCAGTCTTGCTGTTCCTCGCAGCCACGGCATTCCTATTCCTTGCAGCCACAGCCTTCCTACCTCGCAGCCACAGCCTTCCTACCTCGCAGCCACAGCCTGCTATTCCTCGCAGTCGCAGCCCTCGCTCTCTCGCCGCCCCAGCGTCCCCCCGCTAACACACTGCAGTCATCGCCGCCGATGGCCTCTACAAGCGCGATGTCTTCCGTACGTACAGGCTGCCTCCAGCCCAACCATGCACCCGCTCACTCGCAATGCAGGCTTCCCGGACCCCTTCGCCGTCGCTACCATCAACGGCGAGCAGACGCGCACCACCAGCGTCATCAAGAAGACGCTGAACCCCTACTGGAACGAGAGCTTCGACATGTACCTCCCCCGCCATGTCCACACCATGCACTGCTAACCCCCCCAGGCGCGTCAACGAAGAGAGCGTCCTCGCCGTCCAGATCTTCGACCAGAAGAAGTTCAAGAAGAAGGACCAGGGCTTCCTCGGCGTCATCAACGTCCGCGTGGGCTCCGTCATAGACCTCGATGCCGGCGGCGACGGTACCTGACCGTGTCCCTACTGCAGAAACACGGCGCTAACACGCCCAGAAATGCTCACCCGCGACTTGAAAAAGTCAAACGACAACATGGTCGTCCACGGCAAACTCATCCTGAACCTCTCCACCAACCTGCAGGCCCCCATCAGCAACCAGGCCGGCGCTGCACCCCGTCCCTCGCCCTCCAACCACCCCTCGGTGAACGGCGCCGCAACCGCCGGAGCCTCGACCCCGCACCAATCCGCGCAGAGCCTCAACCCCAACATGTACCCGGGCCAGCGACCCACGTCGACCGCCCACTCTTCATCCCAGAGGCTCAGCCAAGCCGGTCCCACAGGCCCCCCCACCACGGCGCCCCCGCCCTCGGCCAACGGCGCACCGCCAGCAGGAGCAAGCCAGAACCCGGGGTACAGTGCCTTTGAAGACGCCCAAGGCAGGCTGCCCAACGGCTGGGAGCGCCGCGAAGACCACCTGGGCCGCACCTACTACGTCGACCACAACACGAGACAGACGACCTGGATCAGGCCGGGCGCGGGCTTCAACGAGACCGACAACCGCAATGCTGTTGCTGCATCGACCCAGCAGGAACGCGTGCGCCATCAGAACCGCATGCTGCCGGAAGACCGCACCGGTGCCAACTCTCCCACCCTGGCCGAACGACAGCCCTCACCACCCAATGCAGCC
Source organism: Ascochyta pisi (assembly GCA_039634435.1). NCBI lineage: Eukaryota > Fungi > Ascomycota > Dothideomycetes > Pleosporales > Didymellaceae > Ascochyta > Ascochyta pisi. The sequence goes on along the minus strand of CP113326.1, from coordinate 122,685 downwards.
GCCAACGCTGCGAGCATGATGGCCACCGGTGCTACTACCGCCGGGACAGGAGAGCTGCCTTCCGGCTGGGAGCAGCGACACACGCCAGAAGGACGGCCGTACTTTGTGGACCACAACACGCGCACCACCACCTGGGTGGACCCCCGCCGACAGCAGTACATCCGGATGTACGGCGGCCAGGCGGCGAATGGAAGCACCATCCAACAGCAGCCTGTCTCCCAGCTCGGTCCTCTGCCGTCAGGGTGGGAAATGCGCCTCACGAACACGGCAAGAGTGTACTTTGTAGACCACAACACAAAGACGACGACCTGGGACGATCCCCGACTGCCGTCTTCCCTCGACCAGAACGTGCCGCAGTACAAGCGTGATTTCCGCCGCAAGCTCATCTACTTCCGCTCGCAACCCGCGCTGCGCATCGTCAGCGGACAGTGCCACGTCAAGGTCAGGCGAACGCACATCTTCGAGGACTCGTACCACGAGATTATGCGGCAATCTGCCGCCGACTTGAAGAAGCGATTGATGATCAAGTTCGACGGAGAAGACGGTCTGGATTACGGTGGTCTGTCGCGTGAATTCTTCTTCCTGCTCTCCCACGAGATGTTCAACCCCTTCTACTGCCTGTTCGAGTACTCTGCGCACGACAACTACACCCTGCAGATCAACCCGCACTCGGGCATCAACCCGGAGCACTTGAACTACTTCAAGTTCATTGGACGTGTGGTCGGCCTGTCCATCTTCCACCGCCGCTTCTTGGATGCTTTCTTCATTGGAGCCTTCTACAAGATGATCCTCAGGAAGAAGGTCGCGCTGCAGGACATGGAGGGTGTCGATGCCGACTTCCACCGCAACTTGGAGTGGATGTTGAACAACGACATCACGGACGCGCTGGAGCTCACCTTCGCCACCGACGATGAGAGGTTCGGCGAGACGGTCAGCATTGAGTTGAAGCCGGGCGGTGACGATATCGAAGTCACAAACGACAACAAGCACGAATACGTTGAGTAAGTGCCTACACTATTGTTTGTATCCACGATGCTAACTCGCACAGATTGATCACAGAGTGGCGCATCCAGAAACGAGTCGAGGAGCAATTCAACGCTTTCCTCAGTGGATTCAACGAGCTGATTCCTCCGGAGCTGGTCAACGTCTTCGACGAGCGCGAGCTCGAGCTGCTCATTGGTGGTATCGCCGACATTGACGTCGAGGACTGGAAGAAGCACACCGACTACCGCGGATACACGGAGAACGACGAGGTCATCCAGAACTTCTGGAAGTGCATCCGCAGCTGGGACGCCGAGCAGAAGTCGCGTCTGCTGCAGTTCGCCACCGGTACCTCGCGTATCCCGGTCAACGGCTTCAAGGATCTGCAGGGTAGCGACGGGCCCAGGCGGTTTACGATTGAAAAGGCCGGCGAGCCGAATCAGCTGCCCAAGTCCCACACATGGTATGTCAGGTCACTTTTCTGACGCTTACAACTACTAACAACCGCAGTTTCAACCGTCTCGATCTGCCCCCGTACAAGACATACGAGGCGCTCAACCAGAAACTCACAATCGCCGTCGAAGAGACGGTCGGTTTCGGACAGGAGTAGACGGAGACGGTGTTGCGGACGGAGCCGCGTCAGTGTATAAAACGAGGAAAGAAGGGCGGGAGGGCATGTCGTATATTCTTAGCATCATGTGCATCTCAAAGCGGAAGCCAACGCTGAAGCAAAGCGAAGCGAAGTGAAATGAAATGAAGTGAAACGAAGAGAAGAGAAGAGAAGAGAGAGACACGCAGCAGTCTACGGCGTTGGGATCATTGTGTAATCTGATTGAGATGGCACAGGATAGGATAGGATAGTACAGTACAGGATAGGATAGGATAGGTTAGCGCTTTTCATTAGAGCGCAAGTACAATGAATGATATCTGCTAACTATACTCAATTCTTTTCTTCTTCCTTTTCTTCTTCCTTTTCTTCTTCCTTTTCTTCTTCCTTTACTTCCCTTTACTTCTCCTTTTACTTCTCCTTTTCATCTCCCTCCTATCTTCTCTAGCACATACACATCTACTATCCCACACAATCTTTCTAATCTAAATACTAGAAATTAGGTATAAAGGGGGGTTAGAGAGGTGGAAAGGTAGGTAGGTGTTAAGGGGGATAGAGAGTAGTGTAGGGTCGTGTAGTGTAGTGTAGCGTAGTGTATATTTATTATTCTATACTTTTTCTTGTAGTAATAGAAATTAGGTAAGAAAGGGGTTTTAAGGAGGTGTAAAGGTAGGTAGTAAGAGGAATAAAGGGTAGTGTAGTGTAGTGTAGTGTAGTATATATATCTATTACTTTACACCTTCTTTTTTAATAATAGAAATTAGGTAAGAGGGAGTTAAGAGGGTGTAAGAGTAAGTAGAAAAATAGAGGTTAGTGTAATATAGTATAGTTTTGTGTTGTGTTGTAACTATCCACATCTCTTAGTCCGTAGGGGAGTTTGGAAGGTAGTCTGCAACCTGGAATAAACCCTCCTTCCTACCTCACTTAATTAGCCAGTTCGTCACTTCATCATCAGCGAGAAACTCAATCTAATTAACCTTAATTAAATATTACGTATACACCCCTATCCTATCCACATCACCACCCCTATCCACCTATAATATATCAACGCCTAAAACAGCCTCGCAGCAGCGACCAGCGCCACGACCGCAGCACCAGCCGGGTTCGTAAGCGACGATGCAGCGCCAGTAGCGAACGCTGGTGCGCTCGCCGCGGTGCCGGAGCCGGTCGCGGTGGCAGAGCCGGTTGTGGTCGCGGATGTAGAGGTGGCGGATGCGGGTTTTGCTGTCTTGGCTACGCTGGCTAGGGAGGCGGAGGATGCTACGCGGAGGCTGAGGATGGTGGGTTAGTGCGGGTTCGTTCTTGAATGCGATTTCGAGACACCAAGTTAGGCTGGGGGACTCACGGCTCGGCTGCAGTACAGTACTGCGTGACCTGGTTCTGCACCGGTGGCTTCTCGTTGCTGTCTGGACAGTTGTTGTAGCAGGTCAGCACGTCTGTGTAGACGTCGCACAGGCAGATCCAGTCGTTTGAGTTGTCGTTGCACTTCTTGATGCGGTCTTGGTAGCCGGCGACACAGGCGTCGACGATGTTTTGCGCTTGGCATGTGTCGCTGGCTGCGAGGGCCGTGCTGGCCAGGGCGATGAGGGAGGCGAGGAGTGTGCTGGTGCGCATGTTGACGAGGGGGGTGGATTAAGATGTGTAGTGTAGGTAGATGTGTGGGCAAGACTCAAAGCGAATGGTGAGTGCTTGATTGAAGAAGAAGAAGAAGAAGAAGAAGAAGAAGATAGATGAGTACGGACAGAGACGAAGAAGTGAAACCCTCGGAATGCGAAAAGAAAAAAGGAGGATACCTACCTGGTCGTGCTGGGCATCATATATCTCTCACCACCCCATCCCTTCGCTTTCCCCAGTGCCGGTGCCACCAAGACGTCCGCGTCCAGAGTAAACAATCGAGCAGCGTAGCACGCGCCGCACGTTGACCCAATGCTGCTGCACCAGCGCGAATCCAGCCCCCCGCTTGCCCACGCGTGGTAAAGTGTGGTAGTGCGAGTCTCCAAAGTAGCTTGGTGCACCCGAGACAGCCCCCTAAATTTAGGCGCGTGTGCATTGGCTGCGATATAGACTTCAGCTGCGGTGCTTTCTGGACAGCTCTTTGCCTCTGGCGAGTGGGGGCGTGGCTGCGCAGACCGAGGTGTGGGACAACGGTAGACTGCAGGTATGTGCCGTGTTGCCGGACACAGGAGGCCACGCCCTCGTGCTGGATGGCACGGTGGGAGTGAGGTTGTGAAAGGGACGGTGAGTAGACGAGTGTTTCGGTTCGGGTGTTGAGGCTCCGTGATTGGTGGGAGGGGTGATGTGCGCAAGGGGCAAATTGAGTTGTTGAGTGGCTATTACCCTTTGCAATGCATAGGAAGTACAGCAAATGACCGCAGACTCGATTCAAGAGGTTGGCATTGCTAGGAGCTGTCCTAAGCTCTTGATCTGACAACAAGAGCTGTTGACTCGTGCTGAAGGATTCGGCTGCATACAGGACATACGACGCTGGAGGTTGTTGAGATGTGGACTTTTGTCTCCGGTGAGCAATGCCAGCGTGTTGACCGCTTTGCCGCATTTTGTTGCAATCGACAGCTGGAGGCCTTATCTTTGGATTGTTGGCTAGTGGTCTTGGACAGGTACGAGTGCTTCAGCTCAACGACCGCGTTTACAATACATCGATCAAAGGTTACCTGCCATTACATGGATATGCTGCCCTGTTTGATTAGACTGCCGGCAACTGTTTTCGAGATTATTGCTCTTGGCGTCTCCGTGATCGATACTTTATCACGCAGCCATTTTAGTCAAGGTTGATGCCGCTAACCAAGCGGTACGGTGCAGTCAGTGGGCAAACGTGGCCGTGCATCATCTTAGAAGCTGGACTATGTCGATACCGTCCGGCTCGCAACGAGAAACGGCAATCGAGTGTGTTACGGCGGCAATCGAGTGTGTTCCGGCGACATTCGAGTGCGTTCGTCTTGCCCCACCGCAAACAGATGAGGCGAGACTGGTCGACACCGTCTGGTCTCGTGCAGAATCAGCCTTGCCCTCACACCACACGTGCGGCTCTGAGATACGATGCACATGACTGTATGTATCCATCTCGTTGGTCATTTATATTATTAGCGTTGGCCGGATCAGCACCGAGCGAGGTTCGTTCAGCGCTGAGCCGCCAGCGCTCGCACTCCCCGCAATTTCGGTCCAGGTTGTTGGGCGCTCGCGTTTTCGAGCACACCAGCGCCTAGCCGCGTTGGGTGACGGCAAGACAGCGGCAGGGCGTCTGGGGAAGCTGGGGGCTGCGCGGCTCTTTGCTCGGGGATTGCTTGCAGCTGGGCTGAGATGGGCTGATGATGGCGGCCATGATGATGTGCTGGATTGAGCAACGGTCACGACTGCGCAGCGCAATCTGCAACACCGGCAGCCTCGCCCTCCAAAAGGCGTGCTCGAGTCTCGGATAAGGGCGCGATGACTCGGACACAGGCGCGGAGAGAGCCAGAGCGAGTTATTGACTTGACTGAAATTTTGCCTTTTGCCTCCGTGACCGGCGTGGCAGGACGCCTGCCAATGCATGACGGAATGGCGTCCCACCTCCACATCGTTCACTGCCCATCCCTCTGCCAATGGCCACACCAGGTTTCCACGCCGGCCTAAAGCCCGCCCGCACTACCACCAACTACTCTGCCGCAATGCCCTTCTCTCCACCTTTTCCTCGCCAGCCTGCAGCTGAACAGTGCGGCATTTCTGGGGTTGCCAGACCCTTTCACCGCAACGTCCCTTCCTTCTCCACACATGTCCCAAAATCCCGCACTCACCCTTCCGTCACCCATCCTGCCATCTCGCACCACGCCCGTCCGGCATCGCTCCCGCCAACGCCCTCCACCGTCAACCAGGCTGGTGACTGAACATGCTTTGGCTTGAAGTTGCGATTCCACAACGACCGCGACCGAGATAGCACGAATCACCTCTGAAAACGTCATCCCACAGGAACATCGTATTCAGTGCATGGCACAACATCACCGGCGCACAGATGGATTCACCCGTCTCCAGAGATGACTATCCGTCACGAGGACCCGCCGTGAGAGCTACATCGGCTGCGACGCTCGTGCTCTGTTCCGTCTTCGTCATCCTGCGACTGATGTCGCGCTTCTTTGTGGTGAAGAAGACGGGATGGGACGACTACACCATGTTCGCCGCATGGCTGCTCGCATTCGGCGCATCCTTCTCCATCATCTTCGGCACTACCAAAGGACTCGGGCGACACCAAGACCACATCCCTGATCCATGGCTGGAACCGATGCAGCAGTCTGCCTATGCCTTTTCCGTGCTGTACAACCCAGCCTTGATGGCAACCAAGACCTCCATCCTGATCTTCTATCTTTCCCTCTCCAAGACGCAGAAGATCTTTCGATGGGCCACCATTGCTACGCTTGTCGTTGTCAATGTCGGTGGACTGGCTCTGACTATCCTCAACATCGTTCAGTGCCGACCGGTCAGCGCAGCTTGGATGTCCCCAGTTCCTGCGACAGCACACTGCACCAATATCGTGACAATCTATCTCTCCTCTGCGCCGCTCAACATCATCACCGATCTGGCTATCCTCTTCCTTCCTATGCCCATCCTCACAAGCATGCGACTCCCGAGGAAGCAAAAGATTATCCTTGTCATCACTTTTGGATTTGGTATCTTCGTGGCTATTGTCGACGTCGTCCGCATTGCCTACCTCCAGGACGCCCAGCGAGCGACTCTTCTCGCTGCGCAAGCGGACCGCGCTGAGAGCGGTACGAACCAGAGGAACGCGAGCGACTTCTCGTGGTATGCCTCGCTCTCTTTCATGTGGAGTACGGTGGAGATCAACCTCGGCATCATGTGCGGTTGTGTCCCTGCGATGAAGCCACTCGTTCGACGGTTCCTCCCGAGCTGGGTTATCGACCACACTACATCACGTGGCAACTCTGGTACACATGCCAGCGACGAAGCGCAGTTCCATCCAGACATCGTTGAGGGCTCGCACCGCCGATCAGACCTAGAAACTCCGCCCGACTCACCCTTGAGCAAGCCCCCGATTGCGCAACCCGCGTTGAGAGGAAACGACGAGCCGCTCGGCATGATGGACTTCCTTACGTCACCCGATATGGCGGATTTCCCGCAAATGAACCGCACAAGCACTGCAGTCACCATGGCGCCGACGACGCGCAGCACGAGGCGTGGTTCGATGACCTTCTTCGACTTTGTCGACACTGGAAGGAAGAAGAACATTACTCTGAGGAGCAATCGTGAATCCCTCTATCCCGTGTTGATGGTCACCATTCTCTTCTTCGTTTGGGGTTTCGCCTACGGCTTTCTAGACGTACTCAACTCGCGATTCCAGGAGATTGCCAACATGAGTGATTGGCAGACGGTTGGCCAACACAGCGCTTACTATGTTGGCTACATTGTGGGTCCACTGACTTTTGGACGAATCGTCTTTCAAAGGTGGGGCTTCAAGGTCTGCTACATGGTTGGACTTGTCGTGTACGCCTGCGGAGCTCTAGTCTTCTGGCCGTCAGCCGTCCTCACGAACTTTCCGGCGTTCTTGGTGTCAAATTTCATCGTCGGCACCGGACTTTCGACCTTGGAGCTTGCTGCAAACCCTTTCATTGCTCTTTGCGGTCCACCCGAGTACGCCGAGGTACGCCTGAACCTCTCGCAGGGTGTGCAGGCGATCGGCACCATTGTCTCGCCGCTTCTTGCTAAGAAGGTTCTCTTCACCGCCAATGCCTCGAGTTTGATTGACGTGCAGTGGACTTACTTAGGTATCTCGTTCTTCAGCATCGCCCTGGCTGTCATCTACTTCTACGTACCACTGCCGGAAGCCACCAACGAGGAGCTTGAGAACGCCAGCAGACGACTGCCTGTCCCAAGAGAAACAACCATCAGCATTGGCCCCTGGCCTGTTAGAGTCATCTGGATCACACTCGGATTCGCCGCCTTCTCTCAGTTCTGCTATGTTGGTGGCCAAGAGTCGACATCAACATCTTACGCAGAGTACATCGCACTAGTCAAGCCCTCCGTTGACTATGTTTCCCATCAAGCAATCGGCCACACAGCGTTTGCCGTCTCTCGATTTCTTGCGGCTTTTATCGACATCTGGGTGAAGCCACGCTTTAGTTTGTTATTTTTCTACCTCGGCGCAATCGCTTTCTGTGCTGCAGCAATGAACACTACCGGCTCCACCGGCGCCGCTATGCTCGTCATGGTCATGTTCTTTGAAGGCCCTCTGTTTCCGCAGATTTTCGCTCAGGGAATACGTGGGATGGGCAAGCACACCAAAGATGCTTCAGTGCTCCTGACGGCAGCAATTGGTGGCGGCGCGGTCTTCCCTCCGATGATGTTCGCCGCCTTGAAGATTCACAACGCACGTTACGCCTTCTGCGTCATCACCGCTGTGTACGCCGCTGGCGCACTTTACCCTGCCTGGCTCAATGCTTTGCCAGTCACAAGGCAAATGTCAGATCCTCGCCGAGACGAACAAACACGGCGCGAGTCTGAGGCTGAAGAAAAGCGAAGGGAGTCCATGGGCCAGATGAAGCCCAGGACTTGGAGCAAGGTGAAGAACAGGCTGAGCCTTGGCAACCGCGAGAAGGACGAGCTGCCTTCTGTTGAGCATAGAGAGCGGCGCAGCTGGCCAGAAGGGCTTGCACCGATACCAGGAAGTCTTGACATTACACCAGAGCGAAGACACTCGCAAGCTTTGTCGATAGGGAGTTCGAGCAGCAGCTCAAACAGCGGCTCATCAACGCCAGCTCGGTGATTGTGTATGAGTTATGATTATGCATGCATTGCGTTATGGCGTTACGGGAGATACCATGGGTTGTTATTTGCTGAGATTTGAACGATTTTGTATCGCAGTTAGTTGCAATCACATATATTGTACCACTTCATCAATTTTTGCTATATCTTGCTGCAAACCAGGTGACTCCACAGCCACTGTTCATGAGTGACTGGAGAGGAGATTGTGGACAGACGCTGAGCAAGTAGGCTATGTGGCGAGTGATCTGCAGCGTTGAACCACCGTTCACATGAAATGGAGCCGCAGCCAATCACGGTGGTCTGCGGCAACTGACTAGAGCTTCAGCTGTCAGCGCGAGGTAATCGGCAAGGACTTAACAGCACTCTACGATCGTGTTGGTACGAACCGATCAAAACGCAGTTGAGCCTGGACATGTGGGCCGCCTCTGTATCTTCCTATCCGTCTCAGTGTCCTTTGTGAGGCTTGAATTGTGAAGCTCGTAGTTCGGCTTCGTGTTGCCGTACCTCGGCATCTCCACCCCCGCGATTCCCTGATTCTGGGGAAGACGTCTCGTCTCGGCTTTAGACGTCCTCGCTTTATAGTGCTGACGCTACTCTTACTACCACGTCTTTACTGCACTTTCGCAATATACCCACTGCATTCTCTCCACTCGGCGAGTGTAGTATCGTAAACATAACTTAGCTCTCACTCCACATCGCCACAATGGTCGGCCAGAAGCAACCCGTCTACGTCCTCGGCGTGGGCATGACCAAGGTAGAATCAAACAGAGCACGATGTGAATAGTCGCTGATGGTCTGCAGTTCATCAAGCCCCGCGGCAAGGTCGACTACCCGGAGCTCGGCTTCGAAGCCGGCGTCAAAGCCATGCTGGACGCGCACATCAACTACGACGACGTCGACCAGGGCGTGGCATGCTACTGCTACGGCGACTCAACATGCGGCCAGCGCGTCTTCTATCAGTTTGGCATGACCGGTATCCCCGTGTACAACGTCAACAACAACTGCTCTACCGGCTCCACGGGCCTGTACATGGGCCGGAACATGATTGCACATGGTGCTGCCGACTGCGTGCTGGTTGTGGGCTTTGAGAAGATGTTTCCTGGCTCGCTGCAGTCATTCTTCCAGGATCGCTCGAATCCTACAGCGACCACTAACTTGATCATGAAAGAGACGAGGGGGATTACTAACGCACCTGGTGCGGCGCAATTGTTCGGTAATGCAGGACGTGAGCACATGGAGAAGTGAGTACCAACCTGCAACATGCAGTAATTACACTAAACCACCCCAGATACGGCTCCACACTCTCTGATTTTGCAGAAATCGCGCGCATCAACCACGCCCACTCCAAGAACAACCCATACTCTCAATTCCAAGACGAATACACCCTGGACCAAGTCATGCAATCCCCCATGATCCACTCCCCCCTAACCAAACTACAATGCTGCCCCACCTCAGACGGCGCAGCCGCCACCGTCCTATGTTCGCAATCCTTCCTGGACGCCCGCCCGGAGCTAAAAGACCAAGCGATCCTAATAGCCGGCCAACGCCTCGCAACCGACACGCCGCAACTATTCAACCGCTCCTCCATCGACCTAATCGGCTACAGCATGAGCGCCCTAGCAGCGCGCGACGCCCTGTCCGAAGCCAACACGCTCCCCACCGACGTCCGAGTCTGCGAACTGCACGACTGCTTCTCCGCAAACGAAATGGTGACTATTGAAGCCCTGGGATTGGCGGCCCGCGGCCACGCCCACGAGTTGATCCGCGCAGGCGGCATTACCTACGGTGGCCAAGTCGTCGTTAATCCGTCTGGAGGCCTGATATCAAAGGGACACCCACTTGGTGCTACGGGGTTGGCGCAGTGTGCGGAGCTGGTGTGGCATTTGCGGGGGTGGGCGAATAATCGTAGTGTCCCTGATACCAAGGTGGCGTTGCAGCATAATCTTGGTTTGGGGGGCGCTGTCGTTTGTACGGTTTATAAACGTGGTGATGGGAGTGCGGCGGTCGATAGGAGTGATGAGCAGGTTGCCGAGTTGACGGGACTGGGGTATAATCCTGCGACGCAGGCGAAGGGGTTTACGAAGGCGCAGGTGGATTCGGTGAGGAGTAAGAAGGCGAGGAGTGAGTGGGCGTTGCAGGATACGGAGCAGAAGGTGGAGGCGAGGTTTTGAGGGGGCTGAGTTGGGCGTGTGAGTGATGTTTGTAGGTGTAGCGTGGAGGACTTACGGGTCTACGCGGGAGATTGTGAGAGTGAGATCATTTCCAGATAAGTGTCTTGATGAGTCTAAGGTCTAGCACCAAGTCCATGTATCCTCCTGCGTCTGTGCCAACTCCACCAGCTATAATACAGCAACCTGCACACATCACCAACGAAGGCCCCTCACTTCTTCGTTTTGGGAATCTTCTCATACGCATTCGGGCTCGGCGCGCGCTTCTGCTTCCTCCTCTTCTGCCCGCCACTCCCCTCGCCTGCAGGATGCTCATGCGCACACCCGTCTCCATGGTCATGGCTGTGCGGCTGCGGCTTGCGGCTACGGCCACTGGGGCGCGCGGTGCTGTTATCCGGCTCACTGTCTGAGTCGTCTGAGGAAGAGCTGTCGGAAGACTCGTCGCTGGACTCGCCGGCTTCGCGGGGGGCGTGGTAGATGCAGCATACTGGAGTGGTCAGCGGGGTTACGGATCATGATTTTCAACGGAAAGCCGAGGTTGTGGTTGTCGTTATTGTTGTTGTCGTCGTCATTATTGTTGTCGTGATCATTATTATTGTCGTCGTCATTATTGTTTCCGTTATAATTGTATATAGATGAGACGAGTAAGGTGACTGCCGAAAACCTACCTTTACTGCTCTTCTTCCCCATACCCTCATTATCGACTACATCTTCCGCCCACTGAATGTGTCTGCGCTCCTCAGGCGCAGCACGCAGGCGCAACACGCCTGATGAAGCGTTCAGTCGGACAGCAGGGGTGCGCGTTGCTTCGACGGTGTGGCTGCCTGTGTCGCGCGAAGGCGTTGCGGTGCGCGAGGGCTCGTTTGACATGGTGATTTGGGTGTGTGGTGGTTGGAATGAGAGGAACGGGGATGTCGAATGAGAGTTGGCGTGGACCCTGGTTGGGTGCGGGGGTTGCGCAGAACTTGGGTGGTGAATGTGCACTGGCGAGGAAAGATGAGAGATACCAGCGCTCCTTGTTGTGGATGGGGATTTGGCGGGTCGGCGGGCGTGGAGTGTCGTCTGTTGTGTGTTGTTGTGCTGCACGTCTGCGTTGGACGGTGGTGATTTGTCTGGAGACCGCGGCTAACAAAGTGCGTCACTGCCGCTTCCACTTTTGGTGAGCTGAGCACAACACCATAAACTCCATCACGACAAAGTTGCTTGCTAAGACTTGAAATTAAGCCTACATGTGTGCAACATTGGGGATACGGTTTTGGAACCTTTGTTTTCTTGTACTCACCACCGACTTGGCAGTTTCACAGTACATACGGTGACTTCAGGCTCTCATCACATGTCACACCAGCTGAGTTCCATTGTGGTACATGGCTGAAGGTGAGCACGAGCACGTGCAACGGGGAGCTCTTCGGCGAGCTTGCTACTGATTGCGGGTCTGAATGCTGCTTGGTACGTGCTGTCAAGAGGTCACAATGAGTGGGAGGAAGGTTCTGGTTTTGTTAGGTCACTTCACGCACATCATCCACATCTCCAAGTCATGGATACTACAACCCCTGAGCACTCGAACGCACGTATCGATGCATCACACGCGTATCGACAGTGGATTGACATCAGCAAGCAGCTCGAACGCAAAGCTTGGTGCTCCCAAGCAAGCACAACCAGCGGAGCCCACTTCCAGACTGGCATGGCATCACAGTTTTGCCGTTGACAAGGCAAGCGTGTTTCCCAAAATCCTGCAGAAATGGCGGTAATTTGCAGATTTGATGAAGGGGATGCCCTTGTCGATCGGCGGGCGCTCAACGAGATTGGCCCTTGGTTGGTGTCTTGCCTGGTGCTGACGGTGCAAGCATGCAAGGCCATGTGCAAGGCTACCCTGTCGTGCCCCCAAGCGCGAGGGCCGACGAATCGATAAAGACCGACGCGTCCCATCGACCGCAGTCGTGGAGAAGTCGTATCGCCGTCTGCTTGCCCTCGGTTATCGCGTGATGTTCCCCGGTGCGAAAAGAGCGCTCGCAGGGCCGAGAGGAAGAAGCTGCACAACGTCTTGGACGTGCAACGTGGTGTGCGAGGCTAAACCAAGGCCGGCGAAGCTAATCTAAGAAGAAAGTGGGCGCAGAGATGTGCTTGGCCCCAACGTCCCGCTGTGCAGAGGGCAGCGGGCTCGGGGCTACTGGATGCAGACGACCGGGCCGTGGTGGGAAGTGCACAACTGGGCGTGAGGCTGTGGCCCTGTGGGGATGGGAAATGAAGCCACGCAGGTCGGGGGTTCTGGACTGAGGGCAGCCCACTTTGCTGGAATAGGGGAGGAATGCACTTGGCCCGACGGGGAGGCCTAAGGGGACAGCGTCGCCGGGCAACATGAAGAATCTGCCGTGGTGGGAGGGAAGGGTAGCAGCAGGGTGAGGGAACGGTGGATGTGTGTTGCCATACGACAGCGGAGCCGACGAGCCTCAGGGGCGGGCAGTAGCAGAGGTAGTGCGTATAGACAGGGCGCTTCAGGGCACTCAGGCACTGTTGAGACTTGAGTGGTGACGGCTACCCTGCGGTTCATCTGGTGTTGGTGAGGGTCTGGCCAATCAGCATCCTCTGACGTCCCAATGGGGCCCCGCTAGGATGGTTCCTGCGTTAGCGTGCTGGCAGCGCACGGCATCTTCGCTGTTTCCAAACAACGGCGACGGCGTAGCAGCCACTCGGTCATTCAGGAGGCTCGGCTGGACGGTGAAGGGACGCGCCTGTGCGGTGGATGCGATGTGATGTGATCTTCTCGACGATACGAGTGTGGATGCAGACGAGAGGCGTGTTGGCTGCGTGGGTGAGAGTCGAGGAGAACAAGGCGATTGTCTTGTACCATAGAATCATAGCATGTGCATGCAACCAGGTACCGTATAGTGTAGTGCAAGAATGCAGCGAGCGGATCCAAGACGGTGGCGGAGGCAGCGATTCACCAGGCCCGGCAGGCTTGACCCGTGCAACGGCCCACATGTGCCAATAGGAGGCGGCTGTCATGCAGAGGCAGCGGACTCCAAGCTCCTCGCGCAAAGTGCGGCGCCTCATCTACTGCGGCCGCCCGGCGTTTCCTCTTCCCTCACCTCACTTTGTGGGCGCCGCTCGTTCTCGTCTTCTCCAGCGACCATCAGCTCGCAGTCCGTATCTTACCCCAGTCATTCTTTTTTTGGGCCGGAGAGTGAGACGTTTGACTAGACCTGCACATACGCATATCACATACACATACACCACGTACACATACACCACCTAAACATACACACACACGTACACATACACCCATACACACGTACACATACACCCATACACACGTACACATACACCACCCACACCACATACATACACACAACCTAGCTACCTAGACTCGCCCGGCCTTATACGACCGCATCACGACGTCACGCTGTTAATACTCTACCCCACACGGCGCCTGCGTATACCAATCTCGTACCATTAGCGACTACCTGCGATACGCCTTGGCTCCCATCCACGTCGCATATAGTACCGTGCCGGCAGCCCCGGATTGGCCGAGGAGGAGAAACATCGAAATCCCAAAACCATGCAGCACCGCCAAATGCAGATGCAGATGCAGATGCAGAGGCATCGCTTTGCCAGCCGCACCATGATGGACGAGGCGACCAAAGTGCTCGTCGCCCGCGCCTCGTCGACATGTACCAACGACAGCGACCCCGGCTGCACCAAGCCGACGCAGGTGCCCATGCTCGCCATCGCCCTGGCCATTGTGTAGGTTGTCCGAGACGCTGTCTGGTCTGCGCTAACTGACGGCCCAGTGTCCCCGTGGTGGGCATCGCCATTGTCCTGTGCTTCCTGCACCGCCGCAACCAGAAGAAGCTGGCCGAGGAGGACAAGGACAAGTACCGCTCCATGGACTTTGGCCTGGAGCACAAGGCCGGAGCAGGCGGCCGCGTGGGCGCGAACAAGGGGCCCGAGATGAGCATCACCGACGTCGACAAGGAGATGAAGGGAACCCACGACCGCGGCCTCTCGCTCGAGCACGGCAGCCCCTACATTCTGCCCGTCGGCCTGCACGGCTCACGTGAGTCGTTCCACTCGCTCTCGCGCTCCAACCACGACCCGCACGACCCCTACCGTCCCGTCACCTTCATGACGGACAACGCCAGCGTCCGCAGCTCCAGCCGCGCGTACGGAAAGGACAACGGCTCCCTCTACACGTCGTCGAGCGGAGGCACACGAGGCAGGAACAACGACGGCCTCGGCCTGCTGCAGAACGCCCAGCGCATGTCCACGTCCAACCCCGTGCGCGGCGAGTCCCTGTCCCCCGACAGCACCCGCTCGCCCGTCCAGTTCCCCGACCCAAACGCCCTCCCCCTCAGCCCGCTGAACCCGCGCGCCAACGACCAGCCCCCGTTCCCCGCACAGCCCCCGCGCCTCGCCTCGCCTGAAGCCAGGAGCCCCGGCGGATCCGAGATCAAGCAGCAGTACGCCGCCTTCAAGCCCACCGCCGACGTGCCCAAGATCATGATCCCCAACGCCGACGTCAAGAGCAAGTCGGTCAACAAGTCGCCCGTCGAGCAGGCCGCAAGCTTCTCCCCTCGCATCCAGTCCCAGCAGGCTGTCGTCTCCCACGGCCCCTCCAACAGCATCCTCAGCACCTCGAGCTACGGCGACGCCTTCCAGATCACGCCGCCCTCGCCCCGCCAGACGCAGCCAACCATCCAGGAGGTCCCCACCCCCGTCGCTCCCGCCCCTCTCCGTCCCCAGCCTTCCAACCCCGGCCTGAACGTCGACGAGTTTGGCCAGAACACCAACCGCCTGTCCATGAGCCTGCGACCCATGCCCCCTATGCACGACGACCCCGAGGAGAACCCCGAGGACCGCGCCAACCGCATCCGCTCCTTCTACAAGGAATACTTCGACGACTCCAAGCCTGAGCCCGTCGGCGGCCACCAGTACACCGACTACCACGAGGACTACAGCTCCGAGTATCTCGACGGCGCCGTCTTCGACCCCCAGGCAAGAGGCTTCGTTGTCGCCCAGCCCAACGCCCCCTTTGCTGAGCCCATCACCCGCCGCGCCATGACACCTCCTCCACGCGCACCCCCGCGCTTCCGCAGCAACACGGGCGGCGGCCGCTCCCCGCACATGTCCAACGGCTCTCTGTCCTCACCGCAATACCCTCCCCGCAACATGTCGTCGATGAGCGGGCGTCTGGCCGCCCCTGCGCCCAGGAAGCCTCTGCCACCGCCCTCGGCGCTCTCGTCGCTGCCCACGCCCGGAAAGCTCACGGAGAACTCGATGGTCTTCGACGCCGCCGACTTCGCACCGCCCATCTCGTACCGCGACAGGCAGAACGGCATGCGTCCCGACAGCCCGCTCGGTGCCCCCAGGCCCTTCAGCCCTGCTGTCCGCCCGCACACGCCTCTTGCCAGCGCCTACGATGACCTGGCCGTCATGCCCAGCCCTCATCTCCTCCGCAAGTCGGGCACCTTCACAGCGCTCGACTTTGCGCCGCCGCCCAAGTTCCGCGAGCCCGGCTCGTCCCGCGCTTCCGACGCCGGCTCCATCCGCTCGAACCGCTCTGGCATCTCCAACAACGCACAGTTCGCCATCCGCAGCGGTGCCAACCGCGTCAGCAGGATACCCAAGGGTGTCGTCACCACAAAGGACGACCTGCTGGATCAGCTGAGACCGCAGATGAGTCTGGTGACCAAGGCATAGTCCTGCCTCGATGATTGTGCCCAGCACATACGCCTTTGACGACAATCCTGAACCTACCTCCAGCTCACTGGCTGAGCCCGCACCACAGCTCACTCCATCAAGTACCATCGACGACGACTATGGCATAGACAGCGTTTCCTTTCTCTTTGGATCGACCGACAGTGGATGCTTCACTCGCTCGTTTCTCTTACCATCCAGTGCGCCCCAGCGTAGTGTACATAGGGCCTCGGTTCCTCCCCTTCCTTTCCTCACTTACAACTCAGCTTACCAGCGATTGCGATTCAGCGGCAAACGGCACGGCGTTACAATGTCTAATTTCTACTTTTTTCTTTCTTCTTCGAAAATATGGTTTACGGTGGTGGAGGTGATGGAGGTGGTGGTGGTGGAGGGGAAGTCGTGGTGTAGGTAGTGGAGAGGTCATGTAGTGTAGATGTAACAAGTCAAGTGCAAATATAGAGTGGAATTAAGAGATGTATAACAAAACCACTTCATATTCACGTGTGATATTGACAGAAAAATTTTATGGGTTGAGTGGGTGGAGGCGAAGAGATGGTATAGGTTGCTCTAGCGTAACGATAATGCATGTCCTCACGAGGTAGGTGCCTCTGTAAACAGGTTAAGAAGTTGTAGTGTAGGTAGTAGAGAGGTTATGTAGTATAAATAGAACAAGTTAAGTGCAAATATAGAGTAGATTGAAGAGATATATAACAAAATTACTTTATATTCACATGTGATATTAAGAGAGGAGATTAATGGGTCGAGTGGGTGGAGGCTAAGAGATGGGTTTGTTATAGTATGGGTTTGTCATGGTATGGGTTGCTCTAGCGTAAAGATAACTGCATGTCCTCACGAGGTAGGTGCCTCTGTGAACAGGTCAAGGATTGTGCCCAGGACATCACTGTAGCCGGCATCTTTTAACAAGGCACGGAACTTTGTGGTGTAACTACATCTTGTCACGGAATATACACACTTACGCACCAGCAGTAATCAGCAGGTAGAATATGATCACTTGTAAGTCTGCATGAACGGCGCTTGTACGCTCACCTTACTAACACGCGTGTAGTGTTCATTCACCCTCATCGAGGGAGGAAACTGGCCATCACGATGCGAGAAGTGTAGAGAAGCAACGACCTTGCCCGAAACCGACGTTGGTGCCTCTAAGCATGAACAACAAAAGGCCACTGGAAACATTTAGTGGAGAGTCTCACAGGCTCTCGCTGCAATCGAGCCATGTCAGTCCGAAGCCTCTTGTCATTACCAAGCATGGCTTTGCGTCGCTTGATGTGATTACGCCTTCTGTAGCTGGAGACCAAGACTTTCGTTCTAAAGAAGTGTTAGTATTGGATCAACCGTTTTGCACCATGGAACTGACACCACACAGTATACTCCTCCTCAGCTTGCACTCAATCTTGTTGATGGCCATGAAGGATATGCTCGATATGGCTGTCTCCACGCTCCGACCACATCGACGCAATGCAGCCCGAGAACACACTGAGGATCACATGCCAACGCTCGAGGAAGCCATCATCACATTCAAAGACCTTGCCTGCAAGGTGAGGTCGAACATGCTAGCTCTGAGTGGGAGTGTAGCCTTTGCGCACGCGCAAGATGCCCTTAATGCACTCGTAGCCCCATACTTCCGTCCAGAGCTCACGTGGGGTGTAGATCAAGGATGTCTAGAAGCGACTCGCACAACCATTACCTCGTTTTATAACTCTGGTCATTTTGGTCTTGTTTACGTCCTGCAAGCGAAGCTCCTGCAAGCAGGTGTACCACCCAATCAAGACAAGA
Organism: Ascochyta pisi; assembly: GCA_039634435.1. Classification (NCBI taxonomy): domain Eukaryota; kingdom Fungi; phylum Ascomycota; class Dothideomycetes; order Pleosporales; family Didymellaceae; genus Ascochyta; species Ascochyta pisi. The sequence goes on along the minus strand of CP113326.1, from coordinate 104,676 downwards.
TTGCGCGTCTGCTTCTATGTAAGCAGCATTTTATGCAAGAGTTCAATGAGCTGATAGCTCGTGGATGTCTGTCATTCTCGTTTCCACCCCAGTGGAGATAGTGGTAAGTGTTTGCACCAAAAGAACTTGTACGTGTTACAGCTGTTGCCAAACACGTACTCAGCGACAGACGTCTGGACATCCTTCGCCGATTGAGCTTTCACATTCTTTCCGACGCGGGAGCTAGTGTCATATGGGAACATTCCAGCCAAGGAGATCCGGGCAAAGCAATGCACTTCCACTCTGATAACCTCGGCTCCCCTGTCGGATGGCCCATAGAAGCTATGGACAGCACCGATATACTTGGGCGTACGGCGCTACATATTGCCGTCCGTCAAGGCAGCATCGATTCTGTCATGAAGTTGTCAAGAGCTGGTGCTAACATGCATCGGTTATGTCTGAACGGGTTGTCGTTGTTGCATATCGCCGCCTGTCACGGACATACAAATGTGGCGCGTCATTTGGTCTACAGGATGCACTATCAAGAATGCAAAGAGCAATGCCACACAATCAACGGGCTGTGTCCGGACAGCGAAGTTCAATACTTGTATCAACTTGACGAACTCGATGGTCTGGGGCGTACTCCATTCTGGTATGCTGCTCGTGGCTCCCACTTTGAAGTCATGAAGTTTCTTACCGAGAGAGTGAATTTGAAAGTTTCGTCGGAGCAGTACATTCCCGTACAGATCAACACAGAACACATGGATCTTAATAGGCACAGCGCTCTGGCTGCAGCGGCGCGCGACGGTCGTGTAGATGTGCTAAAGTTCCTCTTCGGCTTACGAAACAAAACATGGATCCCGCTTCCTGAACACTTGATGCCCAATGAGCATCTGCTGCTTGCTTACGCTATGCAATCGAAGAACCGCAAATGCATCAAGTTGGTTCTTTCCCGGCGTCGATGGAGATTTGGTGGTCCCGTCTTTGATAGGGCAATAGAGTATGCAGATCAGAACCTAGACGAGCCACTCCGAGATGAGCTGTTCCGTCTCTACAAGTTCCATGAAGCAATTCAAACAAAGAATCTGTTCACCGGTCTTACCCATCAGGTGTGTTTGGACATACCCGGAGATCACACAGCCGGCTTACTTCCTTTTACCAAACACTTCCCACATCTGGGACAGACGCCGGACCTTGAAACGTATCCTAGCAACGACAGTTGTGAAATCAAGAGACCTTCATCCTCACGAACTGAAGAAGCCGTAACAAGACAGGAAGATGCCATAGACGGCTTTGCCGGAGACCTATGAGCATTGTAGGACGCACAAGGTGAATGAGTGTTGTTAGTCTAGAATATCCACAGGCGAAAACTGTTCCAACAACTTCCTTTGTCTTTCTGCTCCTACAGACTTATAAAGAATCATCCTTGTTACCTCCGAAATCTCTCACACAAACAAATTCGATTCATTCGATGAAATATTTCCATACGCCACTCACTCCAACGACTCCAACAATACAAACACGCATCACTGCTCAAGAGATGGAACCTATCCCAGTAGGTGTCATAATCGGCCTTGTCGTAGCCGGGGTTGTGGTTCTCGCTATGATGCTCTGGGTCATTCGGAATGAGCTGACTTGCTGTGGTGGTGGAAGGGATGTAGTGTGAATGCTTGATCTTGCTGGATCGCACTTCGGTAAGCCAGTGATGGTTCCGTAGGTTAAGAGAGGCGTTAGCGACGCTGGGTCGTTATCTTTGTGTCTTTGATGGGTTGGGTTGGTTTTACTTATGGTCAATTGAACATGGAGTCATCTCGCTTTAGAGAAGTGCGTAGTATAGTGAGGAATGTGACTTGTGGTTTCTCTGACGTTGAAAGTCTTCAACAGAGAATATGTTTTGTGAACGCTAAGCACCTGCTCAAAAGCTAGCTACCTTTTTCTGGCTCGGTTTCACAGGTAGGCTGTGTAATCGTGGCTAAATGTGTATTTTAACGCTGGAGTGAGAAAACAGGTTGGACGCTTTTTGGGACGGTGGAAAACTAGAGTATGCCGAAACAAAAATACATGCGTTACTAGAGAAGCTGTGAACCAATATCATGTAGCACAACAACTACAAGTCAACAAGATGCCTCTTGAAAATCATAGCATGGTGAACGCGGAAATGGCAAAAATGTATGCGTTTGGTATTCACCCAGCGATTGTTCTCTCAGTGACAGACTTCCAATTCACTGTAGTCGATGAAAAAGCCAACGACAAAACGTTTGATAGAGAAAGCCAAACATGTTCAGCCTCAAAAGATAAATACTCTAGCTCCTGCGTAAAGACCCAAAACAAAAAAAGCGCCTACGCGACACAACGCTCGAGCTGCAGTACAACCTCAGTGTTCACCGCACATGCAAACTCAGCCTTTAGGCTGGGGTCTGGCAGTGTGCATTGCAAAAACAATCTCACTACACCAGCATATATGCTTCCCACAGCAGCGTCCAACCTCTGATCTGCTGACTCGATGAATAGTTTCCAAATGGGTTCCAGCGATGTTGCGTCTTTCGGCTGGATCTTCAAAGCTAGAGGTCGCCAATAGGCAATTTCCAGCAAGACTACGCCTAGACTGTACAGATCGAGCGTTTTGATGAAGCCCTTACTTACGTATGGGTGATAGGTAGTTGGGAATGTTTTGGCCACTGGGTTGTGTTCTGATAGATTGCATCTTTGTATCCCGAGCGTACTCAAAGCCAGCTAGATAGGGATTGGTAACGGGGCCTGTCGGCCCAGAGAAGAAGAGGATGGTGTCGCTGCGAAAAGCTTTGTGCAACCAGTTGGATGAGTGCAGTTGCATCAAAGTCGTCGCTAGTGCTTGGGCAAGCCTGAATCTGTCGCCGAGTGATGGAGGCTGCACTTCCTTGTGTTGCTTGATCATATCTAGTAGCGAGACGGGTGTAGCCATGCCAAAGTCTTGTGGTACGCGGAACACGAGACCAGTTCGGTAAGGGCTGGTAAGGTCGTTGATGTATCAGAAGCGTTTGGTAGTATTTGCCAAGAGATTGAGGTATGTCGCCACCCACTACTCTGGGATCACGAGAATATATGCAAGCTGCTCTACGTTACTTGGGAGAAGTTCGAAACTTTCCCGTGGATTGCCTTGGAGCTTGCCACTTACGGGACTCTGGAAGACGTTCTCACTGCACCGGGCGAAGGCCCAACATACAAGCAAAAGCTCAATGTTACGGTAGACATTGCACTCGGGCTTGCTGCGCTACACCACACAACAATTGTCCATTGCGATCTCAAGCCGGCGAAAATACTCATCAACAACCATGCGAATCGGCAGATAGTAGGACAAATATCCGACTTCAGCGGTAGTGCCCAACTGGGAGAAGGGAGCCCCAGCATTGGCACTCCGCTCTGGTCAGCACCCGAGGTCTGCACAGCTTGCCCTGTTATCAACTGGAAACTAGCAGATACATGGTCATATGGTCTCATCATAACCAGTATCTGGTCCCATTCCCCACAGCCCGAGAAGAAGTCCAGCTCATGCTATCTGGGCCGGCTTTTGCCCGAGCGTCTCGAGGAAGAGATCAGGGAAACTCGCACCTTCCTACTTAAATTAAGCCAGATTTGAGTCCTGACAGCATCATGTCTCAATGTGCGAGGTTCTCACCCCCTGTGGTAACGATACTCAGCAAGACGCTATCACTACAGTAGATAGGTCGGGTTTTTTTAACCCGAGTGATCTGGTATTAATACACGGATTTTGGATAGGCTCATATCCAGAAAGTGCGTGTATATGTATCCGTACCATCTGTGTATCTCCTACTCTGTCATTAGCTAGTCAGTCTACCCCTAGCCCTTGACTATTCCGCCCCTAACCCCTGACCACTCCGAGCTCCGATGACTATGCCCGTGACTCCCCCCTACATCCCGCCCCTGACCCGTGACCCTTACCCCCCTTGCACCACTATAACAATGTCTATCTGTTGCTGACCCTAAAGTGAAAATGTAAGGTTTGGCAGGTTTTTCACCTTCTCCTCTTTATAACGTGGAACTTTGGTAGAGAGAGGAAGGTAGCAAAGAGAGGGCTTGGCAAGGAACACAAAATTTAGGTGAAGGAAATAAAAGTTCTAAATCTTGGCATGATTGTAGAACTTTTCTTGAAAAAACCTGTATTTTCCTTAGAAAACACACAAAATCTGTGTATTTAGGACCACAACTGGTAAAAAACCCGACCTATTGACCGTAGTGTATCTTGTCAAAGCACGAACAGGACAACCATCGAAGCGTTAGTTCTTCAGGGTCTTGGACCTTGTTGTGCACTGTTGGGTCGACAGTGAGTATCCAATACGAGTGCTTTGGCATTGGATTGGGAGGCAGACTAACAGCAGCAGGGTTACCATTGATTATTCTCATGACCCTATTCCTAAGTGCCGACCCTTCAAGGTATGATTGGACATCGGTATTTGAAGCTACTAACTTACCCCTACTCAAGGTCTGGTCGCACAGATATCGAAGTCGCACAGAAGATTATAAGCAAATTGTCTATCAGCACCTAGTGGCAGCATCTAAGCTGCTGAGAGATGCCATACAGCTAGAAGAGAGTCCACTTATCACGACAACGTATTGTCCTGCGGAGCGTCAGATTAAACATCAGCCGGTCTCAGAGCTCTCGCAAACATGCGTTATCCCGGCAGTGAGGCTTTCAGTAAGAAACTTGATGTGTTTTCATCGGCAAACCATTATTGCCTTCCATGTCGCACTGAGCAACTGCTGTGGCCTGGGCGTTCAGTTGAACGAAGTCGAATTTCTGATTTGGACACTCACCGCTGCCAAGGGAGGCCACAACCATGCCATGTGGATGGTACCATTGATTAGTGAGTCCTGCATAGGAGCTTACGCAGACGGTACATTTCTCAAAGCTTGTCTGGTGGTTGGGTCATGTATTGGCTCAATACCATTACTCGCTGCTCTGGGACGAACTGACCGTGCTTTGTATGAGTCGACGCTTAGTGCCCCACGATCGAAAAAGCGACCAGACTTCGATACTGGGTTCCCGAGCGTTTTCGTACTTTGGGAAAGGTTTTTAGAAGCGACGTACCTAGAGCTGTCAACTTGCAGTCTCATCGAAGCTCTCGAATCGCATAATGTCGAGCGAGCCAGAACAATTTTGGAGGCTGGAGCTACGGACGTGACAGAAATAGTTGATAAGCGTGGTTATAAAGTTCTTCACGCAATGACTTTCCTGGAAGACAAAGACACAGAAGGACTTGCGCTGTTAGCTTACGTGCACGGTGCTGATCTGCAGTGGGTAGCTACCGCTACTGAGTCGACGAGTTGCTTTCTGTATAGGGGGGAACTTATCGGCACACCAATCTACTGGGCTGATATTAAGGGAATGTCTTGTCTGGTCAACAACTGCTGGACATTTTTGAAGAATCAGCAATTGTTTTCGAGGGTATGGGCCCTATGATGGTCAATGTTGCTTCTTTGCATCATTTCGGGATCCTACACCTCTTCATATCACAGCTCGAGAGAACAACGGAGCTGTTTTTGAATGACAATACGGTCCAAGAAAAGCAGTTTCTAATACAAGTTCTCCTTAGTGCGGTACTAAGATCTGTGGATGTTCTCCCCCTGTCGCGCCGCATGCTTCACGGCGCAGATTTCGTTTCCGCACGGTTTAAAAACGCTGATGTTATTAATAGATCGAGGTGCCAATCCCCTATCACCTTGTTTTGGATTCGAGCATTCCGTCTATACAAATCGCGGCTTGAACGCGCTCACTCTCGCGATTGCGAATAAAGATGAGAAGTCGTTAGCAGTGCCTTTGACTCACTTGCAGGGTTCCATGGATGAGAGTCGAATACGGGAAGCGGTGGATGGTAACATACAGAGCTGTGTGATTGACAACTCACTAAGTTGTCTTGAAGTACTGTTGCGGTTCTTCCCGCAGATCGTCAACCCCCCGGCAACGAGCTCCGGGACACAGATTCCAACCCCACTCAATATGGCTGCAAGGCATTCAAACCCAGCGTACTCTCTTGCGCTACTCGAAATGGGGGCTGACGTTGCTATATGGCACAATGGCCTTTCTCCATTAGTGGACAGCCATTTGGACACCGCTCAAGTAATCTACAATCTCTGCTCGTAAAAAGAAGTCCAGAAAACGTTCGGGTACAACGAAGCCAACGGTTTCACTATGACGGGGAGGTTGATGTCGATTTGGCGGACAAGCCGCAAGCCAAGAGGTCTGGTTCGTGCCATGAGATGGCTTCAAGAAAAGGATGGTGCCTTTTTTTGAATGCCATATAGATGGCCCCCCTGTCTGGACTGAGATATTATGTCGCCGGGCTTCGTTTTCCGCAGCACAAGTCAGCCTTGACAATTCCATGCTGGCGACGTCGTTTGACATATTCCCGGACAAACTTGATCATCCCGACCAGGACGGCCTATTTCCGATCCACCGAGCCACAGTCAACGGCCATCGTTATGCGACAGAGACATTGCTGCATCGCGGTGTTGACATCAATGCCGAAAGTGAGGGTCCTATTACATCCGATGCTCTCTCACGTAAGAGCCCTGTACCAAGAGGTCTCACCGCCTTCTCTTTAGCTGCTGAACGTCTTGACAAAAAGGCGCCGTTCGACATTCTCCAAGGTGGCAAAGTCGAGATTCGACGATGGCGTGAAAGTATGAAAGATATACTCAAGCTTTTATTGAGTAAAGGGGCTACTATCGGAGAGCACCCTTGAACCATCGACTCCTATCGCTCTTTGCAATACACGGTGCCACGCTGTCATTTTACCACGCCGGATCAACGCGACGAGTACGATGAACTCGAGTGAGGCGAAGGTGTATGGCCAAAGAAGCTTCCCAGTGATTGGAAGAGCTCACATAAAAACCAAAAACAGGGTGGGGAGCTTATGGACCCACTGGCGAAGAACGCGTGGCGCTGCTCGCTCCCATCACGTCTCCAAGGGGGAAAACGCAAGATGCGTTGAGTGACGACGAGAATGCAGACTTTGCTCGGTGCAAGAACTGGTTGATACACACGACAAAGATCAGAATGGACTCTTATCGACAGCACAGTTTTCAATGGGATATTGTTAGCTTCGAGAGACAAGCAACGAACCAGAACTCATTTTCTGCGAATTGGGAGCATTGGCACTCATGTCCGTTACGGCCGACAGCTTACTGTCCCCACACGGCTCGCACGATGAAGCATGAGGCGGACAAGGTCAGTTTGTAGAAGTGAGAAGAGCTTGAAATATCACTGACTGAACCAGTGCCCTGTTAAACAGCATGAAGATCCGCTTGACCAGAACCGCAAAGGCAAGCAAGCTGCTCCAGGCGAGCCGACTACTCAGGCTGGGGGGGCGGGACTGAAAACATCATCGCAGACTTGACCGCAGCTGACATATGCTCAAAGCAGTCTATAATGTCTTGCCGATCTCGCCAAACAGTGGACGTATGACTGTCGCGTTGACAGACTCAAAAAACAGCCTTACAACTAAAACCACTTCCCAAGCACGCGTCGCTTTGGGCAGCACAAGGGGTTTTCTTGAAGCTGCAATTGGGGAAGTAGAGCGACTTACGCCAAATGGTACTGGGAATATTTGATCTAGATGATGAAGGATACCTTGTATTTTCGAAGACAGGATGTTGTAGGGTTTTGGTCAATACCTATTGAGGCATTCGGTCCTGTACCATGCAGAGGTACCGTGCGATACTCATAGCGGCTCTGTAACTTGACTATGTTCGAGTTACAGATTAGGCTTGGCTTGTTCATGGTGATTGTAGGCTAAGTCTTAAATGTTTACCGTGAATAGTGAGTAAAACGAAAGTAATACTTAGATTGACGAACAATCTTGCAGCAAACATCATAGCAGCAATGAAGAGAAAGCACAGAAGCCCGGGTGGCAGGCCGCTGATTGGCCCTTGCCAGTCTCGCCTCGGTGGTGCGGGGTCGCTGCCGCGTGCTAGAAACCTTGTAGTGGGCGCTCTGATCTTTACACAACTACTCATCATGGCAGAACAGCTGGGGTATAACTTCAAATACGATCCCTCTGTCGCAGACTTCGCTATTTCAAAACATGCGTACTTGGAAACTCATCCGAGGGCGTCTTTCAAACTCATTGCCACAAGTGCACTAGTCCTAAACACGAATTCGGCTTCAGCACCTCGCATTCTCCTTCTTCAACGCGCTGCCAGCGACTCAAATCCTGGAAAATGGGAGCCTCCCGGCGGAGCTGTTGACGACGATGACTTGAGCATCCTGCACGCTGCTGCACGTGAGTTATGGGAGGAGGCCGGTCTTCGGGCAGCTCGTATTAGTGGACCAGTTGGGGAGCCTCACTTATTCGCCAGAAGCAATGGCGACAGAATATGTCGATTCAACTTTACTGTACACGTGGGAAACAAAGACGGTGCCTTTTTGACTGCTAGGCTGGATCCTAAAGAGCATCAGCAATCCTTGTGGGCCACCGAAAGCGAGGCCAGTGCGGGGCGGGCCGGTGATGTGAATATAGAATTCGTCCGCGAAGACGTCAAGCACACAGTTCTTTTGGCTTTCGCTCACTTTAAAGATCAACCCATGGAGCTCCTAATGTAGAACGCGGGACCAGTACAAGCCGCGCTGTAAGCGCCGGTGGCGCTTCGCTATTCACTTGGCGCTACCTAACGCACACCACTCTTCACCCGCAGAGACTCTGGCAATCTACCCCCATCAACGCGCTCTTAGCCCGAATTCTGTTCAGTTACAGCCAGGGTAAAGAAACTTCTTTAGATGTAAGGCTAGATTCACAGGGCTAACACAGCTATTGAAACACAGATATCAAGATGTTCCAGTTCAGAGAAGAGCATTATTCATCGGCAACGACAGACGCGAGTGCTGTTGGGAGATCCGTGAACACTCGTATGGATGAGATCTTATCAGCAAATAGCAGCAAACGTGGCTTCATCAAGAATTTGAGGAAACATCTGGACGATGTCAAGGGCAAGGCGCTTTCCGACAGCGAGAAGACCGAAACCTTTGAGATATCTCGTTTTCTGCAAACAAAAGGCCTTGCAATGGAATCTCGTCAGCCGAGCGAAATGCGCAAGATTCTCGCGAACGACTTACAAGAGCACTGGAAGGACATGTATCAGGACATGAAATCTACTTGTGCAAGAGACGATATGCCTGAAGGAGTAAGCTGCCTTTATTTGGATACACGAATTATAGCTCATACATATAGATTGCCAAATATGTCCCAAGATACGTAAGCTGAATCACGGCACACAGCAGGGAAAAACGGCACTGACACTTACTCTCGCAGTTGGACAAGCTGAATAATTTGGTAGTAAGGCAAAGTCGCGACCAAGCTGTCGAGCCAGAGCTAAAAGTAACAGGCATCTCCAAGCAAAACATACAATGCATGGCGCATCGACAACGATGATCTCTTTGCTGAAACATATTGTACGGAACTACCGTTTACTACCCAAGGCTCTGAGGTCCAAATGTGTACATGCTGCAAAGGAATCCTGTCAGAGAAGCTCATCGACAGATCAGTTACTGTGGAGATCGCCCGCTTTCTAACATCTGCGGGAAGCTGTCAAGTCTGCAACTTACTCATCAGAGCATTCCTCGATGATGTGAGCAACGATGGGAGTATCAAACTTTTTCGAACAAAAACGGGTCTCAATGCAGGATCAGGCGAGAAACGGTTGATGAGGATTGGAGCTCACCAAGGTAAGTTCGCCGAATACCTTACTGTTGTAATTGAAAGGACTTGTCGACTAACTTTCAGAAGACGGATCCAGCTTGGCAAAAGCTTCAATACCACTCGGCCGCCCTGTCTTGCCTGACCCGGATCGTACTGTAAGATTTCACTTGCTCTGTGCGTGGTCTCGCTGGTGTGATCAAAATCACAATTGCAACAAACCAGCTGACGCCACCACGACATTTCCGACCAGGGTTCTCGACGTTGGTGGCCTAGAAGATCTGGGCTCTCCTCCTGGCTGGATCCGACTGCTCCACGCTCAGGAAAGGAAGAGTGATACCTACATAACATTATCTCACTGCTGGGGCAACCTTTCGGATGCGCAGAAGAAGAGCTTTTGTACAAGCCAGGAAAACTTGAGCCGTCGCTGCTCGGGATTTCATGTGTCGGAACTTCCTAAGACTTTTCAGGATGCCGTGAAGGTCACAAGGGCTCTTGGTCTCTCGTACTTATGGATTGACTCACTCTGTATTATTCAATCAGGGGACAACGGAGAGGATTGGAAACGCGAATCTGTCCAGATGAAGAATGTCTATTCACATGCTTATCTGACGATCGCCGCAACAGCAGCTGCGGACTCCTTGTCGGGGTTTCTTGATAGACGCTATCATCCCGAATACATCTCACTTCGGGACGACTCCAATCGGCGGTTGTTTGTAAGCACTGATATTGACGATTTTGACAGCGATGTTGGTGCAGCTCCACTCAATCAACGAGCATGGGTAACGCAAGAGATGGTGCTTTCTAGGAGGACCGTTTACTTCAGCAGCAAACAGATGTACTGGACTTGCGGTGAGGGCCTCTATTGCGAAAATCTCACCAAGCTTACCAGGTATGATAGTCTTACTTCTTGCTTTTGCCTCTGATTGACTTTCCAGTCCACCAAACAACACATACTTCACACTGGACCCAGCTTTTCCAACTAGGGTGCTTCGTACGAATGCTCACGATCGTGTTGAGAACTGCATCCGCTTTCTCGTTGAGGATTATACGAGGAGAGCACTCACATTTTCAAGAGACAGAACGGCCGCCATCGACGGCTTGGAGAAGAGTGTGGCAGAGGGTCTCCGCTGTGAAGGACGATACGGCATTTTTGAGCCATGTCTGCATCGTAATTTGCTATGGCAATTGATGGATCAAAAGACTCAGAGGATCGACTACGCAGGCACGGTGCCATCGTGGTCATGGATGGCCTGTACCGGACCAGTGAAGTACTCAAAAATTGACTGGAGGGAGCCGGTATTGAACCTCAACCTCGCTTTCCATAAGACACGCAAGGATGCATTGGAAACAGATCTGGGGGGCTTGGTTAATTGTGCACTGAAGATAGAAAGAGATGACTTTACTTTCATCGACAGTACAGGAGCTAACGTTGGGTGGCTCAAACTCGATGTCAAAGACGACGAGAGCATGAACGCCGCTCTTCATTGTCTCGTCGTGCTCCGATATAATCGGGGCGGCTACCCCAGTGGCCCACCAGAGTATTGGTTCATTGCCGTCATGCCTACCGGAACCGAGAACGAGTATAAGCGAATTGGGCTAGGCGTAGTCGAGTGTCGTTTTGTCTCGAAGGTTCAAGATAGCGTAAGAATAATTTAAGCAACGCTTAGGCAATACAAGAGAAGGACACAGCCTTGCGATGAAAAGATATTGGTTGAGTGTATACATCAGACAAGGGAAAACATAGCCTTCTGATGTCTTCATCATCATCGTCAGAGGTTCTGAACGAGTCCAGACGAACGGACGTTGGCTTGCTACTTCACGTCCTGTATACCAATCTCAAGTAGAAAAAGGGTACCAGCCTAGCGTGCACAGACATTCGAGTCCCACGATTCAACTAGCTTGCAGTGACCGAACTACACCGTAGGCAAAATATTCGTCAATCCGCTTGAAGTCCGCACTTCAGAAGTGTGGAAAGAAGTTGGACCATTCGACGTATCGAAAGCTACTTGTCTTGCCGGCAGGGCGCGTGATCCAGCGAGAGCTTGTCCAAGAATACAAAGCCGCGCGATTCAATAAAGGCCAACATGACTTATTGTAAGGGCATATTGAAAAAGCGGGTGCATCTGCTTGCACAGTTGCGTAACGGTATGAACCACAGCGGAGCCTGATAAACGACAGATCCTCGCTGGTTGCCAGTTGACGATAGGAAAAGCGAGCCGAAAGAGAAGCCGCATGCAAGGAGCGCTAAGTAGGTGCTACGCGAGAGATATTGCTCTGCCAATGTTGGATAGTCAAAGTTCCACGCGATGAAATGTAGGCAGATGAAAGAAAGTGAGATGACGGTGGAAACGCCCATGTCAACGAAGCGGACCTTGCCGGGGTTCATGCGGGAGGTGTTTTTGAATGTGGATATTGGTCTTTGGTCAGGGTCGGCATCAAAGCCAGACAATAGTTCCAGTCTAAACATGATAGGTTCGGGGATCTCGTGCGGATCTGATTCTGGTTTGACGAAGTCCAGCGGTGTGAGGCAGGAAGGGGCATTTGCTGAATAGCCTGCTTGTCGCAAGAAGTCTTCTAGACGTTTACCTTCCTTGAGGTGCAGGGTGATTGTTTTTGGAACGTCCGCTGGTATGTGAAGCCAAAAGCAAAATGTTGGAAAAGTGCACAGGACTATAACGGCGATGTCGAGCTCAAAGGTTGATATTGTATAGCGCTGGACAGCTCTACCAATGCATCGTATGGTAAACCGTAGTATTTGTACTAAAGTTAAGATTCGAACAAAATAATCCGCTTTTTCCCCACTCCAGAGTGTCGCATGGTCAACGGTAGGTAGATCCATGCAGCTTTCTACTACTAGGTAGTGAAGCTGGTATGCATTCACAGGGAAATGTGGATAATTCGGCGCTTTAAGCAGAAATCCTCCCATATCTGCAAAGAAAGCATGAGTTAAAGACGAAGTAGGCGATCTGATTTTTCTGAATGCTGAGAAAGAGTGTTTTGCAGACAGCCATTGATTCTGTGGGAATGCTGCCAAGATCTCCGGAGAGAATATTGTAAACGCCACGCAGGAGAGCTTGATCGATAAGCCCGAACGAGTTACATGCGCTCCGGATACGATGAGAAACATAACAAACCAACTGCACAAGAATGTAGTGGCAATGGAGCTCCATATAATGTCAATGGTTCCTCGTTCATTTGATGAATAAACCCAGCCGTGGATCAACGTGTCGTTCATGAGTACTGGGTGTTGAAATTGTGGGTAGACGGCAGTATACAAAGAGTTCACTGATCTGTTCGTGTCATGGATCCCGAACCAATTCTTGTCTTCGAACAGACCCATTAATCATCGAAGACGGCCCCCGCCACCTGTAATCTGCAGCATTGCTTACACGCCGGGGTTGAGAGGTAGCCGCCAGGGCTTCCTCGATGTGGACTGCACCATGTTTGCTTTTGCAAATTGGCCCCTGAGTCTTCGCACTTTGTGCACGTGTCAGGTTATGACAAGGCTACAGTTGGTTGGGAGTGTGCTGATGAATCATCTAATTCATGCAGCTGTGGACAACACGCGATCACTTGTGTGGCAAAGTCCATAAGAGATCAAATCGTGTGTGGAGCAACTCGCTCTTAAACTCCCTTCTTGTGCGAGTGTTCTCGGTACAAAAAAAACTATACCACTTGTCTACTTGATCTTTGTCTTACCTAAATCCTCATTCAATATTCTTGTGCGTTATACACATTCTTGGCTCGCTTCGCTTCACTATTAGGCGCGTTGTCTCTGAAGCGTCACATGTTTTGACAGAGGGTGTGACCTGGTAGCCGCAAATCTGGGATCAGTCTGCTCACCTTACATATCAGCGCGATGTTTGTGCTGACATTATGTATTTGCGCCACTGAATTCTACAACTTTTTATGTCCACAGGAATGTTTTGTTTGTAGTCCACTACCGCTGGTATCGAATAAGATGAGATACCAACAGCTAGAACGAAATGAACTTATAGCACAAACATCTCATATCGCCAGCAGACATAAAATGCTGTCGGTATGTAAACGGTACCAGTGGTAAGCTGCACCAACAAAAGACAGAAATACTGTCACTATCAAGTCCCGGCACACTACTTCCTCTTTCGAGTCTTCCGTTAACGTGGATGTTTATCAAAGCATCAGGACTCTATGAAGGGGTCCCAAGCTGTATGTCATCACAGGCAGGAATATTGGAATGGGCTTACTAGCCATACAGATAGGTGATGTCATCGTTTCTGTCGCCAATTTAGCAGCCTCCGTCATACTTTGTTTGCCCGATTATCGTTTGTCTGGAGGGGAACGGTGGTATGCCGACAAGCTATGAAAAGCATGCGAGACTAGCTCTTGCCTAGAAATACCCGACTCCGATGATGAGCTCTTGTATAGAGCCTGAGGGGTCTAAAAAGCTTTAGAGAAGGTCACAGTACCCAAACAGTCGTTGGTAGAATTCCATAAGAATCCTTTTCACATGTATGGAGATGAGCAACGGCATCCCACATAACATCACATAACATCGAGCAAAACTTCCTGCCCAACTCGCTCTCTCCTTTAGTACAACTTCAAGGATGTTGTTATAAGACTTCCTGGTCTGGGTAACTATGCTCTTATCAAATTGTGCTCTACATAGACCAATTTGTTTCCTCTTTGAAAGCGTCTGGAACAGGTGGCTGGCCACCCCTACAGCCACCTCGCCGCACTTTGACATTGCCCACACCGTCCATTTCAACAGGCTCAAGAACATTTGGCGCGGCCGGCTGCGTACGCGACAGCAATGATGCAACTTGTAGGGAGCGAATAGATGGCGGTCCACGCGGATTTCTTGGACGATCCGCAAGCAAACATTCGCTTTTCAAACGTCGTGTAATAGCGGTGCACCCTTTATCGGTGACATAGTTCCACCTCTCCTGTGAAAATCGACAAATCAATACCACTTCGTTACGAGCCCAAGCCACGAGAATGGAAGGAACAAGGATCCTAGGCAGCTTGGTTAGACGTGGATATAAGAGCAATGTCTTCGTTGTCATAATTCCGCTATGACTTTCCCCTCTCTTCAACTTCAGCCTCAAGATCGTCATCTGCTTCTCGTCCTCTTACCTTCCGCTTACGGGCACGCATCCCTATGATCTTGTCTGCCTCGGCGTATAAACTAGTCCAAAAGTTCAACCAGCTAACTCAATTAGATTACAAAGTCTGCAATTCAGAAAAGAGCCCCGCTTCTAACCCCAAAGAACGATCACGACCAAGAACTTTTTGAAGAACTGCACCATCGCGACTTTCAATCTACCCATACAATCGTTGGTTTACGTTGTCTGCTCAAAGAGCGGCTAGGTGCTGAACTCCAGCGATTTGAAACGCTCTACAAGCGGGACTTTGTCCTTTCACCACCTCTAGAAGGACTTCCCGAGCGTTGACTCGGAGTCTCCTTCGGCCCTCTTCTCCCATGGAATTGGAAACCTTACCGAGACTTCGTGGACCATAGGGCTTGCCAAGCCCATTTCATCTACAAGGTATGGGCATTACAAGAGTCACGGATTGACATCTAAATCCGTCTTCTCGACAGGGACCATGTTTCACTGCCAGGGCGGATTCCGGCAACTTTGGTAATGCAGGCGGCAAGATTTCCCGAGCATGATCTTGAGAACGAAGCCGATGTACTGCTTATTGAGCCGATGAAAAAAACTCCATGCGGCAGGACAATGTTACAAATTGGGATTCTGGTCTGGAAAAGCTCTTTCCAGCCTTGGTAGTAAACGTAATTCATTACTGCGGCATAGCCCATGTCGTTTACTGAAGATTGAATCTTCGCTCCTCAAACTCCTTCTTATCCAGAGCTGAGCCATCCATGTAACCATCAAGGTAACACTCTCCAACGAATACAAAGCTATCGCTGTCGTCACACCTGCGCAACAAGACAGGAACACTACAACCGTAGAGCACACAAACTGAGTCTCCCCTCATCGCTCTCTCAGACACCATGCCTACATTGCCAGCACAAGTTACCATTAGGCGCAGTGAAAGTCTCACAATAGTGTCCCAAAACCTACCTATGAACGAATCCTGGATGAATTCGTCGTCGTTTGGTGGTGGGCCCGAGTACTCGGTTGCTGTCTGATGACTGTCACGTAGAATGCTTTCAAATGAACGTCCCTGGATTTTTAAAGTCTTCGTCCATTGATACCAATCCTGCAATTCGGTGAGCGTGGATACATTCGACTCCGCTTGTAAAAGTGGTGCACACAGGCGTACGAAGTCGTAGTAGAACTCGGCGGCAGGCATCGGATGGCGGAGAAACCGGTCATTGCGGTCCAATACCAATGCTCTACACACACTCTTCAGTATTTCCGTCGATGAAGCTGGACTTGCCGGACTGACGAGTGCTTCATTGTAATCGTCAGGCCTTTGAGCGGATGCAGCATTCTTGGAGGCGGCTATCCCATCGATAGTATCTACGATGATTCCCTGGGTCATCAACTGCGAGCCTTCAAAATTGTACACAGCCGGTCTACCATTCGATGCCGAGTAGTGAGCATATGGACCGTCCCCAACAAACACGGGGGCCCGGAGATTCCCAATCTGTTCGTTGTACGACTGAGAGACCATGAGAGGAGTGACATGAAAGGTGTTCCTCCAGTGCCAGTCGGGTACCCAAGACGGCAACGTGGACTCAGACGGCGCGCTAAATACGGAGGCAAAGCATATAATGTCGAGAGATTTGTACTGTGCAATGAAGGCTTGCGTAAAGCGCATGTAGACATCTTCGCAAGTCAACGAGTAGCTGACATCCAGGAGCGACGACCCGTCGGTAGACATCGCCATCATGCCATAAAGTCGATCCCGGTCATCCGTTACATTCATAAAGCAGAAGTACGCTGCCAGTGATAGCAGCGACCGGGTTGATTTAAGGCCGTCCTGCAATTCGGCCTCGTACAGGTCCCACACTCTCCTGCGGTTGAAACCATACCGGAAGGCCAGTGTTTCCTTGATACCCACAGATGTACATTTGTCCGCTACTGAGAGACTTCTGCACACGGCGGCTTTGCTGGCTTCCTGCAGTCCGCACCAGAACATCATCTTCAGGGGTATGACGAACTCTTGAATGGTCCACACTCTTGACCACCAATTCCGAGACAATAATGCCTCCAACGCCTTCCAATGCGCCATGTACTTGTACGTCTGCAAGTCGAAAGACGTGCGGATCTGTTCGACGCTACTCGCTTCTCGTCTGATCTTTTCGAGTAACATGATGAAGTCCATAGCAAGATCACTGTTATCGGACTCTTCCCCTAGCCATACAACCACCTCTTCAGCGCGATGATAGATCTTTTGCATAAGCCTGACCTGTTGCGCCCTTTCTATCAGGTTGGTCTGATCGATGCACCATGAATCGATCCACCAGCGGCCTTCGCACAGTCTATCTTTCAGTCTCAACGCCTGGATAAATGATAGCAGAGAATCGAGAGCCGGAAGTTCGCTGCCTCCTATGTGAATTGCCCATGACTTTTGCATTCCAGTATAAGGACTGGCCCATGCGTAGGACAGAGATCGGTATGGCGGGATGATGTCGTCGATAGAGTATGTCTCAAAAACAATGGAGGTGCGGTCCTCGTCAGGAAGGAACCTCAGTAGCCGTAGCTGATTGGCTTCTATTGGATCGTACACATATGTCAATTTGGTATCCATGATTGGCCTGTGGACAAAAACGATTGGCATTGACTATCAGGTGGACCTCCAGGTAGTTCAATGCGAGTAGTAACGAGGATATCAGAGAAAGAAAAGGTGGGGTATAGCCGGGGATATGACTACACATTACGCTACTGCCAAGTCTTGCGTTGCATATGTTTGCTGCAGGCGGTTCCCAAAGGCTGCAAGTGGCCCGTAAGCTGCAGGTCGCAGAAGTACATTGCGCCACCACTCTCACATGCGAGAGCACTGATGCAGTTCAATATTTAGTGATTGGTGTAGGTTGGTTCAACAAATTCCACTAATAGTTATATTAAGATGAGGTCTTACGGAACACCAGCCGCCATGCTTTGGTGATAAAATTTAATAATAATTGAAGTAGAAGAAGAAGAAGAAGAAGAAGAAGAAGAGAAGAAGATACATACCCCCCAGACGAACAACGAGGTAAAAACAAATATGCAGAGTTGATAGCCAGAGAGTAAAAGCCATCTGTTCTATATGACCTACTTTGCAGCAAGAGCATCCACTGACTAGCGGTCATTAGGATACTGCTAAGCACATACTCGTGTCCATGTTCACAGCACCATCTAAAACCAGCGACAACACCGAGAGTCGTCTTCTTGTGACGCATCTTCGGTAACGAAAGTAGTGGCAGCCACTCCGGCTATCGCTCCGCCAGCGGCACCTGCCGCAACGTAACCAGCTCTTGATCTATTATGATTCTCGCCTGGATTGCGAACAGGTGCCTGATGATCATGACCTTGGAGACTTTCATCGTGATCATACGTCATCTGAGGGGAGCTTGTGTACTGGTGGTGCTGGGATAAGGTGTTCATGGACGCATGCTGGTGGCTATGTGTAAGTGGCGAGACTCGGTATTGATGTAAATTATTGGTAGAACCTCCTTGCGCAAGACCAAATCCCTGCCTAGTTTGAGGCTGAGTCTGTACAGAAAGATAAACTTGTTGTTGGTCGATCATCGGTTCTTGTCTCGCTTGATGTTGTTGTGGGTGCGCTGGAGGCTCGAGTTGGGAATGCCTGCCAGGGCGCTCGACGTGATTTCTCCACCTTTGTTCTGTATTTCGATAGCGGCTTTCAGAATCTCCATTTCGTTGATTCTGGTATTGTTCTTGTTGCCGTGAATGACCAGTACTCGCTGTTTGCGCGGTACGGGGTTCTACATCGAGATGCCCATGCGTGGTTCTGACATCTTGACTCGTCTGCTGCCTGATATCTGCAGGTGGCACAATTCCCTGACCAAAAACTAGCGGAAAGCTACGAGAATGCTTTTCCTGTCTTCTTGAGTCCCGCTCTACATGTTCGTGGTGGGCCCGTAAGCCTTCAGTATAATAATGTCTCGATTGTGCACCGCGTGAAATGTCCGTCAACTCGATGTCACGAGTTGCCCCAGACCCACCACCAGACTGCGATGGCGGTGGTTGGGCCTTTGTCCCAGATTCAGAACGATATTTTGGTGGTGGCACTTGAACTTTTGCCCTATGAGAATTGCCAGAGTCATCTCCGCCGTCTCCAGAGGAACTCAAATTACGTCTTGAGACAGGTTTTGACGCCTTTAGACGGATATCTGCCATGTACCGGTCTAGTGTACATATTGGACAGATAGTGTGTGGTCCTCCGCAGTCTCGAATTTTGGATCCGTGTGAGCTTCCAGCCATTTTCCACGCTTCATGGCCATCATCTAGCAATAATGGATCCGGGCTTTGGGGAACTTGAGGTTGCCTGAATCGAAGTCCCGCCGGATGAGGTATGATTTTCGAGCCGGACCAGACCCGCTGGACTTTGTACCGTTGACCCTTGGGGGTATCTAGCCAATCTTCTATCTCGCAGGAGGGTGTAGTCCCTGTTGGAAGGTCGAATCTGGTATCGTTTTCCAATAGCAGTATGAAAATGTCCAGGTGTCCGCCCACGTAGGCACCGTACAGCGCGCTTGACGCAGGCGTATCGTGATTGTCAACCCTGGCCTTATGTTTCAGCAAAAGCCTCGCGATAGCAGTGTGACCGTTCGCACATGCCCAATACAGGGCGCTACCACCATCACCCACACGGAGGTCAACATCGGCCCCACGTTTCAGCAACGCATCAACGATACGTTGGTAACCTCGAGCAGTTGCTGCACTCAAAGCGCTTCGGGTCTCTTTTCGGAGAACATGTCTACCAACGCTCGCCCGAAGTCTTCCGTCGATTACTGGACGTATGTGTGTTGTTAGCATCTGATTGAGAAGCTCTCGGCCCCTATGCTTGAGCTCGTTCGAAGTGGCGCCCTGGACGTCTCCAAGCGCATTTATGTTAATTTGCTCCTGACTCATAAGGATATTTGCAATATTCTCGTGCCCATACATACAGGCCCAGTACAGTGGGCTTGTACTGCGTGTTTGTGTCGCAAACTTGAAGCCTCTGTCTATCAGTTCTTGGACAATCTTCTGGTGACCCTGGACACAAGCTGCACTCAACGGAGTACCAAAGAGCCCAGTTTCCTTGTACATATCAGCGTGTTTATCCAGAAGCAACTTGACAACCTCGACATGTCCTCTGAGACATGCTACCTGCAGGGCACTGCCATGTCGTTGGTCCACGTAGTCAACCACCATCTCGGTACCCGTGATCGCCTTGTACTCAGCAAGGATCATGCAAACAATGACAACAAAGCCATGTCTACACGCTGCGTGGAATCCAGCATGTAGGGACTCAGTCATAGGCTTGTGGTCGTGGGATGTCTTCCTGAGGCGCGTGTGCTCGAGCAACATTTTCACGATTTTCTGGTCACCCTTCGCCGCCGCTATCTCCAGTGGGAAGCCAAACGGCCCCCTGACGCATACGTCAGCGTCTCCCTTCTCGATCAGAAGTCGTGCGGTAACCCAGTCCGGCCGAGGTCCACCACATGCTGCTGCGAGTGGCGTACCATATAGCCCAGTCAGAGCATTGATGTCCGCGCCATGCTGTAGCATGCGTCTGAGGCCATCTACATCCAATCTGCCTTTGGAAGCCATCTGATAGATACGCAGGCTGTTAGACGCACGAATTGCATTGTCAACATTGTCGAAGACGAATACCTCTTCGCCTATATTGATGATCCTGCGTCTGTCACTTGGACCGCCTTCGTAAAAGCGCGTGTAGCCACTTGGGTCAGTGACGGCTACAAGTGCACTGAACTTGTTGACGGTTATGTTCTGCTCAGGCGAGAAGAGACGAGTATCTTTCAAGCCGCTGACGGGATTGGCTAGTGATCGTTCGTTATCGTCGTAATACTCTTCCTCTTGTCCAGCATCGAGAAACGTTGGGTTGTTTTCGATGAATGCCTCAGCGTCAGACCAGATGTCGAAATTTCCTCGACTGACAATAGTCGCGTCATGTGGTATTGTTCCATCACTTTGAGCAGTCAGACCCCCCACACGATTGGCCATGAAAATCCCATTGATGAGCCCCATGGCTTTGACAAGGTCTCTTCCGCCTTTCTCCAGCCATTTGTCGTAGGGCATGTTAAGAAGTTCGCTTCGATCTAGGCCCGCTTCCTGGTCAATCCAGGTGCGTGCCGCGATCTCTGCTAATGGGTTGTCCGCGATGACCATATTTGACTGCGGGTAAAGCCCACCATGGATCGCTCTTAATTCGTTTGCAATGCCTTCTTCGCCAGGGTCCCACTTCTGCAGTTTTGCAGTTGCAAATCTTACTTTGTAGTTTGCCCCATTCGGCGACACTACATCAGGCAGCCTTGTGCACGAAGAGAAGAGTACCTTTGGGTATTTTGCTCTTATTCTCAAGCTGACATCGATCATAGCCCGGTCGAGGCGACTCTGGTATTTGACTTTCTCGCACTTGATCTGAACCCCGTTCAGCGGGTTGCTCGCTTTTCGCTTTTGCAGATCGTAGCCCAGGCCTAGTCCGCTGTGACCAATCTCGAGTATGAAGTTGTAACGGGCTGGCCCAATCGCCACGAATGACTCGACTTGCTCGTAGATAGTCTTGTATAGATGTCGAAAGCTGGGATTGGGATCAGAGCCTTTCGTGCTATCCCAGGTGCTCTTTGCGAGGTTGTCCAACGGCTCGGCTGAGAACACCATGATCAGACGGGGAAAGCGATGCAGGTGTTCTCTCTTGAAGTAGTTCTGTCCGTAAAGACTTTCACAGTTTGTTTTGATCTCCTCCTCAAGTTTCGAAAACGAGGAATAAAAGATGTTGTATCCCTTGAACATTGTCGATTTGAAAAGTTGATGGCTAAGACTGTCCGGCTGGTACCCTCCTTTCGTAATGTGATAAGAGTAGAATGGGAAGATCTTCGCGAAGTCCTGGTCCCTGAAATCGATGTGAAGTGTGACACCCGTAGGCTCGAGCAACTCTTTCCAGATTGCACCCAATAGACCAGGGACTCTATCATCGGTATTACGGTGTTCCTTAGCAAACTCCTTCCTCTTCAGGTTTACTGCTTTCGAGACCAGAAACGTTTTCAGGGTTGTCGCAAAAGGTATCGCACTCCATGCTTTATTTTCTGCTGTGACACGGCCTGACACTTTGTCATGGGCAACAATAGCGTGGTCCACCCTGCCCAAAACGAAAGAGTCGATCTCATGCAGATACATCTTCTGCTTGACTCCATTGGTGATCGCCGCTTCGGAATTATCGACGATGTCTCGAGCACGGTCATAAAGTCCACGATGACAGAAAACGTATCCAAATTTGTGGTCCAGGGGTCTTTTCAGGAAGTCTGGTGGGCAGTACTTCTCCTTTTGCTCTTTCCACCTGTATTGTCGAGGAAGTACAGGATAGCTTCTGGTGTTCACATAGGCTCTGGCCCTAGGTCTCACATGGGCCCTGCGAAGGGCCTCACCTCTTCTCTGTTCCTCGTTTTCATCAGCCTGCTGCCTCTCCATAAGGCGCCTTTTCGCCACCGCCGCCTCGTGAAGGTCCAATTGTGACATGGTGTCAGCCATGATTTCTACGGGCTCCTGGTGGGACTACGTTGCGAGGCTAGAGCAGGACTGAGGTATTTGACTTTTGCAAACGACATGGACCGTTCATCGATTAGTCAGAAGACCTACTCTCATCTTCTTCCGGTCGGTGAGCATAGGGTGTGAAGGTCAATGTCAAGGTTCATGCCTTACGGCTCCATGCTTCTTCACAATGCGATTGACGTGGGTGAGTTCCTGACGCACTCAACCAATGGCCTTTGTTATGCGACGGAAGGTGCCTGGGGGGTGTAGCGTGATAGGATCACATGACACCTTGGCAAGCCTTCGCGATGACTGCAGCGCCCAATACAGTGCATCTCTTATCGATTCGCAGCCACATTCCATGTAGCTAAGTATTGGATTACTTCTGGGTTGCCGCCTTACAACAGGGATAGATTGACCGGTCAAGCCAGGGGCGCATTCAGGTTGGTGTGTAAGAATACACATTGGGAAACATGACAGCGAGAGAGTTTTCAAGTTCCGAGATGACAAGGCACTTCTGATGGTGACACTCAGCTTACTTTGGGTGATAAACGGCAAAAGAAACGAGGTGTCTGGCTAGTTTGATGACTCAGCAACAAGGCCGCCTGGCGCTAGATAACCCCAACCGCACACCTCAGGGCTTGTGAAAATCATACGGCCAAAGAGGAACAGCATCCTTGGCGCATGTTCAACTGGTATTCATTCGCAAAGTGCGGACTGCAGTAAGCATGCTTGACTGGCAGCGCATGACCAGTCTGGGGCCTACGACCCCATTCCCCTTCCTCACTGCTTCTCATCGTGATCTCACTTTGAACTTTCGCCTCAGTCTTTCTGGCCGACACGATGACCCTGACTCTCTTCAATGCCGTTTCAAACGCTCTCTACTTGGTCGCTGATGCTATACGTATTCGATCAAGAGACACAAGTGAAACGAGCGAATGGGATTTTGAAAAACAATGCTGCCTCAGTTTGCGCGCAACATTGGCAAGCGCAAGAGACTGGTCTTCAAGTGATGGAGACTTCTCACACGATCAAGAACTCAACATGCTGCTTCAAGCGGCCTTGGAGCCTCTCCTCACGGTGTATGACGTCCTCGAGCCTTACATAAATGATCTGCGGCAGGGCTGTGAGGACGATGCGTATAGGGAAGACATCAAGCAGATGAAACTCACTCTTGAGCAGTCGGTCATAGGACCTATCATGGGACTGACAACGCAAGTATCCGAGCTTGTGCGCGGAATCAACACTTTACTCCTTTTGTTCATCATGTACGTGTTCTCACATGACTTCCGAACAGCAAGATTAACATAGCGCAACCGTAGTGACGGCAATATAACAACTCGACCGCATTCAGTCTCGGTACATCATCTTACTGAGATGCAAGCTTTGAAACTGAGGGCCAAGATCACTGCACTTCCGGAACTCGATCGCATGGCCCAACCATACACTCCCAAGACCTTGAGCAATGAGCAGGAGCAACAGTCGTTGAAGACTACAAAGAAGAAGGTCGAAGACCATTGGGATATTGTCCAGGTTGCAATTCATGGGATATGGAGTAAGTCTGAATACATTGTATTGTCGTATGCTAATCAAGATCCAGAAAATGCCGCACTGTCCGAGACTGCAGGGATGCCAGGACATTCTGTGCAAAGTAGCGCTCATCGTACGCCTTCAGGACCAAGCACTCACGCTTCCAGCGTCAAGCCTACTGCCAACTCATCGGCTGCAAAGGTCACTGCTTCCAACACCAAGATGAGGCCAGCTGATTTGTTTTGAAGCTCCTAGCAATTTGGAGCGGCCAATTTTTCTTCATAAATAAGTGCTTGTAGAGCCTCACGACTCTCCTCACCCGCTCCAATGCGCCTGCACATCTTGAACAACGGGTTCCAAATTGTTGATTATATGGTATTCAGCAAGCGCGCGAACACAATGAGCTCAATTGATGTTAAACATCTAGATTGCAACGGCGTAACTCGGGCAGTGAAGGAGACTGAGAAGCTGTCAAATGTATAGACTAAATGATAACGCCTCTTTTCCACATACGGCCATATGAGTCAAACACAAGGCTTCCTGCTCGCTCAGCTCTATTCAAGCAAGCTACCTACTTCAATAGGTCAATGAATCCTGAATTTGGAAAGCCTAAACGGCAGCCACTTGGGCAGTAGTCTGATCCTAGCACTTGAAAATGACCAGCAAATTACACTGATACAGTCGCCCCTAGTCAGATACGCAAGTTCTTGCAAAGCCGCCCCAAGCTTTATTCCGTAACGTTCACAGTATACTAGTACCGAAGGTTAGGGTGCTTAGTCTCATGCCAGAAGCCAGGCTTAAGAACAAAAAGCGGACTTTTAGAGATGAACTTGTGTTTGGGCACAATTGTTGAGCGGCCTCAAGGTGCCCATACCCTGCAATTGAAGCTTGTATCCATAAAATGTTGTGATTGTTATTGCGCAGTCCAATAATACCTGATGTCTAACGAGCCGCCTCACTATATTATGCCTGACATCAGGCCCTAAATAAATCAATTCGCATTTGCAAGATGAAGAATACTAAAGGAAACAAAACACAGAAGACAGGGCCGCTGTTCTAACAGTCTTCATTACATCTTTCACAATCATCTTCTCTAGTCCGCATCGCATCTCGTAAGATGCGTTCGTCCAAACTTTCGTACTTGTTGGGCATGTGCAATGTCTTTCTATATGCCCTCACCATCACTCAAGTCCAGTACGTACTCATTCCATTAACTGATGGCAATCAAAACTAACTCATCACTAGGGACGATGGGCCTTCAGTTCAGTGTTTCTGCACCAAGATGAGATACAATTATGTTGTGTAGAGTGGTTTTATAGATATCATCTCATTCTCAGTGATCCTGTGTTTGTGAGGAGAGGGAGGATCAACCTTTTCGATTATTCTAGTCTATAGTACGTTGCACAATTGCCTCTTGTTCTAGTCAACACCGGATAACGCTGTGCTCATCTCTCTGGGGCAGCGTGCATCTGAGAGGATGAGGATAGTAGGTGGTGGCATAAGGCGAGGTAGATGTAGCGCACAGAGCAACACTGAAAATAAGATCTGCAGCCAAGGTTCAGCTGTTAGGCTGCGTTTCTCCAGCAGATAGAGTTTTTACATACTAGACAGCATTTTGCCTGGCAAAATCTGTGTCAAACGTCCAGGAGACAACAAGGCTTCCTGTTTGCTCAGCGCTATTTAAGCACCGTACCGGCGAATTAGCAGTTAGGTGGGTGACTACTAGCGAGTACCCGCTGTTGTTTGCTTCTGCTTATTTGGCCACATCCCTGTCTTATCTGCTGCTGTCCTTTTTGCCACGTCTACTGGTTTAGTAAAGGCGGTGACAACTAAGTGAACGATAATATGCCCATCGCTCACTAGTTCGTTTGGCACCTATTAACAGGCAAAATCCGTGATTTGTGGCAGAGAACAGTTAAAATCAATATGTAGACATGCTATATCTTGACAGAGGTCTGCTATTGCCATAAATATGTCTAGAACATGCTCAGTTTTGATATTTCAGCACACTTCGACGGTTGCAAAGCGAAATAGGATCTTGATTGTGAAAGTAGATGTACAGCGCATTTTAATATTTGTGTTGATCCCTACGATCTCATTCCGTTGCAAAAAGATAAAGTGGAGACGACTACATGATACTCCGCTCTTTGGTGAGGCCTAAGAAAGTGATGGAGTAAAACAGAACTCATTTACACAGCACCAACATCAAGCTAAACCTAGCTACCCGTCTCAAGCATCGCACGGCTTACACACCCGCTCAAAAACCTGATACGTATGCGTCCACACGACCTCCACCATATCCTGCGCACGGTACAAACTTAACACTTTACTCCCCCCAAGGACCTTCCCATCTTCGCCAAGCCGGAACGACGCAGCTTCTCCACCCCGCCACTGTGCCACTTCAGCCCAGCAGCTCACCACGGTAGATAAATGGATCTGCGCAGACTGCTGAGGCGACCTTATGAACGGCGCAAACAGGACGAAAAGAAAATGGCTCACGCTGCTGATAACGCGGCCCATTCCCGCTGTGATGTTCGTACCGCGCACCACGCCGGGATAGGTATGGATGAAGGAGACAGCAGGACGATCGCGTGCCAATCTCTCAAATGCAAGGGACGTCATACAAATTGCCTGGCCAGAGCAAGTTTGTAAACTGTAGTTCTGCTCAAGGAGAAGATCGGTCGGGGATATCGCCCCTTCTTTGCCGGCGCCCAGCACAGACACCACGCTGGCGAGTGAACTGTGTCGGGACGCGAGAGTCAGGCTGGGCAGGAAGTTCATGAAGAACCGTATGCGGGTGTGGTATTGCAGTGTGAGTGTCTTGTCTAGCCCTTCTGCCGTTTCTGGCTTTGTGTAAGTTGGGTTCGAAGAAGGAAGATAAAAAAGGGAAAGAGGACGAACCGTCGCGACCGGAGAGGCTGAGGTAATTGGCTGTCATAAAGAGGAGGTTGATTCGCTGTTCTTTTCTCAGTATATCGAGGCACACTGCGTCGACGTTCCGGAGTAGCGTTAGATCCGCAGGAATGAAGATGGCAGCAGCGGTGGAATTGAGGGATAGCAATCGATTGACTAGACTTGACCCGCGTGAATGGTTTTGTCCGATAATGTAAACTTTGGGCTGGATGGTGTTTTGGACGAATTCTATGCATGTCGCTTTTCCGATGCCGCTTGTGCCGCCGACTGTGGTTGTCAGTGCGCACTTGGAGGGTCACGGGAGCGGTCTTGTAAATTTTGAAAGTGGAAATAGAAACTTACTGAATACAGCCACTGGTTCTGAAATCTGTGATGCTGATCCGTGATGACCCATTGACTTGACAGGGCTCATGGTTACTTGGTCCTGGGATGTAGCCGCAATGCGATACAATTCGCAATCGGCTCGGAAGTAAAGATAGAGATGCGAATAATTAACAAAGATACAGTATGAGAAGTGCGTAAGGTACAGACTCCCACTGACACTGCACTTACATTTTATACCATTTCCGTAAACACGTCCGCGATGAAAGAGCCCGAAAGTGATACCGCTAGCTTGTCGAAACAACCAAAACCCAGACTATCTAGATCATTTAGCAAGGACATTATCTGTTGCATCGCATGCGTGGCTTGAAAAGGTATGACTTGACATGGCTGTACCAGGAACCAAATTAGTGAATGGCCGGGGCCCGCACCACCAACCACAGTGCTCTATCGCATAGCCAACCAGAAATAGACTAACTGCCCAGTGTACTTTATCTTCAAGAATGCTATGAAACGTGTCAGTTTCCCTGCGATTGCAGCAGCATTAAACGCAACCAAACCCCATCTTCACCCGTTTCCAACATTCCAAAACGCCTACTGGCCAATGCCTCTGCGGTGCCCTCAAGATGCAAGTCTCCGGTGATCCATTTGCGGTGGTAAGTGCTATACTCACATCTCCAGTCTCCCTTTACTAAGTATGCATAGGGCCTCTGCCACTGCTTGGACTGCCGCAAAGCCTCCGGCAGCGCATTCGCCACGAACTGGTTCGTCCTAGAACATGAATTCTCAATCCAAGGCGTCCCCAATACCTTCGCGACAACCGCAGACAGTGGCGCGGTTGTGACCAGCCATTTTTGCGGTACCTGCGGGGTTACCATGTATCGGTCGGGCTCGGGAATGCCTGGGGTGATGTTTGTGAAGGCGGGTGTTTTTGATGATACTGAAGCCATAAGCTCTTTTGTTCCTCAGGGCGAGATCTTTGTAGCAAAGCGCGCATCTTGGTTGTTGCCTGTCTCGGGTGCGTCGCAGAAAGACAGCATGGTGTAGAAACGTGCTGTGGTTTGTTAGGTGCAGATTGAACTTCATTCAAATGGAGATTTTGTCCTTGCGCTTCGATTTTATCCTATCACACGTGTCCGATTACCGTATCAATCGTCAGAGAGCAATTGCATGTCGTGAATTTAGAGTACCGAAAGAACGATAGCAAAGTGGCGTTCAACGGCGACATTCACCTATATCGATCGAACACGTCGTATTCGTCACAGCGACAGAAGGAGGAGTTAACCAGACTACATTTCAAGACGTTTGAGAGTCGGTCAAAAACGACCTAGCGTGCAAATGCTCCCCAGCCCCACGAATCAAAACCTAGTTCACGAAACACTGGCACACTGGTTCGCTAGTACAACAGACTGGGACCCGGATGGTCGGGATCCCAAGTCGACCTCAAAAGACAGAATTCACAGTCAACAAACGAAACCTCTAACAACTTCCCATAAACAAGCGAAGCGCACATAATTCTGAGCCAGGGCACTATGGTAAACACTGGCAAGCCCTCGCAAGGGTGCTTCGCCTGCCGAGACCGACGCGTGAAGGTACGTGACCATCCCGCCTGGCATCCGATCAGATCTCGAACACCTAAACCGACTACAGTGCGACAAGCAAAAACCGCACTGCCAACGCTGCCAACGGCTAAGGCAGCCCTGTCCCGGCTTCCCAGACCAATGGAGCACCATGCACCGCGAACAAAACGCCCACGCAGCCACACAAGTGCAAACGCGCGTGGAGCGGCGGAAGCAGGAGAGAAAGGGGAAAGGGACAATATTAGTGCAGCTCCCTCTTCTCCGGACCATTCATATCAGTGCTGAAGTCCAGTGCTTGGCAATGTTTTATAAAGACTATGCCTCGCACTCCGGTATGGCGCTTTTTGACGCTCTTCCCAATTCTCATGTGACCGAGATGGATTTCACGCAATGTGCGCTAACGGCAGTTGCACTGGCTAGCTCAGCGCGGCAGCTTCGTCAGCCAGGTCTTATGGCCGCGGCGAGGACGCAGTATGGCAAGGCGATTGGAGCGGCGAATGCAGCGCTGCGGGATCTGGTGCTGGCGGAGGATAGTTCGCTTTTGACGGGCTTGTTCTTGGCTGGCTTATTTGAGGTGAGTTGGCTGGTGTGGGCTGTTTTCCAAGTAGCTAAGTCGAGGAGATTATAGTTGCTGACCAGGCTGTCCCTGATACTATGGATCCGGATAAGACGTGTCATCCCCATGCTAAGGGAGCAATGGCATTGCTTCAGTTCCGGGCTCAGCGGGGTTTGCTCTCTGATATGGACAGGGGGCTTTTTACTTTCATCAGTCACATCACGGTAGGTACAGCCACACCTCCACATCCCCTCAAGCTCAGTATCTAAGATGGAGAACTTACTTCTTTCAAGTTAATGGACCTTTTCACCTCCCCGCTCGCAAATCCACAAACCTGGCTCCACCTCGACCGCTTCACAACCCCCTGGACCACCGGCGTAGCTCTCGACCCGCCAATCCGACGAGCAGTAACCTTCAGCATGCATGTGCGCAGCCCAACCACCAATTCCATCACAATATCAGATCAGCTATCGTCCATCACAAGCGGATTTCAAATCGCAAACGACCTGGCCGCGCTAGCATTACAGCTCGACAGCCCTACCAGCAACGAAGTACGTGGACGCAGCGTTTTCAACGGGCTATTCACAACGTCCACGACGACGAGTTGGAGGATTGCAGCGAGTCTGTATCGTAGCGTGAGGTTGCATGTTCTGGAACTGACTTACACGCTCGTTGGCGGGCTAACCACACTATCCCCAGCATCCGAGACATGTGCTTCACAGTGCCAGACGGCAATTACGAGCACCCTGGAACAGATTTGCGCGGACATTCGGGTCGTCTTTGCGGTCCGGGATGAGGAGCTGGAGCTGTCTCGACCCGGACTGCCGTATCGTGCGTTCTGGATGCTGTGGCCTGTGGTGGCTGTTCTTTCCTCTCGGGTTGCGGAGACGCGGCAGAGAGTTTGGGTTCAGGGGACTGCGAGGTCGGTTGGGGAGCGTGCGGGGATCGGACTAGTTACGTTGATTAGTAGAGGGCCGTTTTTCTAGCTTGTCTACTACTAAAAAATAACAACAATCCTAATTATAATTAAGACTATTACATAGCGGAGCAGAGGAGAGCACTATATAGTGCTCTAATAGAAAGTATATAGCTAGATGTAAGAGCACATATCTCTAACAATCTAC
The DNA here is from genome assembly GCA_039634435.1 of Ascochyta pisi. Lineage (NCBI taxonomy): Eukaryota > Fungi > Ascomycota > Dothideomycetes > Pleosporales > Didymellaceae > Ascochyta > Ascochyta pisi. Next base: position 74,334 of record CP113326.1, on the reverse strand, counting down.
TACCTTAGAAGTAAGAGAAACTATTCTCTAGTGCTCTAAATATATTAATTCTTAAATAGTCTATTAAAAAGTTAGTAATTTATTATATAAACTACCTAAACACTTACTTATAAAACCTTTAAATCTTTTACAAACTCTTAAAATTTTCTAAACCAACTCTACCTCTACCTTAACAGCAACACACCTTTTTAGTACCTACTATCTAAACTATAAACTCTTAAATCTAAACAAAAAGCACTAAAAATAATACCTACACTACTCTTCTCTAACTAAGCTACTAAACAAACTAAACCTAGCACTACAATATAAGATTAAAGTAAATACTTTATTACTTTTTAAACGTTAAGAAGCTATACTAACAAACCTAACCCTACACTTCTTCTTCTTCTTATACATACACTACAGCAAAGAACCCCTTATAACTCCTACGTAAGCTGCTATAATCATTAGCGCCAACGCAGCAGCGCGTAAATACACAGACTTATAGTATTAGGAAGAGATAAAATAAGGAGGAACAGTAAGGGGGGTTCTTTAGCTTTGATTTAGAAAGAGTTTTTTTTTTTATCTTACTCTGCTTCTACTGTGTAAGCGAATAAGTAAGTAAGTAAGTAAGCGAGTAAGCGAGTGAGTAAACAACTACACGCCCTCTATCTATCTACACTTCCATCAGAATTCCGCAATACTAAGCTAAAACAACAAATGATTTATTGTTCACGGGTGGACATCAACATTGGTCACGGGATGGAAACACTTCTGAATTGGGAGAACTGAACTACAGAGACCACGACCGCTGATTGGATACCCCTACACTTTTAAACGCCCGTGCTAGCTACCTGAGATAATGGGAGGGAAAAGCACCGTCGCCATGCAATGCAAAAGAGATGCGTTTGTTTCGCGGAGAAGATCGTGACGGCGTTAGCTAGGCGTGTTGGCGACTTGCGTTCAGGGCGGAGAGGTCGAATTTGGGTGCGGGCGGCGCGTGCGGCGCGGGGGGTTTGGCGGGTAAGTGCGCGGGCGTGCCGTATTTGGCAATGCTGTTGGCGCCAGAGGGCACGCGCGACGAGGGCGGCTCGCCGCTTTGGGACGCGATTCTGTGCATCCCGGCTGAGCCGTTGCCGTGGATGCTTTGAGGAGAGCCAAAGGACGGGGTGCTGCCGACCGACGGACTCACGCGTTGCATCTGGCCTGCCATCTGCGGCTGGCCTTGCATCTGGAAGGCGCCGTAGCCGTTCATCTGGGGCGAGCCCTGACCCATGTTCGGTTGCATCGGGAAAGGCATGTTGCGACCGCCCGGGATGAAAGCCTGGCTCTGCGGGTTGAACTGCTGGCGGTTGTAGCTGCCGGGGATGGGATGTTGGTTGCGGTTTGGCTGGCCGTTGTATGGGTTTGGTGGGAACTGGCCATACGCATAGGGCTGGGGCTGGGGCGCGGACATGGGCCGGTTGGAGGGTGTGAAGGGTGGCACTGTACCCAAGGGATAGGAAGGCTGTGGCCAGCCCTGGCTCGAGGGCATGTGCTGCGGTTGTTGAAAAGGCTCCTGATAGGGCGCCATGGGCGTGTTGGCCATTTTGGGTGTCACCTGCGAGGGCATCACGGGGCTCTGGAAAGACATGCCTCGTTGGAAGTCGGCGGACAGATCATAACCAGGCTGCACCTGCGGATAGGGCTGGTACATGGCAGATCCGTTCTGCGGTGGGAACTGCTGACCACCCCACCCGTACCGGGACTGTGCGTCTGGAGACGCCATGGCTGGGTAGGGGTTGCTGTAGGCGGTGGGGGGCGAAGCTCCAGAGTTCACACCTGCATACTGCGCGTTCGGTGCGGGAGCAGGGTAGCCGTCGTAGTAGACGGCAGTTTCAACCGTGTACCCCGCCACGGCGTACTGCTGAGGGTAGTAGACGTTGAAGCGGGACCTGGCCTGGAAGTCGTCATCGTCGTAGTTGCGCTGCTTTTTGCTCTTCTTCTTGCCGGACGCAGAACTCGATCGTGACATGTCTTTCTCCTTGTCTTCTGATTCTGTGGTCTCAGCAGCAGGGGACTCTTCGCTCTCGGCGCCAAAGATGCGCTGGCGGGCCTCTCGGTAGCGAGCCTCACGCTCTTCACGTGTCAGTGCGGCCTTGTCTTTGCCATCGTTGCTGCCGTCGCTTCCGTCCATTTCGGACGTCGTCTTGGATGGGTTTCGTGAGTTGAAATTGGTGTTGGAGCCCGACTTGGCGTCTTCACGGCGCATGATTTTGCGGGCGGGAAGCTCGACAGGCGGAGTGTCAGCGCCTTTGGTGGCATCCACCATTTGCGACAGTGGAGGTGGTCTACGTTCAGGTTAGAGAAGGGGGGTGAAAGTAAATCGTTACTTACATTCTGCAGTAGGGAGTGCGTGTAATTTTGACGCCAGTCATGGTGGAGTCGACGACATGGCCAAGCAGGTAGTAGTCGGCGAGACGATGAGCCAGCATCCTGTAAAAGGTGTTGCAGTTGGGCAGAGAGTACTCGCTCTCGCTATTGCAAGTCAGTCAGGGCTGGTGGGGATGGATGGTTAGACGCACCGAGAATCTTTGATAAAATCAATAAAGTCCTGCTCGATCTTGACAACGAACAGTCGATCGCGGGGGGACTGGAGTGCTTCGATAAGCTTCTCATCGGGAGCCGAGGGCAGATTGGGCACGCCGTTGATCGAGGGCATGCCGGTTCCCGCAGGCTGTGACATGGGCCGGCCGCCGTTCAGCGAGTGGGTGGGGTCGAAGAGCATGTGTGGGCCGGTGGGGATGGTGGGAAAGCGGCCTGGAGGAACGCCGCGCTGAGACTGGGGGTTCATGACTGCAATTTCGTGCAGCTGGTCGCGAAAGGCGCGGGCGGCGCCATTGTCCGAGCCTTGGCGCGAGTCGGCGACGAGCGAGTCGGGAGGAGAGGTGACGTCTTCTTCCTCGACGGCTCTCAGACTGGCGCTGTCGTCTGGGCGCAGCGACTCTTTCTCGTCGAGTGCAAAGGTGGTGGCCGAGGCAACGCTCTTCCCGTCGATGCTGGGCGGCTTGGCTGATCCGTCCGACGAGGAGAGCTGGGTGCTGCTGTCTTCTGCGGCCGAGATTTTGACCAGTGCAATGGACCGCGGGCGCTCAGGCAGTTCTTGCTTGACGTCCGAGGACGGTGCGGCCGACTCTTGCGCCGTGTCGGTCCATTGGCCGGTGCGGTCGACGCTATTTCGTGCGGCGCCGTTCAGGTGGGCGTCTACTTGCGGTAGGTTGGTGGTGGCGGGTACGGAGCGCGCAGTCTGTGGCTGGCTCAGGATCCTGGGGGTCGCAACAGGCGGCTTTGGCTTGGCGGCGGTGTTCTGGGTGGGTGTGGGGGGCTTCAAAGCGGACGCGGCGACCTAGATGGATCAGCATAGCTCAGGGTGAGTCGAGAGTTTGGCGCACCTTTGCAAAGGACAGCCTTGCCTGGGCCTGCTCTTGCTGCGTGGGCGTTGCAGAGGCCATGGCAGCGGTGGACGGTAGGCGCTGCCGTCGAGTCGAGACAGGGAGCGACTCTGGTTTAGGGTGCTCAGGTGGGGGAAAAGACAGGTGGGCGAGGGGTGAAGCCGTGGGTGGTGGGGAGAAGAAAGATGGTAGACGGGTCTTCAGGAAATGGGATGCTCAAGGAAAGTCGCGGTAGCCAGGGCCAGAGAGCTGGACATTGTGGTGTGCCGACATTCGACGCGTGTGTGCGGTAGTTTGGTGTTGGGCGCTGGGCGCTGGGGTGTGCGCTGTGCTGGGCGGCGCGGTGCTGCCAACGTTGGGAGAGGGGAGACGGCCGAGACAGCGGAGAGAGGGTCGAGGTGGGCGTTGCGCAGAGCGTGGGCGCGTAGTGGGGAAGAGGCAGCAAGCGCCAGACGAGACGACAAACAACAGGCGACGGGCGTGGCGGCGAGGCAGAGGCAGCGCAGCGCGGGGCGGGCTGCTGTCGTGCGGGTGTCGTGCGGGGCGCGAGGGCGAGGGCGAGTGCGAGGGCGAGTGTGCAAAGTCGACTGGGAATCTGTCGACGTTGTGGTGGGTCGAGCGAGAAGCGTGTAGACGTCACGTGCACCGCCGACAACTTTTCGATGCCTCGTCTGTGACCTCATCCTGCGCCAAACACAAAGTCGGAGCTATCTGCTGTGCATACTCACCTGCAGTTAGTAGTCACCACACCTCACCTAGTCTCTATACCTGCAGTTAGTATTCACTATACCTGCATTTAGTGTTCACTACACCTGCAGTTAGTATTCACTACACCTGCAGTCAGTAGTCACCACACCTCACCTACTCTATACCTGCAATAGTAGGTAGTCACCACACCTGCAGTCAGTAGTCACCACACCTCACCTACTCTATACCTGCAACAGTAGGTAGTCACCACACCTGCAGTCAGTAGTCACCACACCTGCAATTAGCAGTCACCACACCATGTTCCGCCGTCCAGGCACCGGCCCGTCCAAAGCCTCAGCAACCACCCTCTGCCAAAAGTGCCTGAAGCGCGGCCACTACAGCTACGAATGCAAAGCCTCTGCCCAAGAACGCCCCTACAAATCAAGGCCCTCGCGAACCCAACAGCTGCTCAACCCACAACTCCAACCTAAGCTCACCACCCAAGTGCCCACCGACCTCCTCCGCAAAAAGGGCGTCGCCGACGACATGCTCAAGAAAAAAGACGAAGAGCGAGGACGCACCAGCCGGAAACGGTCACGTTCGCGCTCGAGGTCGTCGTCTGCCGACTCGGTATCCACCATCTCCACCAACCGCTCCCCCTCCCGTTCCCCACCACCACGACGCCAGAAGCACGATGCGCGCAGGAAGCGCAGCCAGCGCTCCGCGTCGACCGAATCGCGGTCCTCGATCGACTCGCGACAGCGCAACACACGACGCCGCCGCACCTCGACCAGCCCAGCCCAGCGCGGCCGCAGTCCAAGCCGCAGCCACCCCATCGCCACCCTGCGATCGCGCAGCCGGAGCATAGAGCAAATAGCCACCGCCTCCGACCGTCCTCGACGCGCCATCTCTCCTCCAGTAAGAAGAAGAAGACGGTCAGGCTCGAAACACGGCAGTCCCAGTCCCCGCCGCACGGCTCGTCGCTCGCCGAGTCCACCACGGGAGAGAACTACACGCGACGTTCCAACACCTGCAGGACGGAACCGCTTTGACGAGCGGCCGGCGGAGAGCAGTGGAAGTGGACCACAGTCTGTACCTGCAGCGAGACAGCCGCCGAGGGAGCGGAGTCTCAGTCCGTTCAGCAAGCGGGTTGCGCTTACGCGGGCTATGAATGCTGGATGACCAAATATTCTTTCTTGAGTTGTTGAGTTCCTCGCCCTGGATGAGTTTGACTGTGGATGCTGGTTGGGAATTTGTATTGTTAGCTAGCTGAGTTTTATATACCCTATTTTCAGACTGAATTCCGAGGTATCATCGCGCGCCTTGTTCATGTGAGGTCCGCGCGTTTATTTGTCGGTGTGTCGTCCACGTAGCAGGTAGCCAGCGACTCATATAACCAGCAACTCATATAACCAGCAAATTCACCCCTCCTCCTCCTCATCCCTCCTCCTCTCCCTCTCCTCCTCCACCTCACGCACCCGCATCCCCTCCACCAACTCCCCCCCCTCCAACCCCTCCTCCCCCTTCTTCCCCCCAACCCTCTCCCTCACCAACCGCACCACCGCCCTCTCCAACCCCCTCTCCAACCCCGCCTCCCTCATCTTATCCTGCAAATCCCGCTTGAGGTCCCAATTCGCCTTCTTCGGCTGCAACCTGAACAGATCCAGCGGCGCATCCGCGTCGTCTTGTTCCTGCGCTGCTTGGGTTTGTAACGCTAGTTGTGCGGCTTGGTGCTCGAGGGTTGAGGTCGCGGTCAAGGTGGGCGCGTGGTCGAAGCCTAGTCGCACGTTGCGTGTGCTGGGGTCGAAGTTGCGGCCGGAGAGGTAGGTGGTGGTTACCGAGGGGGGGGAGTCGGTGGTGGTGGTGGTGGTGGTGGTGGTGGTGGTGGTGGTGGTAGTTAGGGTGGTAGATTCGTCGGACTGTGTGTCTTCGGGCGCTTGTTTGCGCTTCAGGGATTTGAGTTGGGCGAGTCGCGCTTTGCGGTCGTTGGAGGCGGCGGAGAGCTTTTCGTGCGACGACATGGTGGTGGGTGGAGGGTTCTATTGCGCGGTGATGGTGGGTGATTGCGATGTTTCCGGGTGTGGTTGATAGGTAATACGCGCAGTCAAGAAAGGTATATAGCACTGCACTCCTTCCATCCAACGTCCGAGTGACCTTCCTCTGCAGGCGTAGGAAGCGCGTGGAGCAGCTGCGGCCAAAAGTGCCAGTTCGGAGGTCAAGTGCGGTGGACGAACCAGACCAGCCGTGCAACCACGTACCAGCACAAGTTTTCCCACGTCAACACCTCGCCATCACCTCTTCTCTCTTCTCTCGCGTCATGGTCTGGTGAAGACTGCGGCTTTTCCTCGCCCATGCCCCGCGCTCGAATCTCCGATGCTAGCCTTGTTGCCGGCGCTGATGCCCTCGTCCTGCCCTGGCTCGCTCCGAGAGCGCTCGCTGAGTCTCCTGTCTTTGTCTCGAGGCGCGATGGGAGATGTGTTCAGGAGGAGAAGGGTTGTGCGAGGGCTGTAGGAGATGCTCGTCATGGAAGCTCCCGCTCTCGCTGGCAACTACGGACGAAGACTGCATCGTCTGTTGGCGCGTTGTGTAGGGCGCCCACGAAGACTGCATCGTCGGTTGGCGCGTTGTGTAGAGCGCCAACGAAGACTGCATCGTCGGTTGGCGCGTTGTGTAGAACGCCAACGAAGACTGCATCGTCGGTTGGCGCATTGTGTAGAACGCCAACCAGGACCGCGCTGGACCTGCGATACGCCGACATAGCTTCGTTCGCGCACCGACACGCACGAAGCTACACCACCGCCGCAGAAAGCCCTGGCCAGGCTACCGTCCATGAACCACCACCAAACGATGACACCGCCACCGGCAGTCGCTATTCGCGCAGACGCTCGTGGAAAGACGAGCTGTCCAAGCAGGCCGAGCATCTGACGCCTGAAAAGGCCGGGCGAGCACGACTGAAGCACATTGCCGTGGCCGAGGACCGCCTAAAGCGCCACGTCGAGCGGCTGCAGCGCGACCAAGAGCACTTCAGGAACAAGCCCATCTACGACGGCCAGTACAGGTCGCTGCGGCGCTTCATCCTCGCCCTCAAACGTTGGCGCGAGACGACAGAGGACGTGAGGAAGGACAGCGACATCGACCCAGACGAACACCACTGGCTTCTGCGCACCTTTGCCGCCCTCGACCGTTCCACCTATGCCCGTACCAACGTCCTCACCAACCCCGTCACCCTCCTGCACGACTCTCCATGTCGCCGCTACACCAAGAGGTTGCTCGAGGACGCCGAGGGAAGCGGCCCGGAGCGCATGTGGTTCAACTGGCAGCATTTTGGCAAGAACAAAAAGTTCTACGAGAGCCTGCTCATCTACATGCTCGACAAACAACCAGGCCACGCACAAGACTTCATCACAGTACTCACTGCCGATGCCTCGCTGCCAGACGCAAAGTACGTCATCCTGGCTGATGCACTCGCCCATCTGGCAAAGCTGCACGTCAAAGGAGAGTACCCCCCGGACCAGGGCTGGGATCCTGTGCCTGGAGCGAATGCTCGCAAGTTCATTGCCACCTTCCTCCTCTGCACGCGATCCGTCGACACGGCTGTGTACTCGCAGGACCTACTGCACAGCCTGGTTCTGCTAGCCGACACGGCAGACCTGCAGAACATCTACGATACCTTGGTCGAGGCGAGGACGCGTCTGTCTGTCTCGACTACACTCCACTACGCGAGCGCATTCGGCGAAGCTGGCGAGTTTCGCTATGCGCTGAAGTGTCTGGAGCACCGCCTCGCTTCACTCAAACAACGGGAGCGCGCGCTTGTAGTCGACTCGGAGCGCTTTCGCTGGACCTGCGCGGCGATTCTGCGCGGCAGCATGCGCCAAGCAAACAACTACCACGAGACACCCACCATCGTAGCCGCCTTGGCCAGATATGGCGTCAAGATAGACCTTCTCCTCTACGACGTGGTCATGCGCAATGCCATGGACGCCGGCGACTTTGCCACTGCCTTCAAGGTCTACAACGCCCTCGATGAGAACGGACTGGTCCCGGACAAGTACACCTTCTCCATCCTCCTCCACGGCTGCACCAAACAGAGTGACCCCGCCATGTTCAAGGCTTTTGCCGAGTGGTGTGTCCAGAAAGCAAAAGAGCTGCGTGATCCCTGGCTGGCTACCGACTGTCTTTACTACGCCTATATCTGCGAGCAGAACAAGGTGGCCTCAGCCCGCGACTCGGCCCTGCTTTGGCGGGCCTACCTCGACCTGTTCGAGCTGGCGCCGCTGGAGCCCTTCGTTCGATATGGGAGCCGCCCGATGAGAGACGCCATTGACCAGCACTCCGTCGAGCCAGAGACGCGGAAGCTGTTCCCCAAACCGATGACACTCTATCTCATGCTCCAGACCGAGATTCAAACAACTCAAACGCTGGGCATCCACTACCTGGAGCGCCTCTACAACACGTTCAAGCGAGTCCTTCTCAAAGGACCCCATCCCGCCCTCGCATCCCTCGCCCAGACGCCAGTCATCTGGAATGCCTTCCTGTACGCCTTCTGCTCGCAAAAACAGTACGCGTCCGCCTCGGAGGTCATCAAAGACATGAGCGCCCACGGGCCCGCACCCAACGTCTACTCATGGAACATGTTCATGCAAGCCTTCTTCAAATCCGGCCAAATCGCAGCCGCAGAGCGCGTCTTCGCCATCATGCGCGCCCGCGGCGTCGACCCAGACTCGTACACGTACGGCGTCCTGGTGCGGGGGTACGCAAAAGCGCAACTCGTCGACCGCATCGGCGAACCAATGCAGCACATTACCGAACAAGAGCAACTCGAGCCCGACCTGCTGCGCGCGCTGTCCCAAGTCCAGCAACGCCAGGACCTGACCGCCGCGCTGGAGAAGAGCCGCATCGAGCGCGAGACGCGCGACGCCGAGGCCAGAGAGAGAGCCGCGCGCCAAGAACAGAAGAGATTCGAATCGCCGCGCTTTGCTTCCCTGCTTACCAACGCCCTCCGCTTTCGCCCCGCTACGCACTGGGATAACGGCGTTGCGAATGATGACTTTATGGAGCCAGATGATGAGCCTGTCGAGTCTGTTGAGACTGTCGAGTCTAACAAGGTTGAAGAGACTCTAGAAGTGCAAGAACCTCAGAACTCAACTCCAGTCCCTAAATTCAAGTCCCTGCTTGGTACTAGGTCGGCGGGCGTTGCTGCTACCTCGCTCCCGCAGTTTAGCGCCGCGAGGGCGACAGAGGCTAGTAAGCAGGGTAGTAGTAATAGCGAGAAGTAAGGTTGTAGACTATATGTGTATATATAACAGGCTTAAAGCGTATATTTACATTTATAGACCGTATAGTAGTACAGCATAGCATAGCGTCACATTACATCGCATCATCACGTTAGACACCTTTTCTTAATCACATAGCAGTAAAGCAGAAGAGACTAGACCAGAGCAACCTAGGCTCTGTGTACTGTATTGAAGCTAGCAGTTCGATGATAGCGTTTCTTTAACGCTGTGGTGGTTAATACGGGTACCGCGTATTCAATCTAGTTTGCTTACAGTAGTGCGTACATGTGCTGTTTTACTAGGCTACGCTGCTGTAGTGGTGGTGTTGGAAATTCGGCGTCATGTGCACATTGTGTGCAAGGTTTGACGTACTACTGCACGAGATGACATGGGCTGAGATGGTCACGTTAAGGTTTAGAGGTGTTGGGAAAGGATGGTGAAATTGTAGTTGACGAAGGGGGTTTGTTGGGGAGTTTGGTGAGGGTTGGGTTAAGATGTTGTGTCGCTTGTTGTTCGCCAGGCCAGCTTTCGTTGCGCACTTGTAAAGCGTGGGAAGGGAGGTAGAAGTTGATATGCATATCTTTGCAGAATATGAATTTTGTGAAAGCGAAGTATGAACATGAATAAAACGCTAAGAATACTTCAACAACAGCAGTGCTTGCACACCAGTCAACACTCCACCCCTCTACCTCGCTCCGGTAGCAGCACCACTACTCTGCATCTCGCTCTCAGGAACATGTTCCATCATCGCCTGCTCCGGCACTCTCGCCTCGCCCTTCTTATTAATCCCCCTAGCGCCAGGCGTGAGATACGTGTTGTCGAGATTCGGCAGCTCCTCGCCCTCGGTGGGCACCCAGTGCTTGCTCTGCCACGGCTTGACGCCCAGAATGTACATTGTGTCGATCTCCTCGAGCGAGCGGCCGTGGCTCTCGCAGACGAAGAAGTAAACGACTATTGCACCCGCAAAACAGCATCCTGCGAACACGTAACCGTACCGGTAATCGATGGCGGACGTAATGTACGGCGTGAAGAAGGAAAGCAGGAAATTCCACACCCAGTTACTAGCAGTTGCCAACGCCATGCACTTGGCGCGGTAGCGGGAGGGATAAATTTCACCGACAACTGTGGTGGTGGTTAGTTTCGGTAAAGAAGGGGGAAGGGGTCAACTCACCAGCCCACACGATTGGACCCCACGTCGACGCGAACGCGGCAATAAAGAGACAGGCGAAGACAATCATGGCGTATCCGACGCCCTGCGATTGTGTGCCGTCGCTGTTCTCAAGCGCGAAGTGGCCCAGAGAGGCGAAGACAAGGAAGCACATGAACATCCATAATGCGCCGTAGATGAGCGCGGGGCGACGGCCGTACTTCTCCACGATGTAGAGACCGGGGAATGTGCAGCCGAAGTTTACAGCGCCGAGGATGATGCTGGTTACATAGGAGTTGGACAGACCGATGGATTGGAAGATGGTAGTTCCCTGGATGTGTTAGCTTACTTCAGTGGCCGTATTTTAAGACGACGACTTACGTAGTAGAAGTAGTAGTTTGCACCAGTAAGTTGCTGGAGCATCTGCAGCGTGATACCAAGAAGTGTGCGGTATGCCATCCTCGGACCGGTGAAGATCTCATACCAGGGGTGGTTGCCGCCACCAGCACGCTCAGCCTCCATCTTCATCTCGATCTCTCTGATCTCGCGCTGCACCTCGGCGTGATCCTCGTTGACACCGTATGTAAGCGCAATAGTCTTGCGAGCGTTGTCGATCTTGCCCTGGCGGTACTCCCAGCGAGGCGATTCTTGCATGAAGAAGATACCGACCACCATGAGACCAGACCAGATGAAGCCGATACCCATGGGCAGCTTCCATGCGCGCGAGCTGTTCTGCTTCTCGGTGCCGAAGTTGATGCAGTATGCGACGAAGATGCCGAGGGTGATGAAGAGCTGGTAGCACGAGACGAGTGCACCACGGACGTAGCGAGGAGCGGTCTCTGACTGATACATAGGTGTGAGGACCGAAAGACCGCCCACTCCGAGACCTGCAACCCATCGACCAATGGCGACCTGGTACCAGGTGGTGGTGGTTGTGATTTGGACAATGACGCCGACGCAGAAGATGATATTCCAGAAGACGATTGAGTACTTGCGGCCGAATTTGTCGGAGACGGGTGCCGCAATCAGAGCACCAATCAGTGTACCGATAGAAAGTAGGGCCACGATCAATCCAGATCGCACGTTGCTGAACTTGGGGGAGCCGTCTTGGTTGGTGTCGTCAGAGAACTTCTGGAGGAAGTCTGGCATCTCGAGGAAACCTGAGATCTGACCAGTGTCGTATCCGAAGACTGGAAGTTGTTAGTCCAATCGGTTCCATCCAAGTAGAACAATCACCTACTAAAACCACCCATAGACACGATAACAGCCATTGCAATGATTCTAGGACGGAAGATCTGCTTCGCGCCACCAGAGAGCATTATTGGCTTCTTTTCCACATCTCGCATGGAAGATTCATGTGACTGTCTCTCTTCTGTCAATTTCGATCTGTCGCCGAGCACCGCAGCGCTGGTATTAGTGGCAGCCATGTTCAGTACTAGAAACCAAGAGGCGTGAATTGAAAATAAAAGTACGCGGGGACTCCATGGGCCATATAAACCCCCAGTTCAAGACTCCATGACTCCGCAGCGATCCTCCGTACCCCAATGCCGTCACATTCGTCGGCTGGGCTTCCCCTTCGCGCAGCAACTACGCGATCCCACCGTCGTACCGTTCGCCAGAAGCCGGTGCGCCTAGGTCCAAGACGTCATCGCACCGGCACTATCGACGTTGATCAGCCCTACAGGCTAAGCCGTTCAATCAAGGCTTGTCGCACGCCAAGCTCCACCCAAGCGTGCAAATCCTGTTGGTGCGGGCCTTGTTCGGCGGCCCACTTGAGGCTCTGTCGGATGCAGAAACCGACGTCACCGAGCTAGAGTCGTCACTTAATTCCTGTGGGGTCGCGAAGCTGCTTTGTCGTGGTTGTGCAAAAGATTCTGATCAGGGTACGAGGGTCGGTACCAGAACACTGAGCCGCACACCAATCTCCGATGTGATTTCGCTGCATCTGTGCGGGACAGCGCCCCTACGCTGTGTTTCATCGGCATCAAGAACCAGCCGCCACGTTCTGTCACTATGAGCGCGAGACTCGCAATGTCACGAGACCCACCGTGAGCGCTATAGCCCACGGCTACGACGCTGCGATTACGCGCTCGTTTGAAAAATGGCACGAAGACGACCTGCCCACCATCACGCGAGCGGACAAAACGTGCGAGAACGCGGGCTTTGCGGCTGCTTACTTGCTTGCGGGTGAGTGCTGTGGGGCTCCATGGCACAGAAACGGATCGACAGTGATGAAGATTCTTCTACGGCGTCCTCGGACGTTCTTCGTGTCTTCTCCGACATGCGGGATGACGTCGCGGGCACAAATCACAAACCACGAGTCCTCGTCCATCGGACGCATGCTGACCGTTGCGCCGGTCGAGGTACCTCGTTGGATACAGTGCGCCGAGGAACAATATTCGGTAGGACATAAAGGCAACTGCCGGAGCCAGGGTCACTTGGCAGAGCCTCTTGTGTTACTGAATCAGGAAAGCCAGTGCAAAACAGTCGACCGCTGTTGGCCGTTCATGGATACGGCGTCCGACTACTGAACGGCGAGACCAGTCGGACGGCACCTTGCCTGACTCGTTGGACGTCGAGACGTACTTACCAAGCTGCTTATTTTGACAACCCGAGAACGTTCTCGTAGGTCCTGTTGCCGAACACTCCGGACCCCGCATGTAGCATGCTCCACGAGAATCGAGCATTCGTCCTTTTCGAAAGCGCTGAAATTTTGGATATTCAATCAAGGTTGATGCTTGCAAAGTGTTGCTTGCACCATTTCACCGACCCCATGTACACCCAGCTTTGAGGTGAGGAGTCCGTGAGGAGTAGGACGAACGCGGATCAACCTTCCCATCTACTCTGGCCGGCACTGTTTCAACGTTACTGCCGATTGTGCCTGCAATCCTGTAGCGCATGGAAGATTCCCGTCTGATTGCTACTTTGTCTACCAGTAGTCTCACTGCTGTGGTCATTGCGTCGCACCGAGGTATGCCTAGTGAACAGATTGACGAGCTCTGCCTCTGGGACACGATCGTTGACGGCTTGTCGTCGCCATGCCCAGATCACAAGGCCATCAGTCTGCTCATAATCATTTAATACTACTCTACTGGTAGCCTCCACTGGCGATTGTCATTGGGAGGCAGGCGGAGGATGTGTTAAAGCGCATCTAGGTCTACGGTGTACACGCGTGCGATATTGCAGTGCATTTCATAGTTTCAAACAGACTAGAAAGCCGTTCAAGATAGGGTTTGCGGAATCAGTAAGTTTATCGCCGAGTTCGCTCAGTTCAAAACTAAGGAGACTATCATAGTCTGTGGAGTGAGAAATCTCCAAACTAATGTCTTCACCGGCAGTCTTTTTTCTAACCTGTCAATTCCTCGGAGCTTCAGAGGCGGCAGGAGCCTTCTTAGCCTTGGAATTCGCTGGAGCATTGCCTCGTCTTGGCCGGAAGTCGTATCATAGTATGAATTGTGCATCTCCTAATCCTCTGCGTACTAGCCATGCTCCATGTCCCCGCTATTTTTTGCGTATTCGCTGTCGTCTGCGTAACCGTTGTCGTCTTCATAAGTCTTGATTGTCTTGTGCTTGCTCTTCGTCGTGGCGCTTGAAGGGCACGCAAGCGGAGAGCCAAGTGTAGAGCGAATGAAAGATATGAAAGGGAAGGACGACGAAAACATGTATTATGCATGTGCGTGTTTTGCGTTTGCTTGTTGACTTGAGGCGTACTGGCGCGGCGCCCTCGCTTTATTCCTGCATCCAAGTCGGTCTACTTCCTCTCACTGTTCAACTCTACAATTCTCAATCAGCCCGCTACCTCTTCTTCTACTGCCCACCTCATTTTCACAACGACACCCAGTTCTTCACCCACATACACCGTCTTTATGAAAAGCGCTGTCGACGAGAATTTCACTGATGGTCTCAACTACGCCTACAAGCTCCTTAACGAGGAGCGGCTCGAAGAGTGCCAGGCAGAAGCCATCAAGCTTCTAGATAGTGACTATATACCAAGGTACCATCGCACGAAGACGCTAGTACTACTCGGGTCGATCTTAGGCAACTGGCACGAGGCAGACAAGTGTCGTGTCGCTGCATGGGCGCTGTTTAGGCTTGTGCGACGCTGAAATCGCAAAGGCGAAGACGTAGAGGTTGACGAGGCCATGGACGACATACGCGAATCGCTGGAAGAACTTGACATAATGCTTGATGCCGAACCACCAGAGAGGAAGAGGACGCTGAAGCTACGGAAGTCGACGAGGCTAACATTGAAGAAGACATCGAAGAGACCAGGGCCGAGTTGCAAGGCTACAGCATGGGAGATGAGGCGCCGTCTAGCATCGTTGAAGCTCCTGCCGAAGACAGGATGGAGTAGGGGGGACCAATGGAGACCAAGAAAGTACGCGACTTGCTCCGAATGTTCTTTTAACAACTCATTCTAATTTTAATAGTGCTGATGCAGGTGAAAACGGGGCCTTTAACTTAGATTAGAGATGCGATACACTAGAAGTTCGCATTCCTCGGACAAGTTTGCTTTCTAAGACTGAATTGTCAAAGTATTCTTTTCATGCATACCACACCCGTGTCTTCAGTTCTAAAATGAATTGATCCAAAGCCCCTGCGCAATCTATTGTTAGACTAAACTACAGACTACGTTAACTAAACGTTAAGTTAATAAACTATACCCTAAAGGGTATAGTCCGATCTTAGTCTACTAGACTGTTTAGTGTTATATACGCTGCTGTTTAGTATACCTAACATTTCTTCTTTATTACACGCTAGACCTCTTCTTAACTGTTTATGCTAAATACTTAGCCTTCTTTACTTAACAATTTATGCTATACTAGGAGTTAAAGAGTATACAATGTTGTAGCAACACACTTAGTTCTTAACTTAATAACTAGATAAAAGCGGGTATACCGTGTGGCATACTAATAGATACCGGAATCGACTATTTAGTGCACCACAAGACGACTATGCTCCTCCGGGTGTCGTGGTGCTGTCGCAGCATTAGGTTCGAAGTAGCTCTTATGCCGTAAACAGTCCCGGACACATCATCTCTATTTCCTCTTAAAGACAGGTATGAAGAAGTTGTTAGCAATTCTCTAGTAACTAATCTAAATAGCAGAAACAACTTGTAATCTCTTTAAGAACCTATAAATGCATAAAACTCTTACAAAGATACTCTCAGTGTCTTCTAGAGAAATAACATGACTACAATCATTATCCCCGTTTCTAATCCTGTCTAAAGAAGCACCTCTTACGCAACGAGGATTTATTTCTTCTACGCTGCTAAACCCACCACTTCCTCGCCTTTAACACAACTATGAAAACCCAACTTGTCTAGAGTAAGCCCCTAGAAAGCTTTAGCCCGCATTGTTTCCCACCTCCGCCGGGGGAAGTTATCAGACAGTAAGCTAACAAGCCACTACAACTTACACCAGCCCTTCCCTACCCTCAAACCCACACCTCCCATCTACAAAGCCAGCATAGACGCATCAATTCCTCATTCACAATCAGAGCATTTCGGTCTTCTAATCACATGTACACTAGATCCTACCCTTATTATGCACTACCTCCTTCCCTTTACTCTACTACTCTATCTACTACCCGCACCGCTATAAACGCTAAACTACTATACCCCTACGCGCACCTATCACCAAGCGAGCACTTTAGCTGAAATTCTAACCGCGCTTCTCCCAACAGAGTGGATATAAGGAGGGGGGTTCCTAAAGAAGTAAGATAAGAGGGTGCTTGTACTGAGCGTGTAGTAGTAGTCTCTTATAGAGAACATACTCTAGTTGTGTTCTTACGTGTTTATGCAGCCTTCTTGTGTTTATGGATAGGAATAGGTGGGTCTAGTTTAGGAGTGGGTAGGTAAGCAAACGTATATACCAGTACGAATTCCAATCTACAAGAACTAACAGTAACTAACACTAAACCAAGGCAACGTTAGCAGGAAGCAGGTTAGAAGAAACACACGTGTACAGCCGGAGTTTATAAATGTTGTGAAGAAGTAATAGCAAGACGTAATGGAACGAGAAACTGCTTTTCATCCATCTATTCATCTATCTACCTGGAAACTGCGCTGGGGGCTTCGTTGTGACCGAGTCCTGTCGACCAGCCGTTACTGTGCTGTGCTGTGCGGCACTTCATCGCACCAAACACTTGACTCAAGAAAAAAGGTACCGTTGATGATAGGTAATGTGGGAGATAGAGGTGGTGTGGACGATCAGAGATAATGAAATGAGATGGTGGGTGATGGACGTCGAGGTGAGAAGATAAATGGCTGAAATAGCAGGGCCAACGCCGAGGCGATGCATACGGAGGACGAGAATAATTACAAGTGATTAAGGTGGTATGCGTGGCACGTCCCCGTCCCAGCTCTGTGAGAAGTGTACCAGAGCCCACGTATCCAATGTCTGTCGAAGGCGAAAGCGAAAAGCACACAAGTCTTGAGCAACGCATACAAGGAACGGCTTGGCGAGTGACGACTATTTGATGAGGATCCGAGCTGCAACACCCCTGCCTATGCGGGCTCGCACGTCGTGCCACAACGTCTTGTCGTACACGGGACGACCCACGAGCTGAGGTGGGGCCTGCATACCCCCACCGGACCCGTCCCTGCAGTTAAGAATGAACGATGCATCGCGGTAGATAGATGAAATCCGGGACTCCAGAACGCCACCGTTTGGATATATGGGTGTAAATCAGAGAGCGAGAACGAGGAAACTGTACAAAGCGATGAATAGTGTGCTTAGAAGTTCTGCGCAATGCCAGAGTTTCCTTGCTGCGGGAAGACCGAGGGGTTCTCGATTCTGGTGTTGCGCCGCGCTGATACGTCCCGGATGACGGGCTGCTGGCCTGGGCCGTAGGGGTCAGTGTTGCCGTACGGGCCTGTCTGGTAGTAGCCTTGGTTGTCGTAGTACTCGGGGTTGGCGCCCATGCCAGGGTACTCGCCCGAGGCATCTGAGCGGTTGGCGGCTGAGTAGGACGAGGATGCGTTGGAGGGTCCACGCTGCACGCCAGCCTGGTTCTGCGTCGAGTTGGGCGCAGCGCCTCCGATCGCACCAGCGCCGAGTGCGCCGAGACCGTCCGAGTCCATCGTCTCGCGGCGGCCGTTCATCAGAGGGTCGTTGGATCCTTCCGAGTAGGCGCCGCCGGTGGGAGAGTGCGGTGTGTTGTAGCCGCCCGGGTTGCTGTTGCTGTCGGAGTAGGTCATGCCGCTGGTGAGGGTGGTCGAAGCCTTGCGGTTCGAGCTGGTCGCAGTGTTGCCCCATCCTCGGTACCCGCTCGAGTCCTCGGCCATCTCGGCGCCGCCTATGCCGCCGACTGCAGGAAGCGTAGGGTCGTGGTTGGGGTTGAAGCCATACTCCTCGACCTCCTTCCTGCGCTCTTCCTCGTTGTTCTGGCGAGCCTTGCGTTTCCTCCACAGGATGATGCCCGCCAGGACGAGCAGAGCGACGACGACAACCGGCACGACGACAGCAATCGCAGTCTTGCCGCCGCTGCTGAGTCCTTTCTGGGTGGCGCCATCGGCGGACTTGGGTTCGGCGGTGCTGGTGGTCGAGGATCCACGGGTCGTGGCCGTCGAGGCTAGGCCGCCGGTTCCTGTGGTCGCGGCAGGGCCTTCACGGGTAACAACAGAGGTGACGATGATGGGGGTAGGCGTCTCTCCGGCGCGGGTTGCAGAGGGGGTGACGGTGATGACAGACGTGGCAACCTCGGTGGTCGACGGCGGCGCAGACGAGGCGGTGACGACTTGGGTGGTGACGGGTGCAGGTGCGCTTGACGGGGCAGGGGCGGCCGAAGATGGGGCTGGGGCTGCTGAGGAGGGTGCTGGTGCTGCCGACGAGGGCGCGGGTGCTGCTGACGAGGCGGGAGGGGCTGCAGAGGAGGCGGGAGGGGCTGCAGAAGACGGCGCTGGTGCTGCTGACGAGGCAGGCGGGGCGGCAGACGAGGGCGCGGGTGCCGACGAGGCGGGAGCTGCAGAGCTCGCGGGCGCCGCTGAAGAAGCCGGCGGCGCAGCTGAGGAGGGCGTGTTAGGAGCCGGTGACGACTGCGCAACTGAGGGAGTGGTGGACGGCGCGGGCGCAGCGGACGAGGGCGCTGGCGAGGCTGCCGACGGTGTTACACTCGGTGCTGGTGCTGAGGAAGCGGCGACAGAGGGAGAGGAAGCGGCGACAGAGGGAGAGGCAGGGGACGAGGGCGCTGCCAACGATTGAGTTGGCGCCGATGAAGGAGAGACAAGGGAGATGATGAACGTACTGGCAGCAGAGTTGTTCACCGACGACATGTTGGCGGTTGCAAGGCAGGCAGGCGGCCAGGCAGGGAGGGATGCAGTCGCCGAGACGCACTCGGTGCGGTGAGGATGAGGATGAGGATGGACAGAGAGTGGATGGGAAGGAGCAAGTTAGTGTGCGCGGGTGCCGGCAGTGGTGAGTGGTGCTTTGTTGGTTGGTGGGTGCCAGTGATGTGCGGGCCCACTGTTGCTGTTCGTGCGGCAACAGGCGGTGGGACAAGACGAGTGATGGACGAGTGATGATGTAGGGCTAGGGCAGAGCCAGCAGGAACGGACACACGGGGAGGCAGGCCCTGGGTGGTGAGTGGAGGAGAGCGAGCGAAAGAGGAGGTGTTGCAGAAGGGAGTGGAGCGCTGAGCACTAAAGCGCCGCGGGAGGAGATTGGCGATCCGAGCGCGGTTGATCCACCGAGAAAGGGCTGCCTTATCTGGCCAAGCGAGAGCTGGAGCGGTGGAAGCAAGCACGGCAAGTCCCAGGGGTGCCAATGGATAGGTAGCCAGCGGTCGAGGCAGTCTGCGACAAACGTGTCAACGTGTTCCTCCAGTACCGGCACGAGCAGAGGGCGGCGTTGCTTTTCAGCGCGTCCGGCTCAGGTGCGCGCTGGCAGCACGGCTATTTTGGCAGACGGCGGCACCCACCTAGACAGAAACCAGCGTCGAAAAGCGGAGACGCTGGGCCGAATGGCAATTAGCTGCCTCTGCTTTGGGCGCGTCGACTGCGCTTATGCGCCGCTTGAGGGAGAGCGGAACGCTGTGGCTGAGCGCAGCGTCTCAAACGATGGAAGCCCTCACTCTCTCGAGGCAAACGACAAACACAAACACCACCATCAGACTGGCCGCGATGCAGCCGTCGTGCTACACGCCAGACGCAGGTGCGCGCAGATGGTCTTGCGTCATGCCAGCGCCCGTCTGCTTCCCTGCTCGTTCTGCTCACATCCCAGTCATCAATAACACCATGCTTTGCGAGCTGCTCATTTTCGACACGTCCCCGCGCTACTGATTGGCCACTCTATATTTACATGGTTCGCTCCAAATCAGAGTCACGCCGAGACGTTGCATATCCAGAGCACTAGATACATTTCCTTTGTATCTACAAAGATTTGGTTCCAGCAATTGGCAAGCCAACACCACCTCGGTCACCTGTCCAGTCTTCAGCACATTAAGCTTTCATTTCCATCGCACTGCCAGGATGCCCTGCATGACGCCACGCTTCCACCACTGACAGACGTTGGGCCTCGCAGCATCGCTCAGCAATGCTCAGCAATGGATGAATACCGCGAGACAATTGCTGTGCGTGAGCTGAATTACCTGAAACATATACGGTCCCCGCGCTGTCATGCTGAGTGTACTCAAAACCCATGCCCCTCACCAGTCATGACCGCTAATGCAGCAATCACACAATTCACATGTAAACGTCTAGCCTTCCGTATCTCTGGCCTACACCAGGCCTGGAACCACAGCCTTTCGCTTTCCCACCTTGTCCTCGCCGAAATTCTCCACATACCACCGCTTGCCTTGCAGCGCGCGGGGTAGCATCGTGCTGACCTCGTTGATGAGAAACGTGCGGGCAGGCTGACACTTCAACCCTCCAATCATCCACCACCCAGCCCACTCAATCCACTCACAAAAGTAGTGTGCGTACAAGACATACTTGAACAGCCCGTTCTTCGGGAGCATATAGATCTTGTCCACGCCCTCAATGGGCTTGCCTTGCTCGGCCGCGTCCTTGCGCTGCCGCCGATCGGCTGCTCGTCTGATCTCGCGCAGGTCGTCGTCGTGGAACATGTTGCCCAGCAGCCCCCAACACCATATCACCAGGCCCAGGAAGCTCCATCCTGCGCGGCCCTGCCAGTCGTACACGGTCGTCGGTCCGTACCCGGAGAGATAGCCGCCGATGGAGATTGCGTTGGTGACTTGAAATGCGAGCATCATCAAGCACACGAGCGGGCTGATGGGCGACATGCTTGGGTTGAGAAACAGCGGCGAGAGGATGGCGCGGTAGACGTAGTGTATCACCTGCACTTGCGATTAGTAACTTGACACGACCATTTCGAACTCTCAACCTACAAAGCAGCCCACCATCGTCCAGTTGCCCCACGGCAACGCCTCGATGCCCTGCTCCTTCGGCAGCGTGAAGAAGATGTACAGCAGCGTAACCGGGCCCGCCGACTCCATCGTCGCCCATCCAATCTTGCCAGGCACATTCCACCACGCCTTCGTCGACGTCTTGCCCTGAGGATACCAATCCAGCACCCACTGAAACGCCGTGATCTATTCATATCGATTAGCCCAAAAAACCTCTGGCCCCACGCCCCATGCAGCTTACCAGAGGGAAGAACTGCCACACATAGCTGATCCACTCCCAGTTCTCGCGCGACGGCGGCAGCCAGTTCTCCACCACAGCCATGCTATGTTGTCTTGTCGCTGCCCCGGCGGTGTTGGTATCTAGTAACAAACAGCACATCCGCGTGCTTCCAGAGGTTCGAAGGTCATGACGTAGCGTTTAGTGCCGCGCTTGGACGCGTTTGATCGCGGTTTTAGCGTTCCGTCTCTCGCTTCTACGTGACTAGGGTACGGCACGCAAGTCAGCCGGTCGAAAAAATTTACTTATTAGACATTCGTGGATTTCGTGGGCAGTGGCGTGAGATACTTATATAATTTTAGGAATATAAAGTTACGTGCAAGATGAATCTTCATCAAATCATCCAGTCGCTTTAGCTCACTTGGGAGAGCGCCAGACTGAAGTTCAGTCATTAAATCTGGAGGTACTGTGTTCGATCCACAGAAGCGACACTAGCTTCGGTGCCCAGCTCGTCTGGGATTCCTCGATTCTTTTTGCCCTCGTTTTTTATCTCTTCTCCTTTCTACATACATACTGCTCTCCAGATCGTATGACGATCATTTCTGTTTTTGCAGCTTGAGTTGTGCAGTCAGTGTGCTCATTTCTCACACTTCCACGCCATCTGCGTCTTGTTTCCCAATTCTTGCTTTGCTTCCACCCTTGCCTTGTCTTCTCCACCCACAGCACGAATTCTCCTTCCTCAAGCTCTCAATTCGCTGTTCTGACCAAAGTTCATGCACGGAGAACGCTCGCATCGGTCGCTCAGGATGTATCGTCTCCATCGCTGTCGAATGCCTCGTCCTGTTCATCACTCCCCACACCTTGGTTCTCTTCATCACTGCCGTCTGAGATCTCGGTGCCGTCATCTCTTTGCACATCTTGCTCTTCTTCGCAGGCTTTCCTCTCCTCGTCCGTGTCGTGCTCGTGGTAGTCGCAGAGCTTGAGCTGGAGGGTTGCGCTCGTTTCGTTGTCGGTGCTGCCGTGAACATGGTGAATGTAGCGAGCCCATATTGCTTGTAGGAAGGGTATACATTTGTAGGCCGTGTAATTGCTGGTGTTATTGGGGACGTCGTATTTGCAGAAAACGTCGACCAATAGGCGACATATTGGGTCGCTTGCTTTGAGATGCCTGAAAGCGTAGCCCACTACATTTGGACACGGAAGGTAAGCATCGAGGTAGATCATGCTGTCGTAGAGCAAGTTGATCGTGTCATTTCGGAGGCGGACGACCCCGTACTTGTCACCGAACACATAGAGCTTGAAGGTTTTGGAGGCGTTGGGAAGATCCTCGAAATAGAAGCGATCCACCAACTGCGCATCATCCCCCTCCTCTTTGTTGGGGCAGCGATTGTAGTAGAGCCAGTGCACGAAAAACTCGAAGATCTCCGGATCGTCTTCTTCCAACTTGACAGTCTTATCCGTCGCTTCAGCAAACTTGCCAGTGAGCGCCGCGCGAAAGAAGTCCGAGTAGTGGATGAGGAGGGACTCGTGGACGACGAAACGCTTACGATCTTTTCCGACAAGGGCAGTGGCGAAGACTGGATCTGGTGCACTGGTAGTAGAGTCAGATTGGCCGCAAAGTGGACAGACTCGGTACTTACGAGAGGCATGGTTGAGAGCCGACCGCGCTCTTCATTGTTGAAGACAGATGTTGAGTCGTTGGGGTGAGGCTGGTTGATGTAGTGACCACAGCCAAAAGTGAGGGCTATATAGTTGGCATTGCAAAGAGGTCCAGATAGTGCAAAGTTAGTGCCTCATTGCTAAGGTGGGCCACTGTGAAGGTGAAGGTGAAGGTGGATCCAGCAATCGCTGTAGCACCAATGCCGAATTCTATCTCAACGACTTCACTAGACATGGAAGATATGTAGTACCCAGATTAAAGTAGACTTGTACGATCTGAAGTATGAGGATCACGTTTTGCCAAGCCGCGCTTTGGAAAGCCTCAGAACGTGCATTGTCTCTCCTATACGGAAGAGAGTGTTAGTTTGGGGCAGACAGTCGCTTTGATCTTGGCTTACATTCAAGATACGTCGACGAGGATTGATAAAGGGTGCTTGATAATTCCATCTATTGATTGTTCTCTGACACGTGTCGAAGAGAGTGGTGCTTGATGCTCATTCAAGATTCCAATGATGTGAGCTTGTTTTTATGAACACTGCCAATGCGACGCCGAGTGAGTCTTCAGGTGTGCCCAGGCATATACACTGGAGGCTTTTGAAGCGATACATTTGCAGTCCGTCTCAAACTACATCAAAAGCTCCTTGATAGTTCACCCCCTCCACGCCAGACAACTCATAGCTACTACTCTCCTCGCATTCGTGGTCGTATGGACAGCAGTCAGCTTGCTCATGCTCCAGCGGCTAGCCTCCAGCACACATTTACCAACGCACTTGTCGCGCTGATATGCGCAAACGACCTTGGGAGGGCCACATTGCCGAGATACGCTGGGTAGTGTACAAGCAGTTTTGCCATGACATGGAATCCAAGCAGATTCACAATCTGAGCGTCGTTCGGCGCAAGGATCTGGGCAAGGGCTGCGGCGAGAGCGAAAGCTAAAAAAACATATCAGCCCCGCTGTTTCGTTTTCAGAAACGGTTCAGAACGTACCTGGGAAGTTCTCCATGAGCGCATAATGTGCGCTCCTCAATCTGAGCGGCAACCCTTCCAGGCTGCCGACGTGTTTTCGTGGGTGGTCATTATCGAGACCCTCCTCGCGCGCCATAGCCTGTCCTGCAGCTGAGGCAGCTCCCGACGCACCAAAGGTCCAGAACAAGTACAGAGCTGAGAGGGCCGGAATCGCACGCCCAGAGGTGATCGACGTTGCGCCGACCCCCGGAAGAAGCTTGATCAAGGCATGAGTCAAGGACTGACAGATGGAGTTGGGGTTTGTAAGGTAAGATGTCAAAGGTATCATTGCTAGATACATTGGCGCCGCTGCCATTATAATCGCGCCCGAAGGGTTGATACTTTGGTTGTAATCAGCTTTTGACGAGGGGTCCTTTGGAAGAATACCTACACGCCATTTTCAGCGGCTACGCGTTTTGCTTGTTGTTTCTTGTCGTCAGCCATGCTTAGGTTTTAGGTTGCTCGTTTCGATTTGATGCTTTGCGTGATAAGCAGGAGTTGAACTAAACCTGCACTCACTCGGTCGCAGGTTTCAGATAAGTCTATGTATGAACCCATGACCGAGGACCAAGTCGAACTTATCAATGACGTGCGTAGTCACAGGGCGCTGTTCCTGAAGTGGGATGGACTTCTGGAATTGCGTGTGATAAAAGCGGGGTAGTGGTGATGCATCCGGACGGCTGCTCCCGCTTCAAGAGGGCCGACGCGGTGTAAAAACTTTGAATAAGTCCTTGAAGCCGACACCAACCTCACAGAGCTCACTTTGATGATGCCTGACGCATGCAGCAATCCCAACGGCGTTCCCTTGAACGCAGATATGAAGAGAGTCGATCATCGGCCCTCGCTTTTGTCATGATATTTCTCCTGCAAATTCAGAACCACAAGCTGACCTTTCGCTCGAGGCTTGCGACTCAATATCATTTCTCATGTTTGTTACACAATACCTATGTTCTCTCAAGGCTCAGAGCGTGGGGCCGCTGAATGCAGAGACTGGTTACGACTTTTTTTTTTTCCCATCCGGCCAGCCCACGCTTAATCCTCTTTAAGAGCCAACAGAACTTGATAATGGTGCCAGAGGAAGACCAAGTCCCATGTTCGCTGACGCGGTCGCCCTCGGTTGCCAAACTTCACGTGGCTACGAAAATATGTCGATGCCTGCATTTACAGCCGTGCAGCGGTCGAACTCCCGGTAAATGACATAAACAACGCGCAGAACTGACTCTCGTGTTACTTCGAATCCTCTGTAGCAGATGAAATAGTTGTGGAGAGAGGTGCTAGAGGAGATTGCGGAATTGGAGGCGTTTAAGCCAAGCCGTGAAACCGACCAATCGTTTTAACACGTGTAGCAAACATTACGTTTTCCGAGCAATTCGTAGCGATATCTCTCATTGAGGACTCTTACCGATGCAATAGCCAGGTCTGATTCGTATGCAGTCAAGTTTACCTCCATCGGTCAGCTCAAAATGGAAGCTTGTCTCTATTTCAAGTCGAAAAGCCGCGTTCCGTTGAGCACATCCAGCTCTGACGCCTTGGACCGATTGGCACCCATCTCGATACGGGCCCTCTACTGCATGGTGGCTGTCAAGAAGGTAATCAATAGAAGCTAGGCAACGATTTCAACCGCGCTTCGTCTTTCTTCAACCTGACATACCCATCCCTGACGCCCGGGTTTTTGGCAAGGGTGCGACTTGCGACACTCAATATGCAGCAACAAAACATAGCACCCAATTCGAAAGACCACTTTACAGATGTTATGGGCGAATATGCTACCCTGTATGGGGGGTTGCAGTGGGACTACACCAGGCCCACGAAGTTAGCATCAACGACCGTCCAGGAGCTGGACGTTTCTTCACCCTCTCCTCCGATAGAGTATCAACAGTCAACTACGTCGAGATTTGCGAATGCTTCGTACGGCCTAGCTGCACACGTACCAGAATACAGACGACATGCTGAAGGCCTTCAACTCGCGGAAGAGGTTCCGCCGCGAACTTCATCCCTTGTGTATTCAGCAGGCTTGATGGTCGATGACCGGTTTCCAAGACCATTCATGAGCCACTCAGTATCATCACCGAGTACGTTATCATCACCCTATCTAGCCGGAAATCATGCTCCCTCGCAAAGCCCTTGCCCTTCATCACAGACATCGACGCTAGCACCACGAACGTCTTACCACTCAACCGTCCCACAGCCATTGAGATTCAAACGAGCAACTACGACGCCAGTAACTCCGCCATTGTCGCACAGCGGAAGTAGCGATAGTGCAATATGCGGTTCGATGCAGTCCCTCAACATGGCCGGACAGCCTGCTCCTCTCCGACTGCCTATGAGTCCGATAAGCATACCGCCAGCCACACTGTCTCGAATGGGAACTATGAGTAGCACTAAAAGTAGCAGTGTTGATTCGGTAGGAATGAACTCATCGTCAATCGGCCCATCTTCGAGACCTAGGTTCTCAGCTGCTGCCTTCACAACCGGTATGTACGAGAACGAGGCGCCCGATATGACCTCAGATCAAGCCAAAGCGGAGATCGCGCGTCGTATCGAGAAGAAGGGTATCACTTCAGCCAGAAAAGGCTCGACAGGTTCATCAATGAAGATTGGCATCTCCCTTAAACGATCCAAGACATCAGAAACGACCAACGGTGACCCATCGGTTGAAGTACTAAACCAGATTCTCGAAGACGCTGCACAGGAGGGTAGTTTGTCGTTAGTAAAAGCTGTGGTAGCGATGGGTGCGGATCCGGCGTCCAGGGTAAAGAAGAAGAAGCATGAGGCCCTAGCCAAGGCAACAGCCGCAGGACACGCAAGGGTAGTCGACTTTTTGCTTCGAAACGGTGCTAAGTATGGCAATGTCCGGCTGAAGGTCAGGTACACTCCAACTGATTACGCACTTCTGTCTGCTGCATACAGGGGCCAGGTAGAGCTCACTAGCTGTCTTATGCTCAGCCACGGAGCTAATCCTATGACTGAGCAATGGCCACGAGAAATCGAAGATACCCAACACTACTGGGCGCAAACACAAGTACGCCTGCCAAAGTCGAGTGTCTTGGACGCGATATCCCGTTGGGATAACACTGAGGATGGTATGGGTGTAATGAAGTTTATCATAGGCAGCTCGAGCTTCAACCCTGCAGCCCTTGTGTCAGGCTTGTTCGACAGCAAAAGCGAATTACAGTCCGCGAA
The DNA here is from genome assembly GCA_039634435.1 of Ascochyta pisi. Classification (NCBI taxonomy): domain Eukaryota; kingdom Fungi; phylum Ascomycota; class Dothideomycetes; order Pleosporales; family Didymellaceae; genus Ascochyta; species Ascochyta pisi. The sequence goes on along the minus strand of CP113326.1, from coordinate 47,388 downwards.
TTACCAATACCGGCCCTGGCAAACAACCTATGAAATCTCTGCACTTGCATGTTTTGCAAGCGCTGGCTGGGCTGATACAGTGGAAGAAATGCTGGCCCTCAAAGGTGCCCCCAAGGATTACGAGAAAGAAGACGATGTACAACAGCACCAAGAGAAGAAAACTCGCTTTGTGTCGCCTGTCAACGCGATCACTAAAGATACATGGCAAAGGAGACCAGAAGACGCACTTCGTATTCTTCATCTGCTTGTTGATAGAGGGTTCGACATCAATCTGGCCCAGCATACACCAACCGATAGGGGAAAAAGGACGGCACTTGGCAGGGCAATGTCGGCCGACGCAGCACAAGCTGTCGAGCTCATTCTTCAACATAAACCTTCTTTAGTCCGAGAAGAGATGTTTTTTAGGCGCAACAAGCGGGAAACTAAAGCGTTACCATTCATCGTAGCCCTCTCGTTAGACCGGCTAGAAGTTGCGAGAGTTCTCATTCGATCAGGTGCACATCCTCGAGATCCTGCTATCGAGGACATGAACACTCTACAGTTTACCGCAAGCGAAAGCGGAGAGGCATCAACCGCTATGATGCTCGAAATGCTACCGATGGCTCCAGAGCTAACCTACGACGCGCTCGACCTCGCTATCAAACACAAAAACACAGACAATGTACGTGTAATACTCAACTATATCTCCACAGCCGCTAGCCGTGGGGAAATTGCTGCCTTGCCACTCGTATACGACTCGATTCTGCTCTGCACAGATACGGACAAAGATGTTGAAAGCACGTCTAGATATGCTGAGCTCATTACAATGGTGTACCAATGGGATGCAGACTACGCTCTGAATCGACCGCAGCTTCCGTCAGTCCTCAACGCAATTCGAAATGATAACTACGTTGGAGTGGAGAAGCTGATGCAGCTCGGCATCGTCAGCGGAAAGTCTTTGGTATTGAACAGCAAGGCAAGACCCCTCGGCGAAACTGGAGAGTGGACGGTATTGGAGTGCTGCGAGATGACACAAAGGAGCTCAGATTGGCTTGCGCTCTTGAGGTTTCATGGTGCACCACTGTACTGATGAGACTATGAAGCTACAGAGGCCTTGGTCTGATTCTCTTGTCGTGAGAACGAATTAGGCTGTAAGTGTGCTAAGACAGAACGGAGTTATCGCTATGAGAAGTAGCTAAGGATTGGGAGGATGAGGAGGGACAAAAGTATGACTTGGCATTTTCTAATAGTCTTCTATGTTCTCTCCTTCTCGGGCGCGGGTGCCACCTTTTTGTTAGGAAAGCTGTTCAGTAGAGCCTGAGCTGAAAGGTGGAACGGAGCTGCAGTCTGGGTCGGTCCTGTCACTAGTGAATGTTTCAGCGACTAACAGTCGCCAGAGTACTTGCGAGCTGCATTCTGTATTTAGAATATGTTTGTAGGGAAAGAGACAACTATAGGCCTCACTCTGTGAAATACAATCCACTATCTCTGACTGCTATAACTCTGCAGATAGCTCTAGCGACCTACTCTTAGATGGTATGGGTGGAGGTCGACACCCGATGCCGCGTTGGTCAAGTAAAAACAAGCGGTATCTGTGTTGGCTTAGCAATCGGAAGCGGGATAGAGTCCGGAGCGTTACAAATTATGTAACTGGAGCAAGGCGTCCTGCTCCTATTGACCTCGGCGACTGACCTGACCCGAACCGCGGTGCTGATACTTGCATTGCGCAAGTGGATTCTGGACTTTTCCAGGCAAGATAGGAGTCATACACTGAGATATGACAGTTATCGTATCTTGTAGTGTTCAAGATGGTCGCTTGATGCCATCTTGAGGAGCCCGCGCGGGTGTACTAATTGAGACTAGTGGGCGTGCTAAAATCTAACTGTCGCTGCTGGCCAATCGCAAGTCTTGTCACCTTGCGGATGCATTCGCATGATCAAGTGCGGAACTCTCAGTTCATCCGTAGTGCTGTGCCATCAAGTATGCGTAATCCTCAACTTATTTTTTTGGCGGTACAATAGTTGCTCCGGGGAATGATCCAGGATTCTATAAAGCGGATGTGTTTCGCTCTTTGCTGGGAAAAACATTCTCACCAGCATCTTCCGCTCCACCAACAAACTAAATTACATTGGTGAACAGTTTGAGACCTATCACAGAAAGTGCACTCATTGCCAATTTTCTCTTACCTACCAACACGCTCACCTTTCAATCAATCAAAAGCTCCAATAATGGTTGTCGTTGCAGTCGTTGGCGGGACCGGAAACGTGGGTAGGACAATAGTCGATGCCCTCAAGGAAGATGGAAATCACGAGGTGATTATCCTAGCTCGAAAGGTAAGCACTTTTTCAAGTTTGCGCCTTTCAAGAAGCTCATCCAACCTTTTCTAGACTGTTCAGGGTGATAGTGCCACACCAATAATCGCTGTCGATTACAACAACATCGAACAGCTCACCCAGACTCTTGATGATAACAAGGTTCATACCATCATCTCAACGATCGTCATGTATGACCCTGTTGCAGCGCAATCAGAGCGCAACTTGATCGCAGCGGCAGCAAAGTCCGCATTCATCAAACGTTTCGTGCAAAGCAACTGGGGTGATAAGACGCCTGAGGATGAGTGAGTCATCTAAACGAGACCAAAAGGACGTCTCGCTGATGGCAACAGGGAATTACGCATTGGCCCTAACATTTTCCGAGAACAAAGCCTCGAAGCCCTTCGCGACACCGATCTCGAATGGACCCAGGTCCACAACGGGCTCTTCCTTGATTATTACGGCATGCCACACATCGAGACCTACCTCAACCCGCTTGTGGTGTTCGTGGACATAGGTCACAGAACGGCTGCTATCCCAGGCACAACCGGTGACGAGAAGATCAACTTCAGCTATACGAAAGATGTAGGAAAATTTGTGGTCGCGGCTCTAAGTTTGCCAAAGTGGGATGAGGTTTTGTATTGCTACAGTGACCAGGCAACGATCAGCGAGATCGTCAAGCTTGCGGAGGAAGTGACCGGTAATTGTTGAATTATCCACCGATCGAAAACAAATCTAACAGTACACAGGCGAGAAGTTCAAAATTACGTATGACTCGGTTGAGAAGCACCGAAGTGGCGAAGTCACTGAATTACCCTCTCACCCCTATCTGTACGAGTTCTTCCCTAAGCCGTTGCTCATGGAACTTTTGTCGAAATTTGGTCTCTGGGCTGTGACAGGTATCATGTTCTATCCGAAAGAGGGATCACTCAACGAAAAGTTCCCGGATATCAAAACGAAGAGCTTCAAGGAGATGGTTGGTGCTTGGAAAGGTCATTAAGCCATCAGCTGATGGTTTGCGATCCACGCTTCGTGGTCTGAAGGATTGCAACGACAGATGCGGCCAACCAATCGTGCAACGTAGCACATAGCAACGAAGATTTAGATCCAACAACTCAGTTTGGCTTAGACAAGCAAAATTGGAGATCCCACAATGGCAAAACAAGATGCAAAGTCCAAGCTCTCAATTGCTTGGGTTGATCTGTTCTGCCATACCTTTTCCATTATCTCTCGTGCATCATTCAGTGCTACAGTTATCTGAACTTTGCTTAGCTTTGACACTAGAGCTGCAAAAAAAAGCTCCTCATCCGGCAAAGCTAAGCAGCCAGCGGTACAAATTGGCCAAGCCAGAGTGCGCAGCTGGTCCAACGGAACAGACTCAAGTAACTCGATCATTTGAGCAACATCAGCCCTAACTTTGGGATTTGCGAGTTGCCAGCCGTCGAGTGAGACGGATAGATATAGTCGCGCCCCAAGACCCCATATTAGACTTGGCACCGAGAAGCTCGGGAGTGTGGGACCCAGGGAGAATGAGCTGCGATCGAATTGGGTGTGTTCGTCAGCGCACAGCGTCACGCTCGTGGTGAGACTGTTCTGAGAGGAAAGAATAGTGTCGTCCAGATCATTGGCAACCCTAGAAGAGCTCTCGCGTACCTCTAAGCGAACAAGATGGCTGGGTTCATGTCGTGAGCGCCTCCACGCTGATGTGTTGCCAATTGACCTGACGACCCCATTGCGGCAGCCAACAATACTCGAAAGCCGGATCTCGGCTTCGCCTACAGCAGGCATTCCGTCGTCAAACTTTGACAAAACCGTTGAGTAATAATGTAAAAGTCGCGGCGTCTCCTGGGTGGTTGTGCTGGCAATAATCTATGAAGATCAACAAGCCAGCACAGAATCGAAACCCAGCCTGATCTGGGGACCATATGTGATTGCTGGGTCCAGGATTAGTCCATAAAGGTTCCCCGATCCCTAAAAGCACCGAAGCGAACTTCGACTGAGGTTGATCTCGGTACATCAAACGAGTTTCAGAACTGACCAGGATCTCTTCGAGCAAGGTAATCGCAGCAGAAAGATGTGTGTTATAAGGAGAGAATTTTCCCACGGCCATCTCGAAGAGAACGGAGTGAGTGATACTGTTGACTAATTCAACCCTTTCCAACATCGTGGCGGACATGCCTCGTGAGTTGAGATTCAAGGCTAAGACTTCGGTTCGCAGGTTTTCAAAACACTTTTCGGTCTCTCTCTCCACCTCCTCCCATCGTAATTGTTTACAGGTTTTATGTTCTGCACCATCTTCTGCGTCGGTAAGCACCAAAGTGAAGTAGTAACACGATAAGCTGAGTGTAGCATGATAGGCAATTCTGCGTTTCCTCAACAAAAGCAGTAGCCAGCTTCTACCGGGTTCAAAAAAATGCGACTGGTGAAACGGGAATAGAGCCGGAAAAACGAAATCAAGATACTTCATGATAAAGTTCATCTCACTAGCAGAGGCTCCTTCTAGGGTATCTGAGCGTTGGTGCTCTTGACAACCCCAGGGTAATGATGAGATGAGCGTAGGTTCGTAGTTAGTGGTTATGTTGCTTCGTGGAGTCGGTGTTGATGCGTCTGGTTTTCTGGTAGCTGTAGGTTGGCCGTCCGTTAGGTTCTCTTGTACCGTCATATCAGAGATAATGTCGAACCGGTGTTTGGCAGTGCTGGCCGATGCCTTATCAGGGATGTGCGCCTTTTCTCTCTTATGCGCTGCTTTACGCTTAATCTCGTTCTTGAGCGTTGCGGCTTTCCGTCTCTGTCGATCTCCTCCGTCCATCCACGAGGGTTTCGATCCATAGTCGCATCCAATGTTAAGATTGTCACAATTCTTGCATGTGGGACGCAATTCGTCGCATTTCTTGCGGCGAATTTTACACGTCCAACAGCCTCCATTCCCTGTTCGGCTCTTAGGAAGCACCATGGTACTTATTGCTTCGTTTGGTGGATGCAAATGCCGCTGAATACACAGATTGGGTTATAGGTGAGGAGGAACAGGGTCGATATAGCTAACAACAACCAACTGACATCGTTGCGGAAGGTAAAATTAGGCATTCGAGACAATTGAAGCGTCTGCGGAAGAGATCGAATTCAGGATTAATCAGCAAATGACGTCATTCTTCCTCTCAGGCTTGTTGGGCTCTTCGGTGCGGCCGACATCCTCCAATGCGCGTAATGTGTTTTGTATTGCCCCATAACAATCTACATAAATGGGGGAACAGGGGACGAGTTTTCTATCCATCATTGCTAAGAGTATCTCCAGCATTTGGATAGCTTCTTTTCACTACACAGTGGCCGGCCTGCCACTTCTATCCCTGGTCAGCGGTTGTTATTAGCTAGTAATCCCGGGAAACGTACCACAGCTTTCTGCCCTTCAAAATACTCGGACCATTGAGGTAGATCATTCAGCGCAAATATCTCGCCCCAAGGCCATTCCTCGCAGTCCATCTCGGCAATTGACAAGTAATTATACAAGTCCTTACTGTCCAATATCTGGTGTGGATCCTCTGTCCGTGCTACCGGGTTCTTGACTTTGAACCATCGCAAACGTAAAATTTCCGGCGCCATTGATAACATAGGACCAACTGCAGTTTGGTAGAAGTCTACGACTTGCTGCTCGGACCCTTGACGAGGTTGCCATTCGAACAGCAGAACCGAGACGACGTCCGCGCCATCTGCAGAGCTCTCAGTTCACAAGCCTTCGTCGACGCTTTTGAAGGCCCATAAAGACATACCTCCATTCCAATCCCCCTGCTGCCATCTCTTGACCTCTTCGTATGTTCTCACCTCGAACTGTGAGCCCTCCAACATCGCGGGATGGTTGGTTGCATCGTGTCTAGCATGTACAGCCTTTTCTATGTCATCGATTTCGTAGATCGCAAGACTCTTCCCAGGCGTATCTCTTTCCAGGTCTTTGTCCAGGGGTATTTCCACACTTTGACTCAGTAACACCCTCTGAGAGCGACTGGACATCATTTTTGGGATGTACTCGTCCTCGTACCAATGCTCTGAAGAGACCGGTAGATCCGCGATCCATACACAAAGAATACCTGACATGGCTGCTAGATCTGTGTTATGGTGATGAAAGGCTGTTATACGGTGTAAAGGAAATACGTACACAAATTACGTACACAAAGCTACAATCCTATCAACTAAAAATGCACGGTTTGGGAGCCGAAAGCTGTCTTTATATTGGCGTCCGTATTGACACCGACTGTTGCTAGCAAGTAGGTTAGGCCTTCGCAAAACGGCCCTATGGGTTCCAAGGCTGCGGGAAGCGGGGGGTGATTCAGCCTGACATACGACGGCAGCACCCATGTGTGGTGCTATGCGTGTGCGAGATGAAGCAAGTACAGCACTACAATACAACGATATGTTCATGAGCTTGTGCATGCTTAATGCGCTGCTTGCATGACGTTTTTTGGCCCGTTTTCGCGCCTTGAGCTCAGTTTCTGCTTGTTCTTCTGCGGTCATCACAGAATTTGCTCATAGATTGTCGCGAATTGCTTTATCGGGCCGAATGCGACGCTGTGCCGCGAGCTTGTATCGCCCCGTCACGAAGACACGAACGAGACGGGAAGACACGAACGACCTGCTAAAACTCGAGAGACTATTGATGACAAGAGCCAAGCAAAATCTGTGGCTAGAATTGGTAATGTGAAACTCTCAATACGAACAAGTACCGACTGCTTAATAACCATGCCAGTGTTTGGGCTAGCGAAAATTTTGCTTTGTTATCTAGTGTAAGAAGCAAGTGCAGGGTTGTGTACAGAAGTAGTATAGAACATCACATTACGTTATAGAAAGAACATCACTTAGGAAGAACAAAGGTATTTAAAGATTGTTATAAATTCTATAATAAGTTCTAAAGAACTGTAAAGATTACCTATGTGACTATAAACCTTGTAGGGTAACTATACACCCTGTAAGGCAACTCTTACAGGATTTAAAGACGTGTGTAAAGACCTTAGCAGACTAAAACAGACGTGTAAAGACCCTTAACAGTTGTTAAGCTTGTCTTTAAGCTTTGTAAGGAGGTCTTGCATCTCTATAATAATGTAGTAGGTGCCTTTATAGGTATTAGTACAGACAGTAAAAGGTGTATAGAATAGTTAAGTACTTACTGCGCTTTTTGCAGACTTTAATAACCTTCTTAAAAGCCTTGTAGACACGCTTGCAGGCCTTGTAGGAGGAGGTAGTAGCCTTATCTACTTTGTAACATTAGCATAGAAGCCTATAAAGGGGGTGTAAAGCCTGTAACCTATATTAGAAGAAGCAATAGATGCCTTTAGAGCTGTAGTAATAGTTTGCATAAGAGCCTTTAAGGAAGTTCTTAACTGTAACGCACTCCTTAAAGGGACTAGACTAGTTCTTGTAGGACTTGCAGAGATGTGTATAGGCTACACTAACTATGTACACTAGTCTAGCCTTAATATTTACAAAACAGCCTATATAGAGAGGTTAATAGGATCTATAAAAGAGGCTAAAAGTAGACTGCAAACACTAAAGGGGAGTACTTACTAATAGTCCTAAAGTGTCTGTAAAAGGTGTTGCAGAACTTAATATTGCAGATTATAGGCAGCTCTGCAAGGGCCTTATAGGCCTTAGAAAGGGCTTCCTTGCAAATAGCTACGTAGAGGCTATTAGACGTAGGCAGGTTAGTTATAGAGTCCTTATTAAGATTATTACAGCTATTATTAGAGTTATGTTTAGACATTGTTGTAGAGGTGTTTACAAGTGTGTTAGAGGCATTAAGGGCGTTGCAGGGGGTTGCAAGGGGCGTTGTAGAGAGGCTTACAGGGAGTGCAGAAGAAGAGAGCTAAAAATAGAAACTTAAAAAAAACTTACTTACCTAGGGGGGCGGCCTACCTTTATACTACTCCTACTAGAGCACCCTAAATAGTTATATAACAGCAGAAACGCTGTGCTAGTACCTAAGTAGAAGTATTAAATAGGCCTACACTCTCTATAACATAACAATAGACTCTAATAGAAGTAGAAAGTAGGTAAAAGTGAAGGTAAAGGCAGCTTTGCAATAGATTAAGTAAGTAGAAACACTTATAATTAGCTTATTAAGCGCACGTGCAGACGCTTGTAGAAATAAGCAGAAGCGCAAGTGTAGTAAAGGTAGTAACTAGTAATAAAAAAATAGAATAGGTATAAACAATTAGTAGGGAGCTAGGAAAAGGCTATTATAGAAGGAGAACTTCTAGGTATATAATATTTACAGTACTACAAGACGCTTCTTTAGCCTGTAAGGAGTAAGGGAGTAACACTAAAAGACCTAAGAGAGTAGTAACGCGTAACATAGCAACATAGAGCTAACTATAAGTAAACACTTAGTAACAGAGATTAACTCCTATAGTGCTTAAGGACTGCCCTTATAACTTGTTAATAGTTATAGCAAAGGATAACCTAACAAAGAACTATGTGCGCTAGACTAAAAATAGAAGCTTACTATTAGTAGAGGTAAGTTTAATCTGTAAGATTAACTGTAAGTAGCCTACAAACTTACTAGAAAGAATGTAGGCCTTAATACAGCGTAGTTACATATAGGTAACAACTAATTAGGTACTATTACAAAGGCCTTAACTTAGGTAAAAATTGCGTAAGAGCATTATAGGCGCACTAATCTTTAGTTATAGCTGTAAAGAAGGAAGAGACAGTAGCTCTAATAACTGTAATAACTCTACTAGAGGCTAATCTTGCATAGCATTATCCTTAAGCATAGTAGTATTAACTGCAACAAGCTCTGTAACTTTGCCTAGCATAGCTGCAAGCAACGTAGCATTAATATTAGCTATAGCATTATTCTACACAGCTAGGATTGCGCGCCCTCTAAGCGCTTAATAGTCTATAACAGCACACGCAAGAAGGTCTAGAGAGTAAACAAAGTTCTAAAAGGTGTGCTAGGTGTAGTATACACGTACCTATTTAGGTATACTAATTGCGCTATCTATAGGTAGAGTTAATAAAGACTAACTCTAGGCTGTAAACTAAGTGTTATTCTAACCTAAAAGTATGTGTATGTTCTAACGTAGATATAGTACAGTTAGGTAAGGCTATATAAGAGTAGAGGACTAGAAGCAAGTATCTACTATAGCAGCTTACTAACTACATTTAACAATAGGAAGGATCTGCGCGAAGTCCCTGCTAGCAATTAGAAGAAGACTACTAAATAGTAAAGCATAGTTACGCACATTCTAAAGTATATAGTAAACTACTTTAAAGCAATACTAGTGCTGCATAGGCACTTTGTCTTAGATAACAAGTGTAGTAGCTTGTAGTAGACGTCCTATAGAGGAATTAGAAGCTATAGAACAAATAGAATCCTTATAGATGTCTAGCAGGATCTAGAAACAGGAGTGTGCAGTCTATCTGCTAGGTAGTAATATAGCTGCAATACTAGAAGAGGCTATGCACAGCACAATGTAGCTCTATAAGTAATAGTACACACATAAACAACGCTAGAGAAAGGTTTTCTCTATCTCTATAGGTCCTTAAACAAAGAAATAAGCTGTGCTAGGCATGTTGCAAATAGCGTTAACTACTATATTAAATACAGCACGCTAGTTAGAGTTAAGGTTTTTATGCGTGGTAAGGAATACCCTATTCTATTTAAAAGCCTTATAGTCTAGTTTAGCTGCAAGGAGTAGGTTGCTAGCCTACAAACCCTAGTTGTGCTAGCAGAGGAGCAGCCTAAAGTCTGTAAGCTTCTTATTTAACTCTATAAGCATCCTCTGCACAAGGAACAGCTTATAGTTAAAGTACGCCTAGGGATTAGAGGAGATAGAAAGAGCAGCTGTAGCCTCTAGAAGGTTGTTGCATAGGTCCTCTTAGAATATTATCTATATTGCTACAGGGTCTGTAAAGAGCCTGTTTAGCAGAGTAGAAATAAAAAAGTACTATAGGGCTTAACCTAAAGCGAAGATAACTGCGTTATAGAAATAGGTAAGCTAGTTACTGTTGTGTGCAAGGAGACTACAGGCTACAGCAGTAGCCTAAAAAGTAGAATAGACTTTGCTATTAACAGTGCATAGGTCTTTAAACAACCTAGAACTCTAAATAATAGTAAGCAGCAACTATAGGTAGTACTGCTCCTCTTGCAACAGATTGTAAAAGTACATGTAGCTAATTACAGTACCTTGTTAGCACTTGTGCTAGGTTTAAGTAGCCTTGTTAAACACAAATTAGGTAGGGAAATCCTAATAGACAAGGTTACAGCTAAGAGTAGAGGCTATATTATAGTTAAAAAACGCTGTAAGAGTGCTTGCAGAACGCTTAAAGCGTGCCTAAACCTCTGCCTCTGTTGTAGTTTTAGGCTAAGAAACTAGTTGCTAGTCTAGAAGGTGTACTGCAAGGTGCTTAACATATAGGTACTTATTATGTACAAGGAACTTAAACAACCTCTATACTGCCTTAGATAGACTAATGTAATGTCTGTTTAGGTGCTGCTAGACTTTATTGTCTTCTGCAACTATTAGTAAGGCTCTATTAATGCTCTTATAGATGTACTTATGCATATACTTAATTGCATAAATAGTTCTATATACCTTAGTATTAATGTGCGCCTAGTACTTAAGTAGGAGATATAGACTGTATAGCATAACTTAAGAGTTATCTAGTTCTACACAGCGCCCCTTGCACTAGACAGTTAAGATTTAGCTATTATTTTAACGCTAGTACTTAGGGTACCTATTCTTATAAACAACTATAGTAGAACTGTACAGCTTTAGAAACTTCTTTAAGCACTGCAGCAGAAGCTTATTAGACTATGCAACTATGTAGGGAGCTGTAGAGTTGTGCTTACTATATAGCCTATAGAGCATAAACATCTATACAATATTAGTAAAAAGCCTGTTAGAATCCTCCTTCTCTGTAGGGATCTCTGTATATATGTTCTAATTAATGTGTACAAGATTAGTAAACGCCTTATGTTTATTAGGCATTAGGAAAAGGAGCAGGTGCATGTGTAGTAGGCCTTATTGCTAGTACTTAATAGTGTAAACGTAACTAAGGTGCACTTTAAACAGGCTACGCTAGATATTACAAAGTAGTTCCTTAACCTTTAGCTAAAATGCATAGGAGATAAGGTTAGGCCTATTAAGACTTATTTTCCCTGCGTAGAGCTTACAGTTAACTTCCTGCTAGTACAAGCTTGTAGTAAAGGTAATAAACAGTGTAGGATGTCTATACTAACAGACAATAGCTATAGAGTCTTAGTAACACTAACTTACAAAGCAGGAACTGCTAATATAGAATAAGAGAAGAACTATTTAATAACTAATTTAAGCCTGCGCGCTTTAGTTATCTAGATTGCTGCGTATAAGAGCATCTGCAACACTACTATACAGCTCTGCTTAGATTGTGCGCTAGTTCTTGCAGATAAAGGCAAGCTAGGCTTAATTGCAAATAGCCTATACGTCTACAACGTACTGCTAAAAGAGCTAGTAAAACTAGAAAGGGACTATAGTTTGCCTAGAGCGAGGATGTAGGTAGTACTAATAGTATTACTACTGTATAACATGTTCTTGTATATAACTTTATTTCTAATTAAGCAGCACAAGGCTAGGAGACTACCTATAATTACCTTAAGAGAATATTAAAATATAGTGCAAAGGCATATATAATAGGTGTGCAGCGCTTACAGTATACAGCATAGATAAGTTTTAAGCTATAAGCACTATAGGACAGGACGTTTCTACAGTAGCAGTGTTAGAGAGGATAACTGTAATCTTGTTACTAGTAGGTATATTCTCCCTGCAACAGTCTGCACTAGTCTACAGAGCAATAGTAAGGTTGCTTATAAGAACTACCTCTACCCTCTCTATAGTAGCTACTGCTGCCTAGTTTAGCTGTTCCTAAGCTATAAGGTATATTAATATGTATAGGTTGTAGATCTTATATAGCATCTACGTAAGCCCCTAAAGAGTTGTAAGATTAAGCTAGGTATTAAGCTGCTAATAGGTTGCTACAGTATACTATAGGTTGTAAAAGTACAGCTGTGTATACTATAGCAGCTAGCCTTTAAAAGGCTTAATAGGCCTACTCTAATAGTATAAGGCACTATATATCTAGAAGACCTAAATGCTTAAATGTAATCTGCAATCTTCTGTAGAGCACTTTAAGGAGACAAATATAAAGGCAGAGTTGTAGGCGCGTATATGCCTTTAAAACACCTAGGCAGAAGGATTAAGATTATTAAGCAGCCTGTACAGAAAACGCAGAAGTAGCTAAAAGGCTAGCAGTTAAATATCTCTATTAAGGCAATAGGAGTTAAATAATAAGGCGCTTATAGGCAAACTACTACGCCTTTCTCCTACCTAATAGTATGCCTTACATTAAGTGCACATAGTCTCTAAGGTTCTAATATTAAAATAGGTACTATTGTAAGGGCGCTCTAAAAGAGGTATTAAAGAGCACTGTGCAGTAATAGTAGAAGCATCTAGTAGTCCTGTAAGGTCTTTAAACACATTATTGCTATATTTGTTACCTATAGAGACATCTAGTAGAACCTTAAGATCTTTAAACACATTATTGCTATATTTATTGCCTATAGGGGTAGATAGTATGTAGCTGCTAAGGTTAGGTGTGCTAGCGCTTAGAGTTAGGTTACAGCTTCTTAAATCTTCTAATTAAGGCCTCTATAAGGGGCTTAGCTAAATAGAAGAGGAGTTTCTTTAAGCGCATGCGCAGGCAGAACAAGCTCTCTAGAAGATAACATTAGTAACTAGCAGCACACAACCTAGAAGTAAGGGAACAAATAGAACTACAGTCTAGATAGGGCTAGTAAAAGCCTCCTATACAGTTGCAATAGAACTTTTTAGACACCTTGCACAGCTTACAATAGGAGCAGTACACAAGAGATAATAGCTAGCTAATAATAGAATTAAAATCTAGTGTTATGTAGAGGTAAGGCATGTTAGCAAACCTTTTTAAGGAAAGATAGAACCTATAAAGATGTTGCATAAACCTTACATAACCTGTACAAGTGCCTATATAGGTGTACAGGTATAGGTGCAGAACCCTAAAAAGAGTTTTCTAGTATTGCTAGACAGAAAAAGTAGCAGCCTAAGGGCAGTAAGACAAGAGTAGAGCTTAACACTACAAGTGCATAAACAGAAAACAATAACTTTATATAGCAATAGCAAGGCGTATAGGCAATATTAATAGCTAAAAATTAAATAGGAGGTAGAGGGTACCTAACAGAGTTAAACAGTGCCCCTTACAGGGCGTGCAGGCGCCTGCGGCGCGAGATGGTTTTGTCGTAATTATTATATAGATGGACAACTCTCCAAGCGTAGCGAATTGACCACATTCGTTTTCTATCTATCGAAACAGCGGCCTTGGGCTGACATGGCATTGCCTGGGCTTTCGACTCAAGCCGTCTACTGACTTGTAACTACTAAGCTGTTCGGCTAGCTTAGGAAAATCGAAATTCATGATCAAAACAACGATGAGGATACGCATCTCCAACATTGCAATCTTCTTGCCAAAACAGCCCCTTGAACCAGCGGAGAATGGAAGCATGTGGACAGCGTCCGGATTGAATATACTGTCCACAATCCAGCGACTAGGATCAAAGTCGTTAGAGCAGGTCATGCGCTGCTTGGATGTGCTGTTCGAATTACGTGTGTGGTTGATCTTGTGCGCGACTGCCTTTCGTGACGTCCTTGAGCGAAGCTCCTCCGCTACATGCGGCATGGTAGGGGATTGGTAGAAAGAACCTGCCGTGAGTAGTACGAGCGGTGTCCCTGCGGGTACGTTGTGTCCCAGAATGGTGCACGGTAGGCTCGTTTCCCGAAAGCAGATGGGCACTGTTGCAGAACATCGGAGTGTTTCAGCAATAACAGCATCCAAGTATGGCAACGATGCCGTCATGATCTGTTCGGCAGAAGGACTTCCATGCGTGTCGCATTTCTCAAACCTAAGAGATAACTGGTGTCGAAGCTTGCGTTGAACGGTGGGGTGGTCAGTCAGATATTTGAGAACCCACAAGAAAGAACCTGAGGTGGTACTGCGTCCAGTCAGGAGAAGCTCCAGCACTTCGTCTCGAAGAGCATCGTCTGTGACAGCAGTGCTTTCACTCATTCGAGCATCCTTTTCGAGCACCAAGCTCATCGCATCCTTTCCACTCGACTTGCCGTGTCGGACTTTGGCACGAGCCGTGCAGATCTGGTTGTCCAAAATTTCATCTTTCCTTTTTTCAGCACGCGACAGGATGCCAGTGGCTCGGAACAGCCACGTATAGCCTCGCGGAGTAACGCCTTGTATAACCCAATCGAGGCACAAGAGTAGTGTGTCCAAGATGCTGCAGAACTCCGGCATGCTTGCAGCCTTGAAGGTCACCACATTGGAGCTGTCCCTTTGAAGAAGATGCAGGGATTCGCTCTTTGTAGATACGAGATGCAATGGAGTCCCGAACATGTTCCGCCACGTGGCTTCCAACATCGCCATTTGTATATCGTCTCGAGCATCAAACGGGAATCCTTGTGACTGCTCTGCTTTCTTTGTCCACAAGTTTACAAGTTCTAGAGCGACTTCATGGATGTTCTTAGCTACAACTTCTCTTAGAAAGGACGGGCTGAGTATCACATTCCAAAGACTTCGCTGTTTTCGATATGCGTCGCTTTTGCTCTTCAAACCAATGCTAGCCCTCGGCGCAACTAGACCAAACCAGGTGTGCATAATATCCGCACGATCGGTTTCGCTCATACGTTTAGTGACAATGTCCTCTACTTCTCGAAGATCTGAGAGGATGAGAACGGGGTGTGTTGTCGATATTGGAGGCATGAAGACTTGAACAAGCGGAGCTCTCAGATCTACACACTGTATCGAGAACCAATCAAAAATCTCGCCACCAAATCCTAGACCTGAGTATATACCGAGGGAACCAAGATCGCCCCATGGCTGTAGGCGAGAGAGAGTTTTGTACGGAATTCCATGAATAGGATGGGGAATGAGAAGGGCGTGGACGATCAGCCACATTATGAGGGCAACGATCGCGCACAAACAGAGCGTGAGGCCAGTCATCAGTGTGACTTGGCTTTGTAGTTGGACCGACGGTTGAAACAGTGCGATGTGAAAGAGGTGCGATGTTGTGGTTTGCAACTGCAGGTCTTTTGAGTAAGGAAGAAAGACTCTCCGTCTTACAGCCACTACTGAGGCCGTCAGATCTTAGTTCGGGCGTCAAAATGACATGCGCAATGGAATCCAATGAGACAGCTGTTTTCATGTTGACAGCCTTGGGTGAAATGAAGCCTTGCCAATTGGTAGCTGTCGGCATTAAGTCCGACGTATGCCCAGACCTGACATGCAGCCTTGAGCATAAACAGGACTTTGCCCTGCATATACCTGCTTGTACTGAACACTGCAGTCATATTATGTAGCGTAGCAGCCGGATAAAGGCAAGAGGACGTAGAAAAAGGAAAGAGTAGTGCGAAGGGCAAATCCCAATTACCACAATGAGCGCTGACAGATCCAATAAACTTGACGTGCTCTTGGCGTAATGTCCTCCAAAAAAATTCTGCGCTGCGTAGACCTCCTCAATGACGGTGGAAGTCAGGAATCGCACTGTTAGATGCATCCGCCAACGTTCTGAACAGCCTGAAAACCATCGGTGGATTCCATAACTTTTAAAATCTTCATCTTGTCAATGACTTTCAGGTGCTTTGTCTCGCACGCCATAGACAACGTACCAGATTATGGCGTGTCGTCTGTCCTTCTGTAGTTTATGAGTTTTTCCCGTCAATGCCTTTGATGTCTCTGTGTTGTCTTCCATAATATGCTATTATGCGCACCGCTGGACAATGCCCTGAAACGGCACAGCGTCCTCCACGAGCATCTCCTGGAGTAAATCGTAGCGGCTGTGGGAGGCTGTCGTTCCAGTGTTGCTGTTTCTTGAGCAGCCCTCCAAAGTTGGGGCAATGCTGAGGTGCCGGGGAACATGCGAGGAAACATGGTGTATATGAATCATTCTGATGAGGATGAATGGTGTCAAGCATCGGAAATTGGAAGCCGTGTCTTCGGTTATCCCAGCTTTTGTATGCCGATGAAACCCTTGAGTGAAATTCCGTTGCGAAAACAAAGTGTTTTCAAACGGGGTAGAATCTTTCCAAAATGCCAAACGGTTTTAAAGTTGCTTTTCCGCCGAGATCTTTTTGCAACACGTCCCGATTCCCTTTGATGCAGCGGTGTAGCAAGTCATAACATCTCTGTCGAAAGTGACGTCAAGACTTGTGAAAAGAGGTTTTGCAGATAAAATTGGAGCGCTGTAGTTGGACGCGTTTATTCAAGATGTGGGACAGGAGTTTCAAGTGCATTGTTGCAAAGTTGACGAGTTCCTGAGTTTTTGTTGCTCTGCTAGAAGTTCGTCGTAATTCCAAAGGAAACCGGACCAAAGGAGCAACGCATATTGTAAGCTAGACCATATAGTGTTCGGCCACCTATAGTAGTCGGCCACCCCACCACAACGTGTTACCTAGTTTTTAACGCTCTATACTATCCACACAACCCTACTAAAATAGATCGCTGTAAGGTTGCTATACAATCTGCTATTACTAATCTTAACGCTAGTGTTTTTAAGAGCTAGCGATAGGCTGCTTGCGCGTACAGCGTCCCCTAATTATTGCTTTAAGAGCGCATTAAAGGTCGCTAACCTAACACAATAGCTTATTACTAACAGCAGCAATTAACTCTAGAACAAGAGCACTTTCTAGTAGAGTAGATTCTTAAAGAGGATCTACACGCTTAGCTACCCTCCTACTTACAGGTACAAGAAATAGCTACCTAAATCCTCTACTCTAACAGCAACTACAAGCCACTTAGGCATCTATAGGTACTACACTTTATTATATATAACCTATACGTCGCCTCTATAGTTAGCTAAACAATTAAGAGCACAAGGACTACAGCAGCTAACTATAATACTATACGCGCGTTTCTTAAGCTATTTAAGCGTACTTAGATTAAGCTAGGCATACAACATAAGGACATATAGAATATAGATAAGACTAGCATTAGCCTTAGGGTATATAGCAACACTAGAGTTGTTGCTAGCTTATTAAAGAAGAAGGCTTATATAAAATTACTAGAGGATTGTAAGTAAGTATCTATTATTAAGACTATCTTAGCTGTTAGCTAGAAGCTCTAATGCCTAGTTATCTTTAAGGGCAAGTATCTACAAACTACGTAGTTTCTAGCACAAGGAGTACCTAATTAGCTCTACACCACATTAGAGAATAGATAGACGTTAAACTAGATTAGATCTAAGTAGCTTAAGTGTATATTCCTACCTAATACTACACCTTAACCTAGCTAGTAGCAACTACTTATACTAGACAGCTATAGCTCTTATATACTAGTAGACTTTATATAGCTTTGTAAGCAGCACTAGGTCTATCTCCTATACCTCCTAGCTTACGCGTTATACATCCTCTAGCTGCTAGATCTAGCTCTATTCTTAGTACTTAAATTATGTTACTGTAGTTAGATCTAAGCTCTCTTAGCACTTAATAATGCAGCACTAATTAAGAAAGAGCGCTTTGTCACCTTATATAACTAGGCAAGAGCAGATAGACTATTAGAGCGAGTTATACAAGCTAGATAGAAGGCTGCTAGCCTATGCCTATACAACCTAGGGCTAGTATTACTTTTATCTTAAGTGTCTAGCTAGCTAGTTACTCCACTACCTACTTAAGCTTTAGATTAGGTATTTAGCACGCCTTAGAGCTTACAGGCCTTATATAAGGCTTATTAGCAGCTTCTTCTATTAGAATCTCTTTTACAAAGCACCTGTTTAGTGCTTAGTAAGGCAGGCAAGGCTATTGCCTAAGCTAACAACTGCACAGCTTGTCTTAAATCTAAGAATTAATAACTTAAGTATTAACTAGATAGTACTATACTTACCTGCTTAAGAAAGTAAGTTTAAGTTAACCTAAATAAGAGGTTTAGCAATATTAAAACAATACGTGCTGCTGTTAAGCAGGCAGCCACTTTACAGGCTAAACAGGAGAGTAAGGCAGCTAAAAAAGAGGCTTAAAAAGCAGTAGCAGCAGTAGCAGCACTTACACTTTAGGCTATGTGTACAGAGTGGCAATTATAAACATTGTTATTAAAAAATTATAACTCTAAATAGTAAGGTTTGGGTTAGGTGGGGTGGCCAACTACTATAGGTGGCCGAACACTATATGGTCTAGCTTACCGAGCGAATGCGCCAGGAATGCCAGTACATCGGTGTTTTAAAGTGGGGAACCCGATCTTATAGGCCTACGCCGCTAGCCCAATGAAGTAGGTCCACGCCCTTATCTGAGGGGATTGCGCACCGACAATTCTTTGGTCCAGCGTAAGAACCGTGGATAAAGCTTCTGCGCCCCTGATCACAGTGGCCCTGACTTGCTTTTGAGCGTGGCGTCAAGTACGTTTCACATCAGAATTCTTCATCGATCACGTCTACGAAATCGTGCAAAGAAGAAAAATACAATGGGTACCAACTGGGAGCAGCTTGCTGCAGACAAACGAAGTCGTATCGCTAACGCCATACCTTCGGAGTGGTTGATCCGAGATCTTCCCAAGGACGGCAATGGATTCAGTTTTCCGAAAGAGTCGGGATTACTTTCTGCGCAAGAGATCAAGTTGACCGAATCCTCTGCTACAGATCTCGTCGCCCAACTGGCCGAAGGGAAGCTGAAGTCGGTGGATGTAACACTTGCATTCTGCAAACGAGCTGCCTTGGCACAGCAGTTGGTGAGAGTGGTTTTAAAACAAGCCGAGCTCATCGACTGACAACTGGATCTGCAGACAAATTGTGTGCATGAGTTTTTCCCCGAAGAAGCTCTTGCCCAGGCTCAAAGTTTGGATGATTATTACGCAAAGCACAAGACGACTGTCGGTCCTCTACACGGTCTTCCTATCTCTCTAAAAGATCAACTGCGAATTAAAGTATGGTATACCCCGTCTCGTGTCTGACGCGACCAACTACCTGTGGACATCCTTTCAAAGCCAACTGACATGTTGTGAACAGGGCAAAGAGACGTCCATGGGTTATGTTTCTTGGCTGGGAAAGTATGATGATAAGGACTCTGTCCTCACGGCACTTCTGCGCAAAGCAGGTGCTGTATTTTACGTCAAGACTAGTGTTCCTCAGACTTTGATGGTCTGCGAAACAGTGAACAACATAATCGGCAGAACGACGAACCCACGCAATAAAAAATGGTCATGCGGTGGAAGCTCAGGAGGGGAGGGAGCTATGATCGGATTACGTGGTGGTATCATTGGTGTCGGGACAGACATTGGCGGTTCCATCCGGATCCCATCTGCCTTCAACTTTCTATATGGGATTCGTCCGAGTCATAGTCGAATGCCCTATGCTAATATGGCAAATAGCATGGAAGGACAGGAGACTGTGCATAGCGTCGTTGGGCCCATTGCTCACTCGGCATCAGGTAAGGGAATGATGAACATAGATCTGTATTTTGCTGAGAGACTGACTCCAAAGACTTGAGGCTCTTCCTCACCTCGGTACTCCAACAAGAGCCTTGGAATTACGACTCCAAGGTGATTCCTATGCCTTGGAGATATGATCAAGAAGAGGCCGTTAAGGCAAAGTTGAAATCGACTGGTCTCACTGTGGGATACTACAATTGTGACGGCAACGTGAGTTTCTGACAGGAAAGGGTCGTGTTTCACCTTGCTAAAAGTTCAGGTTCTTCCACACCCTCCAATCCTACGTGGTATTGAACTTGTTGTGGATGCCCTGAAACAAAACAACCACAAAGTTGTGCCTTGGGTTCCACACAAGCATGAGTTCGCTGTTGATCTTATCAACAAGATCTATGCTGCGGACGGCTGCACGGTAAACCTTCCCTTCTGGTCCCACGAACACAACCTACCGCACCAGCTAACAGCCGGACAGGACGTGCTGAAGAATATTAACGCTTCAAAAGAGCCAGTGATCCCCAACATCAAAGATCTCCTTAATCCGGACATACCCAAAGTTGACATGAATGAATTGTGGGATGTTCATCTGCAGAAGTGGAAGTATCAGATGGAATACCTTTCCAGGTGGCGAGAGGTTGAAGCTGAGCTTGGAGACGAGCTGGATTGCATTATTGCACCCATCAGTCCGTCAGCTGCTGTCCGGCACGATCAGTTCAAGTATTACGGATATGCGTCTGCCATAAACCTGCTCGACTTTACAAGCGTTGTGGTTCCTGTCACATTCGCTGACAGCGCAATTGATGGCAAGCATGAAGAGTATGCGCCGTTGAACGATCTGGATGCCGCTGTCCAAGCCGAGTACGATCCCCTCGCATATCATGGGGCCCCGGTTGCTGTTCAGGTTATCGGAAAAAGGCTCAGCGAAGAGAAGACACTGGCGATTGCTGAGGAAGTGGGGAGGTTGCTGGGAAATTCGGTGACACCTTGAGCGATGCTAGACTGCATTTAGTCGCTCTTAGAGCCAGTGACTTATGTCAATCATGATGAAGAAAGTGGCACCTTCCCAGCACTTGCAAAACCATCACAGTGCATTCGGCACTACCTCCAGTCATGCTTGGTCCGAGAGGGCATTTCTTATCCACGATAGCCAAAGCATGTGGCTAACCTTGTAGCCAGGACCTTCTTGGTCTTAAGACACGTCGCCTCTTGATGTGATATCTTCCCGAGTAACATCTTTCTGCACAACCATCTATGAGTATACATGACTAGACACGTAACCATAGAAAGGAGAAAAGTGAGGGGTCAAGATGGTATTTTGATTTCGAACAGGCCCTAGTCAAGCGGGAAATCTTCTAATAACGACTGCAGCGCTTGTTGCAAGTCGCTCTTCATATCACACAACTCTTCTATGCCACAGCTTACCCGGATCAGCCTTGGATCACATCCCCGATCACTCATGGCCCGCCATTCCATCAAACTCTCCACTCCTTCAAGGTCTGTGGCGTGTTGAAAGACACGTACTCGGCTTGGTAGCCGCTTGGCATGATCATTTCCATTCTTCATCCAGATGCAGAACACAGACCCGAATCCGCCATGCATCTGTCCTTGTAACCATCCTTCGCTCAATGCATCTTCTTGCAGCGACGCATGCTGTAGTCTGTCGAGGGTTTTGCCAATAACTGAATCTTTATCTTGCATCTCTTGCTGCAACCACGCAACCAGCTTGGTACATGTTTCGGATTGTCGTTTCACACGAAGATTCAGAGTGCGGATAGACCGGAGGCCCAGCCAGCCTCCCAAACTGTCCATGGTGGTGCCAAGGACCATGCGCTCGCTGTATAGAGTTTCCACCCAGCCTCGTTCTACTCGATCAGGATCAGTGACAAGAAGGCGACAGAGCATATCTGAATGGCCACTCACGTATTTGGTACCACTGTGTAGTACGATGTCCGCGACAAGTTGCAGCGGATCTTGTAGAAGTGGAGGACCAAAGGTTGAGTCGACAGTCAGGTAGGCACCCGCTGCGTGTGCTTTGGCGGCAAAAAATGCAGTGTTTTGAGCCTCGTCTGTGGGATTGAGAGGTGTCTCGACATGCACGACATCCCCCGCTTCAAGCTGACTAAGGTCTTCCAGTGTGAGCTTCTTGAGACCTGTTAATTTGGTCATAACATCGATGACACCATGAATCCCGTGGTAGCCTTCAGTGACGAAGATGCGCTTGGAATTGAGGAAAACCATGGCAGCGTGAAAAGCCGCAAGACCAGAGCAGAAAGAAATCACATGGCCACCAGAAACGCTTTTCAACAAGTGCTCGAAGCGATTCGAATTTGGTGCCGATTCTCGCGCATATGTGTGCAAATCATGAGGCGCGTTTGGGTATTGAGCGGCAATTAGCGGCTAGACAATAGAGAGATACAGAGGTGAATGAAGCTCTTACATCTCAGTTTTCCATCGGCACGAGATCATCTGGGTCGCGAGCATATCGGTAGTTAACAGCAACATGCATTGCTGGAGCAATTGCTCGATGAGGACTGTAAAAGTCGTCCGCATGAATGGCTCTAGTTGCGGGTGCCATATTCCAAAGGGCATTCTCCAAGTCTTTCGCCGTCAACACCCGCTTAGAGGGGGTATCAAGGTTCTGTGAAGCCATGAGAGCATGCGCTGTTATCCGAAATTTCGAGACAGTGATTCGGTCAGAGCCGAGAGATGTACAAGAAGATGTGTTTCTGCGCGGTACAGGAAGCTTTCAGAATTAAGTAAAAAATCAAAACCGTGGATGCGTGTTGGGATTATACGTTTGGGGCCCGGCTTTTTTGCTGTACAAGAAGCTTGCTTGTCATTCCCTCACGCCCTTCTCGGAAATACAAATAATCCGATAGGGCCGATCGGCGACCACAAGACTGCTTTGAAAGCCGCAAACAAACCCTGCGCAAACGCTACTCCGCTTCTAGCGTTTCTAGCGGCATCCTTGCTCAAGTGTCAAAGTAGCCAAAGTAGTGCATTCGCGGAGCAGATTCAGCACACCTACTGGCTCATAGAAGGGTGCGCAGACACCACAATCTTGTACATGCCGAGTGTCACTAGCAGCACAATAAAGAAGATATCAAGAAACGAGACCGAAAACTGAGCCGGATTACCGCCCACCCAGATCTGTCGTTATGAATGTGTCATGTAAAATGCATGGCGGGTGAGGAGTAAACCTGTCTGCTGTGAATCTGCGTAAATCAAGATTGAGTGCCACATTATCATTTACGGGGGCGGCTTAAGGTGGGCGCTCAATAGAATTAAGAAGAACTCACCCAAATCAAGCAGTAAGACAACGAGCTGTTACCGGCGAGCACAAGATGTTTGTGCCCTCTGACAACACAGTGGAATCACTGAGATTGGAACATCGCTCTAGAAGACAGGAGGCTTACGAGCAGCGCCAAAGAAGCTCATTGTGGGTGGCTTCATTCGATCTGAGGCCACCAATTTGACCATGCTCCCTGCTCATTCAGACTACTGCCCACTTCTGCCAAAAATTCTGTCAATAATACGCTCGCGCTTGATGAATCTTCTTCACCCATGTGTGCAAGGCCCATAAGCCCTGTAGGCGTGGGCTCAGTTGTAGTCTGGGTTGCTCCATCAATCTCTATGCTATACTGGTCTGACCTGTCTACCGCTCTGAACTCATTCATGGATTGGTGGAGAGTATCAAAATCGGCCCTTGATCGTCCGCGGTAACAGTCCATGGTTGCCGCTCGTTCGTAGAGAATGGAAGCATGTTGAATGGTATTGATCTGTTTCCGCATTAACACTTCACCTCTTTAAGGCAATAGATCATAATAGTAGGCTCACCCATCCCTCCGCAATGATCCATACGTGGCGAAAGTCCTCAAGAAAATCTAAACATATGTTTAGACATTCTTCCGCGGCAGGACTGCGGTTCAAGTTCATCTTCGGGAACCATCGAACGTAAGCGCACATGTAACCTGCTGAGAAGGCGCAGAATCCTATAAAAGGTGTCATCATGACCACACCAGCATCAGAGGCCTCTTCCAATATCCTGGCGATGTGTTCTGCTGCCCCGAAGATCTCGGCAGAGCTTTCATCCCACCAACCGGCGGGAGCCTGAGCTTCTAGAAGTGGGTGATCAACTGGACCAACGGGAATCGCGTCTGGGGCCGGAAGGAATGGTATGTACTCGCGGTAGTGCACGAGAATGCTAGGGGTACGTGGCGTCAGAAGGATGGTGAAAGACTCGATGACACGGCAAACCTACCTTACGAAATAAAGCAGATTCAGGTACGTGAACGTCTCTCCATGACCCAACATTGTGTGCATAGCAACTGATGAACTCGGATAACGTAAAGTTGAATGTTGCTTTGCCCGCCAATTTCGGAGATTTGTGCAAATGTTTGACCAGGGAGATCCAGGAACCCACGGACAATTGGAAGGGGAACACATGCCGAAAGCTTTGCGTCCGTCTTGGAAAATGAACGACATGATCTGTGTCCAGATGCTGAAACCACCAACAAGAATCTCGGTACCGTGGATGCCATTGAGCCCCGCGGGCTTGTCACAGAAAAGAGAACTATCTGTGTCAGGGGTTTCACAACCCAGCGCAAACTGCATGGCATCTAGGGGCCGTGAAGCTTTTAATTTCTCCATCTCTGACATTGGAAGCATAGGTGGATTGTAGGTTCCAGCATTAATCATACAATCCATGATGAAGCAAGCCCAGTAGGTACGATTCTCGATGGCCAGAGTGATCCTGTTGAAATCGTGACAGTCTGGATTTAATGATGGTTCAAGTGGATAAGGAGCAACACGCAGACTGTGAATAGACTGCATGATACGTATTGCGATACCTGTGAAGATTAGAGATTGATATGCATCCCTTGTAGAGCAAACTCACCGCAGTAAACCCATGCCCTATGGAACTGCTTGCATCCCCAGTCATGCAAACACATAATCAGTAGCGCTTGGACGACCTCAATCTTAGGTGTACCGAGCATGGATACAGAAAGTTCTTCCCGGACGTAGTTGGCATACTCAGCTGACGGCAATAAGTTTTCAGCCCATGAGTCGGTTCCTACCGCAGGTTGAAGCTTGATGATTGCTAGGATGGCACCGATTAGGACCTTCTTCTCTTGAGTGGGCACGGCAGACTCTGTTTCTCCCACAAAGGTTGCTACATGGATGAACGGAAGCTCGAGAAATGTACAGTTCAGGTTATGCAGCGCCTTGAGCGTGATCTTTTTCGACAGCGATGAGATGTGCTGATTGATGGACTGATTCCTGGAGGAATGGGGCTGATAGGGGCCTCTTGATAGAGGGTCTATCGTCGACGATATGCTCAATGGTGGTGTAGAGACCGGTTGCTGTGACAAGGCATCCCGCGGCATTTCTTGGTTACGCCTGGTAACGCGTTGTTTGACCCCCAGGGATCGCGGCCGTGTCAACATACAGTCTGTTATTCCTATCCGATCGCATCTGCGACACGGAGGATGGCCTAGATGTTCGCATTTAATCTTGGACTTCCTGCAACAAACCAGTTAGGTTGTGATTCCGGAGCAGCAACGCCAAACAGATAAGTTAACGAGTCTTTAGGACACACCGGCAAGCACTGCATGACAGACTAGTACGCATTGTCGCAAAGTCGGATATGTAAAAAATGCACAACTGAGCTATACTCTGGGTTTGATGAACGGTCATCTGTACATTTTCGACGCAAGAGGGGCGGTCGGCTTTCCTCGGTTCTCGGGCTTAGCGTTTGCCGTTCGGGTATGTTCGGCTTTGGTGCACGTTTCGGCTTAAGTTCCACATTCTTTACATTGTGAAGGATTACTACTATGCCGACCGTTGATCTACTGCTAAGAGAATCTAGTAAGTAGCTTGATTAGGTCACTGGATACACCCATTGCTGTGACCGGTCCGCCTGCTCCTGCACCTCGAATAACTAACGGTTTCTTTCCATATCGCTTTGTGTGGAAGCTGATGATGTTGTCACTTCCTTGCAGCAGTGCAATAGGATCGGATGCATCCACCCATTCCAGACCCACTTTTGCCTCTTTGGAAGAGATGTCAATACGTCCAACAAAGCGTACCACTTTCCCAGCCTTTTGAGCAGCTAATTTGTGCTCTTCCATCTGGTTGTCAAACTCTGGAAGCCTTTCAAGAAATTCTGCACTGCTCAAAACACCCTCGAGTTCTTGAGGAACTAGGCTTCGAACGGGAAATGAGGTTGGGGATTCGATGTGAAGCCCTGCCAGTCGGCCAAGGATTGTAAGCTTTCGAGCAACGTCGAGACCGTTGAGATCGTCTCGTGGATCAGGCTCGGTGAAGCCATGTTGTTTCGCTTGAGTGACTACCTCTGACCACTTGCGTCCATTGCCGTTGATTGGCGCAAACGAGTTGAAAAGATATGACATGGTGCCACTGAAAACTCCCTCAATTTTCGTGACCTCATCGCCAGTCTCGACAAGGTCTTTCAAGGTTGAGATGATAGGCATGCCTGCACCGACCGACGATTCATGGTAAGCGTACGAGTTTCCTAGCTTTTCTGCCTGCTGTATCTCTTGCCACAATTGATACGGGCCAGAGAATGCCTTCTTATTCGGGGTGATGATACTGATGCCGTTCCGCAGTAGCTGAGGGTAGATATCAGCAATCGACTGAGAGCTGGTGTTGTCTACAAGCACAACTTTGCCGGGAGCTTTGGACAGGTATTGGATTGTTTGCGAAAAGGGCTGTGGGGTGTTTCCATATTTTTCAAGCTCCGACAAAGCTGTACCGATGTTGATGCTGCGGTAGTCATCGTAGTAGAAAGCTCTGTCGATGATCGCAAGATAGCAGAGCCGGAGACGCGGTGTTTGGTCTTTTTCTGAGAGATATCTCAGCTGTTCAAGGAAGCAGGCACCGACTCCTCCCGCGCCTTTATTTCGAAACATGACATTAGAGAATTGTTGCAATACAAATGGTGCAGCGGCAGATTGTACTCACCAAGTACAGCGATGAATACTTCTTGAGATGATCCGGACATAGTGTGGACTCCGAACGTGCAACAGAGATGTTATAAGACCCTTCTGAAGCAATAAGCTGAGATTATTCAGGTCGAAGGAGAGCTCACCTGTTGGTAAGTGAGAAGATGCCTCGGTTTAAATGAACTTGAATATCTATTCCCGATCGCTGAAACCGAGACCCGACGGCGAGCTCACGGGAGTCGCACAATCCCCGCTCCTCAATTCCGTCAAACAAAGAATCATGTTTGTGGTAAACGATATGCTTTCGGGAATACCGTTGGATAGTGCGCCGTTCAAAGCCGATTTTTAGATCATCCGGAAAACTTACCACTTGTGTAGGCTGAGGGCTTAAGTGGAACAGTCGAGATGACTAAAACACGCTGCTTGATCAACTATAAGAGGTGCTGCTCCTCACCGGGATAAAGTACTCAGTACGCTATCAAAGATCTTATCGCAATTCAAAAACCATGGCTCGCGAACTCCCATTTCATGTATTCCAGCCCCAATCGCCTTCACGCTGAACTTGTGTTGAAATTTTCGCAGTTGAACGACCCGTCGATCTTCCACGAAGCTTCTTTAAACAATGGTCACTGGGTTCAAGCGGAGTCTTTGAACACCTTCGACGTGGAGGGTAAGTAAGATGAGCGGCATACTCATGATGTTTCTGCAACTGACATAATACAGATCCAGGCACCCAGCAAGTCTGGGCATCGTGCCCGGCAAGTGATAGCTCGGACGTTGACAAATTCGTCGAGTCATCGCATGAGGCCTTTAACAGTTACCGTCATGTCAATCCACGGGAGCGTGCAAAGATTCTGTTCAACTGGCACAAGCTCATTAGCGAAGCCCGCGCGGATATTGCTCACATAGTGGTCTATGAAACTGGAAAACCCTTAACAGAAGCCCTAGGAGAGATAGACTATGCTCTTGGCTTTGCATGGTGGTTCGCTGGCGAGGCAGAGCGAATACGAGGTTCTGTTGCGCAGCCGTCCGTCTCAAACCGCCGAACTTTTGTCATCAAACAACCAATTGGTGTCTGCGTGGCTCTTGTCCCGTGGAACTTCCCTGTTGCCATGATCATTCGAAAAGTCGCAGCCGCGCTTGCTGCTGGATGCTCTATTATCGTCAAGCCTTCACCTGAGACCCCTTTGAGTGTTTTGGCCTTGGCTGATCTTGCTATGCGTGCCGGCCTTCCTGCTGGAGTCCTCAACGTCATCTTGACGGACCAGGCCAACACACCTACAGTCAGCGAGAGACTTTGTAAACATCCACTCGTTAGAAAAGTCACATTTACTGGCAGCACGTCAGTAGGAAGTCTCATCGCAAAACATTGCAGTGCAGGGCTCAAGAAGGTGACCCTAGAGCTTGGCGGTAACTGCCCCTTCATTGTTTTCGAGGACGCTGATCTCGAGCAAGCCATATCTGCTCTTATGATTCTCAAATGGCGCACTGCCGGCCAGGCTTGCACTCACGCTAATCGGATCTACGTCCAAAGAGGAGTCCACGACAAGTTCCTTGGTCTACTGGTTGAGCAGACAAAGAAAATCGTAGTGGGCCATGGGGCAACAACTGGAACGACCATGGGTCCGCTCACTACCAGCCGCGGTATCGAGAAGCTGAAAAGACACGTGGAAGACGCCGTGAGCAAAGGCGGCAAAGTCCTGTGTGGTGGAAGACAAGTCGAGAACGTTGACGGCTTCTTTTTCGAGCCGACCATCATTACGGACATGAAGCGAAACATGCTCACGAGTCAAGAGGAGATTTTTGGTCCCCTGCTTGGGATATACACATTCGACACTGAGGATGAAGTTGTAAAACTGGCCAACGACACCTCCATGGGTTTGGCCTCGTATTTCTTTACTAACGATGTAAGTCGAACCTGGAGGATGTGCGAGAGTCTCGAGGCAGGGATGATCGGTATGAACACGGGTAAGTTTCTATTCTCGATCTTTGAAATTCAATATTGTTGCTTAGATTTTGCTCCAGGTAATTCATCATGCGCCGAATCTCCATTTGGTGGAATCAAGGCATCGGGCTACGGGAAAGAAGCAGGAAAAGATGTTGCCATTGAAGAATATCTTATCCAAAAAACGGCAACACTTACAGTCGGCAACTAGCTTTCAAAGCCTTGTATATGAACAGACATAGGGTCGGTCCACAGCTAAGCTGAAAAGCGAAAAGCGAAAAGCGAGCACACGCCGACTGTTATTACTGTTAGTATCCACCATAAATATGGTATATATAGAAAAACCCACCTGATTTCACTCGATGCTAGCGGATTGCTTAATGTGTTGGCGCTAATATGTTGTGCCGTTTACAAACGTCGTGTTCGTCCATTCGCCGGCCATCTAAAAAACGTCAATGCTTGAGTACCACCAGTCATGGGAGACACATACGTTCCAAGCAACAATCCGCAGGGTATAGGTACCATTATCTCATTCTGCAACGCGCTGTAGGAGTCCAACCGCGGTGACGTAGTTCAGCCAATAGTACTTCTTGTCACCTGTCTCAAGAACAAGCCGCAAGTGCAGCTTGCCATCCAGCTGCCTTGTTCCTGAAGTTTGGATGTAGATGTTTGCACCATCATCCGTCTGCAGGTTGTATCGCGTATCTGCCGTAAAAAGGCCCGTTTGCGGATCAGTCAGACCCCAATCGGCTCCAAGATCGAGAATTTCCCCCGTCAGCCGTGGACCCGAGAAGTTCCCACCGACAATAATTAGGAATTGCTGTCCGCAGACCTTTGGACGTTTGTGTTGTGAAGATCCTTGGTTCACAGTCTACAAATGCGGTGTAAAGATATTCGAGGCCAGGCGCAGTAGGAACAATAGCGCTTGAACGGACTTTCATCGTACAAAGAAGAAGCGCTGAAGCAAGAGTTAAGAGCAGCTGCATGGTGATAGCACTCGTGAGAAATGAAGTGCTTGCCACAATCTATCGACATTGTATATACTTGGCACGTAGAACACTAAAACACTCACGTGACTAGATCCTCTCATACCATGCCTAACCGAAGGTCAAGCCTTTCATGAAGTGTTGCTGGTAGTAAATGGTAAACCTACATCTAGAGCGTACATGTCTTTCTTAATGCTCCAAATTTCGTCTCTCTTACCTATGCTCAACAATTCAACACCCAAGTGCTGTATTCCTAGACAACAAAGGATTAATATCCCTTGTCTTCAGGATCTACGAACAGGTCTCACGTGAGAGGAAATTGTCTAAATACGACAGCTAGGTTGTTGAACCTAGGATCCAGATACCGCGCGAGAGACCCTAGCAGAGCTTAAGTTGTCCACCAGGCAACTTTCTTTTAGCAATTTTCATATCTATATAATAATTACGACAAAACTATCTCGCGCCGCAGGCGCCTGCACGCCCTGTAAGGGGCATTGTTTAACTCTGTTAAGTACCCTCTACCTCCTATTTAATTTTTAGCTATTAATATTGCCTGTATGTCTTACTATTACTATATAAAGTTGTTATTTTCTGTCTATGCACTTATAGTGTTAAGCTCTGCTCTTACCTTACTGCCCTTAGGCTGCTACTTTTTCTATCTAGCAATACTAGAAAACTCTTCTTAGGGTTCTATACCTATACCTATACACCTATATAGGCACCTGTATAGGTTATACAAGGTTTATACAATGTCTTTATAGGTCCTATCTTTCCTTAAAAAGGTTTGCTAACATACTTTACCTCTATATAACACTAGATTTTAATCTTGTTATTAGCTAGCTATTATCTCTTATAAACTGCTTCTATTATAAGCTATGTAAGGTGTCTAAAAAGTTCTATTGCAACTATATAGAAGGCTTTTACTAGCTTTATTTAGACTGCAGTTCTATTTATTCTCTTACTTCTAGGTTATATACTGCTAGTTACTAATATTATCCTTTAGAGGGCTTGTTCTGCCTACGCACACGCTTAAAGAAACTTCTCTTTTATCTAGCTAAGCCCCTTATAGAGGCCTTAATTAGAAGATTTAAGAAGCTATAACCTAACTCTAAGCGCTAGCGCACCTAACCTTAGTAGCTATATACTATCTACCCCTATAGGTAATAAATATAGTAATAATATGTTTAAAGAACTTAAAGTCTTACTAGATGTCTCTATAAGTAATAAATATAGTAATAATATGTTTAAAGACCTTGTAGGACTACTAGATGCCCTTGCTATTTGTAAAGAAAGTAGGGGGGGGAAGAAGGACAGACTACTTTCTTCCCTAATCTAGAAGACCTAGACTAACTAGACTAGGTAATTCCAAGATAGGAAGCGTATAGCCTAAAGAGTCCAGAGGAGTAAATATAGTAATAATAAGATAATATAATAGACAAGTTATTATATTAAATGCTAGGTACAGAACAAAGAGAGAGAGAGAGAAGGTAGTATTTATACTCTACTTCTCTTCTCTCTATTACAAAGCAGAAGAGTCTAGAATAGCTATTACTAATAGATGCTTAGAAATCTAAAGGAGATTTCTAAGCAGATTGCGTATGCAATTACGTATACAATTACGCAACCTACTAGCAGATTACGTAGGTGTGCACGTAACCTACTAGTAAAGGCAACGTGTCCTTAAGCTATTTATAGTAAGAAAGCTAACTCTAGATCTAGTAAAGCTATTGCTATAATAAGCACAGCTTTCTAACGCTCTCTAGTTAGGCATTCTTCAGATAGTACTTTACCAGATTAGGTAAGCACTATACCTAATTAGGAAAGTACCTATATTTAGGCTAAATAGCTTAAGTTGCCTTTTTAGGCAATAGCTATTCCTAAAAAGGAAACTATCTAATAAAGATTATAAGAAGAGAGTTTTATAACTTTACACTATTACTGTATAGTGCCCTTTAATACCTCTTTTAGAGCGCCCCTATAATAGTACCTATTTTAATATTAGAACTCTAGAGACTATATACACTTAATATAAAGCGTACTATTAGGTAGAGAAAAGGCGTAGTAGTTTACCTATAAGTGCCCTATTATTTAACTCCTATTACCTTAATAAGGATATTTAACTGCTAGCCTTTTAGCTACTTCTGTGTTTTCTGTATAGGCTGCTTAATAATCTTAATCCTCCTGTCTAGGTGTTATAAAGGTATATATATGCCTATAACTCTACTTTTGCATTTGTCTCTTTAAAGTGCTCTATAGAAGATTATAGATTACATTTAAGCATTTATATCTTCTAGATACATAGTGCCTTATACTATTAGAGTAGGCCTATTAAGCCTTCTAAAGGCTAGCTGCTATAGTATATATAGCTATACTTTTATAACCTATAGTATACTATAGTAACCTGTTAGCAGCTTAATACCTAGCTTAATTTTATAACCCTTTAGAGGGTTACGCAGATACTATATAAGATCTGCAACCTATATATATTAATATACCTTACAGCTTAGAAATAGCTAAACTAGGCAGCAGCTACTGCTATAAAGAGAGTAGAGGTAGTCTTTATAAGTAACCTTACTATTACTCTTTAGACTAGTGCAGACTGTTATAAGGAGAATATACTTACTAGTAATAAGGTTGCAGTTTTTCTCTCTAACGCTGCTACTGCAGAAATATCCTATTCTGTAGTACTTACAGCTTAAAACTTATCTACGCTGTATACTATAAGCGCTGTACACTTATTATACATACCTTTGCACTATATTTTAATATTCTCTTAAGGTAATTATAGGTAGTCTCCTAGCCTTGTGCTGCTTAATTAGAAATAAAGTTATATACAAGAACATGTTATACAGTAGTAATACTATTAGTACTACCTATATTCTTACTCTAGGTTAACTATAGTCTCTTTCTAGTTTTACTAGCTCTTTTAGCAGTACGTTGTAGACATTTAGGCTATTTATAATTAGGCACAGCTTGTCTTTATCTGCAAGAACTAGTGTATAATCTAAGTAGAGCTGTATAGTAGTGTTGCAAATACTCTTTTACGCAGCAATCTAGATAACTAAGGCGCGTAGGCTTAAACTAGTTATTAAATAGTTCTTTCCTTATCTTATATTAGCAGTTCCTGCTTTGTAAGTTAGTATTTCTAAGACTCTATAGCTATTGTCTATTAGTACAGATATTCTACACTATTTATTACCTTTACTATAAGCTTATACTAGTAGGATGTTAACTGTAAGCTCTGCGTAGGGGGGATAGGTCTTAACAGGCCTAACCTTATCTTCTATACGTTTTAGCTAAAGGTTAAGGAACTACTTTATAATATCTAGCGTAGCCTATTTAAAGTACACCTTAGTTACATTTACACTATTAAGTACTAGAAACAAGGCCTACTATATATGCACCTGCTCCTATTCCTAATACCTAATAAACGCAAGGCGTTTACTAACTCTGTATATATTAATTAGAATATACATACAGAGATCTCTACAAAAGAGGAGAATTCTAACAGGCTTCTTACTAATATTATATAGATGTTTATACTCTATAAGCTATATAGTAAGCATAACTCTATAGCTCTCTATATAGTTGTATAGTCTAATAGGCTTCTGCTACAGTGTTTAAAGAAGTTCCTAAAGCTATACACCCCTACTATAGTTATTTATAAGAATAGGTACTCTAAGTACTAGCGTTAAAACAATAGCTAAACCTTAAATATCTAGTACAAGGAGCACTATGTAGAACTAGATAACTCCTAGGTTATACTATATAGTCTATATCTCCTACTTAAGTACTAGGCGCATATTAATACTAAGGTGTGTAGAACTATTTATATAATTAAGTATATACATAAGTATATCTATAAGAGCACTAATAGGGCCTTACTAATAGTTATAAAAGATAACAAAGTCTAGCAGCACCTAAATAGACGTTATATTAGTCTCTCTAAGGCAGTATAGAAGTTGTTTAAGTTTTCTGTATATAATAAGTACCTACATATTGTGATTGTTAAGAGACTTAAGAGATAAACGATTAATAATTAAGAAAGAGAGATTAAATTCTTCTACTAATCTATTAGTTTAACCTAATTGTTTATATATCCTTAATCTGACGCTAGTGACTTAGCGCATCTGGATTTAGATCACAAAATTAGTAATCTAGATTAGATAATTACTAATCTAAGCAATATTTACTGCGACACACCCCCTAGGCATGCTTTAATTAAGAAGTATAACTATAATAGCTATTATTGTAATTGCAAAGGTAGTGTTATTGTAAAATGTAAAGGATAACATTAGAGTTTCCTATTACAGGTATAGAGCAAACAGGCTTATTAATGTGCATTGCAAAACGCGTTTGCACTCTAAATAATTACTTATCTACGCAATTTCTCTTTCTCTCTTACTCTTAACTTTAATTTTTCCTTGCAGTTAGCGCTTCTTAGTTTTATTAATCTATTCTTGCTGTTATGTCGCAGTTGTTTTGCAATAATTAGATTAGGCAGTCTACCCTCTTCTCTTAGTAAACAACGCGGCAGTCTACCTATTAGGAGCAGGCTAACTTTGCTAGCTGCTAGCTTAGATAACAAGTCTAACAACTCTAGTATCTCTGTTATTCCTTATAAGGATCTAAATTGTTGTTTAGGGGATAACTAAAATAAGATTAATTAGTCTTGCAATCCTAGGTAAGCGTTTTCTTTAGTATATTAATTATTTTCTAACTAATTTGTGGCTCTTATAGGCTCTAGAACTGTAATTAGGCAGGTTTTAGATCAAGCTTCACGCCTATTAACCTACTAGTTTACAATCCTGTGAATCCTTATAAACAAGGCCGCGATAAGTCTATAGATTAGCAGGTTAACTTTAAAGCCATTGCTTGTGAGGCAGGACCTAGTTATATCTAGAAAAAGAGAAAAGTGAGCGTTTTCCCTAGAGTTAGTGAGTATTTAATCTAGATTTTTAGTTATAAGGCTGATCTTTTTAGGAGAACTTGTGCGTAGGTCTAGCCGTAATTATACAGTATTACCTATCTTAGATAAGCGGGATACTGCTGCAAGAAGGACTCCTAATCTAAAGAAGACGCTGTTAAAGAAGATTAAGAATCCTAAAACCACACCTAGAACTAGATCCAACAGCAAGTTAAAAAATACTCCTAGATTAGATGGCTCTATAGCAGCTGTGCTACAAGTAATCCTATGTGCTTAATACGTCTTAAGGAGACTTTGTAGCAACAGCAGTGTTTGTTATAATTAACAGACTACATCTAAGAGATGTGTTAAGTGTAACACGCACACTTGCGCTAAAATATAAGATTATTTTTAGAACTTGTTTAATTAGAGTTAATCTAATCTTAAGCAGGGACGCTAGGATAGTTAAACTCTAGTCTAATTACTGCGTTTTTTCTAGTAGTGATTAGGTACGTGATCTAGTTTGCAGCTTAACCTTTTTAGAGTAAGTATTAACTTAAATAGATCTATAAGGCTGCTAAGCTAGGCTAGCAGATTAAAGATTAAGTTTCCTTAATTGCTAAGAACTGCTGTAAGACTAGATTAGATTGTAAGGAGCTATACGTTAGTCTGTCCCTAGTAGTTAATCTATCTGTTCTAATGCATCCTGCTCCTGCTCTAATTCCTGTGGCAACTTAACTAGTTGCTAATTAACATCTGCAAAGCGCCTATAATTAGATTACTTAACATGCTAGTGTTCTAGCTCCTAGTTATTAACTAGCAAATGTTCTACAATCCTAGTTTCTCTAAGTTAGGCATTAGCATCCCTAGGCTTCTTAACAGCAGTTTAAGACTGCTCCTTAACAACATCCTTATGCCTACTAACAGCAGGTAGTCTAATCTAGCGCTAGTAGAGCGAACAAATACAGCTATAGATTACCTTGCTCTTGCTGCTAGGATATGCCTTATATAAGTAATTAATAGAGAAGGTATAAGGAGTTAAGCCGCTAGGATAAGGATTAGGGCAATTATTAGTACTGCCTAACTAATTGTGCTTGCAGTTACTAAGAGAGATTAGCTAGATATAGCTAGTCTAGATACTCTTGTCCTAGGATGTTAGGTAATTACAGTTAAGGTTTGTTTAGATCCTAATCCTGCCCTTTAACTAGAGAAGAGATTCAGGCTAAGATTATCTATTATTTTAAGGAAATCTTAGCTCTAGTTAATTAGCTTTAAAGCTAATAGGTATGCTAAGAGACACAGTCTGTTGTAAGAGTTTAGATTAGCTTAATTATAAGATAATAATAGTTCTAGGTTCTATTTAAAATTAGCTGTAATTATACTTACAATTAAGCCTTCTATTCTAGTTTATTAATTAATCCCTTTGCATCCTTAAGATTTAGGAGTTTTTTAAAGTAATTAAACTCCTGTTTGCTTAGTGCCTTAGTTAATCCATCAGCTAGCATTTAAGAGGTTTCTAGATAGCTAATCTTAAACAATCTATTTAAGTACTTCTGTTTTAGCTACATGTTCTGTATATCTATGTGTCTAAGTTTAGTTGTAATTCTCTTGTTTTTACTAGCTACTAGCTAGATAGTTTGTTAATTATTACACTAAATAGTCTAGGTATAACCTATATCTAGTGTTATTTTGTTAAACAATTGCTAGATTGCTATTGTCTCTTTTGCTGTGTAGGATAGAGCGATTAGCTCTACCTCTATTGTAGAAGTAGTGACTGTAGATTGCCTAGCCGCTTTCTATAGAATTAGTCCTCTAAACAGGATAATTATATATCTGTAAGAGGATTGTTAGGTTTCTAAATTATTAGCAAAGGATGCATCTCTACAGATAACAAGGTCTAGTCTAGAATAATCTCTAAATTAGATGCCTTCTGTTCTTGTTCTGTAGAGATATGTAATTACTTAATTAATTGCTTTGTAGTAGTCCTTACTTAGGTTTGTTAGGAAGTGAGATAGCTTTGATACTGCGAAGGATACGTCTAGGCAAAGCATAATAGCTGTATAGAGAGCTAATCTAACCTTCTCTTAATAAGACTTTACTTCTTGTTTAGTTGCTTCTCTAAGGTTTTTAATTAGCTTAGCTGTAGATAGAGGAGTTTCTAGAAACAATCCCTTATCTAGGTTAAACTTCTTAGCAATCTTATTAATATACGTATTATAGAGTAATGTAATTAACCTCGCTTCCCTATTTTAGATTACTCTAATCCCTAGGAACTACTGTATATCTCCTTAATCTTAGATTTTATACTTTAATGTGACTTTGCTCTAAAGGTCTTATGCTTCTTGCTTATAGTCCTTATAGTACAGCACAAGTATATCATTAACGTAGAACAGTACTAGGATAGTATAATCTAGATTAAAGAATAGGCAAGGCTCCTCTTTAGAGCATATTAGTCTAATTAATTAAAGAGTACTTAAGAACTCTTTGTACTATAGAAGTAGGGATTCTCTTAATCTATAGAGTGCTCTATTAAGTAGAACATATAGTATAGCTTCTTTAAATCTGTTTAGGAGATTACAGATTACTAGATTGTCTTTTGTAATAAGTGCATTTAAGAATGCTCTAACTACGTTGTGTTGCTTAATCTCTAGATTAAATTTAGCTGTAATAGCTATAACTGCTCTAAATAATTTAGCAGCTAGTGTAGCTGCATATGTTGATGTAAGAGTGTTAATCTCTTGTAGATCTCTTCTAACTACAAGTCTAGCTTTGCATTTAATAAAGAAGCTGTCTTAATCAAATTTGTAGGTCTAGACCTACTTAAGTAGTAGTAGTCTATCTATAGAATCTGATTTAGGGATTTCTATCTACGTTCCCTTCTGTCTTAATTAATTTATTTCTTTCCTAGAAGCGTCTCTAAAAGGAATCCTAAGTAGGTGTTGCATTAATTATTTCTATGTTTTTAGAGGGGGTAGTAGATTATCCCTGTGTATCTTTTAATTAAGTAATAGTTTTACTTAGTTATTTTAGATTACTGCTATAACTACTAAGTTTATAGTCTTATAACTTAATTGTTCTTCCTAGGATTAGGTAACACTAGGTAAGAAAGTATTTGTAAAATCCAGCTACTTATTATTTTTAGTGAGACTGGTGATTAAAGCGTTAACACCCTTGGATTTAGATCTACCCTCCTTCTAATTGCTAGGTTTTCGCCTTAGCTCTCTATCTAGGATATAGACTCTTAGGTCCGCTTTAGATAGCAATCCTTGTTGTCTTTAACTTAATTAAACGCAAGTTGTTGTATCTACAGCTTCGCTTAGCCTTGCAGAAGCAGCTTAGCAGACTTAAGAGGCTAGAGTAATTAATCTTAATTAATTACTTAGGTGGGATAATTTAGCTACTACAGGAGTGCGTACTCTCTGTTAATTAACAGCTCTACAACAATTAGTAAGGTTACCTTGTTAGATTTCTCTGCAGTTTCTATTACCCCCTAAACCTTAATTAATTAGTTTAGGAGTAGCATCTAGAGTAAATAATCTAGTTATTTCTAGTTAATTAGCACAAATTCTTAGGTGATTACTAGCCTTGTTTTCTCCCTGTACTGTTTCTGTGCTCTAATTCTCTAAAATACTAGGTAGGCTAGCTACAGCGTCTGTTGATCGAGATAACTTACCCCCTACATTTCTGTTAGGGTCTAAACTAGACTAGATATCCATTTGTTTAGGTATAATTACCTCCTAACCTAGATCTTAGATTTCTCTATTATAAAGGATCTCTACTAACTTAGTAGCTTAATTAATCTCTATCTCTTTATCTAGAGTGCCTTAATAAAAGGTCTTTTTATTAAACACAACGTCTCTAGTTGTAATAACTTAATTAAGTATAGGTACCTATATTTAGTATATGTTAGATGCTACGTATCTAACTAAATAACTAATGTAATCCCTTAGGTTAACTTTAAATCCTTGTTAATCCCTACTAGCTAATTAATCTTTATTAAGAGGATAAGCTCTGCACTTATAGGCGTATATCCTGCTCTAATCTAGTTGTAGATTAGCGGTTCTATGCCTAATCTCTGCTAGTTCAAACTATCTAAAGTATTGTTAAAACCAACTATCTAATACCTTATTTAGTGATTAATAGTTTTAAGCAGAGGATAGACTTATACTATGCAAGTAAGCTGCTGCGCTCATTATCTCTAGCTAGAGTTAAGCAGGCAAGTTAGCTCCTAACCTTATTTTAATTAATTTAGTTATTAATTCTTATCCTGCCCTCTTTGCTAATCTATTTAGTTCGTGAGTGTAGAGAGGAGGGGTCACTATTGTAATCCCTTGTTCGTGTGCCTATTCTTCGTATCTAGATCTACTTCTCTAAGGTCTAGTAGCTAAATTATTATCCTAATAGATTTTAACTATATCTAACTTGTACTTCCGCTTAACCTATTTAGTAAATCCTGTAATAATTCTTATTATCTTACTAAGAGTTTTAGATTAGAGATTGTTGTTAAACAGCTTTCTAGAGTGATCTTCTTTAATTACTAGTGCCTGTTCTTTGTTAAGTCTTGTAGTTGGCATATTAAATAGATCCTAGGATATACAATAGAAAGGACAAGGTAATCTTTCTCTTAGTCTATAAGAGATCACTTAGTAGAAGTGTGCAGTTAAGCATTGCCTACAATCTATCCTCTTTGTTCCTTCTATTTAAACATGTTGAGCTGATTAAACTAGGGTTTAGAAGGCTTTTAATCTAAGGTGTCTAGATTATTAATGCTAGAGCTGCTCTAAGCTAGATTAAGTTTAATTAACTATAGATAATTTTACAGCTTAGACAATAGGAGGTAAAGGATAACAACTAATCTTATTGTATTTAATAAAGACAAGATTATAAGCTAAGTATAGGGTGGCTATAATCACGTAGTCCTTAAGTAATCTATACCTAAGAGTGTTGTTAAGACCTATATACTAGAGTCTATCCTTCTTAAGCTTAGCTTTGGATATAATGTTAACATAGAATCTATTAACTACCTTAACATCTTTAAGCAACAAATTCTTAGTTCTAGGTCCCTTCTTTCTATTAAGGCAACCTTTAATCAATTAATCTCCCTTTCCTGAAACAGGGAGTAACTAAGTACTAGCTTCTACAATCTCTCCTAGATCAGCTTTCTTGAAAGTTCCTTTAACTAAAAACTTCTAATTATTAACAAGGTGTACTGCTCTACCTCTATCAAAGATAGTACTTATTAACAATAGATAAGCAGAGTAAGCCGTGCTATACACTCCTTCTTAATTAGTAATAAGGTCTAAACGGTTAATTAGAGCTGCTGCTATTAATCCTAGAAACTTGTTAGTCCTAGTCTTAGCTAACTTAGTTAATCTAGATAACCTAGAGGTTACAGAGTTCTATCTAGATTATTTAACTTGTTTTCTAAGATTGTTCTACTCCTGTTTAGCGTAGTTTTCTTTAATCTTAGATTTAGCTGTTTTAGTAAGGGTTATCTTTAGTCTATCTAATACTATTCATCCAGTAATTGCAACTTAGAGTCTAAAACAAGAGATTAGAGACTAGTAGTGCAATCTACCTTATTAGTAAGAACACTTATACTTTAGGGCACCTAATCTCTACTTGTTCTGCTAGTTTCTAGATAATCCGCTAAAGGTTGCGTACACTCCTAATCCCTTTTCTTTTAGTTAACTAATCGCTTGTTCCTAAAGCATAAGGGAGAAAACCTTAGAGACTTTGTCTATAGTTAGAGTAGTCTTATTTAAAGCTAAATTCATTGTAATTAACTGTTTTATAGATTAGGACTATTTAGGAGCAAGTTTTACTAATACTAAATCTAGAAAATTAGTAATTGCTAGTTGTCTGCTAACATCTAGGATAGAGTAAGTCTTAGCCTTTCTGTAGAGAATTTGCCATTTCTTAAACTACTTATCTAGAGTTATCTAACCTAATCTAGCTTTCTCTAGGTAAGCTTAATATTGTTGTCTTAGAAGGTTGCTTGTGTTATCCTATATATATTAGGTTCGGAGATTTAGGTCCTGAATTGTTGCTAAGCTAGTACGTGCACAATTAACGCTAAACTAAAAAAGGAAAACCTAGAGTTTCCCTAACCCCCCTACTATACTATATACTAGGTTAGGATTGTGAATTGTAGTCGCAAATAGTAAGGCAGGTTACAAATTATAGTCGCGAATTGTAAAGCAGGTTGCAAATTATAATTGCAAATTATAAGGCAGGTTGCAAATTGTAGTTGCAAATTGTAAGGCAGGTTGCAAATTATAGTTGTAAATTATAAGGTAGGTTGCAAATTGTAGTTGCAAATTATAAAGCAGGTTGCAAATTGTAGTTGTAAATTATAAAGCAGGTTGCAAATTGTAGTTGCAAATTGTAAAGCAGGTTGCAGATTGTAGTTGCAAATTATAAAGCAGGTTGCGAATTATAGTTGTAAATTATGTAGCAGGTTGCAAATTATAGCTATCTTAGCAATTTCTACTTTAAACCTAGAGTTTCTCTAACTCTCTCTATCCTCTCTGCCTACTTGTAGGCCTGCTGTAGATAGGACTATGCTTGCAAATTACGTAACATATCTCTAAAGTATTAATTTAACTACACTATGTGTGTTAAAATTTCTTTAACTCTATTAGTTTTGTAAACTGTAGTTTGTTCTAGGCACTGTTGTGTTGTCTTCCTTAATCTTAATTACTCTTTGTGTAATTTGCAGTTCTATAAATACTAATAATAAATTGCAATCTTGCAACTTGTCTAGGGTTATGTCCTCTAGGAACAAAATTAGTAGTAGTTCTTCCTCCTTTATACATGCAGTGTACAAGCTCTCTACTTGTTTTACTATTGCCTTAGCATTGTTGTTGCAACTTTCTACTATATCCACCTATTAATTAAACAAAACTATAGTTAAAGTTCACTTAATGTAAGTGTTAGTAATGTCCTGCCTTAGCAACAATGTAAATATTCTAATTCTAAATCTCTGTTTAAGAGTGGCCTATCTCTTACTATAATCTAGCTAACAACTAAACTCTCTTTACTTAACTAGACATGCTTCTCTTGTGCTCTTCTAACTATTTGCCTATTTGTACACTAATCTAAACAACTGTTCCTTTGCTACTAAAGCAAAACTACAGCCTCTGCTACTAGACAAAGCTACTTAATACCTAACTAGCCCTTTTAAGGATTTGTACTCTGTGTACATTTCTGCTATAATCTATTAATGTCTTATGTCTTCTATAATCCCTACAGCCTAACTCTTTTGTGCAGCTAAGAATAGGCTTTTAAACTTAAGCGCTTCTAAATAAGTAAGGATTGCCTAAGATCTAGACACTTAAGAGAGGCTTATATTAAATGTTTATATTAAGTTAGCTTTATTCTTATTCTGCGTTGTGTTAACACTTGTTCTATTTAGTATTTGTATACTACATTCTAAAAATAATTTTTTTTCCTCCTTATGTTGTGATTGCTATACTTTTAAGACTATTTGCTAATTATAAACGCAATTCCTTGCACCTACTACAGCTACCTTAATAATTATACTAGTAACTAAATTAGTACTTATCTTTAGAAGTTGTAAAATAAACTTCTTATATTGTTATTGTTCTCTTGTTATAGCGTTAGGCTTCTACTAAATTAACCTTTTCTATGTAACTTTTCCCGCTGTGCATTATGCGCTGTTGTTATTACTTACAGCATTATTGCGTAAAGATCTTATTAGTAAATATTCTTTGTTCCTGTGCCTTTGTTTTAAGTTATTCTCCTTTTCTACCTCTTCTATAGACCTGTCTTTATTGTTAACATAAGAGTCTTTAATCTTACTTCTAATCTGCATGTAGATACTCTTTATAAATTAAATTATCTGTAGTTTCTGCACACGCATGTATACTTATTGCAATACATCCTCTAGTGTAGATAATACAAATGCGTGTAGTAACTCTGCCTTAAGAGGTAACATTGCGTAGAAACTAGAAAGCGTTGCTATTTAGGCAGAGGCATATAGAATAAAGTTAGTAATATTATTACCTCTAACTACTACCTCTAGCTAAATATAAAGGGTTGTTATAGCTATATAGAATAAGTTGTATAATTAATGTTAAGTGCATTATATACTATAATTCTAAGTGTTAATACGCTTAAAGTTGTAGATTAACTTAATTCTGCTACAACTATTCCTAACAGGGGTAGCCCCTTATTTCTAACCTACAAGAGGGAGGAAATGCTACCCTTAACACTACCTTTACTAGCACAATTGTTATTATTAACATTATTATTATAAAATACTCTACTATTATAAAATTTTATAAGGAATATAGCTACTTTGCCTACACTCTACACAAACATACTATACTCCTTAGCAAAGTACTTGCGCACCTATAAGAACTTTACTAGCATAAAGTAACACTAGGAAAGTAGCGTACATTGCAGCAGCATGTAGACAACATAATACTGCAACAGAATGTTAAGAAGAAGTACACAGACTTTATTATAGCAGCTACTAGAACTACTAAGGCATTCCTAACCCTTAAGCTCTATAAAAGATGCTACTAATGCAAGCACTACTCTTATATTACAACTAGTACTTCTACAGCATCTAATATAAAGGGCCACCTTTGCAAGATACACTTACTTTCTTTAACAAAAGATGCTAATGCAACTTTAGCTAACAAGTAGTATCTTAACTAGATATCTATTGTCTGTAGCTAAAGATTCTTTACTGCTATCTCTAAAGAGGCAGCATAACTTAGCGTTACCTAGTTCTTCTGCGTTAAAGAACCTAATTATGTTAATTTACCTCTAACAGTCTCTTCTTAACTAATAGCAACTAATAAGCACACCTTGCATTTAGACAATAATGTAATAACTGCTAAAAACAACTACAAAGCTATAAGCGCGTTAAAAGAACTACAACTACAGCTAGAAAGTGCATTACAATAAGCAAAACAAGATTAATAGGAATAGATAAGTAGTATGCCTGTAGTGCCTAACCTATAAACTAACCTATAGCTAGCGCACACCTAGTTCCTTAAAATACTAGCTTAATTTAAATCTTAGAATGCTGCTATTGCAACTATTAAACCTCTAATTCTAGAAAACAAACTACTGCTATTCTTCTTATACTTATCTGTTAAGAGTATAGTTTACACTTAGCAAAATGTCACTACTATAACCTCTTAATATATTAGAATTAGAGTAATGCAGAAGCATTGCACAGACGTACCTCTTTTCTCTTTAGAAACCTACTAAAACTTTAACCTATGCTACGCTAACTGCCTGCAGAAAATCTTTACATTCTTTTATTAGACACGCTAATCCTTATCTTTATACAAACAACTTCTACATCTACAGCAACACTAATAAGAAGCTTAGAACAAACTTTAGCAACACCTACATAGATTACATAGATAGATACTACTTGTAAAAGAACATTATAAGCGTACTATGCTAAACACTACTAAACTTTTATATTACAAGTTCTAGTTATCTCTTATCTAACAAACAGCACAAACAGATAACCTTAAACTAGCTATAGTAACCCTAATTGCAATTCTATTAATATTAACTAGTGAATATAAATTTTGCAAAGTTTACAACTTTGCTACAGATCTATCTACGCTTAAGAAAACAACAAGACTAGCTGCTATCTAGCGCTATTAAGACAAAGTTGTTAGCTACAAAGAGGAGACTAGAAAAGAATATACAACATTAACACAGCTGTATATTACCTAAGAAGAAGCAAAAGACCTAGTTAAAGAATTTAACATAATAGAAAACTAAGACTACACTAAAGATTCTAATTGTTCTATTGCTAATAAGTTTAAGAACTAGGTGTATAATTATTTATCTACAGAATATCTAACCCTAATAAACTAGCTTATTACAACAGCTAGATACGCAAGCCGCTTCTAATATAGAGAGAACCTTAATGCATTTATACACTAGAATAGCGACTCTGTTACTATATGTTTAATCTAGACTAACTTAGAGCAGATAAA
This sequence comes from Ascochyta pisi, assembly GCA_039634435.1. Lineage (NCBI taxonomy): Eukaryota > Fungi > Ascomycota > Dothideomycetes > Pleosporales > Didymellaceae > Ascochyta > Ascochyta pisi. Next base: position 2,831 of record CP113326.1, on the reverse strand, counting down.
GAACATAGTGTAAAATAAATATAAGTAAGCATCTACACTCTTATACAAGCTTGCCTTTATAAAGCAGAGAGACTAACTACCTTCTATACTGTAGGACAAGATTAAAGAGCAAGCTACTAAGTCTACACTAGAATATAGCGCATTTGCTCCCTTGTCACTATATCTCTAGGAATATTAGGGTTTTGTCCTAAAACAAATGCTTAAAGCAGTTAATAGTAGAACGTTTAAGAAGACTGCTATATCTAACTTAAGAGACCTAATACAGGTTAAACAATACTGCAATAAGGTCTAAAGCTTCCTTAGTTACTTATTATCACTTGTCTACCTTACAAGTGGCCAACCTACCTACAGAACTAAGATCCTTAGCATTTAATATAAGAACTTAGCAACTAACAGCCTACGCAACATATTTCTTTTTAATAAGCTTATTGCTATTGTTCCTTGCTACTACAAAGGATATAACTAGATTAAGTTGTTAAAGACTGTGTATTAATTCCTACCTAGAGAAGTTAGTGTGTTACTAGTATAGTATTTGTAGCTTATTTGCTTATTCTACATTATAATACAGCATTAAGTTGCTAAAGACTATTAAGAATACTACTACATCTAGGCTACAAGCAGCTTTCTATAGTTAGAACAAAATAGAACACAACATAAAGTGTCTAAGCTTCTTAGCTTTATAATTTAATACGCAACACTGCGTTAGATAGGCTAAAAAATTAACATTAGCACCCTTTAGCACCTGCTTATTGCATTTAGACGCAAAATTAAAAGTAACAATAGGCTACTAAAGGAGCTATCTAGAGAAGAAGTAGACAAGATAATTAAAAAAGCTAAAGTAGAAGTATAAGAAATGCAAGCTAGACACTTGCTAGAAACAGCTTACATAGTATATGCCTTAGATATAACAAAAGTGTTTGCTAGGAAATAACACCTAGCTAAAGCACACTTTAAAATCTCTACCTAGTAGCACAAGGCGCTACAGTTTACCTTCTTACTTAAGAGTAATAATGCAGTTAAACAACACAACTAGTAGCAAACACTGTAAAAGCAACTGTCTAAGCACATAAACATTTACCTTCCCTTCTTATTATAAGAGAATTATAGACAACATACTTAATTTTAAGGTTAGTAAGAGCAAGCTCTTAGTTCTGTAATAATAGGTAGCCCTATTGTTGTCTACATTGCAGGTACTAGGTCTAGTAAGAGCTTACTATTCCTGCTACTAGCATGTTACCTAGGATACAAACAGACTATTGTAATTATTCCTTTAACTGCACTTTGTTTAGATATTGTTAGAGCTTGTAAGGCATTGCGTATACGCGTATTAGTGTAGAAACATAGTTACTATAATAAAACAGCCTCTATTATACTAGCAACGCTTAAGAGCATTAGCAGTAGTGCATTTGTATTATTTACCTAGCGTATAAGCGCTATAGGCAAATTAGAGCAGATTGTAGTTAATAAGTTCTATTACATCTTACTATCTAATGTACAATTTCAACCTTATCTGCGCAACCTTTAAACTATTACATAATATTCTACCTGCCTTATATTCCTGTTAGCAACTATGCTATTTAATAAACAATGCAACGTATTCTAACTTCTTAGCATACTAAGCAATACTATAGCATTCTATAAACTAATAGTACAAAGTAATCTACAATATAAAGTGTAGACTATTAACAGAACTAATCTAATGTTAATAAGATAGATAGTGTAATATCTCTAACAAGAAGTTGTAATATTTTAGAAAATCCTAGTCTATATTAACAGCTAGGCTATAGTAGACAAGCTTGCATAATAATTACAATGTAAGCAATTTTACAGCAAATTGTTAGAAGAAGAGAAGACTAGCACACAGGCTAGGTTTTTTAAAAAGAGATTAGGCATCTTTATTTAGGGTTAGGGTTTGAAAAACAGAAGGCCGAAGGTCTTCTGTTTAAAAGAGATTAGGATAAGTCCTAAAGAGAACAAGAAGCAGTCCTAGCAGGTTCCTTAAAACGCTGCTTTCGCCTGTTTGTGCTCTTCAGGGACTGTAGGCGGTTTGTTCTATATAGAAACAAAGTAACAAGGATCCTTCTCTAGCCTAATTAAAGGTTACCACAATAGGGCCGTATTACTCTAAGATTGCAGAGCTAATAGCTTTGCAATCTCAGTGAAAAGGAGGTACTTAGCAACAAACAATCTAAAGAATTGCAATAGATAACGCATTAATTAATCTAAAGACAATTAAAGATCTAAAGATAATTAACTAGGCTAATTTCTAAGCTTCCTGCATAGCGAGATTGCGTAGTTCCTTAGCTAGTAGGTGGGAAAAGCACTAAAAAGCTTAGGGTGTACGTAATCTTATTGCAATACAGTTTAGTCTAGCAGTGCCAGCTCACTAGTACTCCGTAGTAATTAGCTAAAGCTAAAAACTAGCCTATTAAATAGGTTGTCTAGGAGAGGATACGAGGCTTAGCTTATTAATTTAGCCTATTCATCTCCGAAATCTATTTTCGCGTTTCTAAGAGCCGAGGCTATGTACTAAGCTAGGACTAGAGTAAGGGAGATAGAAGACTAATAAGAGAGGTAGCTTTCCTCTTCTCTATGCTTCTTTCTATTACTTTCTATTCCGTAGAGGAGACAAGGTATTTATAGCTTGCTTTGTTTTGTTTGTTGCTAACCTATTAACCTTAGGTAGAAGGTCTTGTGCTTTGTTGCCTTTAGTAAGTGTGTTTTGCAACGTGACTTACTTCTCTTCCCTTAGGGTCAGGGTTAGGGTTAGGGTTAGGGTTAGGGTTAGGGTTAGGGTTAGGGTTTAGGGTTAGGGTTAGGGTTAGGGTTAG